>OX421450.1:23936266-23968766 GCA_949126865.1 Montipora capitata | reverse complement strand
TTTTTATTTTTGAAAAGTAATCAGAAGGGCAAGATGAGACTTTCTGCAAAGTTTAAAAAAATTCTGTCAAGTGGATTAAGAGCCACCTTAATTTTGTGATTTTTTAAAGGTAGCTCTGAACCCACTAGACAGAATTGTTTTAACTTTGCCGAAAGTTTCATCGTGGCCTTCTAATCACTTTTCAGCAATAAAAAAGGGGATCACCGAGTTCGTTTTCGTGATATGAGCAAATAAATCCAAAATATAGGGTGTTCTTACTGGGCTTTCCCGTTCCCAAGGTAACTTATTACATCACAATAATGATCACATCTTGTTTGGAAATAATCGGTGTTTCATATGGTACCATAAGATTGCTGTTACGTGATACAGTGTTGTAGCGTCATTCGCTCTAAACAGGGAGTGTTCTAAGTGTTGAAAACCTTTCGAGCCTCCTTAAACTAAACTAGACGCTCCATAAAGCGTACACTGGGTTGCCTGTGGTACGTCTTACACAAAAACAGAAGGCACTGAATTGGGTGGTATTGAACTGCAGCATTCCAATGCCAGTAATTTTTTTCAAGTTGGGGGTCATTAAGACCACTTAGTTTGAGGGTCACCCACATGTCGCGCCAACAGAGGCCCTTTGGCTCACACTTTCACACCTTTAATCATTTTGTAATGTCCTGTCCCATTTTGAGGTCTTTTAGTTTTTCAAGGTTTGGTAATAAATTCAGTTTAAAGATAACAAAACACGCTCTTGAATAAAATTCACTCCATTCTTCTTTAAATAAATAGTCTGCAAAAAACTAACTGCAAATTGCTCTGACGGACGTTTTCCAGCATGTCATGCAGTTTCACTCAGCAAACGTTAACTGCACACACTAAGAAAGGATTGAAGATGTTGTTTTCGCTTCATAATTCCTCTTCTTGTTAGTCTAATCTGATGCCAGGTCAAAACATTGTTTGGCTTTACGTTTGCACCAGAAAGTACCGTAAAAGCCAGGAGTTAACAGAAAAAGACAAGCCAAAAGACAGATGAAGAAAAAAAAAATAACATAGTTTTATATATATTTTTTCCATAACTTAATATTTCCTGTAAAACTTTGCACAACAATCAAATCACAAAAAAAAGCAACGCACGCAACAAATTTAGTCGCATTTACCTCTTCGTCGAATTCTCATGCTTAACACAGGAATTTCTAGTTATTGTGAAAATCGTTCTATATTCGTTTGCAAACATCCTTTCAAATTTCAGAGAAATCGACCGGTCCGCGAGTATTTTACCGGTTTTTTCAATGGGATGTCAAAAGGCCAAGTGGATGTTGTGCATTCGGGCAGAGTGTACACTATTTATGAGGCAATGAGTCATGAGGCATGAGTGAGTCATGAGTCAATGAGTCAATGAGTTAGTGCAGTTAACCAAACCATAAAATGAAAGCTAAAATTTCAGAGAGTGCTTAGGCCTAATCACTAAAACGAGGGCTTAGGCTTAATCAATAAATTATTGCTATATTGACTGTGAGTCTCATTGACTCATTGATTTTTTGACTCATAAAACATGGGACCTCAATCGGGCAAGTTCGGTTTTCTCAAATGTTCCCGAATCGTCAAGTATCACCACAGAAGACAACAACATCATTCTAAAGCTTATTCTACGCAAAAAGTAGGTTCTGGAGGTAATTTCGAGAGTGGAAATCAAGGTTACGGCAGACGGGAAATAAATTCACGAGGCCGTATGGTGATATTTAATTGACACAGCAGACAGAAAGACGCTAACCTCATTTTGACACGAAAATGCTTTACTATTGCCGTAAAAACTATCCAGTTAAGCTCGTATATTACACAACATGATGAATTCATAAAGGCCGTCTTTTCCAGCGAAATATTTTTTGAAACAAACAACATATTTGATATGAGATGCAAAAACCCCTTCCTATTTTATTACGTGCTTTAAGACAAGAAACTGAATCGTGTCAAATTACCATACGCAATTGCAACAAAATAAATTTCAGGATCAAACCGTTTCCATGAAGAACCTTTTCCTTGAATAATGAAGCACAAAATAGACGACAAGCTTTCCTTCAAATAATTTTTTGCTGTCATATTTCCAATTATTTTTTTACCTGAAGACTGTGCAGGGGAGTCGAGGACAAATAAAATTAATACAAATAGCCAGACAACAGAGATCACAGATTCACTTAAGTTGTTCAATTCCTTCTCTGTCTTTGTTAAACTCATAAGTTACTAGAGAATTTTCCATTTGATTTCAGGGTTTTACAAAACACCACAATTGGTACAATTTTAGAACTACAGCTCACTTTGACTACGGCTCGACGGGCGAAAGATTGTTGTCGAAGTCCATTACTCGTCGCTTTTAAGATTCCAGATATTTATTTTTCACTGCTTGTCTTGTTTATTCAATCGACGTTCCATTCTTTAGCTCCATAAGGGTACATTTTGCTTGAAGATCCTCCAAAACGCCATTTGCGTTTACATCTTCGAAGCCATTGCAGGTTAATAAAATATTCTACTGTGTCAAACCAGAGAAATCTACGCTTTTCTACTACCCCCTGAGATCCTACCAAAATACGCGCAGAAGACTCTACGCACAAAGACACCACTTAGCAGGGGAGTGATAGGAAAGACTTTTATCCGACATGGAAAAAAACAAGAAAAGTAAAATGCAGACCTGAACGAGCTCTAAAATTGAGCCCGCGATATGGTCATGTGATACTGGTCACATTGGCATATATGGAGGCTCGTATTGTTGCACGGTGACCAAAACCAAATTTTCTCGCACAGACGAGTCGACAGGTGGCTGGCAGTCTCCTTCCTCTTCCCTACTTACCTCAGAAGATCGAAGAGACTGCTACCGAGGTAAAGCGCATAAGTAGCTTATGCTATTCTCTACTTTCTGAAATCCCACAATACACCTTGTTTTTCAATTTCTCTTGGGAATCCTTTAATGCCCCAGGAAAAATTGGAAACAGTGATTACCGGTACTTGTAATAATAATAATAATTACGAGGATATTAGTGCGGAAATATCAAGAGGGTTTCACGTTCTGTATGATCTCTGGGAAATCAAAATTAAAGGCTTGCAATCCTGAGATTTCATTTCATTCCACACAGTAAGTTTAAAGTGCAAACTTGAGAAAACAAAAACGTGAATTGACTGCCCGGAAATTAATTTTTATATAAAGCTTTTTAATAGCAAAGGTGCGGTGGAGCCTGAACCCAAAGAAAGAGGCTTCGCCAACAATAACTTAATTTGTAGATTCAGCCAAGCCTAAAAGCGTAGCTCCCTGGTTATTTATTCTTACTGCCTGTAGGGTTAGTGAAAATAAAAGGTTTCGAATTGTCCGCATTTTGATGTTTCTTTAATAATTAAATCACTTTCTTTGCTTTCTTCTATAGAAAAATTCATTGCCAAACTAGTGAATTTCACGGTAAATTTTACGCTAAAAACCAATATTGCATGAATCACGAAGCGATGAGTACGATATCGGTTTTTCGAGTGAAATGTACTGTGGAATTCATCAGTTTGGCAATGAATTTTTCTTGAACCGCATGAGCTTTAACCACTCAATTTTTGCCTAAACCGGCCATACTTTCAACTTTTTCTTTATGTCCAAAAGATAATTGTTATTTAATTCCAGTTGACAACAAAAATTCGATTTTCATTCCTGAACAAAGGAAGAACTGATTAAACCACATTTTAAAAATACGCATCCACTTTAAATAACGCATCCGTAAAAATAACAAACGGTTTAGTGCCCACGGAAAGAATTTGTGGAGAAACTTCTTCCAATAAGTATGAGCTATAACTGGTATTCTGTTTTCTCGTTCTCCTTTCGTTTCTGTTCTAGACATAGGTTCTTAAGGGCCCACAGACGGGTTTTTCGTACGTTGCTAAGGAAGTGAAATGTTACTTCCGGTAACTGACGTCATCATAAATTTGGTTTTATCAACGGAGTTGATAATGAAAATTGGCCACCGTACAGAGATTCTAAAAGCTGACGTTTCGAGCGTTAGCCCTTCGTCAGAGCGAAGGGCTAACGCTCGAAACGTCAGCTTTTAGAATCTCTGTACGGTGGCCAATTTACATTATCAACTCCGTTGATAAAACCAAATTTTTGTATACTACTTCCCCACCGACGCAGCACCACAGTTTCTTTAGAAACTACCCCTTCATTCATTTGACGTCATCATACCCTGAGCTGAGAAGAAAACCCACTCACAAGCAAGTCACCGCACAAACTGTTGTTTCCATTGAAGATTTTTCCTCGCCCTTCCTCGCGCTCGTTCTCAGATCAACTGCGCATGCGTAAACAAACTGACTTCTGGTTTGAGAAAAAAGCTAAATTTCCGGCGGTTTTAAATTGAATTAAATTTTTTTTACATGGCACGTTTCATCCCCAAATACAGAATATAGCTAAGCATTGATTTTTTAAAATCATCTTTTTTGAAAAAGTTATGGGTATTTCAGTATCGTTTATGTCTTTAAAAAGAACATTTTTCAAAATAAAAAGAAAACCATGCTTGGCTGGATGCAAAAACGAATACAAATTATCCAACCATCGATTAAATACCCAAATTGCGTAGCATGGAAACAAATTTAGAGTTTTCTTTTAGTGGTCACGTGACCATGGCGTGGTATGATGACGTCATATTTAGGGTCATTGGCTTACAAAAGTTGGAAACTGACCAAAATAATGCCAAATTCTCTCAAATTACTTAACCATTACATCCTTAGCAACGTCAAATACGTCAGTGGGCCCTTAAGGCATCATGTAACCTTATCAGAGCTTCTAAAGATATGACAAAAAGTGCAATACAGATAAAATCGAAAAAAGCAGCTCTAAGCAAATTAAAAATAAACAGTAAGCTTTCAGTTTAGATCCCTCAGATACTTGACTTGAATAACTGCGTAGCCACCAGTGTGGACCACAGATATAATGATATGTCAAAGTGGATTGAAACCAGCGAAAAATGCAGACAGAAAAACGAAAAGCACAACCTTGTCCCCAGGGCCTTCTCCTCTGCCATTTTCAAAATGGCGGCTCGTCTGAGGAGAAGGCCCTGGGGACGAGGTTGGTCTCGTTTATGTTTAGGTGTGTTAACCTGGGTTGAGCCTGCAATCCAATCGAAAACCAGTACCTGGTCAGCGCTCAACTTTAAAAATGAACAGCCGACGTCGGTGAGCTCTAAGCTTGAACCCAGCGATATGGTTACGTGATGGATACCTTGTTTTGACAGGTGTCAATTGACCAAAACATGGCTGTCCAATATCAAAGATGTATGCTGTAAACTAGCATGATACATGGTCACATTGGCATACACGGAGGGGTGGACGTGTGCGTACGTTACACTTCCCAGGATTAAAATTAACCACTTCGAAAATAAATTAAGTTTCAGTAGACCTCTCAAAAGAAAACAGGAATTTCTTTAAAAATAAAATAATCATGGCACAGCCTTGATTACAACATCAAAGTACATAGAAGCTGAGATGAACCCACCAAGAATGACTGTTGATTACAAACGAACACAGAACCCACAAGGATAATAAAAGTCTGGGGTTTTTTTGGCTTTGTGAAAAATATGTTACAACAATACAGCAAGTGTTACCCTGGAATAAAGGCAAAGTACACAAATTAATGAAATTTTATTATGTGTCATAAATTGCACATTTTCAATGAGAAAAAATTGACAAGGATAATATTGTTATTATAACAGTGCTGTTACATTCCTTGCCCTCTCACTCTGTCAGCTAACGGCCCCACTTCCATGAATACAGCCATCTGACGCTGATTAAGATTCATCCACTTTGAACTGCACATGTCTACACATGACTGCTGTTTAAAAAAACAAACAAGTTAAGTCCCCTTCACCACTTTGCTATGACAAAAAAAATTTAATTTGTTACTTTCAAGGGATTACGAGAGCATATAGAGCCTGCAAAAGTACTTCAATAGACAGTTCAGTGGCTGCTTTTCCTCGCCACAAGCTTCCCAGAAAGATGCGGTTCAAATGTTAATTAATTTAACGCTCATAAAAGGTTTGCTTCTTAATAAAGCTGTTATTTTTGTCTTTTGCACTATAAATCAGGTATCTGATAAAATTTGAACAGTTAATTAGTGTTCTGCCAAAAACAGTAATAAATACTGTTTTTGTCGGAACACCTATTAACTATTCAATCCCAAGTATTGAGGAATGTAACTAAAAGGCAGTGCAACCCCTACAGAAGTGTAGGTGCATTTTCTATCAATTTACAGTGGATCCCCATTCCATCTTGTGCCATAAAAACTATTTAAAGGGTTTCTGGAGCAAAAGAAAAGGGTACATGTATGGTCATTTCTATTTCACGTTTTATGCCAAGATAGAAATGGTGAGGTCTTGCATTGCATAAGCCACAGGCTCACATGCCCTCACACTGCTTTCAATAACATCAGGTTATGCAGCTTGCCAGTTTACATCCTGCAAGAATATACCCTGTCCTTTCTTTTTGCCAAAAGGCCATTTGCAACAAATTGGTCACAAGAGCAAAGCAAATTTTAAGAGAATTACCACTTTAGGTCAAGATTTTATGATCATTATTTTAAAAACTTGGGAATTCCATCAAGTTATTGACTTTATTTATTTTTGCCATCATACAATAATTATTACATAATTATAGAGATAACAATGGCGAGGAGGCCAAAAAGAACTATCAAGCTTATTTTAATTAGGCCTCCTCAGTTTCAGTTTTGTAAAATAGAATTAAGAAAATAAACAACAACATGGCAACAGATATATTACTACACTAATAAATGGAAAATACAAATTTAAAAGGAAAGGACAGCTGCCATAATCTTAAGTTATACTAATCGTTATTACAAATAAACTGGTGTTTTAGATTAGAAGTGAAAACCTTTTGCCCTTAAGTGAAATCATTTTTTTACAAAAAGGATCTCAGATTGTTTTACTAACTACAGGTACATCAAACAAAAAGAAATGGGGAAGGGTGGACATTTTTAGACTCAAAAGACTAAAAGGAAACACTTTACAAAAATAATAACTATTTAATCTTTCACATATTTAAATGATATAGACATCATAAAAGAGGCATGGCAGCGTAAATTTTTAGCGGTTCTTTCCATTTCTATAAAACTGAAATTGTTGCAAATGACAGGCCCGTAACCAGGCCCCACAGGCCGCAAAGGTCTGCATTTTGATACTCAATATCCAAGTTAATGAGTGCAGTCGGTTAAACTGAAGTTTAAAACTTAACAGTGATATTTAAACAAAATCAAAGAATGGAAAAAGCAGTAATGTATTCACTGGGAAACTAAAACCAGCTGCATTCTAGTAGCCCGAGCCATTCAGAACGTTTCAATGAGTGCACAGATGTCAGAGCCTATCTACAGGTTCGTTTTCTTGGGAAAATCCAAAAACGGATTTCTGATCTTGGATCAATGGATTCTCAGCGTAAAAAAAACGCAAAATCAGAAAAAGGATATTATTTTCCATGACAACGCAAACAAACAAACTCGGAGTTGCGTGCAAATTTTAAAAACAACAAAAAATAGTGGTTAAGTTTGTTTTGGAGAAATTGTTAAATGAAATGCCATCATTAAAAAAATACCTTAGCGATCGATAAAAAGAAATGACGAAAAACATGCTTTTTTTGCTGTAGGGCAGGTGCTAACAATGTTATTGCTGCCAAGAAAGTTTTAGTATAATTTCTGGTGTGAAATTTGCAGGAAACCTAACTATTTTCGACCTGTGCATGTTTTCGATCGTACGGTGAAAATGGTGCAAGAAAAACATTTGGGCTTAACTGTTGTGTATCATTTTTGCATGGGAAACTGCTTGTCAAAAATACTTTTTTCAAATTCTTTTCGCAAAAAAAAAGGCTGAACTGATGAATCTCAAAAATCCGGATTTAGATTTAATCTCTTAATCCAAAGCATACCTTGTACACGTCAGACTTTCCTTTCAATGACTTTTGCAAACTCGCTCAACAATACGAAAAAATGTTTGGGAAAAGAGTACTGAGGCGTATTCGCTGTAGAGACCACGCTAAACCACATTTCAATTTGTTTTTTACCACAATATCAACGTCAAAGGAATGTTCTTTTTCAGAGCGCGAGCTGAAAAAGGCATTGCGCGACACATCGATGCGAGCAGTGTTGTATGGACTCTTATCGACAACGGCAAATTAGCCAATCAGATTGCGAGATTAGCAGCAGTTCCTACCGTGTACTTTGCCGTTACCATTTTTCATGTATTGCTACTTTCCTAACTTGATAAACGGATCTGGCAATAAAAAATACATTTCGGTAGTTTGGTCCACTTTGGCCTCGTTAGCACCCCCTCACATAAAATCCTGGTTACGGGCCTGAAATGGCCTATTTCTTGGTAACCTAATACTAATGCCTTTTACATTGTAAATGTAACGGGTTAATAATGGGGAGGGCACTGTTCTCACCAGGGATTCCCGCAAGAAAAATAGAAATGGTCATCAAAAGCTATGCACTGCACTCATTTGAGAGCACAAGGATGCTACAAGGGAAACAGACTTTTAGAGTTAGCAGTCTTTTAATGATTCCAGCGAATACTCCAGCTCTTTGCTTCTTCAACTAAATGAAAAAAGTTTATCAAAGTATTCAAAGACCTTTCATAGCCTTCAAATTTGTAGACCTTTGCCTGCGCCACCATATTGGATCAGGTAGGTGCTTTGTGTAACAGGTAATTTAGAGTGCAGGGCGGGCTCATGTTACTCGTCATGGAATAGCCTGCGTAGCTGGTGGTATTGTTGGTGCCAGAGGCACATTGACGAGGGGCGCTTTGAAATACCACAGCGCCCCTCTCCATTCTCAGCACAGCTTCTGCCTCTCACACCAATACCGCCAGCTGTGCAGGTTAGTAATGGCAAAGAGAAAATTTCTTTCTTTCGTCGTAAAGTACCAAGGATTTAAGAAAGTGTAAAAGAGTATCAACATGCCGGTGAAGAGGACAACGTACAAATCAAATGCATTTACAATATTGCTGAAGGGCCGCCAATGCAACAGTTCAAATTTGAATGTTTTGTGATGAAATTGACAGAAATCATGAAGGATTTTCTCCACCCAAGCCATGGAGTCCATAGTGAAGTGCAAATAACTTTGCTTAAGCTCCTGCAGGACCCCTATTTTTCAGGAAAGGGGGCCCTGGGACTCCTTAAGACAAAATCCTGGTGAGAACACTGGGAGGGAAGTCACTCAAACATCGACTGTAAGCAGTCCCTTACTTCTGATGTCCACAGTAAGCAATGTGTAGCTTTAAGCAGGTAGTTACATGTACAGGTTAAGTCTTCTGGCATCCAGGTTGCTAATTACAATATAATATTTTCTTAACTATCTCCTTATTTGCATCCCAAGTAAGGGGAGCAGGGATGGCGTTGTGGTAATTGCACTTGCCTCCCACATGTGGCCCAAATTTGTTGTTGGTTCTTTACACTGCTCCGAGAGGCTTTTCTCCAGTTTTCCCCTCTCCTCAAAAACCAAGTTTTCTAATTTCCAATAAGATTGGATGCAGGACCTCCCTGAAAAGCACTTTCAAGTGAGTGGAGCTTCCTGGGTAAATACTATTAATTATTATTGTAAGTTATAATTGTTAATTGTTAAGGGTAGGAGACTACACCAGGTCACAACACAACAATAAACTTGAAAGATGCTGTTCAGCAGGCCAAACAAGATGGCATGCGTGGTTTGCAGGATTTCCCATAAATTAAATGCCATTCATTGTTCATCTGCAAGACTGTAAAACCTACATTGTACGCAAGGGAGAATTAAGGAAAATGAGCAACTTAGGCCTGTTTTAAACGTTGCATTTCACATGGGCCGAACTAATGCAAACTAGACGCTCCATAAAGCGTACACTGGGTTGCCTGTGGAATGCGTTACACAAAAAAGGAAGGCACTGAATTGCGGGGTATTGAATTTCAGCGTTCCAGTCAAGTTTTTCAAGTGGGGGGTCATCAAGAGTATTTGCGGGGTCACCCACATGTTGCGCCAGCAGAGGCCCTTTGGCTCACACGTTTAATTATTTTGTAATGTCCTGTCCCATTTTGAGGTCTTTTAGTTTTTTAAGCTTTGGTTATAAATTCAGTTTAAAGATAACAAAACACGGTCTTGAGTAAAAGTCACTCGTTTCTTCTTTAAATAAATAGTCTGCAAAAAACTAACTGCAAATTGCTCTGACGGGCGTTTTCCAGCATGTCATGCAGTTTCACTGAGCAAACGTTAATTGCACACCCTAAGAAAGGACTAAAGATGTTGTTTTCGCTTCATAATTCCTCTTCTTGTTAGTCTAAAAGACAGATGAAGAAAAAAATTAACATAGTTTTTATATATAAAACTCTGAATCGAATTCTCGACGAAAGATTAATGACAATCGATCTTAAAAACACGAAAATTTCTACAGTCTCTGACTTTTATGAATAAACAAAAGGTCATGATGTTTTGTCAAAAGGAAGGAACTGATCACATGCTAGGCAACCACAAAGATGCACGTGATCACCTTGTGTCAACTGAATGAACTATGGGAAACACAGGCAGCCCAAGCTCGGTGTACGTTTTATAGACTTTCTATGGGAAAATATATTTTCAGCTTATAACTGTTACAGTAAGCTGTAAATGTAGAAATAAACTTCTCTTACCTCTAAGTACAGTTGTCCTCGTCTTTTCTGTGCAACTGGAGGGCAAACTGCGTCCGTTTTAGACCGGTTTGTGGCTTACAAACTTTTGCGATGTCGGTAGTTGTCATTTCCCCTCATAACAACTAACGACTTTGCAAAAGTTCGTAAGCCACAAACCCGTCTAAAACGGACGCAGTTTGCCCTCCAATTGCACAGAAAAGACAAGGACAACTGTACGTAGAGGTAAGTGAAGCTTATTACTACATTTACAGCTTTCTTTAGCATTTATAATGCATCAGTCAATTGAAACCCCCACCCCACAGGTCCCGGGGAAGGGTGGGGGATTATAGCAGAATTGAAGTGCTTTTGAACAACAATCTGTCCCCCAGGGGTGGTATATTTGACTGATTTTGACTTTGGGTCCCGTCCCCACATGGGGCAAGTGTAGCATTGGCATTCGAGTATCTAAAGATGGCGGAAAGCCTGAGAAAGGTAAAGCCTGGTTTTCACGAGTGACGCAAGTGCAAGCAAAAGCGCAAGCATAGGAGCGCTTATTTCACCATGAAAACAGGGTTAACGCAAGCATAAGCAAAAGTGCAAGCACAAGCATAAGGATCAAACGTTTTCCTTTTCCTTGTGCTTGCGCTTATGCTTGCATTCGCTTGCGTCGTGTGAAAATGAAATGCAGTGTAAGCACCAGGAAATTTGCTATGTCTGGCCAATTAAAGCACTCGTTCCAGATTCTCTGCGTCTGAGCATTTGAACAAAATTGCAGATGCCGTGGTTGTTACTTAATGCTTTAATATTTCGACGTTCATTTACACTAGCATAAGCTACTTACGCTTGTGCTTGTGCTTGCGTCGCTAGTGAAAACCAGGCTTAAGAGCCCCCCATGGGGAAATACTCTCATATATGCTATATAGGTATGTGCCGCCCAATAGGGTTAATTTCACTTTGAACGTTGCCGAGACAGTTTTGTGATCAGATGGTCTTGAGCAATAATGGGTGCTTTGCCCATATTTAATTCCGGTAGTTGAACAAAAAAATGTGTCTTTAATTAGCATTGTACCAGTAACTAAAATGCACTCTTCACAAACCCAAAGCAGAACATTTGAAATTTCTTTCCATAGTAAATGTTGGTTTGTTTTAAACTTCTTACCCCAAGTATTGGGGCATTTGATCTCAATTTCTGCCTCAGGGGGTCGGGGTCTTGATGCTTTTTGACCAGGGTCTATGTCAAATCCCCGACCCTTCCCCAGGACCTGGGGGGTGGGAGTTTCAATTGACTGGTGCATAAGCTCAAAGTATATTTTCCCATACAAAGTCTATAAATCGTACACCGAGCTCGGGCTGCCTGTGCAGGAAAGAATGTTAATCGTTCGTCACTTTCAGAGTAAAACAACATACTTTTTAGCCAAGAAACGTCTGTCTTTGGTTTTTTAAATTTGTTGTAATATTTAACTGAATATTTACATTTCATCTGTCGGGTCAGGAAGCCTTCTCTGTCGGGTTCCCGAGAAACATATCTATTTTGACTTCAGGGTGAATTATTTACACAATTGCGAAGTTGAGAGGCCATTAAATTGAAAATCTAAACATCTATGAGATACAAAAAACAGACTTGCGAATTATCGCAAATCACAATTCTGACAAGCAATGGTTAAATAATTATGAAGTTTGTTA
Source organism: Montipora capitata (assembly GCA_949126865.1). NCBI lineage: Eukaryota > Metazoa > Cnidaria > Anthozoa > Scleractinia > Acroporidae > Montipora > Montipora capitata. The sequence goes on along the minus strand of OX421450.1, from coordinate 23,956,445 downwards.
CTATCTTAATGTTCTTGGCTTAGAGTAAAGGGATATATTGTCACGCAAATGATGTAATTTCATGACACTCAAAATTTGCAAAAAGTGTGACTTTCATGTAAAGAATCTTCGCACTAGCAAGTCGTAACAATAAATTGGATTAGCCACAAAGTTAAAGAAATATTGTTGGCTTCCCAAGTAAACTTCACATTTCAACTTCACTACACAGACAAATGCAATCCATTAGGTTTATTTTGGTTTCTTTTATCCTCGCACAAGCAGCAGGCATCAACCACCTACATGCGAAACTATAACAACAACTACATGTAACTATCTACAGGAAAGCGATTCCCTGTGACACTGCCGGATATTTCAACGCACATATGCAAATTTGTTAACTCATTTTCACCGCATCTTTCTTGTCAAGCGTTGCATCTTTTTTGTTCAAATAACCGCTAAAAATAAAGATTTTTTAACGATCTATCCGTAGATATTTTTTCACAATTTAATATTCTCTGTCAAAATTTGCACAACAATCAAAACAAAAATAGCAACACACCCAACAAATTTAGTCGCCTTTACCTCTTCGTTGAATTCTCATGCTTAACACAGGAATTTTTAGTTATTGTGGAAATCTTTCTCAATTCGTTAGCAATCATCCTTTCAAATTTCAGAGAAATCGACCAGTCCGCAAATATTTTATGAGTTTTTTTCAATGGGATGTCAAAAGGCAAAGTGGATGTTATGCATAATCGGGCAATCAAGTTGCGTGTGTGACCCGTCATAAATATTTTTTCACAAAATGTTTCCGAATCATTAAGTATCACCACAGAAGACAAGAACATCATTCTAAAAGCTTATTCTACGCAAAAAGTGGGTTCCGGAGGTAATTTTGAGAATAGAAATCAAGGTTACGGCAGACGGCAAATACAAACTCACAAGGAGTTAACACAACAGAAAGACGCTAACCACATAACAGGAAAATGCTTTACTATTGCAATAAAAACTATCCAGTTAAGCTAGCATATTATAAAACACGAATTCATAGAGGCCACCTTTTCCAGCAAAACTTTTTTTTAGAAACAAACAACATACCTATTTGCTATTAAGGCTGGGACACACTAGGCGATAAGTCGCTGCGACATGTTGCAGGGACAAGTCACCGCAACAATTCGCCTTGTGTGACACGGTCAATTTTATGAAAATGATTGTCGTTGCGGTAGAATTTTGTCGCAGCGATCAGTCGCAATTCGTGCGACTTATTGCAGTGACAAAATTAGCGAAAGCAGTGTTGTCGTACCGTGTGTACACTTCCGGCAACAAGTCGCTGCAACAAAATATAAATGAACCAATGAGACAGTGTCATATGGTCAGCCATATTGAATTAGAAAACTAATTCACATTCCCCTTCATATGAGATAATTGCGTGTGCACCGAACTGGCGTCGTGTCGCAGCGACTTGTCGCAGAGACCTGACACTGCAACTTGTCGCCTAGTGTGTCCCTGCCTTTAGAGGCAAAAAACCCTTCTTATTTCATTACGTGCGTGAAGAGAAGAAACTCAGTCATGTCAAATATACGCAATATTGCAACAAAATAAATTTAAGGATCAAACCGTTTCCATGAACCTTTTCCTTGAATAATGAAGCACAAAATAGACGACAAGCTTTCTTTCAAATAATTCTTGGCTGTCACATTTCCAATTATTTTTCTACCTGAAGACTGTGCTGAGTTGATCACAGATCCACTTAACGATTCGTTCTCTGTCTTTGTTGAACCCATAAGTTACCAAAGCATTTTCCATTGGTTTCAGTGTTCTACATAACAGCACACTTGGCAAAATATTAGAAATACAACTCACTTTGATTTTGGCTCGACGGGCGATAGATTGTTGTCAAAGTCCATTACTCGTCGCTTTTAAGATTCCAGATATATTTTTTTTCACGTCTGTGTTGTTTATCCAATTGACTTTCCATTATTGAGCTCCATAAGGGTATATTTTCTTTAAAGATCCACTAAGACGCCATTGGTGTTACAAGGCTTTCGACGCCATTGCAGGTTAAGTTAAATATTCTACCGTGTCCACCAGAGAAATCTACCCATTTCCACTACCCTCTCCATCCTAAGAAAATACGCGAAGAAGGCTCTATGCACAAAGACAACACTTAGCAGGGAAGTGACAGGCAAGACTTTTACCGACACGGGGAAAAAAAAAAAGAAAACGAACAAATCCCACCCAGTAAAAAGAAAAATCTATTGTTTTCGCTTGTTTGTATTAGATTCGGCACACTACGTTTAAAATGGGCCGTAGGCATTAAGTAAAGTCTGTTTACGAGCCAAGTGGCACGTCAGAGCCGGAGCTTAACCCGGTTTCTGTGGCACAAAGCGACTAGGAGTATTTTTTACTCTACCCTGGATGGGATGCCAAGTCCATCGCAGGGTTACCCCCAGCATTTTGCCGGTACCCATTTATACACCTGGGTGGAGTGAGGCACCGTGGGAGTAAAGTGTCTTGCCCAAGAACACAACACAAAGTCCCCGGCCAGGACCCGAACACGGACCACTCAATCTGGAGTCGAGCACACTAACCATGAGGCCACCACGCCTCCCACGCCTTAGGCATTGGTCTTACCCAAATTTTGACTGATCATCAGCAGAGGGTGGTGGTTGGTAATATGACAACTTAATTTCAATATAATTCTTAATAAGGGGGGTCTAAATGTAACTGTTTAACATTGCATGCTAAAAATACTTGTACTCATGAAAATCCCCTAGCAAAAGTTTCAAAATTTTGAGTTTCTTTGTATGGAGTTATATCTCCGCCAAATTTTCAACATCAGAATTTGACATCCACGTTTCAAATTTGAGTCTTGATATTCCACAATGAAGTTTTTAATTTGACATCAAAGTTTTGAATTTGACATTGAAGTGGAAAATTCTGTATTTCATATTTGACTTTCAAGTTTCAAATTCAACTTGCAACTTTTGAACTGAACTTTACACATGAATGACTTGACCTTCAATTTCGAATCCTTGGTAACGGTAACCATTGATGTAGTTGACTGAGGGCTTACAAGGCTCAGAAATTGAGGAATGGCGGCTGAAATAGTGACAACACAATTTAATATCTCTTAGATATTTAATTGTTTGTATATTTCTAAAAGATTGTATTAATAGTTTTTAGGTTATTTATTGTTGTAATGCACTTTTGATCACCTAGCGTGTTAAAAAGCACACTATAAATGAATAAATTATTATTAACTATTATAGAAGACTGGCAGATGTGGTACAGGAGACATTAACAGTACTTTCCCTTTTATTTCAAGGGGCTACCTCGAAAACCAGTTTATTTAGCTCCTAGGCTCAAACATCTAATTAATTAAAAATTGTAATCATTATAATTATTTTATCTATTTATTTCTTTGTTTCCAACTTTAAATTGTACATTAACTATGAACTGAGCAAATAAAATTCTATTCTATTCCCTTTGAAATTGATTGAGTAGTTCTACAGTACTGTGCAAAAGTAATGCAAGTGATTTCCGATGAAATTCCTGGCTTTTCGCAGCTTTTCGAGGAAATATTGTTTGAAACGATATTTCGCTGATTTTTCGCCGCAATTTCGCAACGCCTATTGCTTCAATCGGTGTGATTTTTCGAGCGATAATTCACTCTCCCCAAAAATGTGCGGCAAATTTTTGAGCGATAGTTCGCTCTTCCCGAAAATGCGCTGCGAATTTTCGAGCGATAGTTCGTTCTTCCCGATAATTCATTGCGAATTTATAAGTAAACAGTCGCTCTGTTTATGCCTTGGGACTTCATTAGAAAAGTTCGAGTGACTACGTGAATATTCTTTCTGTAGGGCAGCATTACAGCGAATGGAATTAGATAAGGATTTGGCTTTGTGAAACGTGAGGATCTTCTTGTTCTTATCGATGCTTCAAGATCACGGAATGCTTCAAAAAAAGAGCATTTCACAAGAGCTTTTGTTAACGAATTCGACAATCAGTGTTGAAGGATTTATCGGTGACTAGTTGCGTAAGGGATTTACATGTAACTGCACCAAGCTGGAGTGTTTTCGCTTTGTTCCTGGAACAAACTAAGTTCACCCTCGCGGCATATGGAATAATTACAACTTGTAGGGTAAGTTGCTTATGTTCTCAAAAATTTAGATCCCTAAGATTTAAGAAACATTGTGTTAGCTTTGATTTTTATCCTAATTCAAGTCAATGATAAGTAAATACGAGAAAGGTGCAGATATTGTCATTAGAAGATAGAACTCATCTATAGCTACCTTCTATTTTGTGTTAAAAAGGGTTGACAGGCCTACACAACTCCCTTGTACGTGGTCTGGTTTCTGTTGCCTCTTGAGTACATATTTGAATGGATGCCTCTTTTAGGCGGTTCCTGTAGTATTCATTTAGAGATGGTTTTTGCCCTATGAGGCTTTACATTTGAATCTCTATACTGCTGTGTGATACGTTTTCTTCCAAGAAAATAGTTGGTCTCGAAAGTAATGTTTTTAGTTTCTTGGTGTTGATTTTCTCAGCAGTAATGTGAATGTGACCTTATGGCGTCTTGCTTTTGCGCCAATTTAATTCTAGGCTCGACCGATATATTCATCGGCGGTAGAAGCGAGTGATCTTCTGTTCTTAAATGGTTGACCCGGGCCCGGGTTCATTTTGTTTTTGAACGCCTGTTACATTGTGCCCTGTATCAGTGAGGTAGCTGGCTTCTTATAGGCTTTGTATGCCTTTTTTTTTCTGCGTTTCTTAACAGATCATTATGCTCTTTGGAGGCGTTGTTTTTTTAAATTCTTTCACTCGTTCTTCTGACTTCTTCAGTGTGTTTTGGTTTGTGGCCATGGTCATTAGCTGTCCTCCTTGAACCTCTGGAGTTAATTCGTTCTCGTCGATGCTCTTTTGATATTTGATGCCGATGTCTTTAGGTCGCTTCTTTGTCGAGGCATTAAGATAAGACTCTAGATGGAAGTTCTCTGACATATTATTTGGTCAGGCAAGAGATTTTTCGCATTCTCTCGCAGTTTTCGTCCCCTTCGCGAGCGTTTGGAAAAGGAAAAGAAACGGCTGCTATGCAGGCTATAAAAAAAAAACTGTACTTGAAAGTGAAAAACATGAGCGGAATCTTGGTTTTTGTAAGGCTTTATGCGATTTTCAGAAAGTTTAATTGTCGTTTTCAGCGTCTGTGTTTTCCCTAATATGTATCTGTATTCATCCAAGGTTGGAAACTCCGATGCAGCAGTCGAAAGATAAGCTGCTGTAAATTCCACCAAAAAGCTCAAATTGACCCAAAATTCCACTCAGACCAAGGACGATAGTGCTGCTACAAATTTCCTCATATGAGCCAAAAGTTTCGGAAAGGAATTGAAAAGTCGCCGAAACTGGTTGATTTTGCTTTTCTGGGAGTCTTTCTTCCGATGTTGCATGCACAAAACGGTTAAAAAACACCTTATCAGCTGCGCCAAAGTTCAACTTTGTTACGCACAAGTGTGTTGGTCTCAGTAATAACTACACCCAGGAAAGCAAAGAGCTGTCTGGACGAAGCTCAGGGAAATGCAGATGTATTAAAGATGTTTCGCAAACGAAACATAAACAATCAGAGTGTTTTACAGAGTAATTGTCACTGAGACCAGCGTGTAACAAAATTGAACTTGGACCTGGCCAGTAAAGCGTTTTTCAACCATTTTGTGCACGCAACATCAGATGAAAGGGGGTATCCCTGGAAAGCAAAATCATTGGCTTTTGGCAAAACCGTGATCGGACCAGATCGGATTGACAAAACGCCTACTGGATCAATAACAAAATCCCTGCCAAAAGTGGACGGTCACCAGACAACGTGCTGAAGAGAGGAGAAGTCGAATTTTGTGCCTTTCTCTCATGTAGTTGTCTCTTCATTTATTGAGACTCGTTGAAATGTTTTTTTTTCAAAGGTGATTACAGATTCCGAAGCGGAATTATGAAACATACACTGTACAATGTGAAAAATTGACTGCGTACACAACGGTGTTCTTTTTCAAACATGAAAACTGACAACAAGTCTTTACTTTAGCCCAGTCCCTTCCAATTGCACAATAAACTAATTTAGCAACAGAGCGGGAATGTCAGTTGACGATGGCGTGTGCAGCAAAAATATCCATATTAGAATAGAATCCCAACTATTCTGCAGGCTCTCCTTTCGTCAACTGACGTTCCCTTTCTGTTGCTAAATCAGGCTATTGTGCAATTATCAGGGACTGGGGTAAAGTAAAAACTTGTTGTCAGTTTTCATGTGTGAAGAGTTGACAATGTTATGACGAAATTCATCGTATCTTTCATAATTCCGCTTCGGAATCTGTAATCACCTTTGGCAAAAAAACATTTTGACGAGTCTCAATAAATGAGGACACGACTACACAAGAGAGAAAGGCACAAAATTCAATTATGTTGTCTGGTGTTATTGATACGGTCCGAGTTTTGTCAATCCTCTTGGAGCAGAGTAGAGAACCAACAAACTGAACCCACATATGAAGCCGGAACTGGGAATCGAACCCGGGCCACATTGGTGGCCTGGATGTAGTTTCATATGAACATTCTTCAGTAAAACACTCCTGTCTATATGGAGTGTTTTCACTCACATGATCAGTAACCTAGTTTTTTTCACCGAAACGAAGGAAAACGTTTGCATGATAATAGAGCTCAATTCCTGGAGGATTAGTTGGGTAAACCAATATGGCTGCCATTCCACTGTTTGGGTACACCAACATGGCCAGCGTGATGTCACATGAAAACACTCTATTATAATACAAAATTAATTAACAGATCATATTTAAGTTAAGAATCATAATAATTTTAACCTACAATTTTAGGATCAGGTTTAGTTAGGTTAAGATTAGGTTAGGTTAACTTTTATCCTTTCATTTTTAAATTTTGATACATGGTGCATTTGACTTGTGGAGGGAGGAGGGGGGGGGAGACTTGGGTCAATTTTCGCTGGGTTTGTGCTGCTGGCCTCTCAGAACCCCTACCCTACTCCATTATAGTCTATTTTATGGTCAATTGTTGACTCCATCTTAGTCACTTTTGGATAACTGTAGTTTTAGCGACCCCAACTTTGTCAATTTCTGTTTATTCATAAACCTTACATAAAGCCTTTTAATTGTAATTTCAAAAGTGAATGTAATGCAACTAGCACCGTAAATATTAAATAAACAGCACTACAGTTCTTTCTGTAACAACTTTTTTTACCACGAACCTAGCCAAAATTTGCTTTCCCCCAAAACCCCGACAATTTGTGACCCCATTCTAGTAACTCTGTCGGGAACTCTGTCGAAAATGCCAACCCCATTATAGTCAATCCAGTCTTGAAAATGCGACCCCATCCAGCGGCACATCCCCATTAGCCCATACATGTATAATAGGAAGTTCCCCACTGGGATTTCAATCCATTTATATAGATATTTGCACCTTATAAATTTATATTATAATAATAGTAATAATAATAATAATAATAATAATAATAATAATAATAATAATAATAATAATAATAATTTTACATGTACTGTATGTGTTCATAACAAAGTAAAATTCCTTACACAACTGAAGTAATTTGTGATCTTACCATCCTAAGGAAATATGAGGCTAACCTCCTTTTACTGTAGCTTTTGAATGTAACATAACATAACATAACATAACATAACAAACATAACATAACATAACATAACATACATACATGTTTATTCAAACTCATACTAGAGGTTAGCCCTATAAGTAAAGAGATTCAGTTTACATTTAAACGTTCGAGGCTACCGGCTTCAACATGTTCCAATAACTAATTACAGGTGTACATTGTTAACTTTGTGTTGAGCACTTAGTTTATGTGAAGTATCCTACCTCCTCAGCAGTCACCTTGCGGTAATTCAGATTGGTCACACAGGCCAGAAAGCAGTTATGAGTCAGCTTGTTGTACAACTGAAGAAACTCTTTATACTGAAGTAAAATTAAATATACTGTAAGTTGTGGTCAACTACAGGTAAAGGCAATGTTTTGGTGTACTGATACATTTCCTAACATCTGACAAGGAAACAGGAGACATTCTGAGGTTACCTAATATGCACAAATCTACATTGTCAAGAAATGTATCCCTCTTAGTCTAAATTTTTTCTCACAAGCATGCAGTATGCTTGGTTACTCTGCAAAATCTCTTCAATCTTAGAGCACGAGTGCCTTTCAAAATTTCTCAATTTCTACAATGTATTTAGTTTATCTAGACGAATCTTCCAGTAATGAATTATTACTAAATTATGAAAAATGATGAGTCAATCAATCTTTACTTAACCCGTTAATGTCTCTCCCCTATAAAAAACAACTGGACAACAATAAAAAAAAAACACGTCCTTGAAACCAGATTCCCCACCCCAGTTAATCTGATGTCCAACTCCCGCAAAAGTGAAAGTATGTCTGCAAGTGTGATCTTGAGGGCACACCTATGTTCACAAGTGATTCATGTAGTTACAAACTGGTTCCTGACTTACACTGTACACGTAAGGATGGTGCCTACTAATTCTGGAAAAGCAGATCTTAACATTGGGGATATAGCCCCGCATTTTTCAAAGATAATTAATCAACAATATTATTTTGTAAAATGTTCTAAAATACAAAGCAATGTGAGGCATTGTTTTCCAAACTGAAGCTTAGTTATGTCCGAAAAAATATGCATGGTTAGCCCTAATTTTTATTTTGGATACCAAGAGCACTTGCGAAGTTCTTCTTTCTCTGCATAGTTTTAAATCACGCAAAAACATCCCTGTATTAGGAAGCACTGCCCATACATGTAGGAAACCAGAGTATCTTGAGATGTGTAGAAGGTATGCACAATAGTAAGCACCGTCCTTAGCTCATTGATAAAAAACAACAACTTCAATCCTGCACACTAAAGGCCCGCACAAACAGCTTCAACATCCGTTAGATTTTGTTGAACAGCCATGTTGAAACCATTTGCCCCCCTCTTTCAACGAGTTGAAACAAGTTGAATGGAAGTTGAATAGATTTTGAATGAGTTTAAGAGCAGTTAAACTTTGCTTCAACATTTCTTCTGTTATCCCACACTAATCAGTCTCTCAATGACATATCTATGTCTATATCCACATTAACAACTGTGGCTGCAGTCTGGGACTGAATACTGGGCCTCTTGTGAAGCTTTGTTGAATCAAATGTTGTTGTGTATACCTCATAACTGAAATGCAGTTTTCTATTGGGCAAGAACGTATCATGTGATGCACCTCAAAACTGTATGCGTGTGACTTCCCGAGGGCAAAAAACTCACTAACTCCCTAGGGAAACGCAGGACACGTCTCCTGAAAGCGTGGCAAATATGTGAGCATGTCCAATGCGATTTCCAATGAAATTTGGAAATCTGAGTAATTTTCAAGTTTTCTTTAAGTCATGGCCATGACAAAATGCTTTCAAGTATGACGTGAGGAAGAAATACAGTAACTGACACGAGATGTACATGTAATTGTTACTCATTTGTATTTGAGATATTTGACTTACTGTATAATTAAATTGCAAGGATTATACTTGTATTTAGTCTGGTTCATTTTCAGTTGTGGAGTATAACAAAACACTTAACAACTGGCCCCACGGGAAACAGTGAGTTTTGTTTCCTCTTGACCCTCAATGTTTGGCTTCGCTTTGCATTAAATTGCAAGGATTATACTCGTATTCAGTCTGGTTCATTTTTAGTTGTGGACTATAACAAAACACTTAACAACCGGCCCCACGGGAAACAGAGAGTTTTGTTTCCTCTTGACCCTCAATGCTTGGCTTTGCCTTGGGGAACATTGAGGGTCTAGGGTAAACAGAACTCACTGTTCCCCTTGGGACCAGTAATAAGCACTTAATGATGAGTTGATACTGTTTGCCCACCCCAGCAGTCAATATCATTCAACAAAATTGAACAGATGTTGAAGCAAATTTGCCCGGGCCTAAGCTCTGCGGACCCTTGTGCGTGTGCTACCAAAGAAATTATGGGCAGTACTGTAAGAATCTGCAAAGCACATACATGTGTGTAATGAGCAATTTGTTGGTGAAACAAATAGATTTCGACAAATTTCTAACTTCCTAAAGCCATGTTATTCAGTGAATAGTACTCTATTCTGTAGACAGCACTATCCACCCTTGAAACACCTAAGATTATTAATAAAAAATTGTTGAACAATGTCAGCAATCCTTATTGACTATCTGAGAAGTTACTGACCAGACACTGGAAAAAATGTTGGCTAAACTACATTATTCATGGCCAGTATCTAGAGACTCTACTGACAAGCCGGCTTGTTTGCCATCCACTGCCAAAGGATCAAAACAAGCCACCAATATGAGACCCAAATATTTATGTGGCTTGTTCTTTCATCCACAGCTGAGCCAAACAAACCACCAGAATAACAGACCCCAATATTTAAGCTTATATGACTCGTTCTTTCATCCAGAAACAGATCGTTACGATAAGTTCGCCTATATCTAGGGTAGATTGTCCTACGAGCTGTATGTGTGTACATGTAATTGGTCAGTTTGCCAACTACTCGTGTATCCAAATTGTGATCATAGCTGGAACCTTGATAACTGAAATATTTGGTAGACTTTCATATACTGGACTAACATGGTAGAGGACAAAGGAACCATTGTTATTCTGATTAGGCCTTGCTAATTAGGTATTGTTATGTTTGCTTTGTGCTTTTCAGTTTTATTTTATGGACAGTAATTATTTCGGATCCGGTATATGAAAGACCAGCCGAAATATTAAAAGTCGTTGTTAAATATAACCTGATCGTTGCAACCAAAAAATGCCCCTAAAACAGAAGTCAATAAGGAAAGGAAGGAGTGTCTAGTCGATTTAGCGCTTGAGCACTAATTAACTGGGGACACTGTAAACTGAAATGCACAATCAATGCAAATCAAGTCAAATGTTGGTTTTTGAGGAGAGGGGAAACTGGAATACCCGGAGAAAAACCTCTCAGTGCAGAGTAGAGAACCAACAAACTCAACCCACATATGACGTATGAGGAATCGAACCCGAGCCACATCGGTGGGAGGCAAGTGCTCTCACCACTGCACCATCCCAACCTCAATGTTCCAGAGAAGCAACACACTAAAACACGAAAGTTGTCTATTTGCTTGCTAGGATGCAAAATATTGTGGTGATAATGGGAGCATAGAACTATGCCTGACTACCGCAGTAGTTGTGTCTGCTGACACTAGTTGTTTGCCAACTCTAAATTACAACACAATCTCGTCTCTAAATTCAAGATTATCGCAAATTCTTAATTCGCTTTGAATTCACTATTATCGTGACTTAAGGACACTGTGTCCCAGGACTTGTGGTAGCAAAGAAAATAAGGAAATAAAAAATCATATCCGTGGATTGGATTTGAACCTGGAGTTTCTACTCTATATGAACCCCTTCTTTCTGCGTCACCACTGAAGATCAAGACACCAAACTCTCAAAAAACACATTTACATTGTATTGCTGCCGCAGTGAGTGAGCGTGAAGTGAATAAACAAGGCAGCTCTCTCATCAGGAGAAGAACACATTTTTCTTTGAAATGCAAGGGATTGTCAGCGGTCTCAATAACTTTAGAAGTAGATGCCTGGGCTAATCAGTGTAAGCAGTGGTCACTTGTCTTTTACAAGGGTGAGAGTGAAAATCAAGGCAGAGTAGCCAGTGGTGAGGGGCAAATTTCTGACAAACAGACAGACGGACGGCTTCTAATGAAACCCCTGCAACTTTTTTAAAGAGGTGTGTGGCGTGAATATCTTACACAATCAGAGCCATCCGTTGTCACTTTAGTAAACCAAGTAATTTCACTATATTTTTGTTGTTGTTCTTTGCTCCTTTTTTCTTTGATTTTGTTGTTTGGAAGGGGTATGTTTTGATCGTGTGTTACCATGTCGAGTTGTGGCGGCCATCGCGCTGGAAGCAAACAAATACCGGTTGTGATTCAGCCTCCTCAAAATACCAATACATCATCTACAATGAAGAGACACCTTTTAAGACGTGAATTCATGAGAAATTTGACTTACGGTGTAAATCGAAGTGCAAGCCATTTCACTACTAACAAGGATCGAATGCCATCTTCATATTTCATTTCTAGAAAGTCGCTTACATGTAAATGTCAGAGGCCACCACATCATCGTTTGTTGATAAGCATTTACTATCTTCACTCTAAAATGTCTATTTGAATATTTTGAAGAAAAAGCTGCATTTACATGAGAGGAACTGCATGCACTGGTTGTGTTTACTTGTTGCACAATTATAAAACTGCAAGAGGTGAGTAAGGCATGACTAAATTTTTTCTCTGTTTATCGTTATTCGACTTCAAAGTCGTCTCTTGGAAATAAATGCACTCTCTTTCAGCTTTGAAATGGCATGTTAATCTTGATAATATAAGAAGAAGAAAGAAAATTTATGTGTAAGTGTTTGAACCGCCGAAAGCGTTCCTGGTCACACTTCACTGAATTCAGCTGTCAGGCAGTAAATAAACATGGCATCATGTGCGTGTTCACTTTTATTTCTTGGACTCCAAATCATCAATAATAGATAAATATACCTTTTAGTGCTTTTCTAAAGCCATATTTAGTCTGGACTTAAACAGAAAAAGCAAAAAAAGTAATGTCTTTTAAATCTCTTTGTGTGAAAATACTGCGCATGTCATCACGTGACAGTGCCCCTTTAAAATGCACGGTATAGGCCATTCCGGAATTGTGCAGGGAAATGGGGCAAGTTTCAAATTTGAACCAATCAATAAATTGACACGATCAGATGAAAGATAACGTTGAGATTGGCCATCTGTCCAAGTTTGATGCTTTTAGGTTGAACAGAGACAAAGTCAAAAATCCATACAAACGTCTCTAATTTTGAGGCTGCGTCCCCCAAAACCATAAAACTCTTAAATTTTTTTATGATTTCTGTAATATTCATAGAAATAGGCAAACAAGTGATTTTCACCTCACCAAATAGTAGGTCCATGACAGGATTTCCCAGTTGTCCCAAATGTGATAAATTTATTTTAAGAGTTTACATGTAGAGATAAAGAGATAAAGCGTTTATTAAAATACAAATCGCAGTCAAAAGACTGAATTACTTGTAAAAACTATTTACAATAAGTTAATAACATGTAAAATACAATGTAATATAATATCCTAAACTTAAACTTTTTTACGAAAGCTTACACATCTTAGAGTTATTAAAAGTATAAAAGTATGAACATAGTATAATACGTAGCTAAAGGTTATATTTTATTAAGATCTCAACAACTGAGAGGCGTAATGCATTATAAACGAACTTGAAAATCTCTTTGTCTTACAAAGCGGAACTCTAAATTTTCTGCTCTTCCTAGTTCTGTAGGTTATGGCATTAAGCGGCGGGAGAAGGTGATGGAGTTTGTGCCCCTTATTATCGACTATTTCCATAAACAGTTTGCGGCATAAAAGCTCCCGTCTATCATGAAAAGTGGTCATGCTAGATTTAGTGAGCGCCTCACTATAGTTAAGGTCTGGATATATTATCCTTAACGACCTTTTTTGAATCCTTTCCAATTGATCCGACAAGTACGCAGGCAAACTTGAGTGAAATGACTGACAGGCATACTCTAGTACTGATCTTATGCAAGCACAATAAAATTGAAGCAGAGATATACAGTCAATATCTGCACGCTTAAGTTGTTTTAAAAGATAAACTCTTTGTGATGCCTTTACGGTGACATTGTCAATATGATCATTCCATTTCAGATCGTCTCTAACAGTTAAGCCTAGGATTTTAGCCGATTTGACAACTTCGAACTGCTTGCCTTCAGATTCATGGGGAGTAGAGGCACCACGTTTCTTACGGAAGTCTATTTGCATCTCCTTACACTTAGTTGGATTTAGGCGGAATACATTTTCATCCGTCCATTTGAGCACCCCATCCACTGTATTTTGCAGGGTACTTGTACTTGACTTCACCTTATATTTCCATATAAGGTGACAATATATGGTTTTAGGGGACACAACCCCCAAATTAGAGATGTTTGTATGGATTTTTAAGTATGTTTTTAAGCCCGTAAACTTGGTCTCTGTTTGACCAAAAACCATCAAACTTGAACAGATGGCCAATCTCAACATTATCTTTTACGAGATGGTGTCAATTTATGGTATTGATCGGTTCAAATTTGAAACTTGCCCCAGTTCCCTGGGTAATTCTGAAATGGCCTATGATCTTCATTTCAAAAAGCAGATAGCTTCAATGTCAAGCGACAAAAATAAATTCGAAGTCGTTCAATGAAAAAAGCCAAGAACTTGGAATGTTTTAGGAAACGAATCTTTTAATTCAACCATCTCTCTAATTCTCAGGTCTGTCCGGCAAATCGTTTCTGAGTTATTTGTTGAAGTGTTTCATGCAACTTTATAGAGATTTGTATGGAGACGCCTTTTATATGGTGGCCAGTAATCAACAAAACATCTGGGGTTCACTTTGTGATGAAAGTAATAATGATAATAAAGACTTTATTTTACGAGGGTAACACTAAATAGCATAGCTAATAAACTTGTGGCCCTTTTCGCTCATCAGATACAATACACGTGTTTGAACACATATCCTAATGCACTTGAGAGGGTCAAACTGCTGAGATTTATAGGATAGACTTTTTTTTTCAACTACATAGCTTTGTATCATGGTGTCATGCAAGGAGACGATTCCAGGTGTGTCCATGGAAATTTCTATACAATCATGTAGATCTGGTAGTTATGTGGTAAAAAGTTAAAAGAGATCACAATTTATCCAGGCCTGTTCATGGAAAATTCTATATATCTGCTAGTGATGTTGTTAATAGTTAAAGTATGGGAATACTTTATCCATACCTTTCCATGGAAATTTCTATATGTCTGCTGGTGAAGTGGTGAGAAGCTTAAATAAGGGATCATTATTTTTATCCAGGTCTGTTAAACCACCTTCTCCTAGTTGGTAAAAAAAAGTAGGTTAACCGTCATTTGTGCTCGTAACTTGCAATAATTGGTAATTTCCATATAGGGTGACAATATTGTAAACACCAGTCCAACGTTAAGGTTTGTGTTCAAACGTTTTCTTCTTTTAGTGATTTGTGAGTACATGTGGTGTTAAACTGATAGCCACAATTCCATGAAGCACATGTTTTTTTATCTACATGCCAATTAGGCATTCATGTGGGATGCACTGATCAAAGCAAGCAACAGGCAGTGGCTGCAAATAAATATTCTAGAGTCTGTCACAAAATTCCTTGGAACAGTACATGAATATACAGACCTAAAATTTTCACCGCTCGCTCTCCCTTCAAATTATGTTGTTTGCACACAAGTTTCTGAGCCCATTTGGCAAAACAACATTGGCAAAGTATTGCAAATTGTTTCAATAGATCTACAATTTTGTCCAAAGCTGTACATGTGCAGTTGTTATTAACGGGTGTCTGGAAAACCCGAATAGCGAATAGCGAACAGTCGCGAATACCGAACAGCGAATAGTCACGAATAGTACGAATAGTCGCGAACAGTGACGAATAGTCACGAATAGTGAACGAATAGTGACGAATAGTAACAAATAGCGGCAAATAAGGGTGGAGGGGAGGAGGATTGTGACGAAATGACGAAAATTTGGTACCCAGTACTTCCTGGTCAACCGCGCAGCAACGTTGGATGGGATTTTCCCGCTAAAAAAGCAGAGATGTGTCGGCAAAGGACAGCTTGAGCCCTGAAAAGAAAAAGTAATAAATGCACTGAGATCCTGTTGCTTATTTGTATAATTAATTAACGCAACGGTTATCAGAGTAGCTCGTTTGTCTCTTTAATCCCAAACCACTTGCCTCACATTTTGATTTTATTCCTTTTTACAGAACGTGTCTCGCCGGATTGGACAGCACAGATGAGGATGATGAAATTTATGTTCGGGCGCCACTGTGCGAGGAGATGATCATGAGCTTGATGTATTAATGAAAGTGATTTATATTTTTGCATTTTGACGTTTGTTCTTCTTTAGAGTGTTTGTAAAAGCATGCACGAAACTCTCTTTCGATGACAGGTGAGCATATTATTTGCTTTGATTACGAGATTGTTCAGCATAAGGCGGTGACTATTGAAGACTATTCGTCACTATTCGCCACTATTCGCACTGTTCGTACTATTCGCTATTCGCGACTATTCGCCACTATTCGCACTGTTCGTACTATTCGCTATTCGCGACTATTCGCTGTTCGCTATTCGTGACTATTCGCTATTCGGGTTTTCCAGACACCCGTTATTAACCCTTTGACGTCCAAACCGGCCTAAATCAGCCAGACTTCGTATTTTACTCTGTCTAATGCCAGATGGTTTTACTATGTATCAGCTCAAACCTCTTCTTTCATTTTTACAGTTCAGACCAGTAAGCTGTTGTAAGTCAGTGTCATGCAGACCAATAAATGCACAGGGTGTCATGAAATGTATATCTGTTGTGGGAAAACGCTAAAAGCACAATAAGGAGAACGACTTCAAATGTCATATTAGGGTATGAGACTTGAAGTTCTTGAAATTAAAGCCAAAAAGTGGAATAATTTGATTTGACTACAGTTGATATTAATTTTGCATTTGACAAGGGAAAGATAAGTAGGGTACTATAAAGAGGCACTTTAATTAAGGGAGAACATTTTCTGTTTTTTTTGGATTTTAAGTAAAGGTTAAGGTGACACTTGTCAGTCACCAAAAAAGTATGCAAAACGATCAAATTTTTCCAGTGATACTGGTAAAAAACGTTTTTTCTTGAAGTATACATGTAGTAGTTCACTTTGATTGGCAGCATATAAAATTATGCCAAGGGAATCATCAAATAATTGGCCTCGCTTCCAAACAGCATACTTTTTGTGGCATTAAATCATATTTTAAGAAAGTATTATGATGTAAGCAATGAAGACCCACAAGCTATGGGAATATCCGAGGTATGGCACTAGCAAAAGGAAAACAAGAATATAGCGGAAGGATCACAGAAACATACGAGTGATGCAAAGTAGGGAAGGTTAGAGGAATTAAGACAAAGAATAAAATTATTTTAGCATCTGAAAAAAATTATGGGAATTCAAGAGGCACTAAATCAGGCTCTTTCAGTACACTGCCAGTAAACAAGAACAAACACACTTGTAGTGCAAAAGAAATAAGACCAAGGGCATTTCCTATAGTCTTCTAACAACATATGACAAGGAAAATATTATGTAAATGATTCACGTAACAAGCCTGCATTCTGACATCGCCATCTGTGATGGTTTTTACGCACATACTATGTTGGGCTTCTGAAAAAAGCTTTCGCGTTGGTTTGCTTCCACTTTTTCTCTGCTGCTGCTGCTGCATTTGATGAGATATTCCACTCTGAAAACCGATCCACTCTGAAAACATGCGTCAAAAATCCGAATAGTAGTCACAATTAAAGCTGGGGGAACGCTACAAGTAGAGCTTGTGAGAGATCAATAGGTGTGACAGGAAAAAAGTGGCGGCCTCGATTGGCCAATTATGGGGAAAGGTGTTGGGGTAGAGTTTGTTTGTCTAATACAAAAGGCTTTTCTTGAGGTGCTGTTTTCCTAAACATTATTTTTGCCTTGAAGGTAACAATGTAAAGATTACAAATCAAATAATGTAAAGATTACACATAAAATTTTGCCAGCAGCTAGATAAAACCTTCTTCTAAAGAAACCTTTTTCCAACAAACCACTTCTAGGTAATTTTACAATTTGAAATATTTTTGTCATGAGTGCCTTTTCTGTGAGGTTGCTCAAAGTTTTTACTTACTGCTTTTGATAGTACTCTGACAAGAAAAAAGAGCATAATCTTCAATAATAAATGACACATTCCAGTAGCCACGTTTAATACAAGGGTTGGGATATCTTCGCGTAATCGGAAAGCATTACATCTGTTTCACTGACGAAACCCCTGAAGGTACATTTGGTCTCGATTAATAATTTAATTGCACGAATTTACAAAAATAATTTGAACGTCTAACTTTGAAAAAACATTATTTTTGCCTTGAAGATAACAATGTAAGGATTACAAATCAATGTAAATATTACAGATCAAATTTTGACAGTAGTTAGATAAACCTATTTCCAACAAACCACTTACAGGGAATTTTATAATTCGAAATAATGTACATGTATCTTGTTTTGGTCTCGATTAATTGCACGAATTTACAAAAATAATTTGAACTTCTAATTTTGAAAAATTGAAATAATTATTATTATTTTACCAGTTAGTTACCGGGGTAATATTAAGACTCTATTCAATTCAAAAGGAATTACAAACTAAATTTTGGGGTGGGTTGTCCAATACTTCGACATAATCAGATTCATGGCACTTCACAATAGACATCACAAAGTGTCCCCCAACCTTAATCCTTAAAAAAATAGTAACAGTTTTGCGAGACTTAAAGAGCGGGACACTTTGTGACACTTTGTGATGTCTATTGTGACGTACCAGGAATCTCATTATGTAGGAGTATTGGACATGTATGATTTTGGGGGATCATCGTTGCTACATGTATTAGTACTACACTACTTTTGACATGTTGTGTGACCAATAAAAACCCCCACAAAAACATGAAATACCTTTCATGAAACAGATTACAACAACGATATGAAAGCTGTAACAGGTACTAATGGCTTAAATAGAAATCAACACAGGCGATTGACATTAGAAATTATTTCGTGTACCTGAGATTTCGGGAAACAAATGAAGCAAACACAAAAAGTGACAAAGACCATGGCATGTGGATGATGTAGAATGAACATGTGGCCACTAAAATATGCCGATATATTTTCTATTTACTGACAAACGTTACAATTTGTGGATAGAAGGCATCCCATGTAATAAAGTTTTCCTTATCCCAACTACAGCTGTAGTTCAAGTCCAATACTGAGAATATGAATATGGACTATTGAGAGTAAGATGCCTATATCAGCCAGCGTTCTTGACATTGGCAAAGAAACCTACAGGTATTTTAGATTACTTGGCTTACCAAAATTGCCTTACTTCAGAAAAATTAATGCCAACTTTAAAAAAATTATCTGTTTGTCTCTGAGGAGCTAGCGGTGTGTGGTGGTCAAGTGGTTATACGTAGGTGATAAGTTACTGTACATGTAAGCAACATTCCCAGGTTTGAATCCTATACACTTGGGTTGTCTTGGCTGTTTTTATATGAGATATGCATAATTCGTCTGCGACGAACTTGGGAAACATTTTTTTCTGTGTATTACATGATGCGTCTTATGTAGTTCGTCCCGTCTTTACACTAAATGGATAACACGAGAGATGATTCGTCTGGACAGAAACTGATTATGCATCTCTAGTATAAAAATGGCCAATTTATGACCATTTCCCATAACCCATTGACTGAAAAAAATTGTCCAAAAGTAGCCCTGGAAGGTTCGATGTAAACTTAAGAAGATCAGAATTAAAACATGAACCCTACAAAACTAACCCATACGTAACAGTTGGAAGAATCACCGTGTACCTGTAAACAGATCTGATAGGTACAGAGAAAGGTAAATTGTTCGTGAGTAACACGAACTGTGTCGGTCCTAAGACTGATCCTTGGGAGATCCCCTTGGACACAGGAAACAGATCCGACTTTATACCATTTAGCACAGTAAATTTTTTGTCTGCCACTGAAGTAATTGCATATTACACTTTAGGTCTATTATGTCCACAAGGGAAACGTTAACTCCAAACTCACAGTTGATCCAAAAGGTCTATGTAGAAAGCAGCAACAATATAGATAGTTGCATAAACAACACAACTTCCTTTAATCTTCCAGACATGTTTAGGTACATCCGTCATCTTCAGTGTTACATACGTTGAAATCGCCGTTAAATTTAAGGGGTGCACGATCTTACAAAGTTTGTCACATTGCGTACTAAAACAAAACAAAACAAAACAAAACAAAACAAAACAAAACAAAAATTTAAAGTGACGCTTAGTTCTTTACAGGGAGAGAGTCAGGTTAATGTGTTTCACCTGCTGTTTGAGATCGGGTTCTCCCATTTTATAAACATGGATTCCTTAAGCTTCACTTGGTACTTAATGGCTGCAGAGTGCAAGATCTCGAAGCAATCCGGTGTGCAGGATGCTCTACAAAACTCTGAACTCTGCAGATGTTTCACCAACATAACAAGCATTACAACTTGCG
>OX421450.1:23913766-23928766 GCA_949126865.1 Montipora capitata | reverse complement strand
AGAAACTTCAGGAATACAGTTACGGTTCTTCGCTGGTGTAATCTTTAAGTCATTACATGTTGTAGTAAGGTTTAGTTCAAAGTTAGAGCTTTTCAACAACTTTCCCATAAACATTTCTATTTGGACCGGACGCAAAATTTGAAGCGCTTTTTATTCTAAATATACAGTCGGACTGCACTGGCGGCGACTTAAGTTAGGCATAATCCACACAGTTTTTTAAAAGAAATGTCCTTTTACCCCTTTGGAAGAACTGTTTATCATGATAGCGAAAAACTTACAAGTTATTAAACATAAAGATGTAAGAATTAGGCATCATAAAAGGTTATCAACATTCTCTGTTCTCAGCTGTCATGGCAAAATGAGATGAACATATTAAACAGTGCGTTGTGTTGCGTCGGTGCTGTGAAAAACAGTTCGGATATTCATTCTTTACCTTGGGGAGCTAGGTGCAATAATATTAAACAATGCTTTGCAAAGTACCGTTGTTTTCTTGCGGCACATTACTGCAATTAAGTCAGCCGCGGCATTCGGTTGCTTTCGTCTTTGCCTCGGTTGCGGTTTTCGTCCAACCTAGGTGATTTCGCGGTAAACACTATCGGCAAAGACGAGGTATTACCGCATGCAAATGCACTAATAGTTTCGAGCGGTACTGTACACCAAAGTGTAACCACCGTTTACCGGAAAAAAACTTTCACAGGTTTGCTCACCAGTTATCTGAGTTTTTGCCCCTTTACCTACAAATTGGGGTTAATCAAAACCTTCATTTATAGAACTTTTAAGATAAACAACACTTGGATGGGGTTCCATACTGACCTTCAAAAATTGTCTGTCATTCTGCGGAGGAATCTCTTCCCTGAGAACCTTATCAACAAATATATTTCTACATGTAAATATATTCAGACAGCAGTCAAGGGAGGGAAAACACAGTCCCATTCAGGAATCGAGCCCCAGGAAACACCTTAGTTCTTCTTTAAACTCCCTTACGTTGGGCACTTCTCAGTCACGGTACAGAGGAGTATACGCAAACTTGCTAACCGGTTATGTACACCTATTGATATAAGGTTAGTCTTTACTACTTTCAAAGTCAGGAATCTTTTTAATGTGAAAGATGTTGTCCCTGAGGGGCTTTGCACACATGTGGTCTATAATTTTCGTGCGCAAGTTGTAATGCTTGTTATGTTGGTGAAACGAGTGCGTGAGCACTTACTTTCAGACAGGTCTTCAAAGGTGTTTAAACATCTGCAGAGTTCAGAGTTTTGTAGAGCATCCTGCACACCGGATTGCTTCGAGATCTTGCACTCTGCAGCCACTAAGTACCAAGTGAAGCTTAAGGAATCCATGTTTATAAAATGGGAGAAGCCCGATTTCAACCAGCAGGTGAAACACATTAACCTGACTCTCTCCCTGTAAAGAACTAAGCGTCACTCGTTAAAATTTTTGTTTTGTTTTAGTACGCAATATTGACAACGCAATGTAACGAACTTTGTAAGATCACGCGCGCTTTAAATTCAAGAGCGATTTCAAAATATGTAACATTGAAGGTGACGGATGTACTGTCGAAACATGTCTGGAAAATTAAAGAAAGTTGTGATGTTTATACGACAAACTCACAGTTCAATTTTGTCGTGAAAATATCATGAGGCACACTATCAGACAACAACAACAACAACAACAACAACAACAACACAAAGAACAAGAATCAATGCTGCCATGTTGGATTATGAAGGGTACATGTAGATGCGAACATTGGCAACTCAAATCCTGAACTTCAGCCTTAACTTAAGATGTAAGTGATTGCAGAAAGACATTTTCATCTTTTGGTTTTGTGTACTCGTGTTAGTGCAAAGGACTTTTATGCTTTTGTCTACGATCTGAAAAAGTTTGTTGTTGATCGTGCATTAATGATTGTCATAGTAGGCGAAAGGCCAAAGACATAGGCAAACTGACATATCAGGTGTAGGGGAATCGACCCCAGACATAGCCGAACTGATCCTACATGTAGGTGAAATGGGTGTGTTTAATAGCTGGAATCGAGAACTGGAACCGGAATAACAAGGAGGGCAAGCGTGGAAGATGGGGAGTATGATATTTTTTTTCCGATTTTTTTATGCTCAGATTCTAATCATAAAAATTGTGATTGGCTAGCTAGAATAAAACCAAACACCAACCTACTGTGGTTGAATTCAAGGTCACTCTGTTTTCGAGCTCTCACGTACAGTACAGGTCAGAGATAAGCGGCCAACGCACACACAAAACACACGCACAATTTTTCTGTAAATGCGTGCGGACACGCGCATTTGCGCGCATTTGATGCACGTGTTTCCTTTTGTTATTCACTCGCATGACTGTGTTATCTACACGTATGGCATTGTTCTGCACAACAAAAAACAAAACAGAAGGCAATTCCTACTAACACCGCTAGAAGGATGTCTCCGCCGACAGAGAAAGAGCCGATATGTTTTTTCTTTCCACGTTTTTCGCCGAGGTTTTTCGGTGGCACTCAACAATTTAATCACTGAACAAATGAAAAAAAAAAAAATTCGGAATTTTCTTACATGTATCTCTGGCTCTACAAGTCATAAGCAAGTGCTTAGAATGGGAAAACACGTTGTTGTTGGAGTTTTAATTTGTAATGAAATTTTTATTTGGATGCGCCAGACGTAAACAGTGCTTGCAAGCGCACTTGAATTACCGTATAATGTTTTAATTCAACAAGACACGCAACGCATCAATTTTTTCTTTTTGCGATTTTGTGACGTGATCTCTGATTCTGTAAGACGTAAGAAAGTGCTTGAGACGAGAAGTGTTTCGTTTTAGAAATGAACTCTATCTTGACGAGCCAGACATAAGAGGTTTTTGCAAGCGTTGTTGTAAGCTTATTTAGTAAAATCCAACTACAGCTGTAGTGGTCTATTATCAATGCTGCATTCTGATTGGTTGAGCTACTAGTAGGCTATTTGTTATAGTCCACTAGTAGCGAAAAGTGCCGGCTTTGAAAACCAAAACAACAATTAAAGTCTAGCTTTAACTAGCGAAAGATGTTTTGTTTCGATATTTTTTTGACCAACTAGTTGGATTTTATTAAAACAATTATTTCTCTCACCCTCATGGCCTCTGAGTCAATAGCCCATTCGGCCTTCAGTCTCATGGGCTATTGCCTTAGAGCCCATTCGGGCTCGAGGAATAATTGTTAATTATAAGTTTTGATAAGAAATACGAATGTCATGTGTGATGGTCCATAAAACGTAAGAAAGTGCTTGAAATGGGGAAATATTCTGTTTGTTTTACCTCTTAACCGAATGAAATTTATCTGTGTGCAAATTGTATGTATGTTACTGTATGTCAATAAAGACAAGTGACGCGCCATGTGAGATAACGGATTCTAGTCTGACGATATTGCGACAAGAAGTTCTGAATTTTCATACCTCAGGTTCTTTGAGGCCTAGGAAAACGCTTGAAACGGGAAAATGTTCCCTTGTGTAAGCTCTTATTGGAATTTGAATTCATTTTGACGTGCCAGACTATGAGTTTTTGCGAGCAAATTGTATGTACGTTATGTCAATAAAGACAAGCGACGCGCCATGTGAGATAACCGATTCTTTTGATGATTTCGCAACAAGAAGTTTTGAATTTTCATATCTCTGGTTCTTTAAGGCGTAGGAAAGCGCTTGAAACGGGAAAATGTTCCGTTGTTTAACCTCTTATTTGAAATGAAATTCATTTTGATGCGCCTGACAAGACAAGTTTTTGCAAGCGGATTGTATCTCTCTCATTTTTACAAAGACGCGCAACATTGATATGTGTGACAATCGATTCTTCTGATGATTTCGCGACAAGAAGTTTTGAATTTTCATATCACTGGTTCCACAAGGCTTAAGAAATTGCTGAAAACGGGAAAGTGTTAACATTTTCATGCGCCCGACATAAATATTGCGGGAGCAAATTGTTACCTTTTTTTTTTAATCAAGAATACCCCGCTACTTATTTCCACATGTTTACCTGTGAACTGAAACAAACACGGTGCTGGGTTTGCCAAACGATGTTCAGCTGAATAGCCATTGCCATATACATTTATACAATAAAAAGCTATTAAAACTAACAATGATATGACCACAATAGGTCGACAATGGGCTAACTCATACATACTAATGAGCTTTGCTTTATGCGCGTATTTCATGCGCGTGTCAAAGATGCAGACGCGTGCGTGTTTGACATTTTGGGCCACATATCTTCAACCTGCACTGCAAACAATCTCAAAGTCACCACCAACGTTGTCTTTTTGATCTGATTCAAAGTATTGTATAGAAATTCGAGATTATCAAAACAGCGAGGGTCTGAACAAATTCACACAAGATTTTGTTGAGACATACAGTACCGCTCAAATGGAAGTTACCACCCTCGCGCGCGACGCGATTCGCGTCGCGCGCTACAGGAATCGCGTCGCGTGCGAGTTAAAAAAATCTGTAAGTACATCAACTGGAGGATCGCGCGCGCTCTTAATTGTCCTTTTGGATTTGTTTGTGAAAGCCCCAGACGCATAACAAACACGCATTTTATCAGACGTAAAAGCGTCTAGTCGTTGTTGACTGAAAATTCGACATACAGCTCGCTGGTGTGCGCCGAAATTAATTAGACTGTTAACTTTGCTCTCAGGAAACACGAAAATGTGAATTGTAAGCAGTTTGGCAAGGGGAGAGATATACATGTAGTACAGTTGTCGTTTAAATCAACATTTGTTTTCGTTTGTCTCGAGTCGGCATATTAAAATTCAGACTATCCGACACGTGATGGAATGTCAGGAAAACCTACAACTGTAACACGCTTTGTCTACCCGAAATCTTTACACAGCAAAATTATTTTGAGTCCACAATTATTAAAGCGTTCAAAACAACCCCATCGCTTTAGGCCCTTCAGTCAAAAGGAATTCAATGTTTTCTTACGCACAACTCGATGTTGGAATTTGCATACCGTCAGTGTTTGCACACCCGAGAATTTTTCGCAGCTCTTGTCGCGCGATAAAATCACTCTGTGTAAACGAGCCTTAAGTTTGTTATTTTCATGCGTGTACGCTTCGCCTGTGGTGTCTCCAGCGCTTGCTGTTCGAGTTTGTTGATAGACGCAAATTACACGCTCCAATGGTTTTGCGGTTATGCAAATATTTATCACAATTTTACATGTAAACTTGACAGCCACCATCTTCGAATTTTTACAAACTGACGCTTGATTCAAACCCTGTACAAATTAAGAAAAGTAAAACCTTCAATTGATCAACAAAAATTGTGAAACGTACAACCAAATCTTCATTCTTCATTGGAAACTTTGTGCTATTTATTTACTCGACAACTTGCTGAGAATTTTGGCTGGCGTCACTGATGCTTGCCGAGATTAACCTGGTTTCCATACGATCTGTAATGTCAGGTCCGCGATCGTTTAATTTAAAACAAAACTTGCGGAGGTAATAAAGTTTAATGCCCCTCAGAAAAAGTGAAACGTGGAGACGGAAATTATCGAAAAGTTACAGTTAACAGTCAAAGAAGCGCACAGGCGGTACAACAACGTCTTTACGGTTTTTTGCATACTGTAAGCTTACGTGTTTGTATATCAAACAACAGACCAGCATAAGATCAGGTTTTTACTACATGTTCTTTGGTGACACAAGGTCATTATTTTATTGACAATGCAATTGCCGTTTCCAGTTTAATACCACGATCTTCGTTCAAATTTTCTTTCGCGTTTTGTTATCTAAGATCGATTTACAGATAGAAGGGAAAGTTCGTCTGGGGTATTTGAGATCGTCTGCGACTCGTCTGTCGCAGGCAGCTTTGTTACCATTACTCGCTACGCGTACGCGAAATTAAATGATTTCGCGCAGTGGAGTCTCCTAAATTTATGCCAAAAATTTCTGCTTCAGTGACTCTCGCGCGACGCGAATCGCGTCGCGCAGGACGCGAATCGCATCGCGCCTGAAACGCAACGCGACTGGTAACTTACATTTGAGCGGTACTGTACATGTATTCCATTAGTAAAACTCCTTACAGAAACTCGACACACATTGTTGAAAGGTTGCTCCTTTTTTTGGGTGACAGTGTTTTGGTTTGACACTACTCTCTGCCGTGAGAGTTTTTCGAAATAATGGTGCAGTAAACAACATTCCTGCGTGGTGCAATTTTCCTGCTAATGTTTTTGATTGGATGCCATTTGACAGTTAGAGATTTTGCAGCTGCCTTATGTATGCATATTAATTTGGGGTTCTTTCACACATGCCCTCCTCATTTTCCTGCCGTTCTCCCTTTCTCTTCTCCTTCCCCTTCGAATGCCTGCCTTGCAGGCTAGAGCTCACCTTTCCCGGTTTCTTCTTGATCTCCAATGCAGCAAGATCTGGAAGGCGAGCTTCGTAGTTTACCTTAACATTTTATTCCAATAAATAAGGTGAATTTCTTTTGTCTTTTACTTTTCTTTTCTGGAATCCTTTTATCTGTGGCTTCAGTAACAACTTCCCTCCCCACCACCAAGGGACAAGGAGGAGTCTCAATGTCAATCATTCTCTTAACTTGAGCCATTCAAAACAGGAGTGACGCCAGTAGTACGAACTTTGTAGTCACAACAATATCCGCAAAAGTCAATTTTGCAGTTAAAAGTATGTAATAGGGGAGATATCGTTGACGTCACCTATAATCATTTATGTGCAAACCAGAGCCTCATTGGTTGTTGAAACAAAGGGTCTTTTGTTCCTGTGGTTGGCATATTTAAATGAGAAAAGCAATGTTTGTAAACAGATATCTCCCCTATACATGTACAGTGTGTATAACATTTTACTTTTTTAGCTGAAATAAAACAGCTGGTCCCAGTTGTTCAAAAGCTGGTTAACACTAACCCCAGATTGAAAATTAACCAAGGAGTTTCTTTCTCTACTCCCAAATGCTGTTCAACGCTGATATTCGGCAAAACTTTATATTAGAAGAAGTCAATCTCGAAAAATAAAACTAAGCAAAAGAAACTTTCACCGAAAAGTTGAAAATATGAAACAAAAGTCTACTCTAATCCTGGATTAAGTTAATCAGCTTTCCAACAACCGGGCCCTGGATATCATGGACCTTTCGTGTTTTTATTCCGGTTCCCGATCCGGTTCCGGATTCCTCCCTTTCCAGACGCCCAGACGACCGCCATTCTTTCATCGACTGCCGAGCCAAACGAGAAACTTCCATGGGTCTCGAATGTGCCCCTGTATTCTGGAGTTGCTCAATTTTTTACGTGTACCTAATACGAAGTTCTTAAAACTACTTTCACAGGTACTGTGTTTCAAATACATGTAGGAAAACACTTACATTTCGAGCCGCTAGATCGTCTGCTAGAAACTTATCCATCAATTCCTGCTTTTGTTTTGGCGGTAAACCAATTTAACCAGTCATAATCCCATCTCTTCGCTTTTTAACTATATTCAATAGACAAAAGGCGAAATATATCGTACAGCAAGCTACAGTGAGCTACAGCTCCGTACAGTTAGTGAATAAGTCGATCTACTTCATTGCCGCTACTTGCTACGAGGTCGCTACGAGGGAGATCTGGGGAAGGTTTGTCAGCAGTCGTCGTCATTTTGGTCATGGGCAGTGACTTCTGAATCCCGCCGAATCCCGCCAAATTTTGCGAAAAATGGGACTGGAAGATGCATTTGAACTAAAATTCAGATAAAGGACGTGTTCATTCAACTCACTTCAGGAAAAAACCTCGATTGTAAGTTTCACTTGATGTGTCCCTAGCAGACGAGGAAACTGAGATAGCCATTGCTCGGTTCTGACTTTATTGTGTGTCATTGAAACACCTTCGGTTTATTCTTTTTCGTTAGAAGGTGCTGAATTAAATATGGGTTACCTACAACGACTTGAGTTAGAAAATTTCAAGTCCTACAAAGGAAAGCATACTATTGGACCTTTCAAGCGCTTTACAGCTATTATTGGGCCAAATGGATGCGGTAAGAGGAAAGGAAAACAAACAAAAATAGTTATGATGAAAGTTAATATATTCTTGGTTTGCACCCACGTGACACGGCGGCCTTGCTGGATGGCAATACAATTTCGTTTCGCGGAATTTGCATAATAGTAAAGTTTAGTCCGCAGGGGAGAGACAGGTTATTGTTCTTGCCATCCAACACAGCCGCTGTGATGTCAGATGCAAACCATCAATATGAAAGCCATATGTATTTGAACTGCGGAGAGATGAATTGAGTTAAGATGCTGATCATCGCAGTTGTAGTTATTAATTAAGGTTACTTGAGCATTAACAAAAGGAAAGCCTGAAAAATTCAGGCTTGAATAGGATTTGAACCCTGGAATACCAGTGCAGTGTTCTGCCAGTTGAGCTACAGTACCGCTCGAAACTATTTGTGCATTTGCCGCAGTTCTGACTAGGTGAAACCGCTGGTTCAATCCCCAGTTTGACTGAGGTAAAGCCTCGTCTACGGTAACCGAAAGCCGAGGTTTTACCTAGATTTTTTCCGGTTGATTTATGCCGCGGTTAAGAGAGGACGCAGTATGCTTTTATTTGGAGCAGATGCTATCAAAGAAATCTGCATATTTTTGCGGATCAATCGCAGCGATAATTAGTATGCGTATTTGCCGTATTTACAATCTGCGAAGTTTGGCACATTCGATTATAATAAAGTCGCTTTCATAAAGCGTTGATTGTTTTTCTTTTTTCCAGCAAACGACAAGATTTCTAAAAGTTGTTCGAAATCTGTTTTAATACAGATGTTATAAAGATCAGCAGAAATTCTATCAAGAAATTTACACGTGTTTGGGAAAACTCGTCTTAACGGTGACACCGCTCGTCCAGCGGCCGGCCTTGAAAGATATGTGAAAGTCATTTCGATCTTATCGACCGAAAGATGGAAAAAAATGATTAACTTTACAAGTAATTGTCAGCCGTTTGAGCAACGTGGCTCTCCATTTGTTACAAACTTGTTAAGCAGTTCGAATCGAACAACGTATTTCATGAGCTATCGCTCTCGCTTGCGTGACAGAAGCATGCAGCTTAGTAGTTTATTTACGTTTTAACTCACCAAATTGGCAGAGGCTTCATTGAACTTGTCTATCGTGTGATCGTTGAAGCATTAATTTAAGTTAATCTTAACAATTCAGAGGAATGAGGAATGAATAATATTATTTCTGAATTTCAAGCTCAACTGCTGAATTACTTGCCACTTTAATATTTTGAATCAGAAATGATCGTAATTAATGCGCGACAAGGAGTGGTCAGGAGTTGCTTAAAAACTTCGGGAATACAGTTGCATTTGTACGGTTCTTTGCTGGTGTAATCTTTAAGTCATTACATGTTGTAGTAAGGTTTAGTTCAAAGTTAGAGCTTTTCAACAACTATCCCGTAAACATTTCTATTTGGACCGGACGCAAAATTTGAAGCGCTTTTCATTCTAAATATACATATTTCCTGTCAGACTGCACTGGCGTCGACTTAAGTTACGCATAATCCACACAGTTTTTTAAAAGAAATGTCCTTTTACCCCTTTGGAAGAACTGTTCATCATGAAAGCGAAAAACTTACAAGTTATTAAACATAAAGATGTAAGAATTAGGCATCATGAAAGGTTATCAACATTCTCTGTTCTCAGCTGTCACGGCAAAATGAACATATTAAACAGTGCGTTGTGTTGCGTCGGTGCTGTGAAAAACAGTTTGGATATTCATTCTTCACCTTGGGGAGCTAGGTGTGATGATATTAAACAATGCTTTGCAAAGTACCATTGTTTTCTTGCGGCACATTACCGCAATTAAGTCGGCCGCGGCATTCGGTTGCTTTCGTCTTTGCCTCGGTTGCGGTTTTCGTCCAACCTAGGTGATTTCGCGGTAAACACTATCGGCAAAGATGAGGTATTACCGCATGCAAATGCACCAATAGTTTTGAGCGGTACTGTATCAAGCCATCTGTACGGTGGCTGACAAGGGACATGCTGCAAACTAAAGATATAACTACAAATTTTAAAAAGTGGTAACAAATGAAAAAAGAAATGCAATATGAATTAAAATAGTTGTTGAAAATTAACAAAACTTGCTGCAAATAAATAAAAGCGATAGTTGCTGCAAATACATAAAAAGTAGAGTTGCTTCAAATTATTAAAAGTTGCTGCAAATAAATAAAAAGTAGAGTTGCTGCAAATTATTAAAAGTTGCTGCAAATAATTAAAATTTGCTTCAAATAAATAAAAACTATAGTTGCTGCAAATTATCAAAAGTTGCTGCAAACAAAAAGTAAAAACGTCTGCGCGCGCATGACTCGGGAAGGACTGGCACTATGATAAATCACACAAATGCCAAACATGGCGGCTCTCTCTCACAGGCCCAAATAGATGAACTGGAGGAGCATTGTCATTTTCCCGATGAGGTGGACATATACACAGAATATTTTGAGACAGTATTTGAGAGTGAGAATAAGCAACATCCCAACAATGAAAAAGAAGCATTTGATTTGTTTCAGTTTTTTATTCAACTGCAAGAACTTTGATTTGAAAATAACCTGGCAATTAAGAAGTTTACTTTCTGGTTATAGTTCTATGGCAAAGTCATGAAAATTTTGAGGAAAAACCTTCTAACACAGAGAACAAAGAATTTAGTGCTAATTACATGAATTACCCAAAATGGTATTATGGTTCAAGATAGACTATTGATCGAGTTATGAGTTGAGTTGAGTTTGAGTTGAGTTTGAGTAAGATTGAGTTAAAATTGAGTTAATATTGAGATACGGTTTTTGGCATTTTTGGCACTTAAGGACGTTCGCGCCAATTGTTTCTGCGCATCCTTACTGCGCACGCAAATGCACACGCCACGTCATACACGAGCGCGCGCGCTAAGTAATAAAATGAGAAATGATAGGGCAAAAGGCCATTGCTATAGCTTTGCCTGGATTTAACGGTCTTGGACGTTCGGTGACCCCTATTTTTCTTTCCAGAAACGGATTTTATTTACAATTATCTCCACGTTGTCCAAAAATGAACAAAAAATCAATGTGGGAAGTTAAAAGAATTTCAAGATTTCTGCTCACGGGACATCAAATCCTGCCATCTTGCGGCTGCAAGGCGCGTGAAACTGTGGTCGCTAAATGCGAACTTGATCTTTAAGGAACCTCACCAGTTGACTAAATTCACTTAATAAGTCCACTTAAACAATATTTGGCAGAGAAGATTTCACTTCAAAGATTTAATTGCAATATATTTGGGTTTACAGACACTGGCCTTATTCGCTAACGAAGCCCGATTTTGTCACATTTTGGGTGTTTTTCGGGCATGTTCTCTCCAAAACGAAGTCGGTGACCCCCCATTTTTTTTACATTTCTGACATAACTAACTCATCATCTTACAGTGGTAAAAGTTTCAGAAAAAAATCAATGTTGAAAAATTTTCGCGCGAACGTCCTTAAATCTAATAAATATTAAGTAGAAGTCACTGAGAAGACCACGAAACACCGTTTTCGCGAAGTGCACAGGTGTATATTTGCGAAATGGTTTTAACCTGCTCAAAACAATCTTGAAATTTCATGCACGGCAGTATTCTTGTTTACCAGTTTACCAGTTTCAGCACTTGGACTCCTTCGATTTGACTACTGCCTGTTTTGCTGTTATGTGGTGTCATCGATCAGTAATCAATTCAGAAGATTATGCCAAGCCGACCACAAGGCTGATGAAAAGACCAGACCACAACACCGTACTCTTTTCGACTAGTGTGTGCGATCTTTAACATCCCACAGAGTTTATGAACATTGAAGGTTGTGAGACGGGACCTGTGATTTATAGTCCTTATTCGCGAAGACTTGAAAGTCTAACCATTTGCGGATGTCATTACAAAGGCAGCACTTTTCTCCTCAATTATTTTAAGACCATGAGTGTTGCGGGTCCGGCTGGAGTTGAACTCACGATCTCCTGCATAACAAACTGAGCCACCGGCGCGCGGTTTTTCCTTCTAGCGATGCAGAAAAGATGTCTTCTTGTAAGGCTAAGGATGGGATTTACTGTTAAGCTAGCTTATAGCCCCCGCGGCTAAACAATGAAACGTACTGTTTGTCGTCCAGGAGCGTGGTTTTCATGATCAGTGAGCCGCATGAGGGTTTATGTAAAACGAGGAATCCGGAACCTGGAACGCGTTTTTTCCCTTACTGACCCTTTGTCAGTTCTCATTTATGTACTTGCAAAAACAAAAGAAACCGTGCACAAAAAACCACAATTAATTAACAAGTAAATAAATAATGCGAAATGTAAACTGCTTTATGCAACATGATTTAAAGTGGTGCAAGTTTTGGGATGGTAAAAGTGTAGACAGAAAGAAATGTCTATCGTGATTTGTTCAGATCATAGATATACTTTCAATTTCAATACTTTGATTTCAAAACTTGTTTGTAGACCTTTTTTTTTAACCGGTTGAGTAGGGATCCAGACAGATAATTTTTAATTAATAATTAAAGATCACCTCTTCCCGACGACTCTGCGGTTAACTATCAACTTTCCATTGCACGAGAACCAGAACCCGGAGTGAGCAAAGATCCCCAGTCTTACCATTTAGAAACGGGAAACAGAAGGTGAGAGAAACAAACATCATTTCATAGTGTTTTCACTGATTAGTAACAAGTCATATTTTAGAAAGGGGCCAGTATAGATTCCGAAAAACAATGCGAATTGCACCCGTGACCTTTCATGACCTTTCCCACCTTTCTAGTTGCAAAGTAAACGCGCTTGACACTCTCCTATAACCGGGCACCGTGACACAATCCGGGCTGCAGGTCTAAAACACGGGTCACTTTTGACGTGTTACTGGTTGCAGGCCATTATTTTACCTTTGGAAAGTAACCCAAAACCCTAATTGATTTGGGTAACCCTAGACCTAAACTTGGCTTTTAGGCCTAGGGTTAGACAAATTGAGGTTTTGGGTTACTTTCGAAAAGGTAAAACAATGACATGCAAGTATGAGTGACCCGTCAAACTGAAAGTGACCTTTGTTTTAGACCCCACCCAATCTCGGTCATAAATTTCGGGGACACTTGATGCCGCACACAAGTTCACCCCTTCCCCCCTTTTCGAAGTTGTAGGGAAAAAAAACTATTGACTTTTCTCATGACTGCCCAAAGTTATAGCGCGATCATTGAAAAGGGGGAAGGGGTTGTTTTTTGGATTGATGTCACCATCTTTTTGGCTGGGACTGTAGCTAGGCAACTAGACGTCATAACGGACCGAAGTAGGGATTAGCATGCATTTAATTTCATAACTTACAGTTAAAGTGGTACTATGATCAAAAAATCATTTCCTTTTTTTCTTCAGATTTTGAAAGCGTGTTTGCTTAACACCTAACTGGCAAAATTTTGAGCTTTGAGTTTTATCCAAAGGCTGTTTATTTTGAGTGTAAGTTTTGGATTTCACGGTCCGCCATTACTCACGTTCAAAACTGGCCGATTGGACCTCAGAGGGTTGGATCTAGAGAAAATGACGTCATTTACTCACTAGCTTAAAATTTCAGTGTGTAAACGCAATTTATTACATATGCAAAACACGGGTTTAAAAGTCTGAAAGCCCGAAACTCCCGTGCTGCATATTAATTCGGCCGCGTACACACGCATTGCATTCTTAAACTAGTGAGTCTTTGACGTCACTTTCTCCTCGACCCAGCTCTCTCAAGATTTTAAAGTTAGTAATGGCGGACCAATAAATAAGAAAATTCCAGTTAAAATAAACAGGTGTCTTTTTAAAATCAGAACTTAAAACTTGGGTCAGTTAGTGTTTAGTTAACATAGTTTTGAAATCCAAATACAAAAAAAAAAAATTGTTTTTTTGGTCGTAGTACCACTTTAAAGTTACCACTTAAAATTAATAGCACTTTAAATAAAAATGTAATACCATCAAGGCCAGGCGAAACAATCAAGCATTACGTCTTTCAAATTTGCAGTTAAATGGTTTCCTGACATGTGTGACTAGGTCAAACATGTTCACTTACTTAAATGCTCGGCTGAACCTCTTTCTGATGATTTAGATCCAGAAGCAAAGACAAATACGATAGACAGACATTACAAAACTTCGGTGAGTAGAAACGTGACAATCGTCTTTAGAATTTTAGCAGTTATGAGCAAAAAGCGTAATGCGGGCTCATTTCGTCATATGTTTTCCTTTTTCGTTTACGGCGTTCTTGTGATGCCGGACAACAAATACGGTTCATGATGGCCACCGGGCCGGCTTTAACTGGCTTAACAATAAAGCCCATGTATCCCTCTAAGAAGACATCGTTTTGACGTTGATAGACTTAACAGCAGCAACGAGAATGATGCCGTGAAAGGTGTAATAATTATAAGATTGTTTTGATCATTGGAAAGCCATGCCATTTTGCAAAATTTTATGCAAATATATCTTTCAACGCGGAGAAAACAGTTTTCGAAGTGACTTGTACTGAATATTCACTACTTTTAATTCCGAAAAACACCTAAAACTGTAACTCAATCTTAACTCAAACTTAACTCAAACTTAACTCAAACTCATCTCAAACTCAACTCAACTCGTAACTCGATGAATAGCCGATCCCTTATGGTTCATGGATTTGGTGCATGTAACATCGTTTAAAAGGTTTCTATCAAGTTAAATAAACTTAATATTTTTGTGCTCAATTCTGGTATTGTAACTAAGTTATCAACACGGTGTACAGACAACAGTTTATTAAAAAACTTAAGCACTTATCATCGACAGAAGCACTTCTCATAGTAAAATACACCTATAAAACGTGCTGGTGATGAAATGTTAAAACACATGCATACCATTCCAAAATTTAAACATTGAAAACATTTTTAAAGTTACTTTCTCCTGTGCTAAAGCAAAGACAAAGATATTGTCTCTTGAATCTGAACTTCTGTATCAATCTAAACTCACGCTGTGCCAAGAAAACAAAGACACATCTATTTCAAACTTTTCCAAAGCCCATGCTATCTTCGATGGCACTGATCATAAGGTTGTTAAACTGCTCAGTTT
>OX421450.1:23891266-23896266 GCA_949126865.1 Montipora capitata | reverse complement strand
TGCTAGGACCTATGGGATATATGGAACAGAGCGATCATGGCGTCCACCTATGCTGTAACACGTCTTCTTGCAACTGTTTATTAAATCGTTGTTAATCTTTTGCATCCTGTTTTGAAATCCATTCAAAACATCACAAGAAAGAACGATTTTTATTGCCTTGTTCCGTGGTGACGACGGTATCCCAGTTAATTTGTTTAATTTGCTCAGCAACAAAATCATGTTCTGAGAAGTGAGAATAATCTCTTCTTGATATTTTGCTATTTACAGCAATCACCTTGACGCCATGAACAAAACAGAATTGTGAATAGTGGTCGCTAATGTCAGATATGATGTTCCCACTTATAATTTTGCTATCAAGCTTGTTAACAAAAATGTTATCAATTAGGGTTGGGGCGTCATTATATACTCGAGTTGGTTTGTCAACTGTTGGAATTAATGAACAGCTTTGTAATGAGAGAAAACATGTTTCAACACCAAGGAGGTTTATGTTGAAATCACCCATGATAAAAATGGGTTTATTTAAAGCGCTGAACTTTTCCAGTGTTTCATCAAAATAGTCTAAGAATTGTGGTGGAGAGTTATGTTGTCTATACATCACACCACAGATGATGTTTGGCTGCCAAGAGAGATGAATTTCAATCCATAAAGCTTGGAAAGCCTCGTTGGAAGTTTTGTCAATAATCGTGTAATTCAAGCTGTCTTTGACATACATGCCAACACCTCCAGAAGCTAGAGGTGTCGGAAGGTATTCAAATTTATAGCGAGGTACAGACGTGTCAAAGATTACAGAATCAACTGTACTTATTTTAGTTTCAGAAACTCTAATTACAGAAAAACTATAATTCAGTTCATCTAACAAATGCACCTGGAGGTTTTCAAGGTTACATCTTAGGCTTCTTACATTATTATGATATGGCCATGATATGAAGCAATGTCACTCACACTGGCGTAAGGCAATTCGCGAAATAACAATTTCGAAGTCATTGCTATGGTGTTCACAATTTCCAAATCGAAATTAGAAATGAAAGAAGTTTAACTTACCTTCCTCTTTGAATTCCGGTGAGGTCAGTGACATCCTTAATCCGAATGGCTCTTGAGTCTTCACTCTGGCGAAGATAAATAGCACCATTCTTGGCCCAACAATACTTGAAACGGTACTGGGTCTTGAATTTGTTTGCTTCGTAGACAACTTCTTGAAGTCACGGTGTGAGATGTTCAAAGACTCTAACGGCGGTAAGGGATACGTTATCTCTGAAGCCAAGGGCAGCAGGATTGGCTTTGTTGGCATGTGGCTCGTTTGGCCATAACTTTGTCTCTTGCGAGGCGACGGACAAATTTGCAGACTATAGCCTTTGGTCTGGGATCTTGGCTTGAATTATTTCTGCCAGGAACTCGATGCGCTGTATCAATATCGTTTATCGAGACATCTGCACCCTTTTCTCTGAAGAAAGCTACACATATTCTGCTAGTTTCATCCGCAGATTCGTTAGTTCCCTTTTCTGGTACACCAACTATCTTTATGTTGTAGCGATAGCTATAAGCTTGGAACTCGTCTATCGCCTTCGCTACATTGTCAATCTTCACAGCAAGCTCAGATACGCATTTGCCGAGACGCTGTAGTTCCTTTTTAACTGCAATTCTGAAGTCGTTAAGATCGTGATATTCCTTACTTAGGGTGCATTCGATTGACCGTATTCCGGAATAAGAATACATGGAATATAAGTTAGAAATCCTTCGTTTTTACGGAGATTCACATTTAAAATTGTCAAACATCCTTGCTGCTTCGAAACGTGCCAAACATACCGTTTTAATCATCACTCCACGTATTCTTATTCCGGAATAGGGTCAATGGAACACGCCCTTAGATAGGGCAAGGTATATTCCTCTTCTATTGTCATGTTGGCAGTAGCGTGAGTAGCGTAACCTTGAGGCGGTTCTTCCTGTTGCGATGCTGATCGAGCTTCTTGTTGCTCGATAATTGCTTTAAGCGCGGCAATTTCCTTAGTCAATGATTCCACATTTGCTCGTAGGTTCACATTCTCTTGTTTAAGAGTTGTGTCTTTCCCAGGCATTGTTAAAATAATATCCGAAATTAAAGAAAAACTAGATTTACAGGCGGAGCTTACGAAATCGCATCCACTGTTTCCTTCAATCCCAACATCTCCATCAGGTCCTCTGTCCTCTTTTTCTCCATCGGTTTTGCACCACACATTGCTCTCACCATTGCTCAAAATTGCTATCTTATTTTCCCTCAGACACCGTGTCTCACTCCCATATAACATCGCCACGATTAAGGGATTTTGATACCTAAATGGGAAATACCGGTATTTGAATTGAAAGATGCCTTTTCTGTTGACAATGGAAATGACTCACTCAAAATGATATCCAAAGTTATCTTCTGGCTTTGTATGTAGGGACTCCTCATTTTTAGTGTTAGTTCAGACTGAACATTGCCATTGCTGGTCAAAAATTAACACCCTTGTCTATTCCACGAATCACTTGGCACAAAGTGTGTGGAATGTGACATGAGTGGTACATGTAACTTGCTTTTGAGGGGCACTGTATTTGATGTGCTATATGAATCCTCCTTTAATTTTATAGACCTTATCAATTTGCTGATATCAGAAAACCATGCAGCCAGTAATCAAGTGATCAAAGAGTACTGAGGCATCATGATTTTTATTTCTTGTTAATTAGGGAAGTCCAATTTGATGGATGCCATAAGCTTTGTCTTTGGAGAGCGTACACAGAGTCTACGAGTTCGTACGGTGAAAGTAAGTCTTCCAGAAGAAGTTACACATGTCTTTGTTGGAAATGCATGTAGTTGAAGCTTAAATTGTGCAACACACTAGGAACGTTACCACTTTACAGTGTAGCTCTGAGAAAATCAAAGAAGAAAACACAAATTAAGCATGCATGGATTTTAATGCATTTACAATTGCACCACTGGGCAGTGGTTTTTACTTTGCTTAGTGTATAATTGTCTGTAAAAGAACAAATGACCACGAACAAGTAAAAAAATTGCATACAGGAACTTCAGAAATGCAAGTTGGACCACTGAAAATTTTGATTGGCAAATGGTCGTGATAAAAAGAATACAGTGAGTGCAGAGGCCAATAGGAACAAAAGAACTTGCTTTTATTCAAAACAATCATCATCGCGGTTTCACATAATTCATATACAGTACCGTGCAAAAGTAAGTTGACAGTCTCAGTTGATTCACTCGAAAGACTTAACTGATTAGAGTGTAATGTGAAGTGCTAAATTTCTACCCCACATAAACCATGTGATTGTTTGCCCTACGAATGGAAATGGGCCCACACAAGGACAGAGAAAAACTCTGACCAGGGTGGGAATTGAACCCACGACCTTCGGGTTAGATCACCGCTGCTCTACCAACTGAGCTACAAGGTCAGATAGGAGCAGGCTGTGGGAACTGAAGATAAGTGCTACACGGTCAACGTTTGCAAAAATGTAATCTTTCCTTGTACTTGTGCATGTTCATTGCTGTGACTTTAAAGGTACACGTAAAACAATGACCTGCAACCAGTGACCTTTGTTTTAGACGCGCCGAGGTTTCACGGATGAATGGCTGAAGAAAATTATTTTGAGCACTTGAAGAAAATTGTGTAACGCAATCGACTTAATAAACATCACTTTTCATATTAAACACTGAAAAGATTTGGAGTAGGTGATGCCTTCCCTACCATGTATCTTCTCAGCTAAAACTCAACTTGTCCAACATTATCTTCTCAGCTAAATGATGACAATCATAAATTTTCTTAGTAAACAAAAAAGCGGGCGCCTATTGTCTGCCGTGTTGATTTGGATGGGATTTTGTAAGAGTTATAATGTTAACTGAAACTGCATGTTAAAATCAGTATTCTGCCCTTGAAAGCACGATTATTGGTCAAAAAGTTCACTCGAATCGAATTGAAACTGTTGACCGTTGGACGCATTATGAAAATAATTTCGGGATTGAATTCAGTCCGTCATGCGCAGCATAGCAACTCGGACACGATCAGTGACTCATTATTGATATTTCATAGTCACTGCTAAACACTTTTCAGTTATTAAATGACAGCATTCACTACTTGCACAAATCCCATAATGCACCTCTTTACCCCCCAAAAATCTGCATAGGCATTGTTTTTCTCCCAGGAGAAATTGCAAGCAATGGTTATGCAAAAGTTTTGGGGGGTAATAGAGGTATGTTATTGGATTGTGCAAGTAGTGAATTGTGTAAAACCCGTTTTTAAAGATCGGTTAAAGAAGAAGTGTTTTCCATGAAAGTACTTATGACATTCTGCCGAATTAAGTTTTATTTTACTTTGGCGATTAGAGCCTTGATGCGACGTTGCTGTGCAAAGCATGTTGAATAGGAGGAAAAATTTGATGTATGCAAACACTCCAGAGCAAAAAAAAAAACGAATCCTACATCCATAAATTTAATTGATTAGTTGCAGTGTTCAGAAGTGGCTGTATTGTGTAGACAGTGGATCAAAAACACGGTCACGGGTGTCTATTGACAAAGAGTTGCAAACAAAAAAGACTCTTTGAACGAGCCGACTTACTATGTAGCCCTTTGGTAATTCGAAAATTTGTGATATTTGCATTAATATTTTAGGTAAAAAACACATTTTCAAAGATCAGAAGTGGTTATGTTAACAGTGGTCGAACACAAGCACACACACAAAAAGCTTAAAGAAGGTCTCTTATAGGGGGTCGCACAATTGCCTTATTATTTTTTTGTTCTTTTTATACCGCAAACCGCTTTCTTTTCCTCCTTGAAACCGGTTTCATTTTCTCCTTATGACCGAAACAGCCTTCAAAGTGTTGGCATCTAATGAGACGTTCACAAACACAAAGAATGCATGTTGTTTATAACAATGCACTAAAGCCAAGTTTGGATTCGGAAAACCTCCACCAAACACGCAAAAGCTAAAAACCATGTGATAGTTATGATTTCCTGCAACAGCGCAGTAATTTCTTGACCACAA
>OX421450.1:23878766-23886266 GCA_949126865.1 Montipora capitata | reverse complement strand
TCACAAGAAGCAAAAATCATTGTTGTGTTGTAATTGCGCATTTAGTTCTGGCTTTACGCGGCTGATATAGATCGCTTCTTTGAGCTTAAGGCAATGTCTAGTTTTGGCTGAATCTACAATCTGGAAACAATCAACCAAACACTTGTGGTTACAACTAGGTGAACCGTTCAAGTGTTTGAATACATGAGAATTTTTGTCAGTCGAGAGATGCTCTTTTACCCTGGTTGCAAAGTGGCGTGACGTCTCACCAATGTAACGGGAGTTACACCCCGCACAAGTAAATTGATACACAACCATAGATTTTAATGTATCTGGGATAGGATCTTTGAAACTGAAAAAATTCTTGATTTTGAAAGAAGAAAAAACAATTCTGATGTCTATATCTTTGCAATAAACGTCCAACAAGTGTTTTAGTTTTTTACGTGTGACAGTAGAGAAATACACCCACAAATGGCAGTTTGAAGTATCAAATGCCTGTAGTAATTTCCCCAGTAGTAGAAGTGTTTTGAGTTGGTCTAAAAGAAAATTTATTTTTATACCCGTCAATGATCTTATCTTATCTTATCTTATCTACAATCAATGTGTAAATCAGACCAACCTTATACCTGAAGCCAGTAAAACTAAGGAAATTTGTAAGAAGCCCAGTGTAAGTTGTAGCGCCGCTCACGGAGTCTCTTGAAAGGCGCAGAGTCACAATTAAGCCAGACAACGTGTCGCTATGAGCTGAATAGCGGTTGTTTTACTGGTCGAATAAGGCCAAAGTATCACGAGAACCAACTTTGATTAGCGGTGATTTAATCGACAAATTATATTCGAACGTAAACAATAGCGGACATTCCGATCATAACTTTGATGAAACAGATGTCTTTTGGGAGTGTCACTATGACATTGAAACGTGAAAAAGAATGACTTATGATGCACAAATCCTATAGAAGAACTATATAAAAACAGAAACCTAAACTACAAGGAATGAAAATTACAGAGAGTTTCGCAAATGAAGGAAACAAAATAGAACCTTAAGAGGTGTGACACGTGTAAAACTAAAGCAAATGAACCTACAGAAACTGCGATTTTACTAAGTCAAAATACTACACTTAAACCTTTTTTTAAGGACTAACATAAACGTTTCACTTACACATCGGTTCCCGTTTGCGCTGCACATTCAAAGGTAACTTTCTTTCCTTTCCTTGTACTTGTACATGTTTATTGCCGTGACTTTAACATCTTCAGTTCCCACTGCCTGCTCCCGTCTGACCTTGTAGCTCAGTCGGTAGAGCGGCGGAGATCTAACCTGAGGGTCGTGGGTTCAATTCCCACCCTGGTCAGAGTTTTTCTCTGTCCTTGTGTGGGCCCAGTTCCATCAGTAGGGCTAATGCTCACATGGTTCACATGGGATAGAAATCTAGCACTTCACATTACACTCTATTCAGTTAACTCTATTTGAAAAATTAGTTTATAAACAGCTTATTGGTTATATAGAAAAACAAGCAATTTTATTTCCACATCAATTCGGTTTTTCAAAAGGACCATTCAACTGCCCAAGCTATAATTATTATTAGAAACAACTGACAATCTTAGGAAAGCAATTGACCAGAATCTCTTTACCTGTGGAGTCTTTTTATTTCCACATCAAAAGCATTTGATACAGTCAATCACCAAATTTTATAAAATAAATTAGAAGCCTATGGAATAAAATGGTTTACAAACTACCTTACTGACAGGCAGCAACATGTTGCTGCAAAACGAACAATGATTTGTGGAATCCCACAAGGCAGCATCTAATTCTGCTTTATATAAACGATTTGCCGAATTGTTCTAGTAAACTGACATTTAGG
Source organism: Montipora capitata (assembly GCA_949126865.1). Classification (NCBI taxonomy): domain Eukaryota; kingdom Metazoa; phylum Cnidaria; class Anthozoa; order Scleractinia; family Acroporidae; genus Montipora; species Montipora capitata. The sequence goes on along the minus strand of OX421450.1, from coordinate 23,884,431 downwards.
ATTTTTGCTGACGATACTAATATCTTTTCATCAGGAAAAAATCTCAACTTCCTAAATAAATAATGAATTCTGAACTTCGTAAAGTCAAGGAATGGTGTGACATAAACAGTTGTATTTTCCACTGGCTGAGGAACGAAATAAGAGGAAAATGTTTTCTCACACACCTCTGGCGCCTGGGCCCGAGGGTTTGTTTTTGAGTCACATGCTCAGTGTTGGTGGTCAGTTGCTTTTTTGCTGTCCGCCATTGCTGACGTATATTTCAGAGCTCAATAGTTTTTCGAGTTTTTATCGCCTATACCGTTGTTTGTTTTTTTGTGTGGTACCATGAGTGCTAAGACAACAAGGTCAAAGTCTCAGCCAAGAGCGGTGAAGCTGCTCTGGGCGCATAATCAGAGCCTGGAGGAAGAGCGCCGGTCTCATAGTCACATTTCTCGCCGTTCGCAAAGTCGGAGCCCAGTAGTGGAGCATGTTCGTGATTGGACAGCTGGAGGACCATCGCAGTCTTCAAATGATCCCCCGTATTGGGTAAAGAGTTGCTTTTGCAGCAAATGGAGTACAGAAAGGAGTTTAAATGATTGAAAGCGGAACTTGCTTCAAAACCTAACAAGGCGGGAAAGCACGAGGACACTGAACCCAAATTTAAATTCAAGGGTAATAAAAAACAATACCGATTAAACAAGAAGGTGCTCGAATTATCAAAGCAGCGAAGGATGTGGGAGACGATGAGCAGTTATTGATAGAATGTAACTGTCTCAGTTACGCGTGACTCTTGTACTTTTTTTTCACTGTTTTCGCCCCAGACACCTCGCCCGTGACTGTCGAGCAACTACCACAAGCAACGGATCAGGACAATCCCATTCCTCTGGGCTCGTATCAAGTAGTTAATGCGGGTACTGAAAAGTGTTTGGACTCGATGTTGAATAATTTTCAGGACGTGTGTCAATTAATGGAGTTACAGGATTTGGAACCAGTATCTCCGGTACAGGTTAAAGGTAGACTTAAGGAGAACATTGCGTTTTGGAAGGACATTGGGGCATCTAAATGGGTGCTAAGTGTTATAGAGAATGGGTTCTATTTACCTTTTATATCTCTTCCAGCTCGGAGGAGTTTTCAGAATCATCCTTGTGTTGTTCAAAACCAGGAGTTTGTGTGCCAGGAATTTAAGAAACTTTTAGCCTCTGGTGCAGTGGTGGAAGTAACGCAAGAGGACGTGTTGGTTGTTAATCCATTGGGCGTTGTGAAGAATGCAAGTGGCAAGTCACAGCTACTTTTGGATTTGCGTTATGTTAATAATCATTTCAGATCCTGTAAGTTTAAATATGAGGGTATCCCAGCAGCTTCGGAGCTGTTCCAGAAGGATGACTGGATGTTTAATAATAATAATTTATTCATTTATAGTGCGCTTTTTAACATGCTAGGTGATCAAAATCGCATTACAACAATAAATAACCTAAAAGCTATTAATACAAATTTTTAGAAATAATTATACAAACATATTTAATATCTAAGAGATATTAAAAGCTAATTTAAAAAGATAAGTTTTAAGATTCGATTTAAAAGTAGAAATACATTTGATGCTTACGTTTGACAATAAGCACATATGTGTGGGTCATACCACATTTCTTGGATGCTCATTCCAGCTGGAGGGAAAACTTCGATATTTTAAATTTACAGTTCTCCCTTTTGGCTTGGCAACCGGGCCTTATGTGTTTACTAAAATCGAGAGAACTTTAGTCAAGCATTGGAGAAGCAGAGGATTTACGTACAGGGCCATACGGTATGTGTTGGAGTCGTTTTGTTATGACCTTCGAGGGAAAGAGGTGTGTCACAAGACTGACAACAGGAATGCAGAGATCATAATGTCTGTTGGTAGTTGAGTACCAGACCTTCATAGGGAGGCAGTGTTGGTTTACAAACTTTGTCGTGAATTAAACATTCAGCTATCTGTGGAGTGGGTCAGTAGAAATGATAATAGTATTGCTGATGAGCTTTCAAGAGTGGAAGATGCTACTGACTACATGCTGGATCCTATGTGCTATTGTTATATTGATCAGTTATGGGGACCTCATACCGTCGACAGATTTGCCAGCATTAAAACCAAACAGCTGGACAGGTATTGCAGTCGATACCGCAACCCTGGTTGTGAGCCTAGTAAGGTTTCCTGGTCACGGGATAACAATTGGATTTTTCCACCTCCCCTGCTTATTCCGAAGGTTCTGAGACATGTCTGCTGGCCATGAGTATAGTACGCTGATTGCTACAGAGTGGTCTTCTAGTTGACAGGTCTGTAACTTGGAAAAGCTTTATAAAGGACTGTTTGAGAATTGAACCTTACCAGGGAATCTTCCTCTCGGGGTCTGCGGCCAGCAGTATTTTCACTTCTGCAATTCCATTATTTGCTGTTTTAGCTTTTAAGATTTGTTTTGATGATCTGGTGGAAAGCACCTGATATGCTGTTATGGCATTACTCTGGGGAATGCTAGAAGCGTACCCCTATGCTGGTCAAGTATGGGGTATACATTTGTTGCGACGTAGTATGCTGTTAGGGCATATCACTGATGTTTTTATGGCAGTCGCTTGTGTCGATCAAATGCTGTTATGGCATATTAAGGCTTTTCTAGTGACAGATGCTGTTAGGGCTTGTCTCTATGTCGTTATGGCTATCCTCTCTGCAGCAAGGCCTCGGCAAGTGCTGTGGTGGTATTTTTCCGTGCTGTCGTTAGGGCATGTTACAGTACATATCATTCTTAGTATGCGATATCTGTACATGTTGTTAGCAGATGTTTTTTGGGCCTAGCGTCTTTCTATTTAGCTGGGGAATTGTGATTGATGATGTTCGGGTAACATACATGTACCTTGTAACCTACATGTACTTATCATTCCTGGAGTCGGGCCTCTGTGTAACAACTAGCTGTCAGGGCTTATAATTATGTTTTGGTTCCTTACGCTGTCATGTTATGTGATTTCAGTGCCCAGTGGCGACACTGGAAAGTTGAACTTGTTATTTTTGGTACCTGTGGATGGACTGCAGCATCCAGTGCAGCATCAGCTGGCTGAGGTGCTGCCCTCAGTTCTGCTTTTAAGATAAAGCTCCAAAGATGTAGTTAACAGTGCCTTGTGTCAGTTCTACCAGTGGAGCCAGTGTTGTTCTCCCTCCCCAGTGGTGTTCTCCCTCAGTTTATACCATTAACTTTGCTTTGTACGGAGTGAGCTGGGTACAGAAGAAGGTGGGTCAACCACAAGTCTCGAGAAACCCTTTCGTGACCCAGGTGGCGGATGCTGCCCGTAGAATCCTGGCTAGGCCACCAGAACGCAAGAAACCCCTTAAAGCGGATCAAGTGATGCCAGATGCTTAAGGAAGCACCTATGTCGTATTGTTGTGCCAGCGAGCTGGTAAAGAGTTGAAGAGTGAGGGGTTGGACCCAAGCTTGTACAGTCTTCACAGCCTCCGGTCAAGGGGTGCTTCGTCTGCGGCAGCACTTGAGATTCCAGATCTCCTGTTCCAGAAGCAGGGAGAATGGAGAAGCACTCAGGCGAAAAACAATTAGGTATATCCAGGAGTCATTGGACTCCTTGCTGTTAGTTACAAGGCAGATTCAGGGCTCAGGTTGAAGACTGTGTGTCAAGTGGTCTCTTAATGTGCGAGATCTTCGTAGACATTGGATCATTTAAATATTAAATGATTAAGGATTTAAACATTTATTAAGGATTTGAGGATCCGGACTTGCTTGTTGCATGGACAATATGGGTTGTTAAGAACTTCTGCGGACATTACACTTTCCATAGCATCGCAGACTAACATAGGCGGGTTGTTTGTGCCTTTGTGATGCTGGGCTCTCTATGCTTTGTTATTTGCGGTGGTCAGCTTGACAATGGCTCCCAGAGGTGTGTGAGAAGTTGTTACAGTATTTTCCACTGGCTGAGGAATGAAATAAGTGGAAATGTTTTCTCATACACCTCTGGGACCTGGGCCCAAGGGTTTGTTTTTGAGTCACGTGCTCAGTGTTGTTTGTCAGTTGCTTTTTTGCTGTCTGCCATTGCGGGGCTCTGAAATGTTATTTCAGAGCCCCAGTTCACACCCAACCCTTCGTTTGAGTTGATAACACACTCTGTTGGTTAGATATTCTTTATTAAGACTGTCACAAGGCTGTGGTCTAAGGAAAATTTTGGGGTGCCCAGCCCTCCAAGTTGGTCACCTGAATTAATTAATTATTTATTTAATTAATTATCTGAGATCAACAACGCAGCAAGATCTTCATCTATCTCTCTCAACAAAACATTGCTGCTACTGTTCTGGTGATAGTCAAATTCGCTAGTGCAAGAAAAACCCCCAACCCGTCAATTTTTTCACGCTATACTTGAGAAAGACGAGAAAAATGGCAATACCACCGATGTTTTTCAGTTTTAAAAGTGAAAAGTAAATATTGTGGCAGGTTTATGTAAAGATGTTTGGGTCTGATACAGGTAAACCTTTTTACTGTTTAGTTGGGTTGAAAATAAATTTTCAAAACGTGAATCAATGCCTCTTGATTCCCGTGGAGCTTTTGTTAAAACTGCTGTGAAACAATGAAACCACCGCGACCCAAAAGCTCTCAATTTTTTTTGGAGCAAGTCATCTTGATCTGGATGAAAATCATCGCTACAGGACAGAACTAAAGTATTTTTTCCTCATATTATCAGTAAAATGTTTAGTGGAATGAGCTTTTTGTGCCGCGAAAAATCGTAAAAAGATTAAATTTGCATAAACTGCGATTCCGGGGTTCATATAGAAGTAAATTGCACCTCTTTTCCGGCCGCCTCTTTACCGGCCGCCCTTTACCGCTGTCAGAGCAGAAGTAACAACTCTTTTTTTAAAAAACTGTAACCAAGAAGTGCCAAACTCCATTTTCCAAATTTAATGCACGTCACGTGCAAAGTGACAGATTATGTTACATGTGAAATCATGTGGAACGACCTTTGAACTGATTGTTTCGTACGAAGAAAAAACATTTTCTTAGAGGTTTCGTAAACTGTAACTACCAGCATATTGAAATTTTTAGCTGCCTTGTCCGCTAGAAATACAATAAGCCAGAGTGCCCGGCCGGGTGACCAGGTAAATTTTCTCACTTGCCCGAAGTCAAAGGTTAGTCGCACAGGTGACCGGGCGCTGTTAGAGCACAGCCTTGTGTCAGCATAGAGTCGTACTAAGCTTATAACTGTTGTTTTAATATTACTGTATTTTGCCTACATTACATACATGTATAATGTTAGGCTGTATTGGTTTGAGAAATAAGAGTCAGTTGGCGGCGGTCAGCTTGACAATGGCCCCTAGAGGTGTACAATGTATGAGAATTATCAATTAATTAAAAAAAAAACAAATTTTATGATCATAAAGTCACCACAAAAGAGGAATGGTGTAGTTAACATCCAACTTCCATTAGATAGAGATGGATCCTACTGTTCATGAAATGAAATGACTGTTTATTCACAAATCCTTAGGAAAAGTGAAAAGGAGGTAAAGGAGGTTATCCCTATGTAGTTTATCTCCTGATCATACAATAAATTAATAACATTAATAATTATTTACAAAGGAAAGATCATATTAAATACCTAGGTGTTTTAATTGATGATGCACTGAACTGGAAAAATCAAATTTCATACGTCAAGTCAAGAATCGTGTGTAATA
>OX421450.1:23858766-23866266 GCA_949126865.1 Montipora capitata | reverse complement strand
CTCATTCCTGGCCAGTATAAAATTTCGCGTGCACGACGAATGCAACCTCCAATGCCAACGTGACTGCTGTGTATCTGATTTAGCATGTCCTTATGAAGCGATCAAGGTACTACCAGCTATTTCTCACGGAAAACCAACCCTTGAGACTCAATCAGCTCACTGCGCTCATCATAGTAAGGGCGAACAGCAGGCGGGCAGTGTTTGTTCTCTGGCCACCCTTGGGCAATAATACGAATTAACTCCTGGATCTCAGGGTCTGCAGCTATTTGCTCTCGGAACACATCTCGTTTGGGGGTGTCCACTCGCACATGTTCTTCATGGTCTACCGTCTCGAGGGCGCGAATCTCACAGGGCTCTGAATGAGCTCCTTCTGTTGTTTTCATGTAGGCTCGACTAAGTGTATCAGCAATATACATGAGGTGCCCTTTCTCGTATTGTACATCTAGGTTGTATTTCTGTAACGCCAGACGCATGCGTTGTAGGCGCTTGGGTGACTTGTGGATCTCTTTCTTACACACAGATTTCAGTAGCTCGTGGTCACTTTCAACAGTTACTGTATCACGTCCATACAGGTATTGGTCAAACTTGTCGCAGGACCAGACAATGGCCAGCATTTCTTTTTCGATTTGCACATAGCGCATTTCTGTGTCAGTCAGGGCACGAGACACATAACAAATGAGTTGGTCATCTTGCAGAAGAACTGCTCCTAAACCAGACTGGCTAGCATCGCACTGCACAGTGACAGGTTTGCTAACATCATAATACTTGAGTACAGGCGCCTCAGTAAGGAACTTCTTTATGGTCGCGATGGCTACGGAGTGCTGCTCCAGCCACTGGAACTCCACATCTTTGTCCTCCAGATGTCTGAGGGGCTCAGTGATCTCTGAAAGGTGGGGCATAAACTTTGAGAGGTACATGACCATCCCTAGAAACCTCTTCAACGCAGGCCGGTCTGCGGGTTCAGGCAGCTGCAATATGGCTTGAATCTTGTCAGGGTCGGGTTTGAGGCCCTCTGAGGTGAGTAGGTGCCCCATAAATTTCACACTGGACTGATGTCGACATACTTTCGCTCGATTCAACTTCAGGTTCCACTGGCGACACTTCTCAAGGAATGCACGTTCGTTACTCTCCAGGTTCAGGTTTACTTCGTCGTCAGTAGTGCCAAATCCAGCAATCAAGAAGTCATCCGCAATAACTTCCAGCCCCTCAAGGTCCTCCACAAATTCATGCATCGTGCGTTGCCAAATCTCCGGTGCTGAGCAGATCCCAAAGGGCATCCTCTTCCACCTATAACGCCCAAATGGTGTGTTAAAGGTGGTTTTGTAACTGGAGTCGGTGTCAAGACGTTTCTGCGAAAAAACCATCTTTAGCATCCACCACAGTGAATTTCTTTGCTTGGGTGAGCCTGGTCACTACTTCTTCCACAGTGGGCAATTGATAATGCTCGCGACGGATGGCTTTATTAAGATCATGGGGATCAAGGCATATGCGCAGCTTGTTTGGCTTGGCCACCACTAACATGCTGGAAACCCACGCGGTAGGCTCATTAACTGGTGCGATGACGTCACTTTCTACCATTTTTTCTAGCTTACTCTTGATTTGCTCCCTTAAAGCAAATGGAACACGGCGAGGTGGATGGACCGCCGGCCGTACTGTGTCGTCAGTTGCTACGTGGTACTCTCCTGGGAGGTGTCCCAGTCCTTCAAATACATCCTTAAACTCTTCTAATAAATCAGGGGCTACGGTCGTGGAACCGACTCTCGGCGTGGGGAAAAACATGTCGTCACTGTCGTTAATCGAAATAAGCCCCAGATCCATACACGCTTGGTAGGATAAAAGTGGTGCTAGGTCATCTTCAGTGATGTTAAACTGCAATACAATGGCATGTCCACGGCGCCATGTAGGGATGTCAGCAAAGCCAAGGATTTTGTAACGTTCGTTAGTGTACATTTTGATAAACTTGTGGGAGCAGAACTTGACGGCAGGTTTGCCCATAGGCGGGACACTGGCGAGTAGCATGATGGTAACCACAAAAACGACATTCCAGTCGGTGGCTGGTTGAGTCCCGTGTCTTTCTTTGGTTCTGCGGGGTCTGTCGGACCACACCAACCTCCTCCTCAGGTGCACTGCTCATCATCTTTAGCTGTTGACTGGTCTGTTCATCCGCTTTGCATATGTCCAATGCTTTCTGTAAAGTCAAGTCAGTGACTCGTAATAGCCGTTCTCGGACCTTTTCGTCACAAATGCCTAGGACCAAGCGATCGCGTAAAATTTCCATCGTGAGCACAGTTCTTCGCAATCATGTGGAGCTCAGTTACATAAGCGGCAATGCTCTCGTCAGCTTCCTGGTTTCTGTTATTGAAGCGATATCTTTGGTAAATTACTTGTGTACGTGGTTCACAATACTCGTCGAATTTCGCCAACACGTCCTTCATTTTGTCATCCTGTTTGCCTTCTCTCCAGGTAAACGTATCGAAAATCTTGACCGCGTCCTCGCCGATGACAGAGAGTAACGTCGAAACTCGCACGAGGTCAGATTGTTGATAAATCCCGGAGGCGATTTCGTAATGCTGCCATATTTTCTTCCACTGTTTCCAACTTGTGGCTAGGTTATCATCGATTACGAGAGGTTTCGGCGGTGGAAGATTCGCTGGCGGCATTATCAGTGGCACAGCCGCTTGTTCTTCGGTGTTGGGCATCTTTGCCAAATACAATATGGCACCGATCAGATGCGAATATTCTCTTGTCCTGTCAGCTTTGTTCTTGTCCTTTCCGGCGTGAATTCGTCTCGCTTCTCCTCTAGCAAACAGATCGACTCACTTTTGACACCATGTCGCGTCGGGGGAATACTATCACAGCTGGACTAAAGAACAGAACTTACAATGGAACTTTTAATAAAAGTGAAGCGAGTTACGAGACACACGAATGTGTAAGGCTGAGGGCCTGGTTACATATCTGGGGGGGGGACCTGGTGTCTAGCAGTCTAGCAGTGTCATGCATGACACGGCACAAGGTGCATCTAATTTGGGGCATTTCTGGACATATCTGGTGGCATTCGGTTGCGGTTTTCGTCCAACCTAAGTGATTTCGCAGTAAACACTATCGGCATCTGACTTTTGTGCAGGAGACCGCAGGTTCAAAACCCTGGTCAAACCGACACTTGGGGTCTTAAAGATAATTGAGAAGAAAGTGCTGCCTTTGTAATTTCATCTCCAAATGTTTAGATTTTCAATGTTCTCCTGACGAATAAGGAGTGCAAACTGTATGCCCAGTCCCACAACCCTCCCTCTCAATCAACACTCTGGAACATTAAACAACCCACATACTGTTTGTAAATAGTATGGGGGAGACACACAGCGGAGGGGTTGGCGCAGTGGTAAGATCTCTGCCTTCCAACCCTAAGGTCCCTGGTTCCATTCCCGGTTCTGCCGAGACTGGAATATTTGGCGACCTTCTTTCCTGCTAAAGTTCACTCAGCTTTCCATCCTTCCGAGGTCGGTAAAATGAGTACCAGCATGCATGGACTGCTTAGAAGCGGCTGCAATTTGCGCCTGTATATGCTTCCGGTCAGCTGGGGGTAAATTGATCATTGTAAAGCGCCTTTGAGACATTAATGAAAGGGCGCTATATAAATGTACCACTTTACTTTTTACTTTTTGACACCTGGTTTTGTATGTGCAGTATATTAATCCATTACCATTGCCATTAATGCTTAGAGTGAGGACTATGCTAGTCTCACAGTTATTGAAAGCTAGCCCTTTTAAGATGGGTGTTTAGACTTAAATACTGTTTATTGGCACTATTTGAAATGGATGCTAATGGACTAAAATGCAAGATTTGCTGGCTCACAGGGTTGTCCAGCCCCTAATACTTGGGTGTATGCACATTTTCTTTGAAATGGGTCTTTTGCAAAATCAAATGACTCTTTACAAAAGGTCAACTAAGATCACTCAATTCACAGAGCGCAACAGGAGTCACTTTGAAATGTTACTGTATCCTCTTTGGAGCCTACTTGGACTACTTGCCTACTAGCCTGGCCTGTATACACTGTAGTAATCATTTTATTTTTCATTCTTGCACATGTACTTGGAAATGATTCCTTTTTTATTTCATATTTATAAAAGGATTGTTGGTAGTGGTACAGAGTATAGAATTGACAACAAGACAGTATCACCACAGCAGTACACTTCCAAACTGGAAAGTTTGGGAATTTTGGTGAAAGCCAAGAACTTCCTTGTTTTTCAGGTAAATATCTAGCGTAACAGACGTTCTTGTTAATAAACTAATTACAGTGTGTAAATTCCACATTCTTGAATTGAAGCAGCCAATATTTCTGCCCAAGTTATCTAGTTGAGGTGTGAAATAATATATTGGTATTTGTATAATCTTGTACACTCCACTGGAAATTTAGTTTCTACAGCTTTGATTGATACCTACATGTAGAGTGATGGATTTAAATATAAAAAACTTACCAAACCAATAATACCTTTGATCAAGTTTTCAAGCAAACATCATATGATTCACATTATACATTGTACTCCATAGAAAGTCAATTTGATGTTAGCTAGTTTTCAGTTATTATTATTTATTGATGTTTTTAGGGGACTGTTGAGTCAATTGCAATGAAAACACCCAAGGAGAGAACCCAGATGTTTGAAAAAATAAGCAGGTTTGTCAAAGAACAATAATATTATTTGTACCAGAAACAAGATCGACCATAACCTGCAATCAGACCCACCTGTCAATGTTGATGTTATCTTACGTCATGCTATAAATATGACGCAGTCAGATTCTTCTGTAACTTACAGTCAACTCCTGATAATTTGAACCTTCAAGGGAAATTGAAAAAGGTACGAGTTAACAGGAGTTCAAGTTATCAGGAAAGGAAAGGAACTTTATTTAAGTGTCTAGTCGTTCTAGCGCTGGAGCACTAATTGGGGACACTGTACACTGAAATTAACGATGAAAGCAAATCAAGTCAAAGGTTGGTTTTTGAGGAGAGGGGAAACCGGAGTACCCGGAGAAAACCTCTTAGTGCAGAGTAGAGAACCAACAAACTCAACCCACATGACGCCGAGTCAGGGAATCAAACCCGGGCCACATTGGTGGGTGGCGAGTGCTCTCACCACGGCGCCATCCCTGGCGCCTCAGTTAAGCAGCAATCCGTTATGAAGATACAGTCGCTGTAGTTAAATGTACCCTAAACCAACGAAAACTGAACTGGACTGTCACGTTTTTGTGTAATGCAAAAAAAGACAAAGATTACGAGGCTGCTTCAAAATAAGTGAAATGTTTTGGACTGTGGCACACTGTTTGTCTTGATTCTAAGTTGTCACGTATTGACAGACGTGGTTTGAATTATAAAGGGTAAAAATATATGCAGAATGACCTGAAGGGAAACGAAAGTTGCTTCAAATTAGCGGGAGATTTGAGTTATTGGGGGTTTGAGTTACCAAGGGTAAATTGCAGTAAATACATGACGGAAATCCAGGGGAAATCGATTTCGGAAAGGTGCCAAAAAGAGAATTCTAGCTGAAATGTCACACTTCAGCCATTCAGTGGTACATGTAGCTACCTATATCTGCAAATCCCGCTGGACCGTTAATGCCATTCCTCTCAGGCAAATTATCAAGGAGAACACTCGCCTTTCAAGAATTATAAATCACTAGAGAGTGAGCAACAATCATTTACATCTTGTTTGCTGGCTTGTTCCATTTCCGGCAAAGCTTTCATAACCAAACTTGGGTGTGCAGAAGATGAAGACCTGGAAAACAAAGACCCCCCAGAAAAAAAGACATACCAAACAGCAAAATAACAAAACACATCATTTATATTATTTCAAACGATGGATAAACTACGTGTATCATTTTAAATGACCTGAATTGATGTGGTTTTTTCTGTTTGGTGTGTTATTTTTTCTGAGGTTGTTTTCCAGGTCTTGGTCTGCGAAGTCCTCTTCTTCCAAGTCCTTGTTTTTGGCACTTCTTGTTGCCTTGAGGCAAATTCTCATGTACCTGATGACAAAACTTTGAAACTCAAAATTGCATTGGAGTATGGAAAATGTGAAATAAATTAAATCCAGAAATAAACCGTTAATAAAACTTAACTATGTATTAGGAAGTCTGTGGAAAGGCTTTTCCTTTGATTTCAAAGTATGCTATTTGCATGCCATCCTAGACGTGAAGCACAAAAGTAGCAGAATGTGGGGAAAAATATCCTAAATTAGATAAAGGATAAAGGAAATCGAAAGGGCAAACTTGGCTTTATAAACTTGGCTTCTCAATATTATTTTACTCGCCCCAAAGACTAGTGAAAGCTCAAAATCAACTAGCCAAAGCTGCAATTTCACTAGCTTGTATGGCGAGTTTTAGTCCATAAAATGAAAAGGCCGGCTTAATAAAAGAAATAAGAATTGTTGTTTCACTCACTTGTCTGTTGTCTCTTTGTAATCTTTCATTGGTAATCTGGTGCCATTCTGTCCACTATTTTGTGAAAGAGAGAGAAGGTAGGAAACAGCTCACCAGTTGATCACCCTAGTGAACTGAGAAATTGAGCCAAAAACTATGGCCAAAATCGTTCAATCCGCCTCAAACTCGACCAGGGAAGGGAATAGCCTTGATATCCACTCTGCAAAGGGAAATTGCCACAAAATTTAAATTTCCCCCTTTGTCAGCATCCTTATGAGGATCAGAGAAAAAGAAAAAAACAGTCAAATATTGGTGTCCAAGTAGCTTCTCCCTTTGTGCAAATCTTTCCCTCCACCCCTCCCCAGACTTGACAGAATTCAGAAAGCATCCGTTTCGTTGTTGAATAGGCAAAATCAACAACGAAACGGATGCTTTGGAATTTTTTCATTATATCAATGATAAACACCCTAACATTACATTCACCATGGAGACGGAGGTCAACCACAAACTACCGTTCCTAGATGTCCTCTTGGACAACAGCAATCCTCCATCTTTAGTCACATCTGTTTTTCGCAAGAGCACTTACACAGGCCTTCTCACCAATTTTCTTAGTTTCTCACCTTTTCCTACAAATTAGGGTTAATACGAACGCTGGTGGACAGGACATTTAAAATTAACAACACCTGGACCGGTTTCCACAACAACATTAAGGAGCTTGCCAACATTCTCAGAAAGAATCAATTTCCATCCAGTCTAGTGAACAGAACTGTTAAACAATACCTTAACAAATTCTTTGCCTCCCCCCTGCACGATTCCGCAACAACCAACTCTATTGAAATTCGCACGCACTATTACAAATTACCTTTTGTTGGCCCTTTCTCGACTCACGTTCAACGCAGAATCAAGAATTTAACACAACGCCATTGTAAAAACTTGGACATCAAGCTAGTGTTTGCCCCATACAGGATTAAGAACTTATTCAGTGCCAAAGATGCTATTTTCAAATTATCACCATCCTGTGTTGTTTATAAATTTTCTTGTGCAGGCTGTAGTGCCTGTTATGTCGGCAAAACAAACCGACATCTTGCTACAC
>OX421450.1:23848766-23853766 GCA_949126865.1 Montipora capitata | reverse complement strand
TTTATTCTATTTGTTTTTCCACCTCAAAAGTCTTGTAACTATTGCACCTCTCTAAACAGTTGATAGTATCACTGAGAATGGAAGAGCAATTTATCAGAAATGTTACTCCAGCAAAATATGTTTTTATTTCTGATTTTCTAAAGAAATTAGGCCGCTGGCCATGTAAAAGTTATTCATAGAGCAAGATGTCAGGGAAATTTATCTTGTAATGTGGTTCCCAGTAAACAACAGCTTAAAACTGTCATTTTCGATAATAAGGAAAGCAGCACAGGCTTTTTGGTGTGAATTTCTAGCTACTGCATTAGTTGTGTTTTCCAGTGGTATGCAAAGCAAAAGATGAGTTACCACGTTTTTGTATACAATGGTTCTGAACAAAAAAATGTAACGAAAGTATTTTCAAATGTAGATTGTTATTGATCTCTTTTGTTCTATTATTGAAAGTAAATTTAATTGTTTTGAAACAAACTATGAGGTTGCATTTCTTAGATGTTTATGTGAATTATCAAATATAGAAAGGAAACAAATAATAAGAAAGCATAAATCTACTTCAGAAATTGCAGCAAACTGGAAGAAAGAGGAGAGAAATTTACAGCCCAATGGACCCAGAGAAAAAAATTAATAAGAACTTCCTTCAAATTGTTTTGAAAAGTACAGGTCTATGGACCCATCGAAAAAACAGACTCTTTCAAATAAAGATGAAAAGTATAGGTCAATGAACTCACATGATAAAGAGCTATTTCTCACAAATAGATTCTTGTAACACCTATATACCTTTTTTTGTAGTGTACAATAAAGTTATTATTATTATTATTATTATTATTATTATTATTATTATTATTATTATTATTATTATTATTATTATTATTAAACTGTCAACAAAAGTACAAATAACCTGGCAGCGCATGAGTATAGGCTACTTAGAGCCTCTTGTTTATCTGAGCTCTACTAATGATTGGGGAGACTACAAATTAACTGAAATCAGATCAAGTCAAACCAAATGTTGGTTTTTTAGTAGAGGCGAAAACTGGTTTACCCGGGGGGAAAACCTCTTTGAGCAAAGTAGAGAACCATCAAACTCAACCCACATATGGTGTTGGTCCTGGAATCGATCCTGGGCCACACTGGTGGAAGGCGAGTGCTCTCACTACTGTGCCAGCCCTGATACTTGTTTTTGCTACAATGACGTTGTGTACATTTGAAACAAGATTCAGCAAGACCACAGAGGAAGTCACATGACATTGTAACCCCTTTCTTGTACTTTTCATGCAGCGCATCACATTTGTTTGGGTAGGTACTGGTATTCTGGTGGATTGCCTGTGCATGGCAGCTTTATTTTTATTAGATCTTTCGTGTGGCTGAATCTTCCACAGTAAGAACTACATGTACTAAGGAACTTTCTCATTTCGGCAACATTTACTCATCTTGTGTCTTAGCTAAGTGCAAGTCAAATGAGCTTCTGCAAGGAATTGGAAAAGTATAACTTTTCATAAAAGCAATCATCTACTTGCTCATTCTATATCACAGAGTCTAAGTTACAGACCGAATCACACCTTTGCTTCAAGGATTTTGATTTTTCCTAGAAATAAAACGAAGAACTGGATCTGTGACGGTCAGCTGTCTCTGTTGCAACCTATATCTTCTTTTGTAAGATTTTCAATCCTGGACAGAAATAGCTGAGAGTTGAGACCACGAATGTCCCCTACCCTCACCCTGTTCAAGAGGAAGTTATCACAGCTCTCTCAGCCTCCCCATTCAATGCAGGGTGACAAGTGTGCTGAAGAGGTGCTCAATTATGATTGTGCTTAAGGAAATCAAGTTTAGAGCCATCATCAGATAGAATCTGGACATGCAATCAACCTGAACTTGTTTGTTTGTACGTGCCAGGCACTATCCCTGTGTGGGGACTGAATAAAGAGAGCTTGTGTGAGCACATGGAAGTACTGTAGGTTTTGATCTTTGAACCGGGCTTTTGAACATAATTTCTTGTGCCCTAGAAGATCCAGAATCTGAGGGTTGTACTTTTGCTTCAGCAGTCATGCCAGACAAGAGTATTACTTTTACTACTAGACTTGCATTAGCAATGACAAGGAAAATTTACCATGAAGCAGACAGTAGTTATCAGTTACTCTCTGCCAAGGTCGGAGTGGTCAAATCCAGAGGTTCTCTGAAGTGAGCAGTGCTTTGCATGTGTAGTTGTGACAAACCTCTCAGCTCCTCAGTATGTGCTTGATGTGTGTGCTAAGGCTTTCAGGGTGGTTGAGATGCAGTTCTGCCAACACAGCTTCTTGATGCTTACCATAATAATTATTCTTTACTGGTGTACAAGTGAACCCCCCATTTTCAAGGCCTAAAAACGGATTTTACTTAGTTTATATCTGGCTAAAAAGCTGAAATTCAGATGAATAGAATTTTTCCTGAGAGTTAATGTCACATTAAATTTTGTGAGAATTATGAAAAAGTAACTACTGTAGCTGAAGTTTATCAGCTCTTGTAACATGCAATGACAAGTATTTCAGTTTGCTTGAGCCCGAGGACGTTTCTTTTTATGTTTTTATGTGAGTCATGTTAAATTAAATCTTCCCAGAAATTTGAAACCAACCTTTCTCTCAACATTAACATACATGTAGAAAGGAGATTTGGTAGACAAAAAGAGCACCAAGTTCCGAAAAATGGCTCAATAAATAACTCACCATCTTGGAAAACATTTGCCAGGTTACTAAGCTACTGAGATCGTTCGATGACATCACAGGTAGCCTGCAAGCGCAGACATATTTCCGGCAGGGGAGAGAAACAGCTGCCAGATATATTTCTGCGTTCACAGGCTACATCACAGGCAGACAAGGATAAATACACTACGGCGGTTGTGATTTGTTCAGGAATAAGGTTTTAAAGCAAATAATTCAATGAAAGATCAAACGAAGTGTCAACCTAGTCCTGTGTTATGTTTTTTTTGGTCATTTCCCGCTGTTTTAGGCGTCTTTTATGCGAGATCTTTTCTCAACCACCAGTTAGAGAGTCAAGAAAATTGGTAAGGCAGGCAACACCAAGCCAACGTCCTTGTCTTTTTCAAGTTGGAACTGATGCCAAACCAGTGAAATTCTAACCTTAAAAACACCTGCGTCCGATCGATTAGGGATGTCCCCATCCATACCTTCACAGAATTTGAGCTTCATCTTTCGAAAATTCAATGAGTTAGGGGATCTTGAAATCCACAATAAAGCTTTCTCAACATGATTGGTGCAAGAAACCAGACCAAAGCAATTAGAAGTATTTGAGTCTACTCGAATCTACCAATCAGTGCAATGCGTGTGTTTTTAAGGTGAGAAATTTCACTAATTTTGCATCAATTTCAGCTTGAACAAGAGGATTTCACTGGCCGGCAGCTCTGTGTTACCTGTCTTGTCAATGATCTCGCAAAATGACGCCTAAAACAGCCCAGAATGACCCAAAAAAACATAACACAGGACTCAGTTGACATGTTGTTTGATTTTTCGTTGAATTATTTGCTTTCAAACTTATTGCCGAGCAAATCACAACCACTGTAATGTATTTATCCTTCTACAGATCAATAACAACAACACCAACAGAGGGTGGTCCATCTGTGATGATGGCATTGGTCCACTCTACTATAAAATGCCCAATCTAAAAAGTTACAAATACGACCATAGGCTAAGAGGCATGTCCAGAGGGTTGTATTTAGCCCACTTTCATTTTATTACCCCAAACTTTCCTGTTGACAACTTAATGCCCAGCCGGGCTCATCAAACACACACACACAATGGGAACTTGTTTTGTAAAGTTGGTTTTCATGCAGATTTTTATAGCAATTATTTTGCTAATTACCTGATAGTTCTATGGCTACCAAACCAGCTCCATCTGAATGACTCGTGTATAAGTCAAGGAGAAGGTTTTAGGTCGTAAAAGGTCAAATTATATACATTGCACAAATAAATACGGTAACTGGAATTACACCTGCAACACTCATGATAGAGCTGAATCCCTACAGTATGTTGAAGATCCTGCCTGCCTTTCTTGATGTCACGGGATGCATTTGTATTTGGAAGGCTGTTTGGATGAATTTCATATGCCTTCTGTTCAATCTTTGGCTGCATGATGACAAACTTTAACTTCTTGAGGAGTTCTCAAACTTCTTAAGTGCCCTTTGCTACTGATCACTTTCGTCTGTTAAAATTAAAGATTTGCCGTTGCTTGCCTCTTCTCCTGTTTGAATCCAGCTATTTAACATATTTCTTGCTGCTAAAATATGTTTGCAGGGAATTGCAGCTGAGAAAAGGGAAGCAAAAGCAGAAAAGGAAGAAGCTGACAAATACCATAAGCTAAATCAAGAACTGGTAAACTTGCAGATCTCTAGGCAGTGGCTATAATTATTTTGACTGTTCACATCAATCTCCAATGAAGTCCAATGAAGTCCACGATGTCACCAAGGTTCTTCTTTTTTTATACATTTTACAGGCGGATTGTCAGCTTGAAATGCAGTTGTTCAAGTTGTATCACAATGAGCAAGGTATTAATAATCTTACTAATGATCTGAAAGCCAAGGCACGGGAGTTAGGTAAACTTGAGAAGAGAAAAGTTGATGTTGAACAGGAGCTTAAGAGCAGAAAGCAAGAAAATGCAAAGTTTCAAAGGGAGATGGCTGCAGTGGATAAGAAAATATCAAGCAAGGTAAAACCATTAATGAAACTTGTTAATCAGTTTTCTTTCTTTTCTTTGCAAAGAGTAAAACAAGGTGACCATATCTTTCACATGATAGATCTTGCATGACTATTTCCAAATAACAATGACATTTTGAACAAAATTTATATTGGAGAGGCAAAAGTTTGTTCACCATTTTGTGTGAGGGAAATTTTACTCCACATTTACTTGAAAAGAATGAAAGCAAACTTGAAAGTTGGAAACACCATTTTTTTTTGTTTTAACAGCTGTCTAATACAGAGAAAAGGGAGGCTAAAATTAAGTTATGTTTTACTACTTTTTTT
>OX421450.1:23826266-23846266 GCA_949126865.1 Montipora capitata | reverse complement strand
GATGTTGAAGCGGGGAGAGAACAAATCAGTACTGAATATGAAAAGGGCATTGTGAGAAGACGGTTTGATCATGGTGGACACGATGGTGTAGGATTAGGCATTGCATGGTGGGATCGATAGGTCGGCATCTTGAATAAACCTCATGCTAGCTTGCGTTACGCGATCGAAGTCGCCTTTCTTCTTCGCCTGATACTATATGGTGGCAGCGGTCTTCACCCATCCAACGCCATAAGCGCTATCAGATCGCTTCTGGCCTTCAAAACAAATCAAACCAGGAACAGTTCGGAACATTTCTTTATGCAATGGGGGATTGTGCGGATGACATTGTCAAAACGTTAAGCATAAACAAAGCAACCGCTTCCTTCGATGAAGTCAAAACTGCTATTTTGCAGCCCGCCGCAATATTATTGTCGAATGAGCTCGGTTCAATCGATGAAGACAAAACCCTGGTGAATCCGTGGACACCTTAATTCAAGATTTATACCGCCTCGCCGAAAATTGTGATTACGGAACTCTGAAAGATGAACTTATAAGAGACAGAATTATTGTTGGAATCCTCAATGATACACTGTCCAACCGCCTACAAGCTAAATCTGACCTCACTCTCGCGGACGCTGCTCACATAAGCCGACAAGCCGAAGCAAGAAAACAAAATCAAACCATTGTCCGTGGGGTAGAAACTCAAAATGAAGTTGATTACGTCAGTCAGCCACGCTCTCACAACATACATACTTAATTGACCGCTCCCCATAGGGGCTTTTCAGGGCCAATGAAACACAATCAACAACAACAACTGTTAAGAATCCCAACTGGCCGGAGGCAAACCAGTTGGCTATTTACAAGTGCAGCGGGGAAGTTGAACCTGGGACTACCAGGAACAAATTCAGCGAGTGATTAGAACGGGTTTGAACCCGGGATCTCCGGATCTCAAGGCAGCGCCCTAACCACTGGTCCACACTGCCTCACTTAACAAACAACAAGCCCCAAACAACCAACCTGCTCGTAACCGAAACGAAGGATACATAAAAGAGCCCTCCAAGAATGACCGTCCCTGTTTTTGGTGTGGATGCCAGAGCCACGACAGGAAGTATTGTCCAGCTAGAGACACTATTTGTAATAACTGCAACAAGAAGGGACATTTTCAGTCTGTCTGTCTCAGCAAGAAACCTTATCCGAGAAAGAACAAGAGGAGGAAGACATACACTTCCTCAGTGAGATCGGTTGTGAGAAGAACTATTGGTCTGCACAACAGCAGTGACTGTCCTTAGCAATGATGTCCAGTGGCTACAAGATGTTGAATTAACCAAGACATCTCAGGTTCTATGCGGTCCAGGAAACACTCAACTGCCTGTGAAAGGTCTGTTCTATGCAACTCTTAAATACAGACAATCAAAGTTAACTGAGCCTATATATGTGGTGTATAATCAAGAGTTCGTTGCTCAGCAGGAGAGCTTGTGTCGAACTAGGACTCATAAGACGTGTTGACAAAGATGTCGAAGAGGTGACCACAGGGCCAACAGATTTCAAAGCCGAATTTCCAGCACTCTTCAGCGGACTGGGAAAGCTTAAGACTGAATGCCACATAACACTTCGCCCTGATGCTAAGCCTTTCTGTCTCTACAATCCCAGGAAGATCCCCCATCCACTGATTCCAAAGGTAAAAAGTCAAATAGAAACAATGCTGCTGCAAGGAGTGATCTCGCCTGTAACAGAGCCAACTGAGTGGTGTGCAGGTATCGTCCCTGTCCTTAAACCAAATGGCAGTGTGCGTATCTGTGTTGACCTGACTCACCTTAACAAAGCAGTCCGGCGTGAGATTCACCCAATACCTTCAGTGGATGAGAACCTCGCTAAACTGGGAGACAGTAAGATATTCTCCAAACTTGACGCCAACAGTGGGTTTTGGCAGATTCCCTTTGATGCCAAATCAAAACTGCTCACAACCTTTGTCACCCCATTTGGACGTTTTTGTTTCAACAGACTCCCATTTGGTATCAGCTCCGCCCAGAGATCTTCCAACGCACCATGTTCAAGATACTTGAGGGCTTGGAAGGGACCCTCTGTCAAATGGACGATGTCCTCATTCACGGGGTGGACCAGTCAGAACATGATAACCGTAACGCCTACAAGAAGCTGGGTTGACCCTTAATGACGGTCATCAATCAGATTTCTCGCTCACATCATTGATAGCTCTGGACTGGATCCATGCGGACCCACAGAAGACCACTGCTGTGACCCAATTGCCAGTCCCTTCCGACGTCTCGGGGATACAGCGATTCATGGGAATGGTCAACCACCTTGGAAAATTTATTCCCAACCTGGCCGACCTCAGTGACCCCCTTTGTCAATTATTACGCAAAGACAGTGTTTGGGTTTGGGCTGCACCCCAGCAAAAAGCCTTTGGGCAGATCAAGCAAGCGTTAGTGTCACCGACAGTCCTGGCACATTACAATCCAAACCGTCCAATGATCATTTCAGCGGATGCTTCCAACACAGGAATTGGTGCGGTCTTATTTCAAGTTCAGGATGATGGAGAGCGCCGCCTGGTGTGTTACGCGTCAAGATCTCTCAGTGACACAAAGAAACGTTATGCCGTAATTGAAAAGGAAGCCCTCACGACAACATGGGCTAGTAAGAGGTTCTCTGATTACCGTATTTACCCGTGTGTAAGTCGACCTTTTATGGCCTCAAAAGAAGCTCCAAGAACCGCCCTCGACTTATACACGGGTCAAAGATTTTGAGCCAAGTTCCAGCTAAGTAATTTATTCAAAATTAGCGTAATAATGTTGTCTTGGGCATAATAAACGCAGTGGACAAAAGCCGACAAAAGACTTCAAAATGAATGTAAGCAATTCCAGTTGAAACGAAAAAGGATTTGTCCAACTCTAAATGTTGAAGATACTCACAAGCACAAATATGAAATAGACACTGGAAATTTTAGTTTTCCATAGGCGGAAAGCTCTAAAAGGCATTTCTGTTTCTTCAAATAAAACGCGAAGCTAAAATGCGATTGTTCAATGGCTTAGTAACCTGGCGCAATACCTCGTGTTTACGTGCAAGCATCGTCACTTGTGTTGCGTGAAAATGCTGGTTGGTAATGATTGTTTTTTATTCTTTATACAAACCTGGCTGATTTAATTAAATGCTTTTGCAAACTTCGTATTTTTTGGTTTATGATTTTGTTTTGTTTGTCATGTGAGAAATTATAAGTCAAGGACCAATTAAACCTTGCACATTTTCGCATCATTCTCAAGTTATTTTCAAAGATTGACTCCCGCTTCTGTGATGTTGTGCTTATCCTCTAAAGCCCTTTATCATTGAACAACGAAACAGGTTAGTTTGAGGTTTACATGTTCGATTTTCTGAGAACTTTTCCGAAACTCAAGGACAAAGTGCCCGCATATACAACAACTGCTGAACCACAAAACTATTAAGCGTTTGAGGCCCTGATTTTTTGTTTATCCACATTTCTAGAAATCGAAGAATACAAGATTAGTGTCCCATGAGCATTTAACAAAGAAATTAAGAAATTGCTCTTTTTGCCATCAAAAATGGGGGGTCGACTTATGCATGGGTAAATACGGTATGTGCTCGGCATCCCTTTCACCCTAGAAACAGACCACAAACCGCTTACTGTACTCCTGAATTCATCAGAGCTCTCAAAGATGCCCCCCCGTATTATGCGATTCCGCCTGAGACTTATGAGGTACAGCTATCAAGTTCAATATGTGCCAGGAAAACATCAAGTTACCGCAGATACACTCTCACGTGCTCCTGCTGGCCTACCAGGGATAGAAGATTAGCTGCTTGTCGAAGAAGTAGAGGCCTTTTCAACTCAGACCACTTCCTATCTCCCAGTCACACCCAACCGACTACAGCAGATAAGGGATGCGCAGAAGGTAGACGAAGAATACTCCCTTTTAAGATCGTATTGTCTTCACGGATGGCCTCCTTACTTGCCTCACCAGCCGTTACTACGCCCATATTGGGAGAACAGAAGCCACCTCACGATTGTTGATGACTTACTCCTGTAGGATGATCGTATAGTAATTCCGAGGAGTATGCGACTACAAATCCTCGACTGCATTCATACTGGTCACCTACAATCATAGACAAAAGTAGTTAGGAAGGTTATGTAAATAATAATAATAATAATAATAATAATAATAATAATAATAATAATAATAATAATAATAATAGTAATAATAATATCTGACCTGCTAATCGCCCTTTCTTGCAGTCCGAGACTGAATTACTAAGAGTGCAGCTCAACGAAGTCGGACCGAAGGAGCTGTGCTGCCGGCTAGGTGCTCTGACCCTGAACACGACCCATGTATGACCTCGGATCACAGCACCACAGCCTGATGGAATAGGCGGGAGTCGATTTTGAGGAGGGAGGTAAACCGGAGTACCCGGAGAAAAACCCTCGGAGTCAGATTGAGATCGACTAAAACTCAGCCCACATACAACCTCGAGGCCAGAGTTGAATCTGGGTCGCAGAGGTGGGAGGCACGGTTGATGACCACTAAACTACCCTGACTCCCCACGAGAACCACACCAGACCTGTATTTCAACCTGCTTCTGTTAAAGGTCAAAAGAAATAGTTTCACTTTCTCTTACATAGCCCCCCTGCCCCCTATTCAATGTTGGAAGGTAACTCAACAATTTCCCACTGAAACCATTCAGTTTTGCACAACATTGAAGGAGGGGGAGGGGAGAGAAGCAATGAAGACTTCAAAAGTGCTAACCTTCCCAACAGGATTGTAGGTCTGACTAAGTGTAGATCCAGAGCACGCACTTCTGTATGGTGGCCGGGACTCTCCACACAAATTGGTGAGTTGATCACCCGATGCCACACCTGTGCCAAGGAACAACCAACGCCCAGAGAACCACTTATGCCTTCTTCCTTCCCAGCCCGTCCCTGAGAGAGGGTAGCAACAAGAAAGAAAATGTATCATCGTGGTAGACTATTACTCAAGGTGGTTTGACATCAAAGAACTCTCTGATGAGACTTCTCATTCAGTTATAAAAGCTCTCAGGGAGGTTTTCGCCAAACATGGAATCCCAGATGTCATTATGTCGGACAACGGGCCACATTATAGTGCAGAGACCTTTCGACAGTTTGCCGAAGCATACCATTTCACACATGTTACTAGTTCGCCAAAATACCCCCAGGCGAACGGCGAAGTTGAAAGAGCCATTTGCAGAGCAAAGTCTATGCTGAGAAGAAAATGAGGACATCTTCAGCGCCATCTTGACTTACAGATCAACTCCTCTACAGAATGGCTACTCACCTAGTGAACTACTGATGGGACGTCGCCTGCAAACAGAGCTACCAACTCTTCCAACCCACTTGTACCCTAATGTGCAGATAACAGATTGCCAGTTGGTGGAAGAAAAGGAAAGCTTATATCGATTTAACCAACAGCGCAACTTTGACAGGCGTCACAGAGCAAAGGAACTGCCCACACTTGAAATGGGTGGCCGAGTTTGGATACGTTTTCCCTGTCACCAGGCCATACCGATCTTGATCTCTTATCCAAACTCGGCCACCCAGTTCAAGTGTTGGCAGTCCAAGCCCTGCCGTCCTGACAACTTGGTCAGGAAGAGCTGTGAGACCTCCAGAACGCTTGAATCTTTAGTTGAACATTGAACTGTGTGTGCCTCAGTGCTTCACACGAACATTTTGATTTGTTGTTATTATTCCTGTTGTTTTTCGTTTTGTTATATTTTCATAGCTTTCCCTTTTGTAGGGGGGATGTAGGATTAGGCATTGCATGCTGGGATCGATAGGTCGGCATCTTGATTATACCTCGTGCTAGCTTGCGTTACTTGATCGAAGTGTCCTTTCTTCTTCGCCTGATGCTATAGATGGTGAACCACTCGAAAAAGAAACTAAAGGAAACACAAGGTCAATTTTTACCATAATGTGACCAGTCTTTTAAAAATGTAACATGCTGCAAGGGATGAGGTTTTTTAGTCTTGAGTAATGTGAATAACCACTGATGTTGCACAGTTTAATGTCAATGCTTAATTTAGATGTCCTTGATCTGGAATAGATAATTGCAGTTATAGGATTAAATGACCAAATGAATGGTAAGATACTAAACAGGAAGTGTTAAAATCTGACCGGATGAAGCGGCAACTGAAACGGTGTCACTTTATTCTAAATGATAGGTACATGGTGTGAAGAATTCGTGTAGAAAACTCTTCTGGTAACAAAATTAGAATTCGGAAATGTTGAGAGTTTCTGCAACAATGCAGCTACTCAAACCAAAGGATTTTCCTTGTTGTGATAAGATAATTTAGTCACTTTTGGCTCCTTTACTTGATTACACAGCATGTGATGTGTGACACACTGTGACATATGTCGAGAGTACTAGCACTCATAAGTATTTTAGTATTTCGCAATTATTCCCTCTTGTTCTCACTAAACAATTCGGGCAAAATATAATCGATTGCTTCGATCCTTCTCACACAAAAAATGAAGCACTACACCAATACACCGTAACTTTTACTTCGTGCAATGCTTGCTACTAACATGTCTATAAACGTATGACACACTGTGACAGTTCAATTTTCTTCTACGTCATCATTACCCAAGACTTACTTGCGGGCATTTGGTTTGAAAACGTCATAATTACCCGATTATTCTGTATGTACCATTATAGATACCCCAAAAGACAAGCTCAGCTCATTTCTTGCTTCAAGAGATGTAAACCCGATACGTTCAACAATGGTAATGCCTTGGAACACTGCAGCTGACAGAACAAAATGACACTACGTCCGTAAAGCTAAACAGGTCGTTTTTGCTACTCTTAAGGAAATTGCACCCTCAAGTCCGGAGATGCTTTTTGAAGCAATAGAAGCAAGCGTAAAAAAGGGAGATGCTGATGACATGGATTCTGCTCTATTAGAGGCTGTAGTGGAATCATGAAAACTCAAATCACTGGAGCACCCGAAGACAAATACTCTCTGTCATAGCAGACAAAGTTAGCTTTTCAACACTTCAAAAGTGGATCCCTGATTTAACCAGGTACAGATACAACATAGCACGTCATCATCGTTTGCTCCATGGTAGAGGGGCTGAAGTTTCACGACAGAAGAATACAAGAATCCATGTTGCTCTTGAAAAACTCGACCACTTTTTAACATTTATTAGAAGCTTAGCGGTCGTGCAAGATATGCCGTTTGGCGAACGGACATTAAGGCTCTCCTCAAAAACTGAGCTGAAGATCCCCAATGTTATCAGGACATCTGTCCCTGAACAGACTGTAAGGCAATATCAAAGCTATTGCAAAGAAACAGGCTTCACACCCATGAGCCGGAGCAGTCTTTTAAGAATTCTTGACATAGGTTCAGCGTCATTGCAAGGGCTAGATTATGTTTCTTCAGAAGGAGCTAAGGCCTTTGATGATGTAGCTGAAGTGGTTGATAAATTTGGAGACAACTATCAAGGTGGGATGTCATGGTCTAAGGAATTGATAAGGAAGCTTAAACTGATGAAGCGGTACCGGTACTTGAAAGGAGACTTCAAAGTAAGGATAACTATAGCTTGTTACATCCGTTTAGACTATGAAAGGTATATTGAATTAACTGAAGATATATTGCTAATATATATTCATATTTGTACTCTATAGGTCCATGTATCACAGAGTTCAAGAGTTCCAGATCACTGTCGACCATATGCTCTCAGTTATTCAAGTAATCCTGATTTTATGCAAAGCTGTGAGCATCCCCATGACTTAGCATGCAACAGATGTAACTTGTTTCCTGCTATCTTTCAAGACATTGATGAAAGGGAAGAGCTGAAGTACATAATAACGCAGTCAAGGAGAAACATTGAAGCATGGAAGGCCCACCTACTCTGGTCAGTTAACCAAGATGAAGCTTTTCGAATTGTTTAAAAGAGCAGGAGGTGCTAGTTGTTCTGGACTGGGCAATGAAGTTTCTTCCCAGAAAGTATCGCAAGAGTCAGGCTGACTGGTACGGCAAGCACGGAATTTCATGGCACATTAGTGTAGCAACGCGAAAATGGAAAGGAGAGATTGAAATACTTACACTGATACACATGTTTCAAAGTTGTTCCCAAGACAGCATCGCTGTTTTGGCTGTAATAGAAGATGTCGTAAAACAACTGAAAGAAGAAATGCCGGACATCAATTCAATGATCTTCAGGCAAGACAATGCTGGCTGTTACCACAGCGCTGCAACCATGCTGGGTCTACAACAACTCGCTTGCCAACACAATGTTGCCCTGAGAATGGATTTTTCAGATCCCCAAGGTGGGAAAGGTCCTTGTGACCGAAAGGCTGCCACGGTCAAAAGTCACACGAGAACGTTTCTGAATTCTGGGAATGACATTGAGACAGTCAAGCAGATGAAGACCACAATAGAATCTGGTGGAGGTATATGTGGTGTGCGTGTCAAACTATGTGGGCTAGACTGCCCGCATAAACGGGGTCATAAGCTTATTTGGGAAGGTGTGAGTTTCGTCAACAATGTCACCTATGAAAATTTATTTATTTATTTATTTAATGTTTATTTAACCACGGTACAATTCATCAGCAATATAAAACCTTATGAACAATTAAAAATTTAAAACCAAGTATAGATAAAACTATGTAAACTACATTAACTATCTTACTCAATATCAAAAAATAAAAGCTGCTTTCCATGAATGCCGTGTTCAGAATAATGGCCTAGATAATCTCTTTAATCAGTCGTTTGAATTTATTGAGGGGCTCTGCTTTCTTTAGTTCTAATGGCAAACTGTTCCACAAAACTGCGCCACTATAGCTAAAGCTGTTTTTGTAGTAGTTTGTGCATGGTTGAGGAACATTTACCTTATTCACAGTCTCAAACAATAACCAGAGTCGCGATGGACAAATTTAGAGCAGAGATACTCAGGTGCTAGTCCCAGTAGGGATTTAAATACCATTGTTGCTATTTCAATTTGCCTTTGAGAGAGTAGGGATTTCCATCCTAAGAGTTCAAACAAATTGTTGACATCAGCGTCATAGTTAGAGTAGGTCAAGACACGGGCTGCTCTGTTTTGTAGTTTCTGCAGTTTGTCCTGCAAAGTTACTCCACAGTTTCCCCAAACAATATTGCAGTAGTTGAAAATGTGGTTGTACTAGGGCCTGATAAATAGAATGTAAGTTCCCATAGGGGACAAGATGCCTGATTCGCTTTATGGCCCCAATACCAGAAGCAATTTTCTTGGTTAATTTATCAATATGGCTTCTCCAAGTAAGGTTATCATCAATAAGCACTCCTAGCGATTTAGCAGTAGTAACATGCTCAATAGGAGAGCCATTGATTGAGGGTCTAGGAGGAACTGTTAGAGTACACAGCCTCTGCCTTGACCCAATTAGCATAAATTCAGTTTTGCTCATATTAAGCGTGAGTTTATTCGCTATCAGCCAATTGCTAACATTTACTAAATCATCATTTAGACAAGTTTGGATATTGTCAGCGCTGAAACCGGCGTAAGTGAGGTGAGTATCATCGGCATACATCCTTGATTGACAATTATTTGAAAGGCAATTTGGTAAATCATTAATATACAGTAAAAATAACAGCGGTCCTAAGATAGTGCCTTGAGGAACACCGCAGCTTAATGAGCAGCTCCTAGAGAGCGTCCCATTAACTGAGCATCTCTGCATGCGGTTGCAGTGTTTTCCCCAGGATTTTGGGAAGGCCAGGGGGCATTCTGTCGGAAGCTTAATCTACCATACAAAATTAAGACTTACAAAAATAGCAAGAGCGAATTAAAACATAAAACTTAAAAACATGGAACATCCACCCAAACAGCACATCCTTGCCTTACTCTTTGGGCCCTTTGATTGTGTTTTCTGCACAACTTGCACAACATACCACTACCACTATTTAGTATTATCATCTTCGTTAGTTTTAAGGAGCCAACGAAGTCCTTCAGCCACGTTGGATCAAACCCTGATTTTCGGTGTTTGGAATCTGTGGATGTTGACGGACCTAGCTTGTGTTGTTTCCCGAGGCTGAACTTCTTCATCCAAATTACTTACACTCTTATATCTCTTTTCCAGGGTGAAAAAAGAACTTAATTTGCTTTGACTAGCTTTTCGTTTCTGTTCAGAGGATCCTGAGTTTGTCGAAGCTGCCATTTTTTGACAACCTTCCACGCACGTGGGAATTGAGTTTAGTATTCCATGTAATATCCGTGAAGTGCCCTTGAATTTACGGCAAACTGAAAGACGGCTGCCGTTCAACGAAACGAGCGGACGACAAGTTTCATCACCTTTCATGGAAGGGTAAATGAGCTGAAACCTTATCAATTGCGAGAAAACACAATGAGAAAACTCTAGACAATGCTTCAGTATCTTTATTGAGTGTTTTTCTTTTTTTAATTATGGACAGGATCCCAGTTTTAGATGTTGAACTACGTAAGGTCACTTGTTTTAAGCCAGGCGGCAACGATTTTTCAACGAATCAAGCCAGGCGGCCCGCCTGGCCTGAAATACCTGGGGAGAACACTGGGTTGTCCAAGTATGACTCAAACCAAGAGTGCGCCTTATCGCATATGCCATAATTCCTTAATTTAGATAAAAGGATTTCGTGATTGACCGTATCAAAGGCCTTCTTTAAGTCCAGGAAGACGACTGCATTGATTTTTCCTCG
Source organism: Montipora capitata (assembly GCA_949126865.1). Taxonomy (NCBI): domain Eukaryota; kingdom Metazoa; phylum Cnidaria; class Anthozoa; order Scleractinia; family Acroporidae; genus Montipora; species Montipora capitata. The sequence continues at coordinate 23,835,607 of OX421450.1, read as the reverse complement.
GTCAATGTTGAAGGGGAGAGAGCCTATGGAATTGGCAAAGGGAAATTTCTGCCTTGGAGTGACTTTCAAGATCTTGATAACTTCTCCATGCCTTATCTTACAGTGATTAAAGATACCTACCATCCCAAACAGCCATTTAATCCTTTTAGGGCACGTGAGAGCTCTGCTAAAGAAAGTAGCGCCACTGTACTGCCAGATCCTGAATACAAAGACAGCAATGCAGAGGAGCATGGCAGCACTGTTGGCCTTTTCACTTGCACAGAAGAAGGATGTGTCAAAAGCTTCCAGCGCTTCTCTTCCCTTCAGAACCACCTAGATGTTGGTAAGCACAATTACATCTTGGAGCAAGAGACATTTCTTGACAAGGCGATGGTGCAGTACGCATAAAAGCTTGAACAGGGTGCATCTTCTCTTGAAAGTCCGTTGTTCGAATGTGCCTCAACAGCTCCATCTGTTGTCACTCCAGTTTTACAAGGATGGGCCCTGAAGTTTGCTGCAACAACTCGTCAACGCTTGACCAAAGAGCAAAAGAAGTACCTCACCGATATGTCTCTTATCGGTGAGCGAACAGGCAGAAAGTGAAATCTTGATGAAGTTTCTAAGTCAATGAGGAAAGCACGAAGTCGCGAAGGCACTCTTCTATTTCAAGCTGAGGACTATCTCTCTCCCAAACAGATCACAAGCTTTTTCTCCAGGTTATCCAAGAAGTCTGTTTTGAATGCACCCGACATTGTTAGCCAGGAAGAAGAGGGGGAGGGAAGATTTGACCATGAGCAGAAAAACGTTTATTCGCATCTAAATCATTACATTGTCCCCTGTGATTTGATAGCGCCCTAAGATTCTCTCAATACAGTTAGGGGTGGGTGTCTTAAGATAAAACAGTTTGAATTTTGGAATTTTTTTTTACAATGCATGAACTAAAATGACTCCTGAGAAACTTGTCATGTTCAAGAAAACTCTATTTGATCAGGCAAAATAATACTGGTTAAAGAAAATTAATCTGCTCGTGACATCCTTAAAAAGCTAAAAAATTGAAAGAAAGTAAACCAATTTTGTGGGCTGTTATCTTTGTCATTTAGAAAACGTACATTAAAAATATCAATATTTTTCAGCTCGGTAGCATTCCTTTGTTTAATTACTAAAACTGACTACTTTGTGGATGTGAGCTTTTGTCAGGAAAGCGAAGAAGGCCTTTAAAATAAATCGACTCCATATGTTTCCACTCTCTTCTGGCCACTCCCTGCTGTATAACAACATCATGGCGTTTCTTGACAAAACTATGCAATTTTGTGAAGTACATTTTCCCGAATAACTTGCGTACGGGATATCGCACTCCTTTGACATATTATTTCCTTTTAACTCTTCCATAATATCTCAATTTCGTGACTTTTTTTATAGACTGGTTGGTGATGTTTATTTGTTGATTGTGTGACGTTGTTTATTGGATTAGTGTCAAGATTTGAGTTAATGCAGTTCAAAAGGTTAAGAGGAAGAACAATAGTCATGCTACCAAAATACGTTAGAAGTTTCACAGCAGAGGTAGGAACTGTCTTTTTATGCCATCGTTTTGAAGTTTCTTGTCATTTTAGAGGCATTCTGAGGTGTAGGTCGGAGGCTATTAATAGCCCACTTGATCACCTTCGGATGTCGCAAATATGCAAATATCCTTCAAATTAGAAGTGGTGTAGCATTACACACAAACAGTTGCCCAGAGATATTTTTTCGATCATTTGAAAGGGTATTTATCCGCCTTAATGAGTTTCAAGTGATTCAAAGGTTAAGCACATTCATAAACAAACGCTTTGTAAGAGGTACTTTTTTTGATTAAAAATATAGCCCTAAATAAACCCATATCAAATAAATTAAATAATTAAATAACCCATATCAAATTGACACAAACAACAAAGGAAAGATCACTCAAACGATTTTTTGTGTTTTAAGGGCGATTGAATGCATGGTTTGCGGATGAGAGTCTGCCGAAGTTGGGTTAAAATTCAGTGTCAAGATGGCCGCTTCTGTAGCGTCGTCCAAATTTGCACATTTCTCAATATTTACACAGTATTTGAGGAAACCAACTGCATAGCATCTCTTAGGACTAATTACCTTACCAAACTACAAAGTTTGAGCGAAATCGATTTTTTGAGGTTTGCCGCGATTTTTCGAATTTGTTTGATCAATGCTGACATTCGCTCTTAAGGGTGTCTTTGTATCTGAGCCTTCCCTGTTGGTGTTCCTTCTGATCTCTTCACATTAGATAGTGCACTAAGTCTAACTGGCCCCAACTTTTTCTGGGGTGTCACCCTGTAATTTCATTGACTGGTTAGTGGAAGCAAAATTAATATATCTATAAAACTGAGGAGAAAGGATCTTGAAATACTCACAAATTTGCAAAAAGAAGTTTCTTGAAGTGTGACCCCTTCAATAGATTTTTGTTTATCTCTGTCTTTGAAGAGTTAATTGGGGAAGAAGGGACTGCACTCAGTAACTAACGCTTGTAGAATTTTCGGTTCTGCCAGCATTAGGAAGTTTTAATAATAACAAAGGTTCATTGACACCAAAGTTGCAGTGAAAACTGGATTACATTGGCTTATAACTATGAAATAAAAAAATTCGTGATAAAACTGGATATGAACAAAATATATATAAACTATAGATAAATTTATGAAATACTACAAATTACAAATAGACGATGGGTAAATGATTTCCTAAAACGATCTGTCTTATGAAGAGATTCTATGAAAGGACATTTGTTTCTTAAGAAGTATTTGGTGTTCGCATTAAACGCAGGTGGTACAGTTTACGATCAGGTTCTTCAATTATGTTCCTAAAAAGTTTTCCACATGAAACCTGTCTTTGGGTGGCGAGAGATGGTAAACTAGAAACTGCAAGTCTGTTATTATAGGATAGTCCAGGACTGAGGATTATTGAGAGTGCTTGTTTGTGAACCCGTTCGATGTCATGGCTTAGTTACATGGGTAATGCATAATGAAAAACTGGCGATGCATACTTGAGCACACTGCAGATGCATGTACAATGAAAATTAATCATATCAGCATGTTTGAGTTGCCCTAAGAAGTGCATGCGTTTAGATGCTTTTTTGATTATGTAGTCCGTATGATGGTTCCATTTTACATCATCACTAATAATGATCCTCAAAATTTTCACATTCATGACAAGTTCAAGTTCTTTGTTGTTAATAGTCAGGGGACAGCACTTAGTTTTGATTTTAGAAAACTGTATTCTCATTTCTTTGCACTTATCTTAGTTTAATGAGAAGTTAAGAGCCTTAGACTGAGAGTGTATTACGTCAATGGCTAAATGCATGTCACTTTTTGTCCCTTTTGCGACTGTTTTGATCGCTCCACAAGGCTGTGCTCTAAGAAAAATTTAAGAGAGCCCTCGGGCAGTTTAGAAAATTTGATTTGTTTTCACAAATAAATTCAGAAATAATCTAACAGACTTAATGCACAGTAGGCTTTCAGGTGCCTTTAATGTGCATCAATGACCGACAGGTTTCATGATGGTTGATGTGTTTTTCAGTTAACAAAAGAAATCATAACTGTATGATCAACTTAGCCTTCCTTGATGAAGGCAGTTAAGGTCTATTGGTGTTTTGACAAAGCAATCATCTTTTCTGAAAACAGTAAATACAAAACGTTGGAACAGTAAGAACTGACTTAAGCAAAATGTAGATGAAAACATTTTTCCACAAGAATCAGATCGGCTGGTTAACTAACAAACATGAACGTGTGAGGAGCTCTACTTCAGTTCAGTGGTCGTTACCATTGAAATTAAGGCATTACGTACAATCTGATAAACATGAACTGTCATAAAAGCCAGGGCTGTCTCTGTGACAAAACAGTGACATGAAGTATGTACAGTGGCAGTTATGAGCTTTTAGGGAAGTTCTTCTTACGGAGTCCAGCCCAATGTCTTGCTTTGGGATGGGTCTCAACCCACTGTTCTCTCCGAGGTCTGATGCTTAGTGTACGGAACCTGATGACAGTCTTGGAAAGGAGGCCAGAGTTGACAAATGCCTGGGACCTTTGCCTTTTGGGATTGGGTGAAACTTGACTGCTATTCTGAGCACACCATCCATGTTTTCTTGGCTCATGCTCGACCACATCTGGCTCTTCACCCTGTTCATGCTGCTGAAGCCCCTCTCCACCACAGCTGTTGACGATGGCCAAATAAGAAGAATTTCGGCAAGAAGCAGGAAATTGGGACAGTCATCTACAAGGCTTCTGAAGATGGACGAAAACACTTCTTCAGTTCGTCTACTGCTCAAGTGAAGGCTGACATGACTCTTCACTAACGACCATTCTATAACTATCTGGGTTAGCTCACATCCAGCCCTTGACAGGTGATCCTTGTAATAGTCCACCAAAACTACTATTTCGGCATCTCCATATGAAGAGAGCTCAAGTGGATCTTCTGGCCAGATGTCTGGATCCAGTACAGCAGCGGCTTTCAGTACAGGATCGTTCCCTAGATAGGCAAACCTCTCTTCCACATTCTGAAGAACATCGTCAAGCAATCTCCGCTTCTTCGCCTGAAACTCTTGCAGATCGTTGTCTCCTCTGATAATGGCAATGTCATTGAAAGACTCAGCTCCCTCTGTTTGTTGCAAGAAGTGTTGGGAGTCTTTGGCCATCCTTTGTCTTCATGCTAAGCAATCTCAGCTTCAAGTTGTTCACTGCTGCCATTGCAAGTGTAACAATAGTAAAGTCAGCTTGAAACACTTAACTTAGTTGTGCAGCCTCTTCCACTATATCCCACGTCAGATGAGCAAACAACAGGCCCTTCATGGATGTCAAAAACTTCACAGAGAAAGTAGCTCTGCCCTGCCTCCCAGCTGATCCAACTCTGCCTTCCTTGGTGTTTTGTGAATGCATGACAATGACTTTGAATCCCTTGACTAGGATCTTCAATGCCGATTTCAGATGTGGAAGCCACCAAGCACCTAACACATTCACTGGTCTGGAGACTTTCTCTTCAAGGGTATCAGCGAGTTCTCTCAATTCTCTCAGAGCTTTTGGGCTATAGTGGTACTCTTTGTAAAAACTCTGGAGTGTTTCACGGAGCTTTGTGAACTCTTCGTAGTGTTCAAGGGACTTCACAATAGCAAGTTCTACCTTGTGGGCACCACACCAGAAGTCCTTGAAGTTCTTCGCTGAGGGGTCATTTTGCAGTAATCGCCAAACACCATTTTTTCGACCAGTCATGACAGCACAACCATCACTACCAAATGCAGTCAGCTTCTCTTTCCATTGACTGTCAGCCATTCCCGTTGTGTTTGATATGGAAGTGTTGATGGCATCCAGAACTCCAAGACCAGACCCTGACTTCGGTTCTTGAATTGCCAGGTACTCACTAACGGGTTTGCCAAGTTCCATGTCAAAGTAGCGCACATACACAAGCACTTCCTCCATCACACCCTGGTCGGTTCCACCATCGGCCATAACTGAAATGAAATTAGACTTCTTTAATTTCACTGCAATCTCCTCTTTCATTACTTCACTGATACTGTGCAGGAATTCCGTGCAAGCACTTCTTGTTGTGTACGTTTCCCTAAGGTCAACTCCATTTATGTTATGAAGTGCACAACAAGTTGTATAGTCGTCAAAAGGCCTTTCAAGTGCCACAACAGGAAAGGCAGTCAGTATCTTCTTTTCCAATTTACTATCATGGAGACTAATAGCTTTGTTCAGGGACTTGATCAATACGGTCTCTTGTGTTGATGAGCTTCAAAGGCTGTAACGCAGCTCGCGTGAGCTTGACTTTTTTCATGTTTCTTCGGGCTTTCAATCTTCAACACTTTAGTTCCAGTCTTCTTGGAAATATCAGTGCCGAAAGACGACAATGGTTGTTTTGAAAAGACATCACAGAACAAGGAAGAGACATAAAAACGGGGTGGCTGCAATTGAGGGTATGGATGTGAAAGGTCGTACAGTACATCTGAGGAAAGACGTCGCATGTTGATCCTCAACCATGGAAACAAGGAAAGCCAATTCCACTGGAATTTTTGTACTCTGATTTCTTCATAGCTGTTTGACTTCACTTTCACCAAGTCATCGGGGGATTTAGAGAAGACTTGTCGTGATGGAACATTGGGGGGTCTTGGACGAAAGCAGTTTTTCTTCTCTTCACATACAGCACTCTCACTGCAAGACAAATCTTCTTTCCTGGTCTTCTTTAATGAGCTTGATTTCCTTAGAAAACCAAATTGCTCCAAACACCCTCTTTTGGTGCCCTTCGAGTAAGTGATGCCTTTGTCACTTCATTGTCTCATCTTTTTCTTGCCTTCTTCAGGAACCACTGCTGTTTTCTTATGTAGATCTCTCTCATCTTCGATGCATTTGATTGGTGCGTCAGCACCAAGATGGAGATTTACGTTTACAAATTTTGGGTTGGGCTCATCTTTGCAGTCTGTCGCACTATCATTAGAACAACCTGCTTCATCTGAGTACAGAGGGACGAAGCCATTTGGAACATACCATGCTCCGGGTCTGTTATCACTCCTTTGTTGCGACCAAAGCAAGAAGACTGGTTCTCCAGAGAATTCAGCCATCCGAGGGTAGATAATACCGTGAACAAAGTCTCGTGTCCATGACGGACAGTTTGGATAGGTAGAGAACACAGGTCTAGCTAAAACTGCTGACAGAGCTGTGACATGAAAATATCCACTCCATTCTACATGCCCCCTCTGGTTACTGGTTTGCTTGCTAGACGTGCTTCTGACAAGATAGCCACTCTCACATTTTGTTTGGTGTCGTGAAAACACTGTTGCTACTTGTTGATAAACAAAGAAGAAAAATGGTGTTTGAATGACGACCACCAGAGGGAAAATAGGTGAATTTAGGATGCTGTGCGTAAAAGTTTACATTGATGACAAGTTCAAGGGCAACAAGCAATCGCAGCAGTGTTGCGCATGATTCATCGCCCACCAGTGTCAATGACACAGCGTTTAAAGGCAGTGACCGTTTCCTGTTGTCCTTACTGCTTTATAGGTTTTCTTGTCATCTACAGGAAGGTCTTCTGGTATCAATGCGCTTCCCATTTTATCTTCTTCAAGACCCAGGTGGGCGTTACAATTCAGACTGCGAATATATGCTTTTTGGTTTGCATATTTGCTTTCCAGGAAATAAACAAACGCTTGTAACTGATCATCTTCCGAGTTACAGGCACTGTCCTTTATCTGACAATCTAAGAGTTTAAACAAAGCTGCAAGATCTTCCAGTTCCATTGCTTTTGGAGGCTGCTCTACGGATTCCATGTTATTCAGTTTTAGTATCCGCTATGTATGTGAGAAACAAAGCACATTTGTCATATGAAACTGGTCTAAGTTTAGCGCCAAAATAGTGCAAACAAAACGCGTGGGAAAAGAAGATTTCTGCAATTTTTTGTATTATAAATATAAGTGTTTAATTGGACTTGGTGTCCCTGAAAGATATTGAGGGCAAAGACGAAAACACTCAGCTGTTATTTTCTTATTTTTCGACCTGAAATTAGAAGTAACAGAAATACCATGCATTCTCGTGTTAAAAATTGCAAATTACTTAATTCCTGATGGCTGAAGTGTCAAAACAAACAGCGCTGTTCCTTTGTTTACATTTGCTGTTTCTGTATGAATTTTACATGACTGATACAGCCGGAAGCAGCAATTCAAACTTTGTTAGCCTTCAACCTTTTTTTTAATTTCTCCAATCGCACGTTTCGTGTATAAATTATTGCAAACTTCGTCAGTAAATTCAGTACCAAAAATAGCAACAATTTCGGGACCACGAACGAACGAAGCCTACACATTTTGTTTTTTGGGACTTGTGTGAGGCAATAAAAGAAAAACTATATTTCTCATTCTTTTCTGTGGCTGCTTATCGTTACATAGTTTACTTTGTTTCTTTGTGGTAAGGAAAGTAAACTGAGGCCGAAGGTTGACAACGAGCAGGCGTAACGCAACATGAATATTTTTGAAAACCACTGTAAAATTTGCATAAATGAGGACTGTTGTTTTGTTTTCAAATCTTTCAAACAAAGATCAACTCCTGGAACTGTCAGCCCGTCAACAATGTCTGAGACTATTAAAATCAAAACCAGAAATAAACCATTTCATGAGAAGATTTTACCTTTGAGAAACTGCCGAGATATTTGCGTGTTGTTACATTAAAAAAAAAATCACCTGGAACGAATTGTTATTAAATAAGTCAACGAGAGTGCGACTGTTCTAGCTGTTTTGGGAAAGATTTTTTCTCGCCATGCTTCACTAAGATAATGAACCAGCACTAATGTGTTATAAAGTTTAGTTTTCTTTATTGCACATGGGACTTCGCACGAAGGTGCCCGGTCAGGCGACCAATAATTTTACCTTGTCGCCCGATACCAAAAGTCAGTCGCCTCAGGCAACTGGGCACCGCTAGAGCACAGCCTTGCTTCATTTACAATTGACAAGGCAGATATATGTGTTTGCCGAGTTACTCTGTCTTGCTTCTGGTATATGGATTAAGGATGAAGGGTAAGATTTGTGTGGATTCTTTACAGAACCAATCAAAGGTAAGCAATTGGCAGTCATTCACTTTCAAATCTCACACCTTGATGCAAGTTGAGATTGAATTTCAACTCACTTTTTGCCTCTTATATACCTTGCATTGTTCTATTCTGTTTGTTAACAGCTAAAGAGTTATTTTATATTTTTAATTAAACAATTAATCGTCACTCAGAATGTTGCATCAATCCCCAATTGATTAAAATTTTAAATAAATGCTCTTGAACCACTCCTGTTGCAGCCTTTTTTTAAAAAACTAAGGTTTTATCACACTGTACCATAAAAAATAACCTTTATTCCTTTCTTAGGAAATCTTATGACAAAGCCAAAAGTGTTAACAAGAAACACCAAGCTGAGGTAATTCAATTATTATAATAAGGTTTTACTATGTGAACAGTAAAACATGGTTAATGGAAACTCTATACAAGTGGGCTATTCATAGCATAATTATTGTTGTCAACAAAACGTTTATGTAGTGTTACAGCCAAAATTATTTTCTTATTTCCTTTCTAGTTTTTCTAATTATTTAACAAGTATTATTATGCGCCGAAGGCACAATGAACATTGTCTCAGTTTTTGTTCAACGATATTCACAGGGCCTGAGGTATTATATAGGTGATTATTTGAAAAATATGCATTTTTCTTGAAAACAATAGTTTAATTTCTTCGTCTGTCACCTCTACAAAATGGCTTGTGGCTATTTGGAAAACTGCTCACCTCAAGTGCAACCAATCAGTGCAGAGAATTTTCAGTATTCACCTATGTAATTATACTAATTATTGATTATTATCTTATGGTT
>OX421450.1:23813766-23818766 GCA_949126865.1 Montipora capitata | reverse complement strand
ATAATTCGAATGATCGCTTCCATTTCTTCCATCGTGCTCCAACAGTTGTAGGATCCCCGTGAATATCAAGGTTAGATATTCCACCTAAATCAGTGGTAATTGCGACAGCCATTCTCAAACTACAATAGAGATCATTCAATCAGTGTTTATCCTCGTCGCCAGTTGTTGTATCCCGCCCTGATGGTTCGGATTTAACCAGTAAACCCTCGGATTAAACCAACGCACGTTTACTCAACAGTTTCGACAACGTGTTCGTAACCAACCTCTTGCACGCATGCGCCAGTGGGTAATACACTACACCAATAGGCCTGGAGCATGTAGATAAATCACTAACATAAACAGGTCTGTTGGAAGAGTGCTTGACTTTCAACAAAATGAGCGCCACAATCAGCAAAAATTTGAGACACTGATGAATAATATAGCAGTTGCTATTTCCAAAACGATGGAATTACCTGGTAATAAATAACCTTGTCTACGAGAGTAAATTTTTGACTTTGCAGAAACAATGGTGAACCTCTAGCTTTAGGCAATTGTGATCTTTGTGTTGAATAACGGATAACTTATGCCACAGAGTTGAGTTTTGCCAAAAAATTATCAACTCCTTCTGGAAGAGGTGGTCACGTGATATTCTTCCTTACCTCATGCCAAGAAAGAAAGGGAACACGAAAAACAGAAATCTAATCATTGGTGACTTCGTCATAGTAGCAGATCCAAAGGCAGTACGAGGGAAATGGCATATGGGTAAAGTCCTGCAGGTGTTTCCCGGAGAAGATGGCCTCGTATGAAATGTGCAAGTAAAGATGGCTGCAGGACCATACACCCGGCCCATTACAAAGATCTGTGTCATTTACCCGGCCGAAGGTTAACACCGATTATGCATGAACTTGTGCTTGACTATAAGGTTTCAATTACAAAAAAGGACAGTGTGAGATTTTATTGAATGTACGAAAGATTTTTCAGCTTTATGTCTATGTTATATGAATGCTAATGTTAACAAGGACACGCTTGGACAAATGTAAGTCCACTATTTTTCTATGTTTTCGTTTTATTTCCGAATTGTTATTGTAATTTTCCGTTCTCACAGCTTCAGATTACTGTAAGTCTACAGTTGCCTTAAATCCTGAAAATCCAAGCCTGTTCTTCTTGATTGCCCGAAATTCTTTTTACCGCTGGTCCAACCTTGCGTGTTTACTTGCGAAACAAAGGATACATGTGTCAAAATGACGGCAAGACACAGGATTTTTGTTTTTGTTAGTTTGTTTTTTTTTTCTTTCAAGTTTTAATAAAGTGTGACAAGAAATGTGCAAAATGGACCTTGTGGAACTCTGTTTGTGGCTCTGCCCCATAGGATGTCGTTTGGACAAAGATAAGCACCATGGTTGGGATTATTTGGAATTCTACCAATTGGCCGTTCATTTACCAGGTTTGCCACTTCTAGTAAGCAAGTGTAGAGCTCAAAAGGTGTGAGTGTGGCGTCTTGAATAACTTTCTTCAGGGTTGACTTCATCGCCTTGACCATCGCTTTGGAACAACCATTGTGATGTGGGGCAAGGGGAGTAGTGAACTGCCATTTCATACCCCTGTCTGCACAGAATTCTTTGAGCTTTGTTTTGGCCAAATCTTCAATCAGCAGGCGTAGTTCTTGATTTCCTCCCAACATTTGAGAACCATTGTCGGAAATCATCAGTTTTGGGTAACCACGGTATTAAAATTATCTCCTTAAAACTCCATGGTACTTGCATCAGTAGTGAGTTCACAGTGAATCGCTCTTGAGTTGAGGCATGTGAATAGCACTTCATAGTGTTTGGCTGTCTTGTTTCTTCCAACCTTTACTTTAATGGGGCCAAAGTAGTCACACGATGTGTACAGGAATGCGGCGTGAATGGTTTGAGACGATAACTTGAAAGTTTGGCCATGAGCTGAGTCTCCACCTTTGTCTCCATTTTTCTGCAGAACGTACACTGGCGCTTGACAACTTTGGAAATTTTGTTTCCTTTAACTACCCAGTGCTTCCTTCTGAATTTGACAGCGGTTGTAATGTTGTGATTCCTGGATGGCCTGCTTGATGCACACTGCGGGTGAGAAGCACTGATACCCAATGATCATGTGGCAAAAGAATGACGTGCTTTCCATCATGCGATACGAGGGCTGGGTCGACACTTCCACCAACTCGAACAATGCCTTTTTCGTCTATGAATGGTCTCAATGATTTAAAGCTTCCTGTATTAATTCCTGGGGACAGGTCAGCTTGTGCTTTCTTTATCCAATATCCTTTGCATATTCGATTTCTTCAGCCTTCAGTGGGCCCACATGGACTTGGTTCTTTTCCTTATCACGGCTGGATTTGGAGCGGACGTTGTGGCAGAAGCGAATGACATAGGCGGTCACTCTGAGCAGTCGTTTTCACGTTGAGAAGTGTTGGCAGTTAACAACAGGTTTGGTGATGGCTGTGGCGCAGGCGACTTCAACGTTTCGTTTTTCTTTGCTGACTTCTTGTAAGTCTGCTTTTCCATCTTCTACAAGCCAGAGTTGTTCTTCTAACTGCTGGAAGTCAGGGCCATTAAACCATCTCCTCTTCATTCAGTCACTGAGATGTCTTTTGTTAAGTCATTGGCGACGTTCAGGAGTGTTGGGCAATGCAACCAATCAAAGGGCTTTGTATTGCACTGAATCTCACCCACTCGGCAGGAGAAAAGGGGTTTGTAGCTTCAACTTTCACCCTGGATCCATGCGAGTGCAACACGGCTGTCAGTCAATAATAGTACTTCCTAGACGACTTGCGATAACAGCAGCTTGCAATTCCAGACGAGGAATAATCAGTTCCTTTAAAGGCGTGACTCTGGACTTAGCAGAGACAAATGGTACTCCAAATTGCCATCATTCAGGTTCCACTTTGGGTAGGCACATGCACCAAACGCTTTTCGTGAAGCATCGCAAAAGACGACCAATGAAGGATTGCCAATTGCATTAGGTGGCGTAAGACAACGCTCGAATTGGACACTGTTAAGGGCCATCATTTCTTCGAACAACTTCATCCATTTTCTTTTGACTTCAGGTGGCACTTCATCGTCCCATAACTCTTGCATTGCAATCTTAGGCTTGATGAGGACTGCGGCTCCTGCTCCAACTGGATCGAATATGCCTGCCAGCTTGCTAAGAATGAGATGCTTTGTCACCTTTATGGGGATGAACAAGCCAGGGTCTCCCAAGGGCATGGTCTCTTTCGCTAATTCAATCTTGATCTTAAATGTGATTGCATCTTTCTCGGGAAGCGAGACAGTTTCTTATTATTTCTCTACGTGACTTTGGCCTCCAAGTACAGCTTCATTTGGTTCTTCTGTGGCATTCGCTTGCAAGCTGGAGATCCACTACTTAACATGGAAACCACCCATTTCAAGCACTTCATCTACCTCTTTTGTAACACTTAAGCTTCTTCCGCATTCTTAACTGAGTCACATTGTCGTCTACATACGTGTTCTTCAAGATTCCTTTGGCTGCTCTTGGTTTCCTTTCTTCTGTCATCTTTGCAGTCTTACGCATTGCTATAATAGCCATTGTTGGCGTTGGGCGATCTCCAAATGTAAGGACAGTTAAACGTAAGTGTCTGGCTGATGGTTAACTTTAAAGTACCTCCATGGGAACCTGTGAACATGCTGATCGGAATTTCGATCATGTGGTACATCTTGACAATGTCACTGCAAATAGCAACATATGATCTTCATCTCTTCTCTTTCTTGCGCTGACAGTTTAGAAGCTGGGCAAGTACATGGCAATACTGACACACCCATAGACTCCGTTTTCCAAAAGTCAGTTAGGTCAACAGGTGGAGCAAGACTGACCATCTTCAGCGTTGGATCCAAAGATAACCCAACTGAGCGAGCTTCTGTGAGCGACTAAGCTGGTGTTTACTTTGGTTTCTCCTACATGGAAACAGGAGTAATTAATGCCAATTAGAAGAACTATCGGGCCAGCTTTCCTTTGGACTTCACTCACCACAAGTCCAAATACCGTAAACGTCCATTTATAAGCCGCACTTTTTTTCACAAAATTGAAGCCATAAATCAAGGGTGCGGCTTATCCATGGATACATCTGTGTTTGGAGTTTTAAAAAACCTAATTAATATTCATACAACTTCTTAAGATCTCAGTAAAGAAACATAAAAGAAACTGAGAGAATGTTGCTGTTGTTCATTGACTTTTTAATGAGTGGTGGCTGCTAAAGGCGCCGTTTGTGTCTTCGAGTGTTTATCGGCGAATCTTGCTCTCCAAGAGTTCTTGCAAGCGATTAATTTTCGCTTTGAACAAGTAAACACCAACCTACAAGGAATCTCCATTCCTCCGCACAGCTGTTTGCAGTGACGTCTTCAGCCAGTCACTTCCACGCATATCTTTCTGCCACATTCGATAAAATACCACAAAGTTCCATAAAATATTCAATAAAATACCACAAAATTTTCCGTAAATGGCCACTGTTTCGTTGTCCTTGACCACCTTCTCGGCAAATTTGTTGACTGCATTATCAAGCTCCTGTTCTGCATGAATTTTTTCGCCTATTGCGGGTACATCTTTATAGACGTGGTCATGATACCCAGGCCCTGGCCCAGACTCCTCCCCACATTTAAAGCTTGGCTACTAAGCAGTCGTTCGTTTTGTTTCAATATCGAAGGAATTTCAACTTTATGGTGAAACCTTGATTGTTTGTCCTTGTTGGTTTATAGCAATAGAACGTTACTGGAACTTCAAACTTTATTGTATTACATTTTTTTCCAAAATCTGCGCTTCTAAATTCGGGGTGCAGCTTATACATGGATGTTTACAGTATGCTCACAGGGCAGATGCATCAATTTCTTCAACTTCGTTTGATATCTTGGGAATACCAACGGCTTGAATCATTTGCACTGGTTTACCATTGACAGTACAGATGGGGACTTTGTAGACTTTCGAAGCTAATTTTTACTCTACACCGCCAGCTTTAGTGATGAGAATCTTCACAGGTTTGC
>OX421450.1:23801266-23808766 GCA_949126865.1 Montipora capitata | reverse complement strand
GTTGTGTAATTTTAACTGAGCCAGACTTTAAACTACCGATAGTTTTCCATTTGCTGTGACTTAAGTATTCCACCAGAGTAGATGCTGCATTGCGTTTTTTTACTGATAACAAACAACATTGTTGGCAACTATTTTTTGTACACTATAGACTATTATGTTATCAATGGTGAAAATTACGTATTTTTCTTAGCTACAACTGAAATATACTTTTCTGAAGAAACACTTTTTTCTTCTTTTGAATTTTAAGTTTCCATTGTTGAAAACAACAATGATTTTAAACAAGCCATCAAAACGTGAAAAAACAGGTTTCCCATTCTTCCTTAGATCTTATGACAAACAAAAAACGGAATATCAACTAAGAATGTTTGGTGTCATGGAGAAAGTCACCCTTCAGTCAAAACTGTAAATAATGAACAAAAAAACCATGAAAATACATAGGGAACACAAACCATAAGTTGAAAGGGAAGGAATCCTGTTTAAGTAGTGCCACTAAGTTACTTTCTTGACGAGTGTTTTTGACTGGTTTTACAATGGTCTCAGAAGGGTCTCCAGAGACTTCAAAAAGGTGCCTAAAGGTTAGTGTCCATGAAGGCAGGTTTTGAAAGGTTTTGCAAATGACCTAATACCCCTTAAAGTACATTTTGCTGTGGAGAGTCACAATAATAATCATTGTCTTTTTCTTTGGGTTAACAATATTGAACCACTTCTTCAGATTGCTAGAGAGCAGAACTCTGAACAGGAATTACTAGATCAGTTAAAACAAAAGAAAGCTGATCTGTTAGCTCAGCAGAAACAAAAAAGAGACCAGAGGTTAGTATTTACTGTTGTTTGTAACTTAAGAGGAATATGTATTTGCCTTTTTTTTTTTTCATTTATTTACGACATTATGGGCGATGACATTCCGAGGGAGTACAAGGGAATAGGCCATGAGGTCCCTTACATAGCCAGTGCCTCCTGGTCAGTGGCCAGAAAAATTAGAAGAAGGACAGACTAGTATATTTTAAGAGAATAATACTACAGAAATAAATGAAATATAAACGATAACAAAAATTAAGCTAACATGAAAAAAAAAGTAAAGGATCAACACATGCATTGAGAGGCCATGTTCGGTTGCCTGCAGATAGGGCAAATTATACACCATGTACGGATATTTTCTGGATGGAAGGACTGAGTTTTAGGAGGCGCTCTTTGTAGTCAAGTTCCAGGCCACGCAGGATATAGTGTGTGGCTTGTGGTTGCACTGCCTCCAAGGTGCGCATCAGGTTAAGTGAGCCAAGAAGAGTAGGAGCCCACACTTGGCCAGCAAAGGTCAAATATCCGAGCATCTTGTCTGCCTTAGAGACAATGTTATTTACATGCTCATTCCAGGAGAGATCTCGAGTTACCTGATCCCCAAGGTCTCGAGCAGACTCTACCGTCCTTAAAGTCAATTTGTTTAGGGTGTAGGCTGTTGGGGGACTGTTACGTTTACGGGTAACTCTCAGATTCTTGCACTTAGCAGTCTGAAAAGAAAGCTCGTTTTGCAATGCCCAAGCAGATTAAGTGTCCAGGTCTTTTTGAAGAGTGCCGACGCCACTGCATGTACTGATTGGGTGGAAACAGTTGGTGTCATCGGCAAACATTACAACACGTGACAAGCTGACGCAGTTAGGGCGATGGTTAACATAGAGAATGAACAGTATTGGTCCAAATACGGACCCTTGAGGGACTCCAGAACTAACTTCTTCCCACTGACTGGACACCATTTACAACAATGCATTGGCAACGACTGGTCAAGTACCTAGGGAACCACCAGTGAAGTGGACCTACGATTCCCAAGTTATAGAGTTTGTGTCGAAAGCATGTGTTAGGTCAAGATAGATGAGGTCTGTCTCTAGTGTGCGGTCAAGAGAGTTACCAATTTCATGAAGGCCAGAAAAAGCTGAGTGGTACAAGAAAGACCTTCACGAAAGCTGTGCTGTTGGTAATAAATGCTATTTTTTTTAAACGAAGAGCAACGCATTTTTCTAGCACTTTAGATAAATGGAAATACCATGGTAGTTTGTGAAAAAGGTGAGCTTACCTTTCTTAAAGAACAGTGCCAGGTTGTTGTCTTTCCACTCACTGAAGAACACTCCAGACGACAGCGAAAGATTAAAGAATTTACAAACAGAGTCGGCTATTTCTTCTGCACATTCCACAAGTAGATGTGCAGGTATCTCGTCTGGACCCATTGCCTTGTTGACGTTTAGCCCTTGCAGCTCCAGGAGAACCTCATGCCAGGAAAGAACAACCTCAGAGAGATTGTTCTCACAGTTGGGCGTGCCTGTCGCAAAATAACACAGGGAATGATCAGTGAAGATATATTTTATAATAATAACAATAATAATACTAATAACCAGGGACATGTGGCCCATGGCAACTTTAAGACGTACCAGGAGGACTGAAACTTGAGGTTAATTGTCCGATATTCGACCAAAGATACCAAAGAATTTAGCCAGATATATTTCGAAGTGCAGAGTTGAAATAGAAATAAAATGACGAGAAGCCATTCTGATTTTTCTGTTTCCACATGATGGGTTGTGAACCCCCGCGAACAAAAAAATAATGTCTTCTACTTCTACTTCTACTTCTACTTCCACTTTTTTACTCTTTAACACTTTCGTATCCAGAAGTGTGACAGTCCAGGGCCACGAAATTATGTCCAGGAACCAGGAATTCAAAGAAAGTGGCCCAGCTGGCCTCCAAAGCACTGGAGTTAAGTTTCAGCCCTGTAAAGTAAGGGCTGACATGGTTATGTCTTCCTGCATCTGCATTGGTGTCTGGGGGAAAAGTATGGATTTGGTAAATTAGTGGTACATAAATGAAACAGAAAAAGTAGGCAGGAACAAAGGGGTAAAAATATTACGGAACGTCATTGTCTTAAAACACACAACACCAAGTATTTTTCTGATAAATAAAAAGGAGACTTAATGCCCAGAGTTCAGAACCAGCAACAGGAAAAGCACATTTACCGTTATAGAAATTAAGATGAGAAAATGAGAGAAAAATGGATTTAACTGGTAAGCAAGCCAGGAAATTATCATCAGGGCTCGAGACTAACTTTTTACCTCACTAGCCTAGTGGCTAGTGTCAGGTCTGATTTCATCAGCCACATCTTAATTTGCACTAGCCAGTCTCGTCATGGGCAGTTTCATCCATTTGTTAAAACTATCACAAAAAAAATCCACATTTCCAAACACAACTCGCGCTTTTAGTAAATATTCTCATATCCATCCTCGCAACAGTGGCACAAATATGCTGGAGTGTCCTGCTTCACATATTTTTCTCCTGACGGCAAAGTTTTGAGGGCAATTCTCAAAAGTCACAAATGCACTGGAGTGTTGAAAACACGGAATAAAGTAAAGTAAGAAATAAACCGTACATAAAACTAAACTGCTCGTTTGGAAGTCTGTGGAAAGGCTGTTCTTTTGATTAGAGCTATTTGCAATTGAAATTTTAACCTGCGCATGAAGCACAAAAGCAGCGTTAAGTTGGAAAATAATATCATAATTAGATATAAAGGGAATTCGAAAGGCCAGACTTGCCCTCATATAAGATTTTCTTTTTAATAGTCTCAAACAGCAATCCGAGCGTTTTATGCTTGTATGGTTTTCAGAGTCAATAAATATTTGGCGGCCACAGTGCTTGCAAGCAAGTTTTCTCTCTTTTTATGGGAGATTCTCCATTCCTAGTAAACGAGATAAGTCGCTCCATATTATCTCTTTCTCTTTTTTTGATTTCAAATAAATTATATTTGGATTCAATTTCTAAACTAGTACGTGACCTCTTTCCATATTGGTTGGCTTGATCGCAAACACTGTCACTTTTTGCGTTTGTGTTTGCGATCCTGTTTTCCATATGCGCGATTGCTTTGCGTAACTTGATCTCGTGACATCGTAACAAAAGTGCCCAAAAATAAAAGCAGAATTAGTTTTTGCGTCGTGGTCAACTTCTCCTTATCAAATTATAATGTAGGGACTGACTGTTTGTGATCAAGAACTTTACTAAAGGTATATTTGGCCGGATATTCCCTTACGATATTCATTAAATTCACACTGTTTTGAGGAGTATCCTCATTGCCACGGGCGTACTGCCTCTAATTCGTCAAAACGTATCACGTGCACAAAAATATCGTTAATTGATTGTAAACAATCACAAACAGTTTACAATGGTGTGTTTCCATATCGTTGTTTCCTCGCTTTTGCATTGCTACTCGTTGCCAACAAGACGTTACGATAGAAAATTTTCTATCTCATGCATCTTGTTTGCGATCATAGGCGATTATTGCCGATTGGTCGGGGATGGACGTAAAAGGTGTTTCCATTTATGCAAACTGTTTGTGATCAAGCTCTCGGAAGGTGCTTGCGATTGTTTGCAACGGAGTTATGGCCATATGGAAACAGCAGCCGAGAGGTTCTGCATGATTTCACACGCGATTAATTCTTCGTAACGTGGGGTGGGGAAAGTGTAATCTGAGTTGGTTTCCTCTTCAGTTTTTTTTTTTTTTCATTCTTTAAAGGAGAACTGAAGGCTAGAAGATAAAATGTTTTTGTGTCTTATTATTGTCGAAATATAACATCCTTTACCTAAAAAAACAGGAAAATTCCTTTTTCATCTTGAAAGGCCTTGAATTTGCCCAAAATCCTTAGTTGTTTTTCCAGTAGACCTTATTCACGATAGCCGCCATGTTGGATTTGCTATTATTATGCAAATTAGCGACACACTTCTGAAGTTTGAGAGGTTATAACGAACATCTTAGCTGCACAGATGATTTGTTTCACGTTCATTCAATGTTTATCACCTAAGCAGTAAAATACAATCATGACACAAGTTACTTCGACATTTTTTTTAGTGAAAAATGAGCAGATAACGAAGTAGAAAGTCAAAATGTCAAAGGCAATCAAAAGGTATAAAATTATTATAAAAGGTACTTACCCAAGGCTGTGCTCTAGCGGCGCCCGGTCGCCTGAGGCGACTAACTTTTGGTATCGGGCGACTAGGTAAAATTATTGGTCGCCCAACCGGGCACCTTCGTGCGAAGTCCCGTGTGCAATAAAGAAAACGAAACTTTATAACACATTAGTGCTGGTTCATTATCTTAGTAAAGCATGGCGAGAAAAGTTCTTTCCCAAAACAGCTAGAACAGTCGCACTCTTGTTGACTTATTTAATAACAATTCATTCAAGGTGATATTTTTTTTTAATGTAACATAATGCCGCATGACTTGCACGTGACAAGCTGCACGCAAATATCTCGGCAAATATCTCACACAAGTCCCACAAAACAAAATATGTAGGCTTTGTTCGTTCATTCGTGTTCCCGAAATTGTTGCTATTTTTGGTATTGAATTTACTGATGAGGTTTGCAATAATTTATAGACGAAACGCGCGATTGGAGAAATTAAAAAAAAAGGTTAAAGGCTAACAAAGTTTGAATTGCTGCTGTAAAATTCATACAGAAACAGCAAATGTAAACAAAGGAACAGCGCTGTTTGTTTTGACACTTCAGCCTTCACGAATTACGAATTACGAATCCATGGTATTTCTGTTACTTCTAATTTCAGGTTGAAAAATAAGAAAATAACAGCTGAGCGTTTTCGTCTATGCCCTCAATATCTTTCAGGGACACCAAGTCCAATTAAACTCTTATATTTATAATGCAAAAAATCGCAGAAATCTTCTTTTCCCTCGCGTTTTGTTTGCACTATTTTGGTGCGAAACTTAGACCAGTTTCATATGACAAATGTGCTTTGTTTCTCACATACATAGCGGATACTAAAACTGAATAACATAGGATCCGTAGAGCAGCCTCCAGAAGCGATGGAACTGGAAGATCTTGCAGCTTTGATTAAACTCTTAGATTTCCAGATAAAAGACAGTGCCTGTAACTCGGAAGATGATCAGTTAGAAGCGTTTGTTTATTTCCTGGAAAGCAAATATGCAAAGCAAAAAGCATTTATTCGCAGTCTGGATTGTAACGCTCACGTGGGTCTTGAAGAAGGTAAAATGGGAAGCGCCTTGATACCAGAAGACCTTCCTGTAGATGACAAGGAAACCTATAAAGGAGTAAGGACGACAGGAAACGGTCACTGCCTTTACAACGCTGTTTCATTGACACTGGTGGGCGATGAATCATACGCAACACTGCTGCGATTGCTTGTTGCCCTTGAACTTGTCATCAATGTAAACTTTTACGCACAGCATCCTAAATTCACCTTTTTTTCCCCTCTGGTGGTCGTCATTCAAACACCATTTTTTCTCTTTGTTTATCAACAAGTAGCAACAGTGTTTGTCACGACACCAAACAAAATGTGAGAGTGGCTATCTTGTCAGAAGCACGTCTAGCAAGCAAACCAGTAACCAGAGGGGAGCATGTAGAATGGAGTGGATATTTTCATGTCACAGCTCTGTCAGCAGTTTTAGCTAGACCTGTGTTCTCTACCTATTCAAACTGTCCGTCATGGACATGGGACTTTGTTCACGGTATTATCTACCCTCGGATGGCTGAATTCTCTGGAGAACCAGTCTTGTTGCTTTGGTCGCAACAAGGGAGTGATAACAGACCCGGAGCATGGTACGTTCCAAATCACTTCGTCCCTCTGTACTCAGTTGAAGCAGGTGGTTGTAATGATAGCGCGACAGACTGCCAAGATGAGCCCAACCCAAAATTTGTAAACGTAAATCTCCATCTTGGTGCTGACGCACCAATCAAATGCATCGAAGACGAGAGAGATCTACATAAGAAAACAGCATTGGTTCCTGAAGAAGGCGAGAAAAAGATGAGACAATCAAGTGACAAAGGCATCACTTACTCGAAGGGCACCAAAAGAGGGTGTTTGGAGCAATTTGGTTTTCTTAGGAAATCGAGCTCCTTAAAGAAGACCAGGAAAGAAGATTTGTCTTGCAGTGAGAGTGCTGTATGTGAAGAGAAGAAAAACTGCTTTCGTCCAAGACCCCCTAATGTTCCATCACGACAAGTCTTCTCTAAATCCCCTGATGACTTGATGAAAGTGAAGTCAAACAGCTATGAAGAAATCAGAGTACGAAAATTCCAGTGGAATTGGCTTTCCTTGTTTCCAGGGTTGAGGATCAACATGCGACGTCTTCCTCAGATGTACTGTTATAGTACATATATATATAGTGGAAGAGGCTGCACAACTTAGTTAAGTGTTTGAAGCTGACTTTACTACTGTTACACGTACAATGGCAGCAGTGAACAACTTGAAGCTGAGATTGCTTAGCATGAAGACAAAGGATGGCCAAAGACTCCCAACACTTCTTGCAACAAACAGAGGGAGCTGAGTCTTTCAATGACATTGCCATTATCAGAGGAGACAACGATCTGCAAGAGTTTCAGGCGAAGAAGCAGAGAGTGCTTGATGATGTTCTTCAGAATGTGGAAGAGAGGTGTGCCTATCGAGAGAGCGATCCTGTGTTGAAAGCTGCTGCTGTACTGGATCCAGACATCTGGCCAGAAGAT
>OX421450.1:23776266-23788766 GCA_949126865.1 Montipora capitata | reverse complement strand
GGTGCCACCAATACTGCAGCTGTCTGCTCCGACTTTTTCCCATGGCCTGTTGGCAGGTTCATGGCTGAATCCAACAATAAAAGTATTAAAGTAACTTTAAGTCTGTGGGGGAGACCTAGGGGACAATGATGAGATTGGAAGTGGTCCTCACCTTTACAAAGTGTGATTGCTTTTTTTAGGAAAGTTGTACTAAAATGTATCAGGACTTTCAAAAACTTAAAGAAAACAACTTTAACTGCACATGGTGGTAACTTTGATAAAATTTTGTGAAGGGACCTTGTTAGCCAGTGAGCCACAGGATACCCACAGTAATTATGCAATGTTTGAGCAGAAACGTTGACCTCTCTTTCACATTGTAGGACACAGTTAATGGAAAGGATTGAAAAGCTGGATGAATACATCAGGTTTGGATTGCATTTTGAATCTTTACAAAAAAGTAATAGTTTGGTAAATTTTCAAATTATAATAATTTAATGTTACAAGCATCTCTACATCAAACTAGAATGTAGGGATGTTTTATGGAATATTTTATTTACATATAGCACCATTTGCTGTAATGTTATGATCATTTGAATTGTCAATGTCTTTGGTTATGGTTTACATTTGACCTATGTAACTTTCAATTTATAGCACTAATATACAGACTGTGGAGAAGTTGAAGGGAGATTATGAAAAACTGGACAAGGAGATAAAGTATGCTTACAACAGTAATTTGTATTAACATAATTTAAGTTCCTTTGATTACATTGACATAACTTTGGATTTATTTCATATGGTATATGTGCTTACATCCACACTTCACAATAATTGATTTGTTTCTTCAGCTTTGTATGAAAAAAAGATATATAATGTGGTTAATTACTTCCATCTTCTGTATTGCGTCAGGATCTCTTTGCCTTTCAACAGTCTCCCAGCATGTGCTATACATATAACCATTCTTGGTATCTATTGGTCATGTTCTCTTGGTTATCACTTACAAGTTTATTAATGGGCAACAAGCGGCTGTTATTTGTCACTTAGGTGTTACAAATTTATTACATGAATGAAGGGGTAGTTTCTAAAGAAACTGTGGTGCTGCGTCGGTGGGGAAGTAGTATACAAAAATTTGGTTTTATCAACGGAGTTGATAATGTAAATTGGCCACCATACAGAGATTCTAAAAGCTGACGTTTCGAGCGTTAGCCCTTCGTCAGAGCGAATCGAGGGATTATGGATTACGTGTAGTTTTTATAGTAGAGTAGGAGCTACGCTATTGGTGGTAACATGGCAACGTGAAAAATAGGAATATATTAGTTAAATGAAAAGCGTTCGTTGATACCGTGAGGATTAAGGGTGCCGATTTGAAAGATGAATTTTTGTTCCAGATTCTTGCGGCTTTCCGTCGTACCTAGATGTAGGGAAAGGCCGCAGATAGCCATGTGTTTTTTGGAGTGGTTAGGCAGATTAAAATGGCGAGTGACTGGCTTAGATGCATCCTTGTCATTCTTCTCAACATTGCGAAGGTGTTCGCGGAATCAGTCACCTAGTCGTCTACCTGTCTCACCAATGTATAATTTATTCCATAACGTACAGGTTATGCAATAAATGACATTTGCGGAGGTACATGTGAAACGATCGGTGATCTTAACAGATCGCTTAGGTCCCGATATCTTGCTAGTGTTAACAATGAAAAGACAAGTTTTGCATCGTGAGCGCGCGCATTTGAAAGTGCCGGGTTGCGCGTTAGTTTTGCCTACGTTTTTGTCTTGTTTGAATGAAATAAGTGGAGGTTGCGAAAAGATTCTACCAGTCTCGGGATCATTTTGGAGTAATTTAAAATTGCTAAGAATGATGCTTTTGACTGCGCGATTATGAGGATGGAAAGTGAGGGTGAATGGAAAGTTCGCAAATCCAAATGGACTCCCCCAGAGGGACAATTTGCCTCTTTAGATTTTTTCACCAAAAAATGCCGTCACGACATTCACAAACTTAAATTCAATCCCAACACTAAATTTTCCAACCTTTCCTCGCAAGAGTGGGCGGCGCTTAAAAATCTTAGTCAACGCAACGACGTAGTTGTCATATCGGCCGACAAAGGCGGCGCGGTAGTTGTTTGGTGGTCCGACCTTTACCAAAAAGAAGCTTTGCGGCAACTTTCGGATACCTCGTTTTATGCCAAAATCCCTAAAGATCTCACTTCCAGAAAATCAAAAACTTGTCAAAGACACCATTCAAAATCTTATAGTTAATCAAGAATTACCGGACACTGCCACTAATCTCATCATCAACACCCCTAGAACTTCGTGCATTTACTTCTTGCCTAAAATTCACAAACCCAACAACTCAGGTCGCCCTATCGTTTCTGCCTGTAGTTGCCCCACCGAACTCATTTCTAGCTACTTAGACAGGATTATGACGCCTATCGTGAAATCTTTGCCATCATACATTAAAGACAGTACACACGCACTACAAATTTTCCACGATTTCAATTTCTCCGGCCAAGACAAACTTATTTTCACCATGGACATTACATCTCTATACACAGCCATTCCTAATAGCGAGGGTCTTCAAGCACTTAAACACTTTTTCGATCAACGCACTGTCAAAGAACCTAGCTCGGAAATGCTCCTCCGCCTTGCCGAACTAGTTTTAACGCTTAACTGTTTTTCATTCGCCGGCAACTATTACAAACAAATTAATGGTGTAGCGATGGGCACAAGAATGGGACCTAGCTATGCCAATCTTTTTGTAGGATATGTTGAACACCAATTTCTTAATCAGTACAACGGCCCCAAACCTGAACTCTACGGCCGCTACATCGACGACTGCATTGGCGCTATTTCATCCAGCAGAGAAGAACTCGATCAATTTATAACCTCCGTCAACTCTTTTCAACCGGCTCTTAAATATACCTGGGAAATTTCGGAAACTTCATTGGCTTTCCTAGATATCAAAGTTTCTATTAGAGGCAACGTGCTATGTACTAGTGTGCACTACAAACCTACTGATTCACACAGTTATTTGTTGTATTCATCGTCACATCCATCACATGTCAAGAACTCCATTCCTTATTCTCAATTTCTTAGACTTCGACGTCTATGTAGTGATGACTCCGATTTTTCCAGCAAATCAGAGGAGATGTGCCAGTTCTTCGAGAAACGTGGCTATCCTGTCTCTGTGGTCAAAGCGGGCCATCATCGCTCCCAACAATTTGATCGACAGTCATCACTACAAACGTCACAAAAAGATAAGAATGACAGAATTCCATTCACCCTCACTTTCCATCCTCATAATCACGCAGTCAAAAGCATCATTCTTAGCAATTTTAAATTACTCCAAAATGATCCCGAGACTGGTAGAATCTTTTTGCAACCTCCACTTATTTCATTCAAACGCGAAAAAACGTAGGCAACTTTTTAGTTAGAAGCGCGCTCAAAACTAACGAGCAACCCGGCACTTTCAAATGCGCGCGCTCACGATGCAAAACTTGTCTTTTCATTGTTAACGCTAGCAAGATATCGGGACCTAAGCGATCTGTTAAGATCACCGATCGTTTCACATGTACCTCCGCAAATGTCATTTATTGCATAACCTGTACGTTATGGAATAAATTATACATTGGTGAGACAGGTAGACGACTAGGTGACCGATTCCGCAAACACCTTCGCGATGTTGAGAAGAATGACAAGGATGCATCTAAGCCAGTCGCTCGCCATTTTAATCTGCCTAGCCACTCCAAAAAACACATGGCTATCTGCGGCCTTTCCCTACATCTAGGTACGACGGAAAGCCCAAGAATCTGGAGCAAAAATTCATCTTTCAAATCGGCACCCTTAATCCTCACGGTATTAACGAACGCTTTTCATTTAACTAATATATTCCTATTTTCCACGTTGCCATGTTACCACCAATAGCGTAGCTCCTACTCTACTATAAAAACTACACGTTACCCATAATCCCTCGATTCGCTCTGACGAAGGGCTAACGCTCGAAACGTCAGCTTTTAGAATCTCTGTACGGTGGCCAATTTACATTATCAACTCCGTTGATAAAACCAAATTTTTGTATACAAATTTATTAGGCCTGTCTTTTAGATCATTTTTACAGTGCCACCATTACTATGACCTATTTGGAAATTTGGATTTATGATGGCATTGCATAATCTGATTCTTCTGAAAATCCCTCCTGATCTTCTAGTGATGCCACAACACGTCACCTGGACTTAAGCCATCAACTGGAAGATGTGCAAGTAGAGTTGAATGAGGCAAAGGTGGACAAATATGAAAGTGCACGATATCAGAAGAAACACGAAGTTTTAGAGAGCATGAAGAGACTTTTTCCTGGAGTTTATGGCCGACTTATAGACCTTTGTGAGCCAGTGCACAAAAAGTAAGTAGATGTTAGTAGTATTTATAATTGAGGACTTAACCATACATGTTGCTTTCTGTGCAGGTCATTTATTTGCCACTAATTGAACATTCTAAAGTACATCACTTATGGTTGGATAGAAAAGATCCTTAGCAATATCAGAAAGTAACAATTAAATTGTAATACTTAACCAATTGACTCCTAAACCGCCCTGCATTGACGAGTGAAATCGTCTGGCATTAGACAGTGTAAAATCAATTTAACAGGTTCTCGCCACTAGAGGAGGCAATGGGTTAAAGGTGATAAATGTTGTGCAGGCCTCTTGAAAAAGATTAATTGAGCACCGTACTACCCGAAGGTATTGACCTCTTCTCTTCATCATTGCCACCTCACCACCTCAAGATTTTCACTCGGTTCATGGTAGAACGCTTTTTTGTCCGAGTTTAAGATACATGTACAGTCAAGCTTTAAAGTTGCTGCAGAAAAGCTTGTCTTGGTAAAACCTCTGTAATCAAAATTCTACCCCAAATTGGAAGTTTTCTCCATAGCTAACTATTTAAGTCTAAATCGAGTTCCTATTCTGGGCAGTCAATATTTGTAAATTAAAGTAGATTTCTAAAATTTTCATGGGTTTTCTCCAGGATGTTATGCACCCATTACTATAGCCCTCGATATTTATTACCTTCATTCTGTTTTAAACCTGATACTTTGTATACCTAAGTGTTGTAGTGTTTCAAACAACATTTGTCAATAAATTATTCAAGGTCCAAATTTATGGTTTTCAAGCCCAGGCAGAAAAGGAAATCAGTGATCTTAAACTAGAAATAAGTAATTGCTTTATCAAATGAGTAAAGGAAACAATGTTTTTGGGTGTATTCCTTGATGAGAATAATAATAATAATAAAATTATTTCTATAGCGCATTTTCCTAATGCCCAAATGCGCTTTACGGTATCAAATAAATTATAATCCATACACTAAAAAATAATAAATATAAAAATCCTAAGAATATATTATAATCTATACACTAAAAAATAATAAATAAAAAAAATCCAAGAATCGATGAAATCAAAAGTGTAAAAATGAAAGTCTAAAAATATGCTTGTTGAAAAAGATAGGTCTTAAGCTTAGCTTTAAAAATAGAGACAGGTGCGCTGCTTTTAATCTCAAATGGAAGCGAGTTCCAGAGATAAAATGCACACACTGAAAAAGCCCTTAACCCGATCGATTTAAGCTTGTGCGTTGGCTGCTCCAACAGAAGTTGGTCAGCAGACCTAAGAGCTCGCCTGGGGATATAAGGACTGATGAGCTCAGTCAGGTACGTTGGAGTCGCACCATGGAGTGCTTTAAAGGTGTACAGTAAGATCTTAAAAACAATATGCTGACGGACAGGGAGCCAGTGTAGCTCAATAAGTAGTGGTGTGACATGATCAAACTTTCGCTTGCAAGTGATAACTTTGGCCGCCGCGTTCATGACATATTGTAGTCTTTGAATAAGATAATCAGGTAGGCCATAGAGAAGCGCATTACAATGATCTAAGCGAGACGTTACTAATGCATGCACCAGTGTTTTGGTTGAGTCGATACTAAGGCATAGACGTATGCGACTAATGTTTCTGATATGATAAAAAGCAGTCCTGCACAGTTCATTAACGTCTTCCTCGAAACTCATGGTATTGTCAAAGACGACACCAATGTTCCGTGCTCTAGATGTGGGCTCTACAGTAGCATCACCCACAGTAATCGAATCTAATGGTGGCTTAGGGCGATGTTTAGCGTGCAGGACCAAGAGCTCAGTCTTATCATTATTTAACCGAAGATTGTTTTAAAGCATCCATTGGTTCAGCTCACGCAAACAAACTTCAACCCAAGTGCGCGCAGACACAATGTCCTCCACTGTGGTGGTCTTCATGCCAAGGTACAGTTGAGTGTCATCCGCGTACATGTGAGAACCTCTGGTGGAGACAACATATTATTGCTAATGTTGCACGGAAAATGTCTAAAGCAACTGGAATAATTTATAAATCAAGCTTTTGTCTTCCTGTCACTTCGTTATGTACCCTTTATTATAGCTTAGTTTAACTTTATCTCTTATATTGTGTTTCAGTATGGGCATCAACTTATCTTACAAACTTGAATCGTATTATTACACTTCAGAAAAAAGTTATTCGTTTTATTTCCAAAAAGCCATTTGATGCTAACAGTGATCCTGTATTTAAAGAGTTTCAAACTCTAAAGTTTCCTGATATTTACTTGTTTCAAAGTTCATGCACTTCTATAAAATAGGGCAAGGCTTTCTTTCTGACGCATTCAACAAAATGTTTTCAATGACTAATCAAGTTCATTCATAATACTGGAAATTCCAATACTCTCCACTGATTTCCTGTCCGAACAAATATTAGACGTTTTGCTTTAAGACTTCAGGGTGCAAGATTCTTCAATTCCCTTAAGGCACTCTTGCACTGTGCAATTTTTTCGTGCAACTTCTCTCGCAACGCCGTTGCGACCCAACTTAAACGAATCGTTGCCCAATGTAGTGTACCTTGCAACAGCCAAAAACATTGCGAGAACCATTTGCATAAACCATTGCGGAAACTAGAATGGAGTTCTACTTTTTGCAATGAATTCTTTAAGCATTGTGCAGTGAAACATCTGTCCTGGAACTTGTGTCGCAACAATTTGTGGCACCAGCCAATGGAAATGTTCCTTTAAGCTCTTGTGATGATCGAAATGAAACAAGTTGCATGAAACGGTCTGAAACGTTGCTCAGTTTCACAACTGTAAAACAACTTGTTTTTTACTGTGGGAACATTTTTTAGAAATGGCGTTGCGAGACAAGTCCACAGTGTAACAACGCCTTTAATCAAAGTATTCATGGAGCTGCCATTATCTCCTTTTTAAAACCTAAATTGAAAGCATTTCAATCTCCTTAACTGATTCTCCATAAAAAAACATTTTATTTATTTATTTATTTTTGCTGCCTTTGTATGTTTAGTGTGTCCTGTTGTGCTTGCTTTTTATCTTTATTTATAATTCACTCTTCGCCGCTCTTGTACTCCATTATAGTCGTAAGTTAGTGAAGAAGATCATAGTAATAGGCTCCCTATGGTTTCTTTTCAGCTTCCTCACCTGGGGAAAAATTCTCTTATTTTGTGTAATGTTACTTCAGATCCTTTACCTTTATGTGCAATGTATGTAAATTTCTTTTTTCTTTCCTTTTTTTTCTGGCAAATAAAATAAGTGAAAATGAAGCAGTTTTTTTTTAATGGCTGAAAGCCGTCGAGGTCGAATAATCACTAATGTAATTATACGAAAACAATTATTAATCTCAGGTATTCACGTGGCCTTCGGTGAATAATTGTTAAAATATTCAACCAAATCTTTAAACCAGTAACACAGTAATAAGGAGATGGTGGGTAACCTTTTCTGACATCTCATACAATTATTATTCGAAAAACAATTGTCGTAGATCCATTCCCTTGCCAAACTGGTTGATATGGGACATATATGGACCATGTGTGGAACTGATATGGGACAGCCTATGGCTCCTATGTGGGTTTTACAATGCAGCTGGAGCACAGATACCCTCTCAATAAATGAATCTTCAAATCAATCAAAAGATATTTCATTGTTTCTAGCAGAAAAAATATGCTCAAAGAATGAAAAGCTTTCCAAAATCAGTATTTTTATTGTTGCTTGTAATCCTGGTAAACTGTATTATTTTGTAATACAGAAAGTACCTAACATTGATTATTGTGCACTGACTGTCAATGCAGGTTTAGCAATAATTTCTTCGTATTTTTTAAGGTACACTCTTGCAATAACCAGAGTTCTTGGAAGGAACATGGATGCTATTGTTGTAGACACAGAAAAAACTGGGAGAGACTGCATCCAATATCTAAGAGAGCAGGTATGAAAATTGAATTAGTAAAAATTCAGTGGTAAAAAGTTTAATGTCACTGCTCCTTGGTGTCAACATAATTAGCTTTTAAACGCATAACGCAAGACGCCGTAGAACAAGACAACAGCTGCGGGTGCAGGTAAGCCTATGCGACTTCCAGATTGCGTGACATAGAACAACCTCACTTATCTCCCAAGCACTACGAGCTGAGTGGTAAACAGCACGTTCTGGATCGGACAAGAGTATTGGTTAGTGAGCCAGTTTTAATGAAGGCAAAGTGATATATCCAACCCATCTTCAAAGGGAGGAGGAAGGGGGAAAACTTTAAAAATTGCAAACAGCTAGTTGATTTACTATAGAAGACAAATGGCCGAGTGAACCTTGGACGGCTAACTAAGCCTTTAATATCTAGACTCTGTCTATTAAAGTAGCCAGTTGTACAGGTTCTACTATGTACCAGGTAGGCATTGCATGTGCTCTTTAGCAGTAATAAATGAGGCCTTAACATATACGTTATAATCTGAAATCTAGGAACAAGGCCTTTATGTCCTCATTTTATTTACAACAAGACCATTGATTTTATGACCTTGAACGACAGATTATAAAGAACACGAAGATAACTATCGTGACATGAATAGCCCTTTTAGTACGGCCACTTTCCATTAATTTGGTTTTATCAATGGAGTTGATAATGTAAATTGGCCACCGTACAGAGATTCTAAAAGCTGACGTTTCGAGCGTTAGCCCTTCGTCAGAGCGAATCGAGGGATTATGGGTTACGTGTAGTTTTTATAGTAGAGTAGGAGCTACGCTATTGGTGGTAACATGGCAACGTGAAAAATAGGAATATATTAGTTAAATGAAAAGCGTTCGTTAATACCGTGAGGATTAAGGGTGCCGATTTGAAAGATGAATTTTTGTTCCAGATTCTTGCGGCTTTCCGTCGTACCTAGATGTAGGGAAAGGCCGCAGATAGCCATGTGTTTTTTGGAGTGGTTAGGCAGATTAAAATGGCGAGCGACTGGCTTAGATGCATCCTTGTCATTCTTCTCAACATCGCGAAGGTGTTCGCGGAATCGGTCACCTAGTCGTCTACCTGTCTCACCAATGTATAATTTATTCCATAACGTACAGGTTATGCAATAAATGACATTTGCGGAGGTACATGTGAAACGATCGGTGATCTTAACAGATCGCTTAGGTCCCGATATCTTGCTAGCGTTAACAATGAAAAGACAAGTTTTGCATCGTGAGCGCGCGCATTTGAAAGTGCCGGGTTGCTCGTTAGTTTTGAGCGCGCTTCTAACTAAAAAGTTGCCTAGGCTTTTGTCGCGTTTGAATGAAATAAGTGGAGGTTGCGAAAAGATTCTACCAGTCTCGGGATCATTTTGGAGTAATTTAAAATTGCTAAGAATGATGCTTTTGACTGCGTGATTATGAGGATGGAAAGTGAGGGTGAATGGAATTCTGTCATTCTTATCTTTTTGTGACGTTTGTAGTGATGACTGTCGATCAAATTGTTGGGAGCGATGATGGCCCGCTTTGACCACAGAGACAGGATAGCCACGTTTCTCGAAGAACTGGCACATCTCCTCTGATTTGCTGGAAAAATCGGAGTCATCACTACATAGACGTCGAAGTCTAAGAAATTGAGAATAAGGAATGGAGTTCTTGACATGTGATGGATGTGACGATGAATACAACAAATAACTGTGTGAATCAGTAGGTTTGTAGTGCACACTAGTACATAGCACGTTGCCTCTAATAGAAACTTTGATATCTAGGAAAGCCAATGAAGTTTCCGAAATTTCCCAGGTATATTTAAGAGCCGGTTGAAAAGAGTTGACGGAGGTTATAAATTGATCGAGTTCTTCTCTGCTGGATGAAATAGCGCCGATGCAGTCGTCGATGTAGCGGCCGTAGAGTTCAGGTTTGGGGCCGTTGTACTGATTAAAAAATTGGTGTTCAACATATCCTACAAAAAGATTGGCATAGCTAGGTCCCATTCTTTTGCCCATCGCTACGCCATTAATTTGTTTGTAATAGTCGCCGGCAAATGAAAAACAGTTAAGCGTTAAAACTAGTTCGGCAAGGCGGAGGAGCGTTTCCGAGCTAGGTTCTTTGACAGTGCGTTGATCGAAAAAGTGTTTAAGTGCTTGAAGACCTTCGCTATTAGGAATGACTGTGTACAGAGATGTAATGTCCATGGTGAAAATAAGTTTGTCTTGGCCGGAGAAATTGAAATCGCGGAAAATTTGTAGTGCGTGTGTACTGTCTTTAATGTATGATGGCAAAGATTTGACGATAGGCGTCATAATCCTGTCTAAGTAGCTAGAAATGAGTTCGGTGGGGCAACTGTAGGTAGAAACGATAGGGCGACCTGGGTTGTTCGGTTTGTGAATTTTAGGCAAGAAGTAAATGCACGAAGTTCTAGGGGTGTTGATGATGAGATTAGTGGCAGTTTCCGGTAATTCTTGATTAACTATAAGATTTTGAATGGTGTCTTTGACAAGTTTTTGATTTTTGGAAGTGAGATCTTTAGGGATTTTGGCATAAAACGAGGTTTTTTCGAAAGTTGCCGCAAAGCTTCTTTTTGGTAAAGGTCGGACCGCCAAACAACTACCGCGCCGCCTTTGTCGGCCGATCTGACAACTATGTCGTTGCGTTTACTAAGATTTTTAAGCGCCGCCCACTCTTCAATTTCTCCGGCCAAGACAAACTTATTTTCACCATGGACATTACATCTCTGTACACAGTCATTCCTAATAGCGAAGGTCTTCAAGCACTTAAACACTTTTTCGATCAACGCACTGTCAAAGAACCTAGCTCGGAAACGCTCCTCCGCCTTGCCGAACTAGTTTTAACGCTTAACTGTTTTTCATTTGCCGGCGACTATTACAAACAAATTAATGGCGTAGCGATGGGCACAAGAATGGGACCTAACTATGCCAATCTTTTTGTAGGATATGTTGAACACCAATTTTTTAATCAGTACAACGGCCCCAAACCTGAACTCTACGGCCGCTACTTCGACGACTGCATCGGCGCTATTTCATCCAGCAGAGAAGAACTCGATCAATTTATAACCTCCGTCAACTCTTTTCAACCGGCTCTTAAATATACCTGGGAAATTTCGGAAACTTCATTGGCTTTCCTAGATATCAAAGTTTCTATTAGAGGCAACGTGCTATGTACTAGTGTGCACTACAAACCTACTGATTCACACAGTTATTTGTTGTATTCATCGTCACATCCATCACATGTCAAGAACTCCATTCCTTATTCTCAATTTCTTAGACTTCGACGTCTATGTAGTGATGACTCCGATTTTTCCAGCAAATCAGAGGAGATGTGCCAGTTCTTCGAGAAACGTGGCTATCCTGTCTCTGTGGTCAAAGCGGGCCATCATCGCTCCCAACAATTTGATCGACAGTCATCACTACAAACGTCACAAAAAGATAAGAATGACAGAATTCCATTCACCCTCACTTTCCATCCTCATAATCACGCAGTCAAAAGCATCATTCTTAGCAATTTTAAATTACTCCAAAATGATCCCGAGACTGGTAGAATCTTTTCGCAACCTCCACTTATTTCATTCAAACGCGACAAAAGCCTAGGCAACTTTTTAGTTAGAAGCGCGCTCAAAACTAACGAGCAACCCGGCACTTTCAAATGCGCGCGCTCACGATGCAAAACTTGTCTTTTCATTGTTAACGCTAGCAAGATATCGGGACCTAAGCGATCTGTTAAGATCACCGATCGTTTCACATGTACCTCCGCAAATGTCATTTATTGCATAACCTGTACGTTATGGAATAAATTATACATTGGTGAGACAGGTAGACGACTAGGTGACCGATTCCGCGAACACCTTCGCGATGTTGAGAAGAATGACAAGGATGCATCTAAGCCAGTCGCTCGCCATTTTAATCTGCCTAACCACTCCAAAAAACACATGGCTATCTGCGGCCTTTCCCTACATCTAGGTACGACGGAAAGCCGCAAGAATCTGGAACAAAAATTCATCTTTCAAATCGGCACCCTTAATCCTCACGGTATTAACGAACGCTTTTCATTTAACTAATATATTCCTATTTTTCACGTTGCCATGTTACCACCAATAGCGTAGCTCCTACTCTACTATAAAAACTACACGTAACCCATAATCCCTCGATTCGCTCTGACGAAGGGCTAACGCTCGAAACGTCAGCTTTTAGAATCTCTGTACGGTGGCCAATTAACATTATCAA
>OX421450.1:23768766-23771266 GCA_949126865.1 Montipora capitata | reverse complement strand
GCATTTGTGGGGTCACCCAGATGTTGTGTCAGCCGTGACCCTTTGGTTCACATGTTCTCCCTTTGATTATTGAGGTCTTTTACTTTTTTAAGCTTGGTAATTAATTCACTTCAAAGATAACAAAACACGCTCTTGAGTAAACTCACTCAATTCTTCTTTGCATGGTCTGCAAAAAACTACCCGTAACTGCAAATTGCTGTGACGGACGTTTTCCCGCATGCCATGCATGACTTGCAGTTGCACTAAGCAAACGCTTATTCCACACACTAAGGAAGGACTGAACATTTTGTTTCCGCTTCATAATGTCTCTTCTTTTCAGTCTAATCTGATGCCAAGTCAAATGTTTTTGGCTTAGCGTTTGCACCAAAAAGTACC
The DNA here is from genome assembly GCA_949126865.1 of Montipora capitata. Taxonomy (NCBI): domain Eukaryota; kingdom Metazoa; phylum Cnidaria; class Anthozoa; order Scleractinia; family Acroporidae; genus Montipora; species Montipora capitata. The sequence continues at coordinate 23,770,891 of OX421450.1, read as the reverse complement.
GTAAAAGCTGGGAGTTAACAGTAAAAGGCAAGCCAAAAGATACCCTGAGTGCCAGAGGAAATTTTTTTAAGGTTGGAGAGAACACTCCGTGATTCCAAATCAACAGTGGAGGACAAAAAAAAAACCTCTGGTCGCACAAACCCCAGAACCTCATTTCCATGCATAGAGACAGTTCAAATTTCTCGTCACGATGTTGTTGTCAAACCAGTTTTTGCTGCCAAGCTTAGACTGCTTCCCACGGGACGCAATGAAGCGCATCATTAACATTCCTGAAAATTGTGATTACAGTGATGGCTATTCATTTGAACATCTTTAATAATTTTGGAGCAATTTTACCAATGTTGCTTATTGATTTTAGGAGCATAAGATTGATTTATTTGATGAATTTTTTTCCCTTAGAGTAAAAATGTATTGTTGAACGTGTTTAAAACAGGATACTGTAATAGCAAAGAGCTAGGGTTTGCTACCTAAAGTGCAGAATGGACGACTTGGAAATGAGAAACTTTTGTCTATCCTTACCATTTTTCGTCCATGAGTCCTCCGTCTCCAGACAGTTACAACAAATGTTGCGAGTTCAACTTTTTTAGTTGATTCCTCCGACTGCTCTCAAACGAGCTTGAGTATCTGCAAGTGCTCTCATGCGCAAAGCATTTAAGTGCGTGAAGGCAATGAAGAGTTTAACTGTTTCCTCTCGGGCTGAAGTCACGCAGAAAAACACTAAAATTTCTGCAGTCTCTGGCGTGTATGAATTAAGTATGCAAACGTGTTAAGCTCGAATATTACAGAACATGATAAATCAACAAAACCTTCTACAGCAAAAAATATTTTATTGAAACAAACAACATATTTGCTATTAGTGGCAAAAAACCCTTCCTATTTCATTGTGCGGAAAATAAAGAAACTCAATTCGTGTCAAATCAGTTGTACGCAACAAAATAAATTCAGGATCAAACCCTTTCCTGAAGAATCATTTCATTAAATAATGAAGCAAAACATGGACTGCAAGCTTTCTTTCAAAATAATTCTTGACTAACGAGAACCAGCTTTCTTTCAAATAAATCTTCACTGTCACACTTCCAATTATGTTTTACCTGAAGACTGAGAAAAGGTGAGTACAAAACAAATGTAAATAGCCAGACAACTGAGATGCGACTTCAGTAAACACATACAGATGCATTCAAGGCGTTTGATTCTCTCAATGTTTGTTAAGCCCATACAGATATGTACAGTGTTGTACATATTACACACAACAAAGCTCACTCAGTCGATACGAGATCAAATTGTTGTCGAAGTCCATTACTCGTCGTTTTTAAGATTCCAGATATTTCTTTTTCACCGCCTTGCCTTATACAATTGACTTTCCATTCCTGAGCTCCATAAGGGTATATTTTGTTTAAAGATCCACTAAAACGCCATTCGTGTTACAATGACTTTCGATACCATTGCAGGTTAATTAAATGTTCTACTGTCCACCAGATAAAATCTATGCATTTCTACTACCCCCTGAAACCGACCAAAAATACACGCAGATGACTTTACCCACAAAGACACCATTTAGCAGGGGAGTATCAGAAAAGACCAATTGCGTACCTTTTCCATTTTCTTGACACCGAAAATAAAAAAAAAAACGAATAAATGCCACCCATTTTCCGACTGCTTTGCCATACTGGCAACCCAGCAATTAACACTCACCTTTGAGTTTTTATCCCTCCGATGCTCGACTTGAATAACTGCATAGCCACCAGTGTGGACCACAGCTATCATGATATCTCAAACTTGATTGAAGCCAGCAAAAAATGTGGAAAGAAAACATTTTCCAAACCGTTTTCCACCTGAACACGAAAAGCTGAACACAAAAAGCATTATGGCCGTGTAGCCGCGTTGAGCCACAGAAAGCATGCAAAAGATAAGTTATCCTGGGTTGAATCTGAAATCCAATCGAAAACCAGTTCCTGCTAAGCGGTCAACTTCAAAAAAAAAAGCTAACCTCGGTGAGCTCTAAGCTTGTGCCCACGATATGGTCACATGATACTGGTCAGCGGATACCTTGTATCATAACATGGATGTCCAATATCAAAGATATATGGTGTAAATTAGGGTGATACTGGTCATATTGGCATACATG
>OX421450.1:23748766-23763766 GCA_949126865.1 Montipora capitata | reverse complement strand
TGCAAGTGAGTGTTCCTACGAAATCTTGCAAATGTGTTGGCGATCACAATCGTAAATCATCTCAAAGGTTGTGGGAAAAAGGGAATCGGTCAAAAAGGTTATAAATGCTTCACAGAAAATTATGTGCACAATGTTTTCGTGAAAGAGGCAGTTGAAGAGGAAGGCGGGCAATCTCGGACATCTGAGATAAACAACTGCTGCTACCGCAGTCAGAAGAAGTCCAAAGCTCCTCACGCAATGAAGTTGAGAATTACTGACAAAGAAGGAGAGGGAAATGTCGATGGAGCGGAATGCTCATGTAAAGTGGGATAAATATCCATGCTACGTTATTTTACAAGTGCAAAATTGTCATTAAAGATGAAGTTTTTAAAGCTTATTTATTCAGTTGTCAGGTGTGACGTGAGTCAAGAAATTTGTCTAAAATCAGGTTACTGCTCCTGAATGTTAAAAGGCTGCTTTAAATCATAATTTTATGACAAATTACTCTTTATTACTTTTTTTATTTTATTCAAACACAACATTGTCCACTTTCGTCACTGTGCACAAGTCAACATTTATCTTTTAAGAGTTTTCATTATTTCTTCATCTATTTTCTTTGTAAATTTTTATGTCTTGAATTAATATTGAACGGTGTATTGTATTGACAAGTGCACAATTTCAGAAAGAACATTGTCGGAATCGTGTTGGTTGCGTGACAATAGTTAAGCCATTTTGATAATGTCAGTTTGAAGTGTTAAGTGATGTGTGAATTGAGAACTTGGGGTCAAATCGTTGCAGTTGACAATACAATTACATCGGAAATCATGAGAATGTACACGACAAATCGGAATAGAGGGAGTTGTCTAAAAAAAGGGGGAGCGGTTGAAAAGAGAGAAGAAGGAAAAAATCTTGTAATACGAGGGATCAAAAAATCGTTTTTAAAAATTGTGACAGTGTTGGATAACTTTGGAGGCATTCCCAACAACATGATCTCTTGAGGAATCGGCAGTATCAGTTTCTTGATCCAAATTGCCCTCATCATCACTTCCCAATGATTCTTGATCAGAGTTGAACAGCAACAAAGTCTCAACTCTTTGGTGTTTGCTTGCCTTTGTGATCCAGTATGTTGTGACTTTTCGGCACCCTCCAGGGAGAACAAACTCGAGTACCCTTCTAAATTTTTTGTGGCTGGTAAATCCAGTGGTTAAAATATTCTCTTCACTGTCTCTACCTCACGCTAGATTTCTCAAAACAGTCACGGAGAATCTGTGTTCACAAGTTATCTCAAAGTCTGATTGAATGGAACGGGAAACAAAGTTCTCCCTACAGGTTTCATTGTATTCTCCTTCTCCCTCAGATGCTGTTTCTGTTAATTCTGATTCTAGGACAGCATTCATCTCTTCAGTCTTTCTTGTTTTTTCTAGCAATGCTTCTCAGGTTTTTTTTTAGTCCAGCTAAAAGTTGACGGGGAAGACCCCAGTTTTCAGATGCCTTTTAATAGCATAAAAGTCTACGAAATCTTCTTTTCGAAAGTGGGCTGAACAAAGTTTCGTATGTTTGGTGACTCTAAAATCCTTTTTCCGGCCCTTTTTATTCTAGATATCCAGACCTACAAGATGTGGGGAAGATTAAGTTACAAATCTGAAGACCGAAATATTTATATAAGTACACTGTCGATCGATCAAATTACGCACTTACCTTAACGACTTTTTCATCCTCTGGAAAACCATGCCATGATAGCTCTTCCATTGTTGAATTGTTATAGCAATCATAAGCACTACAGTTGTGTACCATGCCAAAAAACAACGGAAGAATTTCCGTAGGAAGAAGGAGAAAAAATCTTTATGCTTCACTGATTCACTTTGCAATGCAAATCTTTGTTTACCCAATACACATCACGTGGTCAACCTATGACATAAGACTCTACAGAAGTCTATTGTTTCGCGGTTTAAGCACAGTGAACATTGTTGGGCCATAAGAAGTGTTTTATTGTTGTTTTGTTGAAGAATTTTGGAGAGAAAGATTGCTTATCATTGGCGATTTATATTTGCAGGAAAAACAAACATTGGGAGATATTTCCAAGGATTTGAAGGTTATCCAGAAAGAACTGGATAGCTTAGAGGTACTGTACAAGCGCTTTGTAACAACTGAACAGCATGGTATTAGGCCCGTTTTAAACATCGCATTTTTCATGTGCCAAATCTAATGCAAATGATCGAAAAACAATAGATTTTTTTCATTTGCATTAAATTTGGCGCATGTAAAATGCGACGTTTAAAACGGGCCTTAGATGAGAGAACCTTACCTTAAGCAAAGTCAGAAATTTTTGTCATTGCTGCTGCAGGTTTAAGAGATAATTTGGGGACTGTGCAACTGTTGAAGTTGTTCCCTTTTAAGGTGATTCCCTGGTTTTGCATTGTGCAACCCTACTGCACATTATATAATTTCTAGTGTTATGCGTGTGCGCATTAGGTCGCGCACATTGATAAAATGGTGGATTTTCATTGACGCCTAGCTTGATCTGTCAACGAATGGCAATTTTCTCCTGAACGAGTATGATGACCCCCATTTTTTTATTTCATATTTTTGCAAAAAATCTATGGCCAGTTTTTTGGCAATTTCATAAATTTGTATGGAAGGAGCCATTATGAGTCAAACAGCGCACACACACTCAAGTTAAATCCATTTTGGAGTGTTAAGTACTCACAAAGTTTTCAAGTGTGTATGTTAATTAACCGTAGAATGACAGTAGGCTCTGCGTTTAATATCCGTAAGAGCACCCAGAGCCATCTTTAAAAAACTTTCTAACCCTAGCTATGATCTCTTTGTTTTCGAACACGTAAAGTTGATACTGTGCAGTGTTTTGTTTGATGGACAAGTGGTCGGATGGTGTTGCATTACTGTCACTGTTCGATCATCATTCAAATTAGGTAGTGTTTACTCACATATTACATTGGATGCATGTTCATTTCTTTCGAGTTTTGGATAAGGAAAGACACTTAAGTTTCTTTGTGCGCTTTGAATTCACTTTCTGTAAATAAAGTCATTGCAATTTCGTTAAGGATACGTAATTGGTCTATTCATGCGTTATTGTTTGTTAGTTCTTTTAATGTCTGGAAGTTGTCGCGTTTTACTACATGCAAAGAGCAAATTGTTTTATTTATTCACACCACACTTTCAGTAAATCGTGAATTTTTATTCCAGTTATTTTTAAAGTTCATTGCTTTCAGTTACTAATGATTGCTACACTGCTTAAAAGCTTTGAGAAACTATAGATTCAAGGTTCAGTGGTTTTGAATTTGTTGATTGACACGCAGTGAAATTCAAGAATTCTTATGCCGCCAAACGGTCAGCATTTGATTGCTGGCACTCGATTCCCAAGATGAAATAATATATCAAACTGTCGTGCTTGTTCAGGGTTGTGACCCACAAACAAATCGTGACTCTTGTCGTGGCTTTGTGTTCGCTTTCTTTTCAGTGTCCCGCAATTTTCGCTAAAATCGCAACTCTTGTGGGGGACTTGTGTTCGCTTTCTTTTCAGTGTTCTGCGATTTTTCGCAAAATTCGCTATTATCGCAAAAATCGCAACACTTTTGGGGGACTTGTCTTCTCTAGCTTTTGAGAGTTTTGCGATTTTTCGCAATTTTCACAAAAATCGTTAAAATCGCAAAAATTGCAACACTTTTGGGGGACTTGTCTTCTCTAGCTTTTGAGAGTTCTTCGCTTTTTACAAATTTTCGCAAAAATCGCAACACTTTTGCAGGACTTGTCTTCTCTAGCTTTGCAGTGTTCTGCGATTTTTCACTAAATTCGCAAAAATCGTTAAAATCGCACAACACTGAAAAGGTAGAGAACACAAGTCCCCTAGAAGAGTCGCGATTTTTGCGATTTTTCGCAATTTTCGCATTTGCGTGCAAACCTAGAAATAGGTGTCCAACATAGATAGGTACCTACCTTGGGGATGCTTCTTTTGAGAGACTTACTGACTCTGTGGTTTCCTTCTGCCGCAGTGATAATAGGGAGTTTAAGAAACTACCACGGCTACGGCAACGACAATGCCAAAAAGCAGTAATATAATTGGTTAGAAAAAGAACCAAAATGATCATGCTGCACATGCTTCACGCATTTTTGAACAATTCTCTCCCCAACTCGTCAAAACGTGATAATAGGGAGTTTAAGAAACGACCACGGCTACGGCAACGACAACGCCAAAAAGCAGTAATATAACTGGTTAAAAGAACCAAAATGATCATGCTGCACGTTCCTCACGCATGTTTGAACAATTCTCTCCCCAACTCGTCAAAACTACTATGTGAAATGACCAAATTTAAGATTTGACGACAACATGTACAAACTACAGTGAATTTTTCAGTCTCACTCTTTACTTCAAATCCGTGCGTACCAATCCAGTTATAGGACACTTGACCCATATTGTAAAATGTAAACAAGATGGAATAATCATGAAATACTCAAACTTATATTTTAAAGTGACGTTTTCGTTGCCGTAGCCATCATGGTTTCTTAAGATTCTCTAATATTAATGGGTAGGCTTAACCATGAGTGCCAAGAGATGCGTTTGTTCTTGTACTTTCTTACGATCAGCCTCAAATCTTTGCCATAGATAATAACTTGATAAAGTGTGAAGCAAGTTACAGATTAAACGACATTAACGTGACAGATCTTAAATTAGGATTATACAGGAAACGAAGTTTTGATTTACCCCTGAGTAACTTAAGAATGCTACCTTTTACTTTATGTTTCAGCCAAAAAGAGAAAAGCTGCTGCTTTCAATGGCTGCACGGAGTGAAGAGATCACCATCACAGAGAAGAGAATGAACAGGGTTGAGGATCAAGTAAGTTATTCCTTCGTTTTAAGAGCATGCTATGAGGAAAATGCATAGCTTTGACCCTGCTTGTTGGAAGATAGTGTCATCCATCAATTTCCAATCAGGGTTTGGTTTTTTCACTCTTTTCACACTTGCTTTGTAACAGGTTTTTAGAGCATTCTGTGAACAAATCAATGTGGATAATATAAGGTAAACTATAATATTTTTGTAATCCGAAACTATATATTTGTAATATAATATAATATATGATATTATATACATGTACATGTATGTTATTTGCCAGCTGGGAGGTCCATATAGCGAAAAATTGTAACTGAGCTTTTTCAAGACCAAGGTCACAGTTTTTTTGCTATACAAACCGACCCTTAGCTGGTAAATAACCTATTCATTCTTTCCTCTCTCTCTCTCCCTTCCTGTCTGAAATCACTTTTTTAATTAGGGAATTTAAGAAACGGCGACAGCTACGACTATGACGCCGCCACAAAAACGTAATATCATTGGTTAAATGAAGAATCTTAGCGGTCCTCCGCATAATGATGATGTGAAATCACCAAATTTGAGGTTTTGACGACAACGTAAGCATGCAACAGAGAATTTTTCATTCTCTATTTTAACTCTGAAACCACTTGTACCATTTTATTTTTAGGATAGCTCGCCCATATTGTAGGACGTGAACGAGACTGAATAATCGCGAAAGACTTATGGTAGAGTCAAGTATATTTTGAGGTGACGTTTTCGTCGACCATCGCCGTCTTAGATCTTAAATTCCCTATTGTTGACTCGCACTGTGCTTGATAGCTAATGTAGTATTAAAGCGACTTACAAATTGAACGTTTCAAAGCGAAATATTCTTATTTGAATTCTATTTCCAAACCTCTGGTCTAATAAAAAGAAACTTCTGTATGTAAACGGATTTGGTGTAAAAAAAAATTGGAAATTTAAGGTCATCACACAAGCTAACGCAACAAATGCAGGATTCCGCCAGCTGTGTGCGGGTTGGATGAGAAAATTCTGCCTGCTGCCGGAACCAATCACATTGCAGGATATGCATTATTTGAGCTATGAGCATCCACTAATTAAGTGCAGTAGTTTAATAGTAATGTGAAGATGGGATTCAGTTTAAAATTTATAGCTTTCCTTTTGTCTTTAATTTTGTTCAAAAGACAATATGAAGAGAAGCAACTCAAAGCTCAGCAAGAACGAGCTCAGCGCAGATTAGAGTTTTCTAACCAGGAGTCTCGCTTAATGAATCAGGTCAGTAAATAACTTGGCATCATGAGAAGACCATTTTAGTGGCTTTATAGCACAGTTGGTTAGAGCGTCTCACCGGCATCGTGAGGTCATGTCCGTTAAGTCCAGAATTTTTCAGGCTTCTCTACATAATTGCTAAAATTGCGGTCATAAATGCGAGGATATTAGATTTACTTGAAGAACACACTGTTAGTGCTTATCTTTACTTGGGGAATGGCATCGAGTCTGATCCCATATCCAGAAACCTTGCCATAGGCGAATACAGCGTTTAAATGTTATACAGGTGTTGTGTATGACCAAAACAATTGGTTTTGTTTGCCATTATTGTACGGGAGCTTTTCAAAGTCTCTTTCCAAAGGTTTTAAGGGAACATTTTAAAACTTTTGTGAAGTGAAAGTCTTTGAGCAGACATAGATGCTGTAAACGCTTCTGCCTGCAAGGGATTCCCCATTGTCAGGAGTTAATAAGTGCTCTTGTATAGATAAAAAGGGTTAAACTTCCCTTTGAACCATGCGTGTGACTTGGAGCAAAAAAAGTAATCCCTTCTCCTGTTTATGTACGGCCCTTGTGGGAACTGATTCTATACACCAAATATCCTCGTACCTAGCACCTTAGTGGGAAAATGGACCCAAAAACTGAGGAACAGAGTAACAAATCTGCAAGGTAAACAGGCGAAGAACTATTTAGTCCAATGCTTCAGAAGATATGTTATACATGTAGTATAATGTACCCTTTCAGATGTGCAGTTTTAAGTTTATTGAGTGATCTTTTTATAGCTTGAGTATGAGAGAGGCAGAGATACCAAAGGTAAGAAAACCATTTTTTTTACAGTCAGTTTGCATGAAAGGGTTGCGTGCATCGAAACTCAAGGATTTCTTTCTTTCGCTAGAGTGTTTTATTAACATGGAGGGGCTTTTTTCAGCTCAGCTTCGGAAAATGGAGGAAAGCATGGCGGCCGATGATGTTGAGATTGAAAAGCTCAGAGGAGAAGAGAAAGAGAAACTGAAGGTTGGCATCATTTCATCGTAGGTGTGGTGGTAGAGTTTGTTTGGTTTGATGTTGATGAACATGTCTTTTTAATTCATTAGATAATATGTTCACTTCTATTGCAAGAGTTATTACACGTAACAAGAGACCTCTGGAACATACTACAAACGTCGTGAGGTCGATTCATCTTCATGCTAACTTGATTAAAAGAGCTATGAATTTTTTTATGTACACAATAAAAGTGATATACTCACAGGTGACATGTCATGGTAATTTGTGTCGTGTAGTAACCACAAGAAATGCAATACAGCACTGTCTTGGTAGTTACACATGCAGCTGTATTAACGTTGGTTGCAATGATCCCAAGGAATTACTTATTTTTCTTAGGTTATTGAGAGAGAAACAAGTGACTTGGAAAAACTTCGCCTGGAGAAATCAGCAAAGAAGGCTGAGATTGATGAAAAGGTTCAAAAGAACAGAGTTCATGTTATCTTGTTTAAAATATATCAAAATTTTGAAGTAAAGCATATATTTTTGTACCTTTTTGTATGTCACTTTATTACTATATCTTTCTTTTTCTTTTCTTTGTGTTTTAATTTTGATTTTTGGAAGTGATAAATCAAACTACGGTACAACAAGTTGGCGTTAGTGGATGACTTTGAAACATAACACGAATTCTTTGCACGGAGTCTGGGTAACTCATTTGGGTGGACAGATCAAGACAATTGCCAACATGTTTGTCTTGATCTGTCTACGCAAACTAGTTACCCAGACCCTGCCCAAAAAATCAGTGCTTTTCCCCTGTTCTATCCGTTCGTGGAAATTGAAAATCTGGTTTTTGTTTCTTTGATAGGACCTTGAGGTTAAAGAAGTAAAGAAAGGGTTGATGCATCATGTCAGGGATTTGACTGCTCTACAAAAACAGTTGACTGCAATGGTAAACTCAGTAACTTATTCACATCAGACCATATGTAATGTAAACTTTGACATGTTGCATCAAGCACTCTTGGATTTTCAAACGAATTACCTTTATAATTAAAATAAATCACACCAACTTTACGTTTGCACTTGAAGCATGGATTGTTCAAGTTTTCTATTTTGCAGGTTCCAATTGCATCCCCAAACGGTTTTTGGGAATTGGGCTTTCATTCATTTTCGATATCCTGTTACTGATAAATATTGAAACCCATGATAAATAATTGCTACACAGGAGACTCAACTGGAACAAAAGAGAGCAGATCGTCACAGTTTACTGAAGTCTTGCAAGGTAAAATAACGTTCAATGACATCTCGCTCACTTCTTCAATAGCCCTGTTGGTTTAGTCAGGGTTCGTGCTACACCTTGAAGTCCTTGAAAAGCCCTGGAATTTAATTTTGGACTTAAAGGGCGCTTGAAAAGGCCTTGAAAAAAGGGATTTTGTGGAAAACTGCTTGAAAACTCCTTAAAGTTTTTCTTGGGTGAAAATTGTTGAGATTGCATCATGCTAAGTTAAAGAGACATTTCAAAAGTTGAGCCCAAAATTTACTATCATGAAAACATTAAAACCAAAAATTAAAATGCCTTTGCGTGCACTTAACTTGCAGGATGTGGTAAGGAATATCAAGGTAGACTTTTTCAGCAAAGAAAACAATGAAACGCTATGTATGGCATAGCAGTTTTCTCATAAAGACTCCTTGAAAACTCAATTCCTGGTTCTTGAAAACTCCTTGAATACTCCTGGAATTTTATAGGCAAAATCGAGCATGAAGCCTGTTTAGTGGAATAATAGAAGTGATCCACAGTAAATTACAGTTCAATTCCCAAAAGAACCTTTTTCTCCTCTTACTTAAACTTACAAAGTAAACACAATCCATATAGGTTTATAAATCTTTATAATTTAATTGCGATTTTGAGACGCCAATACCGCATTAAGTTGGGAGCTAGTTGGGAGAAAATATATTCTCATATTAGGCAGAGTCACGAAGGAGGTAAAATAAGTTAAATGTCAAAGTATCGAAATATTTCAATAATTAGAATCGAACGTAAACTGAATTTATGGCGATGCCAGAGCTTACGTGAGCAGCCCATTTCAGTGACATGATGTAAGCAGAACTATGTAAACTGTTTGTAAACCCTGCTCAAACTACTCAATATGGTACTCGCTCCCTTTATTACTCATGTTGAGCAAATCACTCCCTTTTCTACATTTCGTAGATTCTTAACTTGAGTAGTTTACGAACTATTTAGGTGTCCCAAACTCTACACTCATAACAAATATTTAGTAGCTTACCGTTCTTTCTTCTCCTTAGTACTTTTTCCCCTTTTATTGTTACATAGGAATTGTAAATTGTTGTGATTCGTTTCTGTTCTGCAAGATGTGGATCCACGATTTTGTTGTAACACTACTGTAAATTGTCATAACCTTTATGTTCATAATATTCTGTTTGAGTTAAATAAAAATTGACTTGACTTGAATTGGAAGGAGACAAGATATTTGATATATGAAGGACATTTTGACCTTTAAAGATTTTTGATCACCTCAGTTATAAACGTTACTCAAGCAGGAACGAAAGGAAAGCCAGGAGCTGGTTATTTTGTGTGTTCGTAATAAACCTGTTGAGGGAATTTTTGTGAAGGACATTCTCAACGCTTGTTAAGTCTCAAAGAAAATATTGATATGCTTCTATCCGCAGTTCAAGTACATGTCTTTATACAATTAAGTGTCGTATCCACATCCTCTACAGATGTAATACGACTCAGTGAACTCACAAAATGAGCAGTGCCCAGCTGTCTCTCTAGCTCAATAGACCATTTTACAGTTATAGCTAGGTGACCCTACTTTGATACAAACCTTTGTGCTTTTCTAATGCTACTGTAGTCTAATTAGAATCACAACAACACAATTTACATGATAAAAGCAGTGAGTCTGTATCATTCATAGGCTAGGTCACTGTGCAAACAACTGTAAAATGGCCTATTAGTAGAGTACTGCACAGGTATCGCTGTGGTCGTAGGTTCACGTCCCGTTCAAGCCTGAAATTTTCTGGTTTGCCTTTGTTCAGTCATAACTGCTATGATCCAAAATCTTAACAGTTTAAAATTGCTTCAAAGTTGTCATACAACAACATCTGGTTCAAACAAGACATTTCAAGGTATGAATAGGCCCATGTCAGCCCTGCATTTAATTGGCCATTGCTAATTATTTTCTTACTGCACATGTTGGTCTGACTACAAGTGGTTTTTGTACAGTTTTCCAGGCTTTAACAACTCACTAGGACTTGCATTGTTTGTATTTAACAGATGGAGGACATCTTTTTACCTTTCAAGAAAGGGGGAATGAATGACATTGATCTTGGAGAAGCTTCTTCTGGTCAGCCAGAGTCATCAAGTCAGGACCAGGGCGAGTCCTCATCAATGGATGTTGACAGCACAAGCACACAGGTCATGCCTTGAATGCAACCACGCAAGCTTACCAATCATGTGCCTTACGTTTGCAATAGAATGCTACGCTTTAGGAAATTATTCCCAATATATAATTAAGATGGTGTTTCATATATATCTTTTTCGTTTCTGATAGGGAGCAAAGACCACCTATGAGAAAGAGGCTAACCTGGTTATCGATTACTCTTCTTTAAACAGGAATTTAAAGCAGGTACATGTATGCATTACACCTGGGGAAAGTGTGTTTTCCCCAACCATTTACCAACATTTTGATCCAGGGGGCAGCTTTGCTCCGTTGTTTTCTTTCCTGATTTTGTAGATGCACTGCGCTTAAATCTCTGCGTTTGTCTTATACCTCCATCGTTCTTTGAAAATAGCCAATTGGTTTCCTCCTTTTAGTTTTGTTTCTATACTTTGTTGTGTTGATTTGAACTGCTTCTTTTTACACATGGGCTACAATCTTCAAGGTTGCAACATCACCTGGTATAAATAAATGTTTTTTACTTTTTCTCACTCATAAGGCCTAAAAGTATTTTGAAAAAAATGCGGACAGTTACTAACAAACTTAGTACGTAATGGGTACCAATATCAGTTTGTGAATTTTGACCATTTTTCTACGACAGACTAGCTCAGTTTTTGAAAAGAACAGAGAACAGAGCAAGAATACTGAATAGTGGCCTAAAACTCTGATATCTAGTATGCCATTGAAATATATGGGAATTGAATGTTCCCTTTTTGAGATGTTTATTAAAAGTAGCAACCGACAGTATGGTAGAGCTGTCGTATTGTTAAATGAAGCCTGGACATGTTGTGGTGAATGTTGCTCTAGCACCTTATTTGGTTCAGACGAGAAATAGGTCATAGTGCAATCTTTGGCTGTTCTGTTTATCTGTTGGCATAGTCAATCAAAGGAATTAGTTTCTTGAGTCAGTATTGAAAAAGTAGGGAAAAGTTCTCTAAACTAGGTAAAAGGACTGTCAACGCTTGTGGAATGGTATAAATAACTTATTTTTTAATTATTTCTGTTACCACTGCATGTTGAGGATATTATTCATTTTTGGTTTCAGCTTGAAGACCCCAGTGAGATCTGCAATATGATGAACGAGCTTTCAAATAAGGTGACAAAACTGCAGACTACTTTACAAAGGATTCAGGCTCCAAACATGAAGGCGCTTGAAAAGTAAGAACCACCACCAGTATCTCTGTTTTACAGGAAATAGTGCTGGTGCTCGGATAACGCAAAAGGCGAAAACATCTCACTCTCGAAATTTTGCTCTCTAGACTTGATGGTGTGAGTAGCCGTTTTCAGGAAACTAGTGCAGAATTTGAACAAGCAAGGAACAAGGCAAGAAAGGCAAAGATCGAGTTTGAAACTGTTAAAAAAAATAGGTGAGTTGACTCAGTCAGCGGTCACTGTGGTTGTTTGATTAACCAAATTCATATTTTATCAACTGTACAGATTGTAATACCTTTTGCTAGCATGTGAGTAGAGTCTTTTCTTTTAAAAAGGATATTTACTGGAAACTTCCCATGTCATATTTCTGGTAGGTACGATCGCTTCATGGATGCATTTGAGCATGTTTCCCAAAGAATAGACGACATTTACAAGGTTAGTAAGTCTTGTGTTGCGTTGTTCTTTCCGTTTTTTTGTACATGACTCAAACAAATCTTCTCTTTTCTTGGTTTCCTTTGTAGGAAATTGCTAATAATCCCAGTGCACAAGCTTTTCTTGGACCTGAAGATGCGGAGGTTCGTTTTATCAACTTTTTCGAGACCAATTGAAACAGCCCTTTCGTTAATTGTCTTGTTTCGGTGGTTTTAGGAGCCATACCTTGGAGGCATCAACTACAATTGTGTAGCACCAGGAAAAAGGTTAGGAAATAATTCTGCAATAATGAATATACTACAGAAATAAAACCCTAAACAAGGTGCAAGAGTATTTTCATCATCAACTGGGGTTGGCTGAGCAGTGTCACCCGTCTCAGGGCCATTCCATCCAACGTGAAATATTGTGACTTCATTGTACATGGTGGTCCTGTTTTAAAGTGCGTTTGGTGTATTGCACTGAACCCAAGTGGAAGCTTGGGAAATCTTAACCTGTTTAACTTTGAGAGTTCGTTTTCATATCCGTTACAAAAACATGGAAAGATCTCCACACAGGTCAACACTTGGGTGACTCAACTCTAATATGTAACACCTTTCAGTATCAGTTCTTCTGTACGGTAGTGATGAGAACACTCACCTCCCACCAATTTGGCTCGGGTTCGATTCCCAGACTCAGTGTCATAATTTATGTGGGTTGAGTTTGTTGGTTCTCTATTCAGCTCCGAGAGATTTTTCTCTGGGTATTCGGTTTTTCCTTCTCCTCAGAAACCAGCATTTGATTTGATTTCCGTTAATTTGTTGATTTCAGTTTACATTGTCCCCAATTAGTGCTCAAGCACTAGAAGACTAGACACTGAAATAACATTCTTGTCCTTTTTTTCTGATGTCAGTTTTGTTGTTTTACAGGTTTCGGCCCATGGACAATTTATCTGGTGGTGAAAAGACTGTTGCAGCTCTTGCTCTTCTATTTAGTATTCACAGGTATAAGTCATCCTCACGTATGGCGTTGAGCAGCAGGTGGTTATAGTCTTAATTCCTTTTAAGCTACATGTTTTTGTGCAGGAAGACAGCAATTCACAAATCCTCTGCAAGTCAATATTTCTGTCATGTATTTCATTTATACCTTCCTCTTTCCCAACTACACACTTCTTCCCGTGGCCGTGTAGTGGTTTCTGTTTCTTTTTTTTTTCCCTTTGTGGTGAAGCACACAAGCACGTCTTCTCAGATCCTTTTGTATCCTTCCAGCTACCAGCCTGCGCCATTTTTTGTCCTGGATGAAATTGATGCTGCTCTCGACAACACCAATATAAACAAGGTAAGATGCTGACATTAACTCAGTTTGGTGACTATGGGTGCAATACAAATACTACAATTTTACAAGTAATACAGAGATACATTACTGTGCAAAAGTAATGAGAGCGAATTTCGACGAAATTCATGCTTTGTTCTCATCGAAATTTGTCGAAAATTCGTTGAAGAGTCGCTGGAAATTTCGCACATTGGACATGCGAAATTTCACGGGGTTTTTTCGGGCTTCGAAAAATCGGAGAAGCAAAATTTCGAAGAAGTGAAATATCAACGAAAATTCGCGCTAAAGGGAACGAAATATCAGCGAAATTTCGCAAAAATTGAGGAGGCGAATTTTCGAACAAGCGAAATATCAGTGAAAATTCGTGCTCACTGGAATGAAAAAGCGTTCCCATACAAGAGAAAATATACTGAAGAACTCGGTCCTACAGTGAGTTGCTAGATTTTGTGTACCGTAGAAATAGAACGGTCTTCAGTCTTCATAGTCCTCACTCTTTAGTTGCTGACAGCCGGAAATAAGTTTGCATTGGCTATCGGAAGTTGTGTGGTTTTGTTGTTATCACTGGCATAACATGTGAAGGAAACTTGTGATTTGACATTACTGATGCTTGACTACACTGCATAAAAACGCTGTGGCGGGAATTATGTGCATGCTTTTCTTTTTTTGGCATATGGATTGTTTGGTTATGCACATTGTGGGTTAGGTTTAACCATCCTCACAAGATCAAAGTTTCCGAAATACAAATGTGACCCTCCATACAAAAACACGTCTTATGAAACATGGCAATTTGGGTGAAACTGGGTTTCAAAAGGGTTTCCAAAGGGTTTCTAAAGAGTTTCCAAAGGGTTTCCAAAGGGTTTCAAATTCCCGAAACCGGGTTTGTAAAGGGTTTCCAGAGGGTTTGTAAAGAGTTTCAAAGGGTTTCCAAAGAGTTTCAAAGGGTTTCCAAAGCGTTTCAAACCCCTTGAAACTGGGTTTCTGAAGGGTGTCCAAAGCGTTTCTAATGAGTTTCCAAAGGGTTTCAAACCCCTTGAAACCACTTGAAACTGGGTTTCTAAAGGGTTTCCAAAGGGCTTTTCAAAAGCGTTAGCAACGGGTTTCCTATCCTATGAAAGCTTTGAACCCCTTGACGACACGTTGCTTGTAACGTAGCGTGATAGAGCAACGCGTTATTTCACCTAAGTTTATTAATTTTTGTTATTAATTGCTTCCCAGTTAGCATGGGCTTAAACACTTTTCTTTTTTAAAAAGTTACTGAAGTCGGCACAATGAACTGTTCACTCATGCGAAAACCTTTACTCGAGTATTCACGGCCGTTGACCGCCACCGCGTCATGTCACGATCAACAAAATATTTTGATGTTCACCGAAACGCTCCTCCGTTAAACTGACGAAACTGCTTGTTAGAATGATGTTTAAATGCTCCTTGATAATCATTTCACGTTAACTTACCTTTCGAATGACTTATGTTTGTACCTTTTGCGACACTTGCGCATCCGTTATAATAACCTTAGGAAAAATTGAACGGAAGTTACAAAGAAGTGTTATTGTTCGAACGACCACAGAGCATACATAGTACCGGGATGACTGACATGGAACAAT
>OX421450.1:23731266-23746266 GCA_949126865.1 Montipora capitata | reverse complement strand
CGTCGAAATTCGCTCTCATTACTTTTGCACAGTATTGTAAGGTGACATTACTGAACGTGATCTGCAGCTGTGTTTGGAAAATGTCAGTGACGTTTTAATAAAGTACCAAGAGTAGTAATGTTCTATAGTTTGGGGCAGGCATTATTTACAGTGAAGCTTTTCAAAATCCATTTGCAAAATCTGGCACTGTATGTCAAGCTAGTTTTTTTTGGCAGCACAGGGGATGAAAAAAACGTTCCTTCGGAACGAAGGAAGCTTGGTGCGATGAAGGGAAGAACTTACCTGAAAGGTAAATGATGGAGCACGTTATAAATACTTTTTACAAATTTTTTTCACAAATGTTATTAAAGTGGGATGTTTGGGGCCGTAGCGTAGCTACGTTAAGGTGACTAAAGCGCTGCCCAAACTAGCATGTTAACAGCTGTTTACAAAAATCTGTTTCTCACCCATTGTCCCCAAAAACTAGATACAAAAACTGTTTAAAAATACGGAATCGCTGCTCATAGACTTTTAGATCGTGACACTTTGTATGATACTTGAAAAGTATCATTAAAAAGTGGCACGATCTTAAAAAATTTATCAACTGTTGTCCCCAAAAACTAGATACAAAAACTGTAAACAAAAAAAAAGTTACAGCCTTGGTATATTGGAAAACTAAAAAAGTTCTAGGCCGCGCAATTTATAAAAATGAAATCCACAATCTAAAATCCAAATCTGTTCACAAATTAAAAAAAAAAACTAGATACAAAAAGTGTTTTATCAGATCTGTTTTCCAATCTGCTTCTAACTGTTTACAAAAATTGTTTGACAAAAACTGTTTCAAAATCTGTTATAAATACTTTATACAAAATGTGATTCGAATACTGTATAAAGCAGTCTTTGATTTAATATATTAATTGTTTGCAACATTTGTTTTCGGAATTTGTTTTCAGAATCTGTTACAAAGCGAAAAAAATTTATGAGTAAAGTGTTTCAGTTATGGTTGTCATCCAGATTGTTTCAGGCCAGCACAGCTGTGTCGTGACGTCATTACTTTTGTTTGTTAATACAGTCGATACAGTCTTCGTTGGTTGATTTGGTAACTCTTTTGTCATATCCAAGTTTGAAAGTTTTTTCGTTATATTTGTTAACTATTTCTTTGTTATTTCGAGTGATTTTGTTTTCGTTTACAATTGTTATTTCTATTATTTGTTTCTTTACGATTTCACTTAAACTAGTGATTTAAAAGATTGTTATTTTCATGGTTTAATGTAAAACCTTTAATAGCTAATTTTTGTCGATTATCTCCATATTTAAAACTATAAGTTTTCGGCCCAGTTGAAAGGAATTGAGTGATTACTTTACCTGATAATTCATCAGTTAATTCACCAAGCATATCATCTGTTTTGATATTTTTAGTTCCATCGTCAATGCATATTATCGAATCCGTGTCAAAGTATAACACCTTTTCTTGTAAGTAGTCAAGTTTGGCGTGTATAGCATTAATCTTGCGTGACTTGTTGCGATACACGCTATGTAAATGTTAGTGTTATTTGAATTGTCAATAAAATGATCTTTGAAATTGTATGTCATTTGAACCATATCGTTGTTAACGAATTGAATATTTAAATTTGACACATGGTCATCCAGCAATATCTTATAAAACTCGGCAGGTTCTGTGACATATTTTACTTGATTCATGTTTGATCGTTGACCAAATTTACCCCAAAGACTGTTTAAACATAATTTTGAAATGCTTCTTAATCCGGGTTTGAATTTAAACTCATTGACTGTTATGTGCAGTGTGTTTTTTATCTTATTTTTGAAAATATCTTTTTCATCCTTTGTTTTAAAGTCATACTTACTTGATTCTAGTTTAATTTTCATGAACCTTTGATTATAACCTTAGAATAAATCATCACTCGTTTTATTAAAATGTCATACTTCGTATAACTCAAGTATTTTATAACCTTCAGAAATCGCTTTGTTTACTTCATCTGTTGTCCAAGTTCCTATAAAAGATCTTTCATTATTATCATGAGGACAATTATTTTGGTTTCTTGTTGCAGCACGTTCTTTACATAAAGTGAAGATCAATTTTTCGTAATTATCGACTTTTAGTACAAATACACAGGTAATTATACAAAATCACTCACTCTCATTGGCTTGCTATCTTGGATTATCAGCCAATAATCACCTCGACAGACAAAATGGCTGCCAGTAGTTGTTTTGCCACTGTAAGTGAAGATGATTTCACGTTGAAATGTTTTTTTTTTTTTTCTTTTTTGAAATAATCACTGGTGTATTTATACTAAAACAATTATTCGCCTCAGGCTCAGTGATTATCGGTGAATATTCACCTCGACTTTGTCTCTGAATATTCACCGATAATCACTTAGCCTTCATCGAATAATTGTTAATTATTGTATGAGGTAAAACAGGATGATATAACTTTTTTGGGGCCAAAACGTTACATTTAATTAATCCATACCATGTTTTATTATATTTTTCAGGATTGAATATTTTTGTAGGGTGGCCGATTGGATATTTTTTGTAATATTGAACTGTTGGATATATTGAACAAATATCAACGTATCGTCCACATTCTTTTTTTTTATTATTATTGTATAAAAAGTTTGGTTGCGTTTGTTTGGCCACCATAAAAAGCATAGCATCTCTTGGATTTAGAGGGTCAACTATTTGTTTCTTATAATTTTTGACTAATTTTTGGAAATCTTTGTTATTTTTTAGTTGACAATCGTATATTGAAACATGTTTATATCCAGAAGACTTTATAGTTTCGCATTTTTCAGAAGTTTTTTCATTTAAGGTTACCATGTCTTTTTGATTTTTGTTGTTTATGATATTTGATCGATACCATGTTGTGCAACCATGCCAAAAACACCCATAGAATTTCTATACAGTATTATTTTTGTCACATTAATAACCATCTACTTTGTATATTTGATTATTTATTGTCAACTGTTTTTCACCACAATTTAAAGCATGCTGTATTTGTATGTTATTTTTAGATGCAATATAGTCTAACCACATGATAGAAGTTTTACTGAAATTGTCTGCTTTGGTATATTCAGGTACAATAGCATTTGTTTTTTCAGGAATATAATTTGCATGATAAATTGATATACAGAATCTATTATGTTGATTTCTGTATTCAGATAATTGATGAATTTATTTACATCATTTAAGTCATTACCATAGTCATTTATTTCAACATGTGTATCTTCATGTAATTTTAATGCTTGGTCTTTTTGTTATTTTCTGGATTTGTTAAAATCATCATGAACTTGTGATTTTGTCCAACTTTCAGATGTTAGATTAGCATATGCTGTAACAATAGCCCTTGCTAAGAAAATGGTATCATTATTTTTTATTGTAATACAATTTTTGCTTGGTGCTGTATCTTTTGACAAATATAATCGGCCCAAGCCACTTAGGATTTTTACACTTTGTACTATAATTTTACACTCTTCTAATGTGATGTGCTTGTACTTGAGAATTTTTATTAATTCAGTGATCTAACTTGAAATCGTTGACTTTATTAAATCTCGTTGATATAGGGTTTGGTAACTTTTGATTTTGACTAATTCTGATTCTGTCATTATCGTTCAATTTCTGCCAATTTTGACCTTTTTTATTAGTTCGTGAAATATTTTATATACCTCTATCACCTTCCAATGGTTTTAAAATTTTTATCTTAAATTCATTTGTAAAAGAATTGAATTTTTTATTTTGAACATTTAGTGTACTTATGATTTTGAAGTTCTCCAGACGTTTTCTTTTTGAAATATATCATCATGAAAGTTGAAAACCAGGTTGTTTTTAGCTGGGCTTAATTTTTCGATTTGCTTGTCTTTTGTAAATTTTATAAAGATTTAATCTGTTTTTATATTCGCAGATTGCTTTATTTGTGGTGTCATCATATTTGTTTACATCACTGATTACATGGTCTCTTGATTTTATTCTTATAATATCGTACGAATTATAGCCAAGTACTTTTGCTTTTTTACTATATACGGTTTTACTTTTAAGTACTTTAAAACTGCATTTCATTTGAAATTTAAATTTCAAATTAAACATAATTGTTTTAACTGTTTCATGCTGTCTTTGAGGCATTATTGTGGTGTTTTTTGGTTTTAAGATGCTGTGTTTTACCGGCTAATTTATAGTCCTTATTGTAAACAGGGCATATCCATTGCTTATTAACCATATATTTAGTTTTAGTTTTTTTATTAGCTTCTTTTCTATCTTGGTCGTTTTTGTATATTGGTTTATGGCCTCTAGTCTCAACTTTCATTATTTACAATTACTATATATAACTTTATTTTTATATGTATCAATAAATTTTATTTGCTCTTTTTTGGTGGAAATAACATGAAATCAAAATGTTCTTGGTCAAATCCATCTGTAAGCATATCTTTCAGCCATAGATTTGTATTTTTGTGGATACGAACGGAAAAGTAAGATCCATTATTCATGATATTAGAATATCAGCTTGTTTTTCAGTTAGCTTATAATTATCATGGATTATCGGTTTAATGATCCAACGATATTCTCCATATTTAATTTGCTTACTGAAAAAATCATTAAACGAATCTCCAAATAAATAGGCAGAAATAATTATATCTTTGACTGCTGCCTTTTTAAGCAATTACAGTAACATATTCTGTGTGGTTTTACAATATATGTTACATAACATTGCTATTTTACAAAATTATTTTTGCTTTTTGAAACAAATCCAAATCACAAATAACTTGAATAGTTACTATATGGTCTTTAAATGTATCATATAGTCTTTTGTTAAATGGAATGTCACTTTTGTGATATAAATTAAATACAAGCTCAACCTCCCAATATGAATAACAAGTTCATTCTTATCATCATTTAATAATTTCTCTTGAATTAATACATCAATGATTTTTTCCTACAATTGTATTGTCATCAAAATCAGCTTTAATCATTTTTTACCATTTTTCGGTGTTGATCTCAGAATCAGAATCATTGATTTGATTTTCATTAATGTCCAATTTATTGCTACTCATAATATATTAAAAAGAAAGTACTTTTTTATACCATTTTTCAATTTTGAGTGTGTTTAAAATAGCGAGAAACAATCGTATCTCTACATACATATTAAGCTGATTAATTTTTTCAACTTATTTTTCCAATATAACTTTTTACAATATTCAATAAATTCATTGTCATGAAATGTTTGGAAAATTGTGTGATTGTCTAATGTTTTTATTGATATCATATCTGTTTATTGTATTCGTCTTTTAATACTTTTTGATTTGTACCATGGTTATCAATCATCATTTTAACAAAAATTGATTTGTTTAACTGAAGATAACTTACAGAATCATTTTGCCAATCGTGCGCCATTAATATTCTATATAATAATACAAATTTGTTTTAAATACTTTTCATATATCCGTTAAATCCCCTATTGGCATCCAACTGTCTAAGTCATCGCTATATCCTTTCCATTTTACCAAAGCTTGTTTCCTTTTATAATCTCTTCGAATGAGTTTATCAATGCGGAATACGTCCTGATTGTCATTTAATAATTCGGGTTCATAAAAGGATCCTGTTACTTTATCGTTATTCAAGTCCTTTAATTTGGAAGTGATTGGATTTGTATATTGGATGTTATCAATTGTAAATATCTCTTCTGTCCAATTTGGTGTATAACCTTTGTCAAATGTCTTTCTGTTATATTTGCTTATCCTAACCTTATCACCTATTTTAAATTTTGGTTTCTGTTTTGATGTTTCCATATCACCATACAGATTGAAATTTACTAAATCTTCATTCTTTTTCTTTGAAGCCTCAACAGGTGTCATTTTTAGCAGAGCTCCGCACGTGGAGCACCATTGTTAAAAAAATATTGTAACCTATCGATGCGAGAAATCTTGGTTTTATAGCCATCGGCATCATCAACCATCCGTACGTCCATCCATACGTTCACCCCTCCATGTATGCCAATGTGACCAGTATCATGCTAGTTTACAGCATACATCTTTGATATCGGACATCCATCTTTTGATTAATTGACACCTGTCAAAACAAGGTATCCGCTGACCGGTATCACATGACCATATCGCGGGCTCAAGCTTAGGACTCACCAAGATCAGCTGTTTTTTTTTAAGTTGACCGCTGACCAGGTACTGGTTTTCGATTGGATTGGAGGCTCAACCCAGGTTAACTCTCCTGACATAAGCGATGCTTCATTTTTCGTGCGCTTTCTTTGGCTCGGCCATACTATAGCAACAAAAGTTCTTACACAGTCAACACTTTTTGTGTTCAGGTGGAAAACGGTTTGGAAGATGTTTTCTTTCTGCATTTTTTGCTGGTTTCAATCCAGTTTGACATATCATGATATCTGTGGTCCACACTGGTGGCTACGCAGTTATTGAAGTCAAGCATTGGTGGGATGTAAAGCTGAGTGTTTATTTTTAATTGCTTAGAGCTGCTTTTTTTCTCTGTATTGCAATTTTTGGCATATCTTTAGAAGGTCTGATAAGGTTACATGATGCCTGGAGGACCTTTGTCTAGATTAGAAACCAAAGGACTGAGCGAAAGAGAACGACAATGACAAAACAGAATACCAGTAATAGCTCGTACTTAGCACACAAATTCTTTCCTTCGGCACTAAACAGTTTGTTATGTTTACAGATGCGTTATTTAAGGTGGATGCGTATTTTTAAAAGGTGGTTTAATCGGTTCTTCCTTTGTTCAGGAATGAAAATCGAATTTTTATTGTCAACTGGAATTAAATAACAATTATCTGTACTCTTTTGGACATAATAGAGAAAAAGTTGATTTGTTTGTTCGTTTTCCTCTAAAATGCGAGCGAACAAGTGAAAATCGAATTTTTATTGTCAACTGGAATTAAATAACAATTATCTGTACTCTTTTGGACATAATAGGGAAAAAGTTGATTTGTTTGTTCGTTTTCCTCTAAAATGCGAGCGAACAAGTGCTTTTTTAATCCATTTGCCCAACTGGTTTTCGTTGTGCCTTGACAGTGATAAGAAAATTTTGCCCTTATGTTATAAACACGTATTCGCAATGACTTCTCGTAAAATTAGGGGGAAAGCTCACTAGCTTGTGTTTTCAGAAGTTTGTTTAAAGCACCCAAACGTTATTTAAGTGTTGGAGCAGATAATGTTTGAAGTTCGTCCTTTCTTGGTTGCATTGCCGTAGTTTGCTGAGTCTTGTACCAAGCCAACCTGGCGTGTTTCAATGAAATACATCAAAATGTGAATGATCTTGTTTTCAGAGATAAAGTGGAATAAAGTAC
This sequence comes from Montipora capitata, assembly GCA_949126865.1. Lineage (NCBI taxonomy): Eukaryota > Metazoa > Cnidaria > Anthozoa > Scleractinia > Acroporidae > Montipora > Montipora capitata. Next base: position 23,738,963 of record OX421450.1, on the reverse strand, counting down.
ATCACTAAAACTCTTCTTTGACCTTGAACTGACAAAGTTGTTTTTGTGGCTTCTAATTTTAGCATGATTCCTACATATTCGCTGGCTATTGACAGTTGACTCTGAAAGCGCTTTTTTTCCTTTTCCATTCACTTGCTGAGGGTGTGCTTGTTTCCTTTTAACACTCATTCGGTTCAAGAAAAAATTATTGGCAATGTCCAACCGCTTTTGGGTTTCGGAAGCTTCCCAATAGGTTTATGAACATCCAAAGCACCAAGTTTGTTTTATATTTTTTCTTTGGTCCGATCTTGGTTGATAGTTGATTGAGGGCTTGGGTGCCTATGCTTTGAATTGCTGGGTTTAGTTTGTCGAAAGCTTTTTTTGCAACTTTGGGTCTCGTAGCATTTCTGATGTGTAATAACACACCATTTCAATCGATTTATTAGCTAAGTAAGGGATTCCTTTTGTAAAAAGCAATTTGGCTCCAACGTTACCCAAATCTGACTTAATCCTTTTGCTGATGTCACAGTGGATTTGCACCCCCTTTAGTCCAGATCTGCTGTTGGTTTTGGACCCTCCATTCCAGATCCGCTAGTGGTTTTGGACCCCCCGGCCCAGATCCGGTAGCAGATATGGGGACCCCCTGAAAATAAGCGTGTTCAAGTTTGATTAAGGTAATAAAATTCCATGCATATTGTTTTTTGAGTTGCAAAAAAGGCAAAATGAAAATAAGAGGTAGTTTTGCTTTTCAAATGATCTTTATTACTTAGAGTAACACATTTTGAAAACCAAACTTTCTCAACAATAACTTACAGTACTTTCTATAGTATAACTAATTTAAAGCGAATTTTTAACAAGCTATATTTAAATAAAAACTCGAATGAGAAAATTTCATGTCATGTTATATTATGATAAATAAGTTTACAACAACGAAATTTAGATTTGCTTCATAAAAATAATCTATCGGATTAAATTTTGACTTAGACCACAACAATTCTCACATATTTCGAAGCTGTTTTGATGGTGGTTTGCAGACCCCGGCTCCTTGTTTAGGTCTACGCAGCCCATGTGAAACCACTCGAGGCATAAGTCACATTTGATCATGTTATCGTAGCATTCTGGCGTGCTACATGAACAAAACAAGTCAATGTCACAATTAACTCTTCGGCTTCAACGTGGAGATTTTTGCAGGCGAATCTGGACTGTGGGGTCCAAATTCGCGAAGGGGTACTAAATACGCTAGCGGATTTAGTCTCCTGGGGGTCCTCATACGCTAGCGGATTTGTACCGGGGGTCCTAATCTAGGGGGGTCTAAATTCGCTGCGACACCGGCCATCTTTGACCGGCTGATTAGTTCCCCTGGTTTTTAACAAATCTGTTTTTAGTAATACAGTCGAACCCCGCTATTTCGAACTCGGTTAATTCGAAGTCCCCGCTATTTCGAACTAAGATCGAATTCCCTTGGATTTACCCTTATGTTTTCAGTCATTTACTATTAGCTATTTCAAACTCGGTTATTTCGAATTCCCTGCTATTTTGAACTCATCGTTCTTCCCTTACACCTTAAATCAACCCCGTTATTTCAAACTTGTCAAAAACAGAGCACGTACATAAGAGCACAGCTGGAAATGTATGCATTTTATTCGAGCTTGTGTAATTAACGAATTAACAATGTGTGACTCACGTGCAGTGTCCTGCTAAGAAATTCGATTACAAACTGACAAAACGCACTGTTACTGATCTGTTCTTCAAAAAACAACAGAACATTCAAAGATTTTTCAATGTAACAGCATCTACTGATTTTTCCGACATTTAATTGCTGTATCTTTATTTAATCAGTGTCTTTCTTTATAATGTACTGTATTTTATTAAAAGATGATTCACTGTTACGAATTTTACACTTCCTTGGTTATTTCGAAACCCCGCTATTTCGAACTTTTTTTCCATTTCCCTTGGGACTTCGAAATAGGGGGGTTCGACTGTACAATATTCAGCACAAGTATAAAAGAACATAAGTCTACCATTTTAGCTTTTTTATAACCTGAAGGTTCAACGCATTCAGTTTGGTTTTTTTGTTAAACACATTATGATTTCATTTAGTTATATATATAATTTAGATATTTTTAAAATACTGTTCAATAAATTTCTCATTATCCATCGTATCATAGATATTAAATACTTTTAACAGATCATAATATGAATTGCCTTTATTCATTTCATTTAAAAAGTACAAACGAAAAGAACCACATGTTGTCATACTATTTTGTATCTGATCGTTTTGATACACCAAAGTCAAGTTTTTATTTCGAGCATGGTGTACAATTTCTTGAAATGGAGGCATACCAAACGAATCAAAGTAATGTATGACACCATTTTTCACATAAGTACTAACCCAATGACTACTGCTCATATATGATTGTTCGAGATTGAAGATAAACACTGCTTGTTTATGATTATGTTGAACGGTTTCATTTCTTGATAGCACATCATTTATTGGTATTTTCAGATATTCACACCATTTGATCAAATCATGATTGGTTAAAGGGATATTTTTATTAAATCGTCGTTTCATAGTATTGCTCCAAAGATTGGTATATTTCGAAAAGGAATGTTTTTGCCTATTAGTAAGCCTTTCCTGACTCTTTTTTCTTGGGTGTTTTTTGTTTTTACACCTTGGCCTGTTACATATGGTGGATAGCTAAAAAACGGAGGAGGCATTTTTTGTAAACCAATTCGTGGTGCTCCTGATCGCCTCTTTTTACTAGCAGTGTTACTGATTCCCAATCGTGGAGCCCCTTGCCCGGTTATCTTTTTTATGGCCTCAATAGCCAGTGGAACACCAATGCTGGCTAACAGAGTACCAAGAAAACCGTCTGATTGTCTTTGTTGGTTTTATATGAAAGGCTTTTTCCATTTGTAAAGCATGAAGGAGGTCCTTTTTTTGTTTCATGTTTAACATATCCTTATATGGAATTTTGACAAGTTGACTGGCACCCTTAGAAGCCAATCCTGACAAAGCTGATAAACCAAGTGTCTTGCCAATAGTTGGGAGCAGCCCGTGTGCCCAGTGACAAAGTGGAAGTCAATAGGCTGCCTCCAACTTGCTTTCTGATGTTAGTTTTAGCGAGTTTTATATCCATGCCCTTGTTTAATTGTCGGCTTTTCTTCAATCATTTGACACAAATAACGTGTCTGAACCACTTAAGGTGTCATTTGAGAATTTCAAAACAATTGTTTCCCTGTTACGATAAGCCTTGCTAAGATTTCTTTTCTGAGTCAATTCTTGTATATATTATATGTTATATAATTTTTCGGTTATAAAACATGTGATTAAAAATCCATTTAACTCAATCACCAGTCCATTCCCTATTTTATCAATAGCAATGGTTTCTTCATACAAAACAATAGCATGAACACTGAAATTTTGTGTTGAATTTGCTGACAAACGATACCGAAATGTCAACTGTTTTGGGTCTCGTGTGACTTTCTCTGTTTGAAAAGACAGATCGAAAAATATGAGTGGAAACAGGCTATCAAAATTACTTAGGTTAAGCTGAGTACCAGAGTTACATTGTATAATCATTTTTTGTCATTGCATAAGACATCAGATCATTAAAAATACATACCTTACTATCAATTTCATACTCTAATTCAGGGTAGAAAACACCATTACCGTATTCCAATGTACAGTTACACAAAGAAGATCCGTCTAATGAAAAAATATCCATTTTATACGGAATTGTTTCTTTATGTCTGAATCCATTTGCGTTACAATAACTCTTTTTGAGGTACACAAAGACATATTTTACATTGTCAATTGAAGCTGAAATGTGAAAAGAACCGCATGTCCTAGTAGGAGCTGAAATTTCATACAGCTCTCTCAGGTATTTCCACTTTGACTCCTTCATAGATTAGCTTACAAAACTGGAATACAGACTGTCTTTTGGAATCATTTTAGGCAACCATGGTTCAAATTTGTCTATAACAACCCTTCCATCATCAGTACTGTTTGCCAAATGAATTAACTCATTGTCTTCATTGAAACCGATGTTAAATTGAAGCTGCATAGGAACTAAAATTTTACTTTCCAATTCTTCAAAGAAGCTGAAACGATTCAAAGGGATGATTACATTGATATGTTTCGCTCCTCCTGTTCCATCTTATTAGTCCTTTGAGAAAGCAATCTTCGAGACTCGAAACCAATGTTGTTAGCAGCTGTTTTATTATTAGTGTCCAAATAACATAACCTATTTTTACCGACTGATCTACTGAAATCATCAGTATACTTTAATACATTTTTAACAAAGGTTACATTATGAAGATTATCAGTATTATAAACAATCTTTCCAGCTGATTTGATCATAAGATGTTTAATCAAACTGTGAGATCTATTTATTACTGTTATACGATCGGCTGCTGCACATCCTGCTTCATCTTCTATTTTCTGAAGCTGAAAACGAATTTCAAAAAAACCATTATACCAGTCAAAAAATGAAGATGTGTCATTAATCATAAATTTGTATCCGTTTTTTTCTTGGTGTTGATTGTTACCAGGGGTTCGGATGACATTGTCCAACTGAAAATGGACAAGCTCATTTCTTTGCAAATATTCACTCGTTCTAAAAGCCATTATATTATTACAGTACTGTGCAGAAGTAATGAGAGCGAATTTCGACGAAATTTGACGAAATTGTGTGATATTTCGAAGGAGGCGAATTTTCGGCGATATTTCGATGAAAAGTCAATGCAACTATTGTTCCGATATTATCGCAATTTCGTTCAGATGCGCGAAATTTCGTCTGGGGAAGCGAAATTTCAGGCAACATTTTGTGTCGAGCAGGGAAATTTCGTGTGATATTTCGTTTGGCAGAGCGAAATTTCGTGCCACATTTCATTTGGCGGGGCAAATTTTGTCGCTAAGGTTTTGGACTTTACACATGGACGAAGGTTTTTATTGATCTTTTACAGTGTATTTGGAGGATTCAGCATTTCAACAAGTTTTGAATGTGCCAAGAAATTACGCAAAACTATTCTTGGTTCCTTTGCCCAGGCCAAGGCATTAATTAAGCTTGTCACAAACATACACGTGGGAATTTGGTTTACCAGGATCAGTGGCTGATTGGATACGATATGTTATTTTTATTATTGCGTGTAATGTTTATGTTTTCGTGGGCAATGAAAATTAATTGACAAAGTAACAAAGATCTAGCAACTCACTGTAGGACCGAGTTCTTCAGTATATTTTCTCTTGGAACGCTTTGGGAACGCTTCGTCCAAAAATCACTCCAAGTGTAGCGGTTTTGCGGAATTTCACCACTGTTTCGTTCCAGTGAGCACAAATTTTCACTGATATTTCGCTTGTTCGAAAATTCGCCTTCCTCAATTTTTGCAAAATTTCGCTGATATTTCGTTCCCTTTAGCGTGAATTTTCGTTGATATTTCGCTTCTCCGATTTTTTGAAGCCCTGAGTGAAATTTCGTTCTATCTTACGAAATTTCGGATGTTCAATGTGCGAAATTTCCAGAGAATCTTTGACGAATTTTCGACAAATTTCAATGAGAACAAAGCACGAATTTCGTCGAAATTCGCTCTCATTACTTTTGCACAGTACTGTACATAATTTTATCACTACATAATGTATTGTGGTTCGTGGCTTGTGTCTTTATATTATCGCCTAAGAATTCTACGTCTTCTTTTGATACTGCTGCTAGATATCGAACAATTCAAAATCATATCAGAGCTTTCTTGTTGTTGTCCCATAGGTTGAATTGGCATCATTTTAGGTTGTTTTGTTGTCCCTTGTCTCATTTTAGAAAGCTGTTTCATAATCAAATCACCAGACTTTTCAGCAACTATTTTTCCAACTTTATCACCAGTGTGTGAAACCCCTGATTCTAATGCTTTTTTAGCCATTGGTTTGGCAACCCTTTTGAAAACAGCTGATGCAATACTCTTCATTGGTTTCCAAATGTTGTCAACGATTAGACCACTATGTTGAAATACATATCGACCAAGCTGTGAATGGTAAACTCTTTTAAATTCATATGGTTTCATTATTTACTAATTGCCAACGAGCAAGCCGAGCGAAGACGCGAGGCGGCCAGCTTAATGCTGCGAAGTATTGCAGCAGGCCGAAAAATTCTCGATCATTGTGTGAAAAGTGTAATGTAAGGATACGTAGTGTAATGTAAGATTCCCTGGAGATTTTAGACCAATGAAACCACATGTTTTGATGTGTGATGTCATTAGACAAACTTGCATGTCACGTCTGACTATTGATGATCTTGTGCTCGGAGATGAGTGAAAACACGTTTTTCCCATTTCCCTGACCATTTTGTTGTGTACAGTTGCTTTGAGTGTTCTTTAATATTTTTTTCGAACCATCGTGTTCTATATTGAGTGAACAGGCTCAAAACTAAACCGGTGGATGTGTTCTTATTGGCCGCTGTTGACAATTTCGGATTTCGTCCCGCGAGTAGAGCACTTTGTTTCTCGTTTTGTAACCATTGAGTCGTAAACAACTTAATTTAATTTTCAAAGAAAATATGTTGTCTGCAAAGTACAAAATTAAACGATTAATTTGACTTGTAATTCATGGCTACATCTTGCAAAATAAACATTCTACAAGTGAAACAACTTTCATGTGCAACAGAGTTTGACTGGCCCATTACATGCTCCACGCTGAAAAGTCTGAAAACGCGTTGGCGATTTTTTACATGGCACTGATTTTATTCAACTTAATTATTGTATATTCCTGTTAAAATTAAGGCCATATTATTGCAAAACACGTTGGCATCTACGTTGTTGTTGGAGATACAAAATGTGCAATTTCTATTATTTTATTAAGTTGAGTTGCAGTACTTTCGAATAAAAAGATTACAACTGCTGTTGGGTGTTTTGGAACTCTGATACAAACCTGTAAACTATGTATTATATTGACTGTTTAGTTGGCACTTAACTACTAGTGTTATATTATTGTTTTCAATATCAGAGAAAAGGCTGTGTCTGCACCATTTAAGTCGAGCAGTCTTCTTTTACCGTTGGTCACCCATATTTGTATTGCAGATAGTAGTTTTGTTCACAGGATTAAGGTCATTCGTCGTGCTTCCAATGTAAAGCTGTATGAAGGTTGAAGTACACTCATGCTGAAGCTGTATATGATATCCATATCTGACCCATCAACTAATGAATCATTAATGAGATCACAATGGAAGTTTAAAATATCTGTATCTTGAGGTAAATTTGGTACTCTGACACCAACATTTGTATTGTCTTTCAATATTTTTTTTTCAAACCCAATGAAATCATTAAAATTCGATTTTGTGAAATCAAGTTCAAAGCTGCTGCCTAAGTACATTTTTTCGGAGCCCTTCGGGCTTCCAACTTTAAAAGTTAGTAGCCCAAGTAATTTTTTCACAAGCCCAGAATTAATTAATTAAAAGTGAGGATGAATCACCTTGTGATAAGTTAGGTGTCCGTTCGGACTACTCGTTCAGAAATTTGGCCGCCCGCGTTCGCAAATACAGCGACCAAGCGATGGTTAGGCAGCAGCCTTGAAGTTGGACCTGGTTTGGCAGTTTTATGGTCACTCTAAATGTTGTTGAGTCAAATGTCAAAGATATGTCATCTTTTTCTGTTATTTGTTTGATATAAGCATCAAAATCACGGTAATTCCAAACGCCTGGTGGAAACACAAGATTACGAAAGCTTGACCCATT
>OX421450.1:23708766-23721266 GCA_949126865.1 Montipora capitata | reverse complement strand
TAACCTTAGAAAATCTTATGTTCCTTTGTGAAAGAGTGATGGAAGATTTTGTCCAAGAGAGTGACAGCCTGCTTTTTCTGACCGCCCTACGTTTGAGCGTTCACCGATGATGAGGTAATTTTTTGGCACATGAGAAGAAGAGCGTGGGTCTGGCCAAGACCGCAGAACTGGGAATCTCTATCTGGTAAAAACCATGATTTTGAAATTTCTTTACTATCAGGTTTCTTAAGTCAGCCTTAATTAAGTCATGTTTGAAACAGACTTGAGAACTGCTTATGTCGTTTGAGTTTGCCGACACTAAGACAGAAATCACGCTTCTGTGAGTTAGCGGTTCACATCTGTCATTTTCACTAAGTCGACTTAAGAGATTACTAAGTCCAATGTGGTCTAATGGAACCCAACAAATAATAAACTGATCAATGTAAAAAATGCGACAGCCAATTCAGATGCTGTAAATTTGCAGCAACTTAATGAAGCTGCTTTGACAGTAGCTGGTTCTGTTCCAAGATTATATTTGAAAAAAGACGGCACAACTTTGCTCACAGGAAATCTCAACCTAAATGATTACAAAATAATGAATATGAAAGATCCGGAAAACAATCAAGGTGCTTCAACTAAAAGCTATACTGATAAAAAAAATAGGAGAGACCCATGTATCGTCACATCAGAATCAAGCAAATGTTTTAAAATATGCAACTGATACCATTGGTGAGCTAAGCAATGATTTTGGGATTGAAGTAGACAGTCTCAAAACAGATTTGACCAAATGTCACACAAGTCGATAAAAATGCTTTTGTAATTGACATCCTCAAAAAATCAGAAGGATCTAGCATATATCATGGACGTTGGGATCATCACATTACACATGTGCAATCGAAATCTTTTTCTCCAGTACCCCAACTTTCCATGACGAGGAGTTTAATAGCAGTCAAATATCGTTTTCTACTATCAACATGAATATTGATTATCAAGCTGTCAAAAAGATTTCAAACCAATATCACTATATCAGAGCAATCTTAAATCTGTTGCCAGATGGTACTTCACGAAGTATCCAAAGAGGGTTATTTGTAGATTTCAAAAACACATTTGACAATATCAGCCCAACAAAGTTGAGAATATATGCTGTCATATATGGTATCAAAAATGATGCTTTGCACGATTTGGACCAGAGTATTTATGATTGGGAAAAAGCTTACGAAGTATCCTCTGATGAAAAATTTACAATGCATGTGTCAATTGACATGAATGGCTTTGATATATTAAAAACATCGCATTTTCTCCACAGTTATCTAAACACCAATTCACCAGAAAAAACGTTCACTGTAAATGGAAATCAAAACGTCTTGCTTCCAAGTGGGTCAATAATCAAGTAAATTCAAATTTAATTATAAACTGCTAAACATTCAAATTTAGTATGGGTTTCGATTGTCATTACACGATTTTTTCGCATCAAATCAAAATACACAAAAACAGACATTTGATATAAATATAACGTTGCAAAACGGCCATTTCTGTGTCAAACTATTAAACAACGATGTACCAAACGAAGAGCTCAATATCTTGATTAAAACAATTATCTAACCAATGGTATAATGGATAAGCCGGACATTTTCAACTGGAATGACATATCAAAAACATTATCTTTCGAGTCTGAGACTGAATTAAAAAGATTGCATAGGTTTTATCATAAGCAATTTGGGGGTTACAAAAATGTATTCAGATATTACAAAAAATGGATCTACTGTGTAATATTGGATCTGTGACCTTAGTTGCTTCGGGAATGGTAATTGGTGGAGTGACTTTGAATCCAATCGTTTTAGGAACAGTTCCGGGTTTAGGTGTAATTTTAAAAACTTTTTCCGAAGCCAAAAAATACATAAAGAAGGCTGAAATGTGCAAATTTGCTTAGACATCGTATGAAAAAATATTGACGGAATTGAGAGCTTATTTACGAGGTTTACATTATGATGAAGAAAAGCTAATTAATCAATTCAAATTGACAGATGAACTAATCATAGATTTATCCCCTCCTATATTGGACAGGCATGTGAAACAATATAACAAAAAAATTATGACAACAAAGCTCTGATTTTATCACCAACAGCCTTTTCAACCTGAATCCAATAATTAAGATAATAGCGGTTGGTCTTTTTTGATTTAGATATTGGAATGACTTCAAAGGGTAATTCCATTTTCTGAAACAACTTTCTTAGTATAAACTTAATAGATATCATTCGTTTTCTATTTGTAACAATTCGAGCATTATCTATGATATCAAATATTTTACAAATCTTTTTAATGGTTTTTCTTGTCATAGAAATATTATGCTTGGCAATAAGAAGAATTAATACATTTTGAATATGATATTTGCGGTTGTATATCGATTTCTTTCTTATCCTATACATGTTAGTATAAAAGTCAATAAATTTGTTTTTAAAATCAGGGCCCTTTGTTTGACCACAAGATAGGCAAAGATATAATCCATGGATTGATTCAATGTTTTGATTATCACAACAGGCCTCAGGTATATATTGAAAATTATCGCTTTTCAAATCTATATTGCAAAATGGACATTGGTGGAATATATATTGTGTAAAAAAAATTTTGAGCGGATTTGGATTTTAGATTTTGGATTACATTTTTATAAATTGCACAGCCTAGAACTTTTTTAGATTTACAATATACCAAGGCTAGCTGTAACCTTTTTTTGTTTATAGTTTTTGTATCTAGTTTTTGGGGACAGCGGTTGATAAAGTTTTTTAGATCGTGGCACTTGTTAATGATACAAGTATCATACAAAGTGGCACGATCTAAAAGTCTATGAGCAGCGATTCCGTATTTTTAAACAGTTTTTGTATCTAGTTTTTGGGGCAAAGGTTGAGAAACAGATTTTTGTAAACAGCTGTTAACATGCTAGTTTGGGCCATTAAGGGACTAAAGCTTAAGCTAAGCTAAGCTTAGCGCTTTAGTCACCGTAACGTAGCTACGCTACGTACGGCCCCAAACATCCCACCTTAATGACATTTGTGAAAAAATTTTGTAAAAAGTATTTATAATGTGCTCCATCACTTACCTTTCAGGTAAGTTCTTCCCTTCATCGCACCAAGCTTCCTTCGTTCCGAAGGAACGTTCTTTTCATCCCCTGCTCGCAAAACGCTGCCAAAAAAAACTAGCTTGACATACAGTGCCAGATTTTGAAAAACGTCACTGTAAATAATGCCTGCCCCGAAGTATAGTACATTACTACTACCGAGCTTGTATATTTTTTAACTTAAAAATGACGTTAATCATCTAGTATGATGTGTGTGCAAATTGCCTTATGTTTCTTTTAGGTGGCAAGGTACATAATCAATGAAACCAGGGAACACTTTCAGTGCATTGTTATCTCACTGAAGGAAGAATTTTACACCAGGGCAGAGGTTCTCATTGGAATCACTGCCGAGGTAGGGTAGTTACTTATCAGGTTGCAATCTCGTGGCTCTTGTCTTGTTCTCTTAATGATCAGGACAAGTCAAGTCCTGGAAGTCACTGGATGCATGAGCCGCAGCCCATTTATTCCCAAAAAACGTGCCAGCTATTGTTGAGGCTACTGTCAATCTTCAGAGGTGTCTTTCGGAACATTGCTCTTGTTTTGCGTTTAAACCCATGGAAACTATGTACCACTGGAAAGCTAATAAAATGTAATATTTGGAAATGCCTTTAACTTCCAGGTTTTGTATTTCAGAAAGCGAGCGCAAACGCGAAGCTGACCTTGTCTGCTTTGCCAAATTAATAGAGAATGTTAGCAAAATCAATAACAAATGTGACTTTTAGTTTTGATTACTGCGTATCCGGGCGTGCTCAACTCGTCCCGGCAAGTTGGTCTGCCACAACTTTACATTGAAAAGTCGTAGCGGAAAGTACGAGTTTGTCAAGAGGAAATTGCGTTTGCTTTTCTCCGTTTACTGTTAAGGACTTCTAGTAGTAAAAGTGGAAACACCAGCATCTCATTGAAAACTGCCGCCGAAATGTGATCTTCATCCAATAATAGCATTTTCTGCAGACTGGAACACGTATTTATGCGCTTACCTAAATGTGTAGAGCACAACTTCGAGAACGAGTACGGATTGTAGTTGTTCTCGTGCGTGCACTCTTTGCCGACGCTAACATTCTCTTATAACCCTTGCGTTAACACGGACATCTGAACAAACTGCACTATATCACACAGGAGATAATAAGCTATCGAAGAGTGTGAACCTTTTTCAAAATTCTAAATAGTTCTCCCGTGGCGTGCCTACGAAAAAATCCTATTGGCCAACTTTACAATGGATATTCTCAAGAACGAATTAGAATATGGAAAAAGCCTCACACACTTTGTTTGCTTGTTATCTCTTTGAGTGATATCTGTAGTGCAGCTTGTTTGAATGTTGATGTCAACCCAAGGCTTATTAATTCAGCGGAGCAGACAAGGTCAGTTTCGCGTTTAAGCGCCGCTGCGCTCGCTTTCCGAAATCAAAAACGTGGAAATTAAAATCATTTTCAAATACTACACTTTACTAGCTTTCCAGACTGTGATAGTTTCCTTGGGTTTCTTTAAAAACAACGCGAACATTTCAATATTCCGAAAGACACCCCTGAATTCGAAGGTTGACAGCATCCTTAAGGCACCACATTCATATGGAACTCTTCGCTTTATTCCTGTTCTAGTTTAGGGTTGACAGTTTTAAAGGAACACGATTTTTTATAATAAAGCGTAATCTGAAAACAGAATGCGGATGTTGAAAAATACTGTAATCATTTATAGCCTAGAATTTGAAGCCGGTCGGCAGCCTTGTCATTAGCCTAATGGGCTACCATTTTGAAAGCACACAGCCGGGAGAGGATTCATACTGTCCTCCTCTCGCTGAGTGCATTTTTGTTTACTCGCCGCGGGCCTCTGTTAGTCTCGCTATCCAAGATGTCGGCGGATAATTCTTACCAAAACAAAATACGCCTGCTTTGCAGGCTATCTTGCCATATTTTTTGCGCCACCACAGCTCAAAAGAACTTATATTTTATGTATCTCGAGTAAACTTCATTTTGTTTATTTTGTTCATTCTGCTATCTGGTGACAACAATTACAATAATTCTATTCAATCTATTCCGGAATGGAATAAAGCCCTGGGAACTGGTCGACCGAAGTGATCCGTTCATTCTTATTTCAAAATACTCACTCAATTTGCAAGTAATCATTGAGTAGTATAAATAATTTATCTTGATATTTGTAGATCATATAATCTCAGGAAAGGAACTTCCAATAATTAATTTTCCCCATCCGTCCTTTGCATGTGCGTCTAAGTTATCCTTTCGTTTTCAGCCTGATAAAGACTGCACTGTTAGTCGTGTTTTTACCTTGGATTTGACTGAGTATCCAGAGTAGTCTGCACAAATGAAGTCATATGTGGATACGGACTGTTTTCCAACTTTTGGTTATCTTGCTGCCAGTGTGGATTTTTTCTGTTTAATAAATATTGCATAAAATTAATCATATTTGTATTTTTGTTTTTCGCTCCTTCTTTTTGTTTACTCACCCTTTTGAACCATTTTTTTCCTTTACCCTTGTTTTCCTATTCAGTGATCCACATAACCTACCCGCACTGAATGAATGCAGTAACCTATATCGACATTTATCTCCTCCCCTTTTCTTTCCCCACCCCCAGATGGCACGCCCATCCCCTTGTTTTACTACGAAAACCACCGATCTGTGGAATGGGCCCGAATTGATGAGTCACCGCCCAGCCCACTTTCGCGGCTTGTAAATACAGTAAACACCCGAATATAAGAACACTGATTTCAGGTTTCTGGCTAATTGTGTTCTTATTTAAAGGGTGCTTAGTAAGAAATCAGCCTGAAAGTGTTCTTACAATGTTGTTACAATATTATTGGTTTCACAAATACTTCAAATTGTACATTACTAAAGGTGTAATTGACATACAACCCTTTTTAAAATAAATTTCAAAATTTGTAATGGTCCTAAACACCATATTACTTTGATCACTTACTGTACTGTACTTTTTCCTTATTCTAATGCCCTTTCCCTTTATATTAAGAACATGTTTCATTTACGTTGTATCAGGCTGAATTTGTTCTTATTTATGTGGTGCTTTATTGGCCAAATTTCAGCCTGATGTTCTTAATCCACTTATTCTTATATGCGGGTGTTTACTGTAGTTCAAATTCTTGAGAAGTGTTTTGTTCGACGCTGCTTTTCAGGCCTGGGAACCTTTCTTGCACCCGAAGAAACAGCAAGTCCATGGTTGCACTTGCAACCTCTTTGCTGGACAAGAACAATTTTATCCATTCCCCGACTCATGATTTTGAAACGTATCTTTCCTTTGTTGTGGTTGCTCAGGTACACCTTGACGGCAAAAGCTTGGCTATTTGCAGTCACTCAATAATTTGGGCCCATTCCAGAGATCGGTGGTTTTTTTTTTAAATAAAACCCTGATGATTTTGCAGCCCTATGCCCCAATGGGGGCTATAAGGATCTATGATGATGAAAACCCTGATGAAGAAAGGCAGTGCCTTTCGGAATATTGGTTTTTCTCAATATATTCCTTCACCGTTATATCAGCCTTGATGATACAATGATCTTCAATTTCTTCAGTATCTCAATAGCTACCATGTAAACATCAATTTTTTTATAGAGTTTGAAGAAAATAATGTGATCCCGTTTCTTAATGTCCTTATCAGACGTCATAATCGTACTTTTTACTCATGCGCTTAGCAGTGCATGAGGTATTAAATGCCCTCCGTTTCTTGTTTTCCGTGTTACATTAGTACATGGAAATTTATGCTTGCATACATTTGCATACATGACTGTAACTGCGTGGGGTGGGGGGTAGGGGATTATTCAAAAAAATTAATAGCTGCTGAAAAATGTATTGCTGAGTCAGAAAAATTAATGGAAAGACTTGGAAAGAAGTATTAGAGTTTTAAAATGTATGTATGCTTGGAATATCAGTCCATTTTGCATGACAAAATAAACAATGCGTGTTTGAAATAAATCAACCGTCCCTCTCATGTTTCAAGCCCTTAAGTAGACTTGCCACAATTTCCCTGGAGAAAATGTTTCGGCGAGCGAAGCATGATTTTTCGGACGCGAATCTACACGAGACGAAGGACTTTTGAAAGTCTAGCCCTTTAATCTATAAGATGTGTCATTTTCTCTTGGATATGCATGGTCACGCCCAAATTAATCATCGCATCTTGACTGCACCTGTCCATCCGTTCAAACTTTGTGATTGTAGTCGCGGTCGTACAGATCGAGCTGTTAGAATAATTATATCTTTTTCGATTGTAGAGCCAAAGGTAAGTTGTTGACATTAAAGACAAAATTATATATTTTTTCTAATTTGTTTTACAAATAAACACTTTGCACGAGAGCGGGAATCGACATAAAGGTCAGGCAAACTGATCTCCATCAACAAGCCGGTCATCTCCTAGTGATCTTTGAGAACCTTGGAGCAGCTTTGAGCGAAACTGAGAATACCTGAGAAAAACTGATCCGACAATCTGAGCTGTTCTTAGAACTACTGTTATTGTCAGTATGGGCATGCGTCGAAGTCAAAATGGGAAATTGTTTCAACAATACAGACTAGTCGTTGATATGCATTCTGTTTATTTGGTGGCAAAGGAATTTAGAGGATGCTTCAAGGGGAAATTCTTGTTTTCTGTGTTAGTTTTGTTTTACGTAGAGGCCATTTATTTGCCAGTATTGAAAACTTAGGTTCACCTTTATGAAATGTAACAAATTAATCATCTGTTGCTTTACAAACATCTATTTGTATCGCTTTTGCATTCCTGAGTTAATTCGACTCCCAAATGACGTACAAACAACCCAGGTCCAGGAATTGTTCATCCAACTAAAACTATTGCCGCACCTTACAGTCAAGGTAATGTTGAAGTATTTGGTACGGCAAATGCAGGCACACAACGTGTGGCAATGTCTCTGTCGGCACTTGTTTAAAATTTCAGAAATCCTCCAGCGCCACGTCTGGAGGTACTGCATATTTTTCTCGTCTCGTCTTCAAACATTCCGTCAGCGCATGCGTGCGTGAATGTTCAGCCTCTCCGATTCACTGGCGAAAAATGTCTGCGCATGAGTCGCGCGATATGGCACGTGACGCGTTTCCGGGACTATCATTGGCTCTCGTGAGAAAAGCACTCCCGAGAGGAACAGAAAAATGGCTGCCGTTTGAGAATCGGTAGCTTGTTGGTTTCCGTTCTTTTTAGAGTGATCAAGGTTAGTTTTAACGCCAGTTTCAAGTGGAATGTGTTCTTAGAGAACGTCTAGGCAAGATTTCCGCACAGGTCCCTACTTCATTATGCATACACTCCTTTGTTTCAAGAAAACAATAGCGATAACAATAGACGTCCTTTGGGACTGTGGCGCTTTGTTCTTTCTTTTTAGAGGTTTTTTTTCTAAG
Organism: Montipora capitata; assembly: GCA_949126865.1. Classification (NCBI taxonomy): domain Eukaryota; kingdom Metazoa; phylum Cnidaria; class Anthozoa; order Scleractinia; family Acroporidae; genus Montipora; species Montipora capitata. Next base: position 23,712,819 of record OX421450.1, on the reverse strand, counting down.
TCTATATGGACTTAAAAAAAGCCGGTCGAACTTCTGTCTGAAATACGGAAAATCGAACAGTTTTTCCTGCAATTTCGGCATTTTTCCTGCAATTTTACCCATTTTTCAGTTTTAGAATAGGCGCAAGAAGTGGAGTTTCAAGCAATCGTTGTAATAGGGTTCAGATTCGCAAACAACAAACAAACCAAATAAAAGTACTGTCATAAGAAATTTAATGGCTACCTGCTCTTTTTATCGTGAAAATGTTCTTCCTGTCTGCTTAAAAATTCGCCGAGACACTGCAAAGTGTATATTTTCTTCCTTTCCTGTATTCAGGATCAGGAACGGTGCATTTAGTGGGATTTCGCGATTTATCGCTCTTTGTAGAGATCGGCAATATGCTCCGCAATGATACTTCCAAGTAAATAACTTTGGTAGAGATCCATGGATGTTCCCGTACGAGGCATACTTCGTTTCACTCCCCAACATGTCTTTTCAATTCCCTGCTGTGGGCTCGTTTGTCTGGGTCGACGAAGTTTAGGCGATGGTTAACTGTGAGATGATGTTAGCCCTTGTCTTGTAGGCGGTTATAAACTTTCCGGCCACAGGTAGCTAGGGCTAATATTTTTTCAAGGAAAGTTTACGGTCAGAAAATTGATATGTGTTCTGGCGGATTGAAGGCTATCCATTGCAGTTTTTTCTTGAGCATTGCGAAACAGATCCATCTCCCGATGCGGCACTTTGTCTTTGCCAACTGACTGCGTTTTCACACAGGTTTTGGACACGGAAGACGAAAGTAAATTGTTTTCTTTGCACCACTCTATGCACAACTCTGGAAAGGCTATAAAGCAGGGACAATTTCCAAATGATCACTGAATCTCCCATTGCTGTGACGCTTTTACTTCGGTAGCCATCTTGATTATTACGAAGACACTAAGTTTGCTTCAAAAGAAGGGAAACATGAAACGATTTTAATTGCAATGAACTCGTGCATGAAAGTTTCCCATGAAAGATGCACCAATCAGACTTTAAGAGTGGTATACTCTTCACGTAGTGAACTTATAAGTGTGCTGCACAGGTCACAGTTCACAGCAATACTGGAAAACCTAAAACTATCACAGGGACTAACCTTAAGCCTAAACAGTGCCTTTAGTCGTAATTAGGGTTAGGGTTAGCATTATTAAAGGGATGGGTTGTTTCAAGAGTAGTAAAACAGGGATCTCTTAACTGTAACCTACTAGTGTAAGTTCGATTGTAGGTGCTCGGCGCGGCACGTGTATATAATTACGTATCATTGTTATGTAAATAGTCAGCCAGAATTCAAAATAAATATCATTTTCAAGGTGTGAATTAGCAACTTGACACGTTAGCTCAGTGGTAAAGAACAGGGACAAGTAATCCAGAGGTTTACAGTGGGTCGGAGTTCAAGGCAAGCTGCGAGTGACATATCATGGGATAAAATGGCAGAAAAAGCCGAGCGGGATCTGGAAATAAGAAAAAGACGAAGGGATAGAAAGAGGAAGGCTCGGACAAGAACGAGTAACGGTGTGGGGGATGAAGGGAAAGAAGAGAGAGAGGGAGGGAGAGAAAAAATGAGATCCGTTTTTATTCACCCCGTAAGTACAAATTACCCATGTATATATTCGGTTCTCTTGGGTGTACGTATTATTCTACAAAACAATAGCGCGAATGAATAATTAATTTATTCTGAATGCATAATGAAGTAGGGACCTGTACGGAAATCATTCCAACGTCTATGTTGTGTAAAACGTTTGAAAGTCCAATCCAACCAGCATCTTCGGAAAATTTGCTCCTGGAAAATTTTATTTCGTGGAATAAGAGCTGCGAAACAGGTGAGTTTTTTACGCAATTTTTAATGTGGAAAGTTTGTTGCCACCGGGTACAAAAAGTTACTGTAATGTGCAGAAAGGAGGATTCCTATGGTTTCCGTTCATGTGTGAATTGGCTTGTACCAGGTGGCAGGGAAATGGCAATATTGTTCAACGTGAAGGTTATTTTTTTCTGCGATACTCACTTACGTTCGGCACCTCTACATGAATGATCAATGATTCGATCAGATGTGAATTTGATTTTGAATGTGATTGTGTCATTGGGAACGTAACCCTAGTATCAAATATTTTAAATAGCTGCTTTTAAGGTTATTTTATATTCCCTTTTCTGGTAAATGTCTAAGTTATTGTACTTTTTAGCAGTCACAACTCAACGATCCTTGCGTTCAAGTAGTTACCAAGTTATGGATTTGCAATTAATTTGAGTTTAAAATCAAAATCAAAATCCATGTTTGTTAAAATAATGTTTGGGAGAACAGAAGTGTAGGTACAGATGTATATAGATATCTATGGATTCAGGTTTGTTACTGTTTTTCAAATCTTTTTTCTTTTAGACTATTGTTTTCTGGAAGCATTAATGATGTAATTTTGGTTTTAGGGGACTGTCATGTGTTGTTGGATCAAGGAAATTCTGTTTTGAGTCAAGTATGGTTGACAGTGGATAGTTGTTCCTGAAAAGGCTGAAAGGAAGCTTTATTGCCTTGGACTTTTTTTGGTTACACCCCACATGTTTGTTCTTTTCTTAGATGGCAAAATTTATTAATTAATATATTGTGTGATTTGGAGCTGCAGTGAGAAACAGTGTCCCATGCATAAGGTCTCATTGGGTTTGATGGCAGTAAAATAATTTTGGTAAAAAATATGTTTAAAGTTTTTATCATAACTTCTCACCTTGCTGGACTTCAAAGATGCTCTACCATTTTGCACAAGGAACTTGTCAATCAACCGTTACCTTTTGATGTATCTGCAATATGATCTTTCGATAGCAATTGATTTATTTTTCCTATCCCCTATGTGTACATGTAGATATCCTATGTTTGTCACATAGTTAGTTTTAAGCTTTTATTTCCTGTAGTGTATCTTTATTATAGTTAGCACATGACCCCACAAGTATGTATATTATTGCTTCAATATTGATTGTGTTTGAATAAAGGATATTGTTGTCTTGTCTTGTAGGTAATGCAAAACAGCCTCAGTTGTATTTGCATTATTTCTGAATGTTACTTTAAAGGGCAAACCATTAAAAAGTGTACATAGTTTGCAGGAGTTCAGGAAAAATATTCAAAATATTCATTCATTTGAAGTTCCTGAAGCAGGTAAATCTTGAAGAGTTTATGTAACCATATCTGGAATATATTGCATTTCTATTTGGGAATGTTTAAGTCCACAGAATTCACTTTTTTTATGTTGAGAAGTACTGTAAGACTGTTGACTTCATGGGGTTCCCCATTGACGAGTAAAGTTGTCTGGTGTTAGACAAAGCAAAATACTCTGGCTTTATAGACAGAGTAAAATACTAAGTATGGCCGGTTTTAGGGATGAAAGGGTTAACTAAAGTGCGATCATTACTTTGACTTTCTTTTTCTTCATTTGAAACACAACAAAGTGATTAATCATCACCTCCACCATTGCTATACAACTGCTTTGGCCTTTGGAACAAAGTATCAAAGTTCAAAGCTGGTGGCTCAAGGAGGAAACGTTGCAAAAAAGTTAGCTTAAAAATACTTATGGTATTTGACTTCACATATTTATGGTATTTGAGTATAATTGTAGAACAAATTTGCATCAAATCATTAAAGTCATTAAATCAATGAGAATCCAAACATGAGGATACAGTTTGCTCAGGAGGGGGTCTTCTTTTTTTAAAAACAACCCTTAAAGGTAACAGAATCTTGTTTTGTGGATGTAGGCTAAAGAAATCTGACTCCTTAGAGGAACCAGTTCTAAATTGACAAATGACTAGCATTTTATAATTCATGAGTAAAAGCTATTTGCTCACTTACCAAATTGTTCTACAGTTCCATTCATTTTTCAGATTGATAGCCTTAAATGTACTGCAGCAACTCTTCCAGCTGTTTGGTCTCAGTATCATAAGCAGTACAAATCCACAAAATTTTCTCCAAAAAGGAACAACAAGAACCCCTGTCATTTTCATAAGGGAATTCCCCTTGGGGGAGTTTGTTCACTTCGCCACCATTGTTTAACACTATCCAGGGACTAAAGC
>OX421450.1:23703766-23706266 GCA_949126865.1 Montipora capitata | reverse complement strand
ATGTGTTGGAGAGTTTTTAGAAGGCCAAATAATTATAAATACTATGTGGTGTGTAAAGGAACATCTTCAATATGCTGTGTACCGCATTTCCATGTAAAGTAGTTGACACTGTGTACTTTGATTAACGCAGCGTACACATGACATCGGGGGCTGTAATTATTATCGAGACGAGAATCGAGGGAAATAAGGGCGATCTTCCCTGCACTGGTACTGATGTTGGCATTTGAAGGCGTGACAACGGTTAGCGAAGGGAATAAAGCTAGAGAGGTGGGGTCGCTGACGTCTTGTGAGGTTCGGTTAATAATATATCGAGTGGTGCCGATGTGGAGCTGGTACCAACCCAAGAAGAATTTACAGGATGATTAAATTAAAATGGACTTAATGTATGCAAATTGCCATTGAGAAGTGATTGTCAACGATTCACCGTGCGATTCACCAGATACAGTTTAGCTCGATATGTAAGGGGGACAGAGTTTCCGGGGGTTTCGACAAAACACTGACCCCCGGTCAACTGACCCCCTTACTGACCCCCTACTGACCCCCTATAAAATCAATGGGAAAATGAATACTGCTTACTTAAGCCTCAACAACCCTTTTTAAACAGCATTGTTCAACAGTATTTAAGTCTAAGCACCCATTTTAAAAAGGTTAGCTTACATGAAGTAATCAGCCATCACAACAATAATCGAAAACTAACCTTTTTAAAATGGGTGCTTAGACTTAAATACTGTTGAACAATGCCGTTTAAAAAGGGTTGTTGAGGCTTAAGTAAGCAGTATTCATTTTCCCATTGATTTTATAGTGGGTCAGTGGGGGGGTCAGTAAGGGGGTCAGTTGACCGGGGGTCAGTGTTTTGTCGAAACCCAGTTTCCGGGCATAAGAACCATCCTATCCCGAGGTTGTAATCTAAACTAGTTTGTAAATGTGAAATCAAAACAATCCCGTAACATTTCCTGCTATTGCGGCACGGTTCACCATGGTGAATCGTTTGTTCAAAGAAATGAACTGTTTATCTTTCAGCTCACCGACGGTTCACCATGGTGAACCGTTGAGATTCACGATTCGAAACCATGTCATCACAGACCAGTGATTGCAAAAGTCTAATTACGTTGTCATATTTTCAAGCCTATACATTTCTTCCTTATAACAAGTATTAGAGGGGCAGAATTTGGAAAGCATTCATTGATTTATTTCACCATTGTGCTTACATAAATTAACCTAATTAATGAGAGTAAACAGTGGTATGGTCAAAAGTCGGGTGTGACAAACAATGGACTCGTTTTGCACTGTAACAGGGAAATTACAGACTTGTCGTTTTTCAGAAATTAATAACAGGTGTCGTTTTCATTAGCTTTATATTTTCAGGGTTTCAGCCTGAGTTTTTCAAAAGCAGAGCACCAACCATTGCCGATGAACTGTTCTTTTGCTACAACTGATTTAGTCAGTCCCATCGCAGAAAGAAAACGTCTTCAGGGGCCGTAATATATTTGCATAGCTATTCTGACTCCTTGGTATATAAAATATGTCAATCAACGCTGACCGTTGCACTTGATACTCATGTCAGTCCGTCTGGGAATAGAGCCTATTAAAGTGTTGAGAGGACAAAATGTACTTATCACACGAGTTTGGAACTGTTGGAATATTGCACGGGGGCGTATATTGCGTCGCACGGCTTCATACCAACGCACAACCAATACTCAGACAGTATTGTAGCCTACCAAAAATATTAAGATGCTGGTTAACTTTTGACAAGGAGTTGAGATTTCGGTTGATTCTACAGGGGCATAAACGTAACGTAAGAACCGTGCGTGTCTGGTGTTCTCGAGACAGAGGTGAGAGATGATTTCATGCAGACTGGAACGCCTAAATTGCTCTGTTGTAAACATGGTGGTTCACAGCACCAGCGAAGTCGTTTCTCTGGCCTTTCTGTGGGCGAATTCCAGGACCTACCGATACAACTTGAGCAAGTTTTGAAAGCTAAAAACTTCAATCGATGCTGTATTTTGCCGGTAGGACTGGGTGGCTCCACACTCATAAGAAAATCTATGAAATGAGAATCGGGGGTCTTCCCTTGTCATGGAACGGCCGAATTACCCAGAATTCCTTTTGGGCATGAAGGAGGCAAGCGCAGACTGGTCCTCATCAAATGAGGAAAAAGTAGCAAGAAGATTTCTAGGCGGATACTAAGGAGTAGCCAAGGTGCGTGCTGTTAACGTAGACTTTTTATCATAGGAAATTCGGCCTGGCCTTTAGTACTGTCTTGTCAAAGAAACGGTATAATGTAAATAAGAGAGTAATGAGATTTATATTTGGGATTACCTGTCCTCTTACGTACCACTTAAGTCAAACTCTACATCTCTATGCAATAAGCGCATTCAAAATTTCCTCATATTATCGTATAAAAGTAGTTAAAGAAAGAAAAGGCTTGTCCTGCATATATGAAAAATACGTTTTCTCTCCCGTTCTCTTGTTATGCATGATCTTCGTGGAAATTACATTC
>OX421450.1:23693766-23698766 GCA_949126865.1 Montipora capitata | reverse complement strand
CGTCTCCAACTTGATTTCTTGCAGTGTCATCGCTTTTGGTACAGCTTGGTTGCAGATGTAGTTAACATAGTCTTCCGCGATGTTGCCTTCTTCACATTCTGCGGTAATTGGGTGTCGACTCATGAAGTCGGCCGGGTTTTCAGCGTCTTTTCCAGGTCAGTAGATGAGCTGACAGTTATAGGGCATTAGCCTTAACTTCCATCTATCGATGCGTGCTGATGTTGGTTTGTGACTGTTGAAGATCCCCAGAAGCGGCTTGTGATCTGTGGCGATGGTGAACTCTGACCCATACAGGTAAAGGTGAAAATGTTCAGCAGCCCAAACTACTCCTAGCATTTCCCTTTCGGTCTGGGAGTATCTGTGCTCAACGTCGCTGAGTGTTCTCGGCTTGCGTAGCTGATAACTTTACCGTCTTGCACCAACAAACCTCCTAGTCCGACGGGGCTCGCGTTGACTATCACTTCGGTCTTGAGTCTCGGGTTGAAATACGACATCACATGATTCTTGGTCAGGGTGTCTTTCAATTTGTCGAATGCTTGTTGCTGCTCGTCGGTCCACAGCCAGGGGGTCTCTTGCTTGGTTAACAGTCGTAGCGGGGCGGTTATCGTAGCGTAATCTGGGATGTAACGGGACACGTACTGAGCCATTCCTAGAAGTGACTTCACCTCACTGACATTCTCTGGTTTGCTCATGTGGGCGATCGCCTTGATCTTGCCTGGGTCTGCCTTGATTCCGTTTTTGCTGAAGATATGTCCGTAGAACTTTATCTCACTCTTTGAGAGGCTGCATTTTTCCTTGTTCAGGCGCACATCGTGTTCCTGGAGACGTTGCAGCACACCACGGAGATTCTCGTCATGCTCCCTATGAGTTTTTCCGAACACGATCATATCGTCAGAGATATTCTTGCGTCCAGGGAGGCCTGTAAGTATTTCCTCAATTGCGTTCTGGAAAATCTCGGACGCCGCGTTGATTCCAAACATTAAGCGTTTGTATCGTCGAAGTCCTACGTGTGTGCTGAATGTGGTGATGTGACGGCTCTCTGGTGCTAGCTCGAGTTGGTGGTATCCAGACGAGAGGTCTAGCTTGCTGAATACTGTCGCTCCGTTGAGGTCAGCAACTAGGTCGTCGATTGTCGGCATTAAGTGCTTTTCTCGCTTCACAGCCTTATTCGCCTCTCGCATGTCTACACATATTCTCACTTGGCCAGACCTCTTGGGGACTACGACAATGGGGCTCACCCAGGGCGTCGGACCTGTCACTGGCTCGATGATGTCTAGTTCTTCTAAGCGCTTCAACTCCGTCTCGACATCCTTTCTGACATGGAAGGGGATGCGGCGGTGCGGTTGTTGCTTGGGTTTGACGTCAGGGTCTATGTGAAGCTTGATAACTTTTCCTTTCACTTTGCCGATTCCTCCAAACAGACTTTCGAATTCCTTGTTCGTGAGGGGCTGGAAACGAGTTTCGTCGGTTTTAACTTGATTGACGATCTTAAGCACGCCTAGCTGTTTAGCAGTGTGGAAACCCAGGAGGTTTCCCGAAGCACCTTTGACAATGTGCAAGGTTGTTTGTGTGCTGTTGGCATTGGCGGATATTTCGGCCTTGACAGTTCCCAGTAGGGGTAGGGGTGTCGGTGAGTCGTAGGAGAAAATTCTGCGCTTGGTTTTTTCTGGAGCTTTTTCCTTGTATAATTCCCTGAAGGTGTTCTCATCGATAAGATCAACCGATGCTCCGGAGTCAACCATCATTTCCACTTGTTTTTCGTCTATCTTGACTTGGCACATAGGTTGTTTGTCATGGCCTACTGTGTACACATACTCATCTTCTACATCAGTGTCTCGATGCGTGACCTGGTTTGCCGACTCAGGTGGGTTTGTTCTGCAAACTTTGGCGAAATGGTTTAGTTTGCCACATGAGGTACACTTTTTGTTCTTCGCGGGGCAGCTGTCTCTATGAGGGTATGTTCCACCGCAGTTCCTACATTTTCCGTCGCGCTTTCGGGATTTGTCACGGTTACGTGACTCTTGGCGATTTTGCGGACGGCGCTGTTTGCCTTTGGGTTGTGTTAGTGTTCCTTTTTGGGGTGGTTTTATTGCGTTCACGGTTTTATCCTTATTTTCAAAATCCTTCGCTTGTACTTCGCTTAATTCTAGGGCTCTACCAGCTTTCATGAGACCAGCTACGAGGTCCTCTCGCAGAGCTTTACGCCGAAGGGGGTTTGACTGGCAGTTCAAGATGATTTGTTCTTTGATCTCTTTGTCTGGATTTACGAAATCGCAGGTCTTTGCTAGGCTTCTCAGACGGGTATGGAAACTGTCCAGAGTTTCTCCATCCTTTTGCTTGGCCTGACGGAAGTTGTATACTTCGTATGTTGTGTTCACTTGTGGAGAGAAGTAAGCGGTTAGTTTTTCGACGGCTTTGTTGTAATCCTTGTCCTCGACGACGTCTTGAAGTGTCTTGAAGATCTCGTCGACCTCTGGACCGCCGTAATGCAGCAGAAGAGCTCTTTTCTGCTTGTCATCGGTAATCCCCATTGCAATTGTTAATCTCTCGAATCGCCCTAGCCATTTCTTCCATCTAGGACCTGCATTTCCATCGACATGAACTTTAAACGGTGGGAAGTTAGGCAGTGAAATCGCCATTGTTTTGATTTCGCGGGAAATCGCTTCGGAATTCTCTTCGGAAATCTCTGTAGAAATCGCTTCGGAAATCCTGGTAGAACGCGCTCTGTGGGTTCTTTGCTTGATCCTCGTCGCCAGATGTGATGTTTACGGTCAAATAAACACTTGAAACCACTTGTCCGAACACAACAGTATATTTACTAAACAGACACGACGACTACAACATACAAAAGTCCTAGCTCCTAGACCGCGTGGGTTATTTGCATAAATGATTGACAAGTCTCAAAAACACTACAGTTCTCAAAACAGGGATTAGGAGGGAACATTCGGGGAAAGTTTCAAGAAAATTGTTCGACAAATTTTTTTCCTGAGGAATCACCTTAACAGTCAACGCTTTTCGTGTTCAGGTGGAAACAGTTTGGAAAATATTTTCCTTCTGCATTTTTCGCTGGTTTTAATTCAGTTTGACATAATATCATGATAGCTGTGGTCCACACTGATGGCTACGCAGTTATTCAAGTCAAGCATCGGAGGGATATGAACTTAAAGCTGAGTACGGTTTATTTTTAATTTGTTTAGGGCTGCTTTTTTCTCTGTATTGCAATTTTTGGCATATCTTTGGAATCTCTGATACGGTTACATGATGCCTGGTGGACCTATCACTAGAACAGAAAAAAAAGGAGAGCGAAAGTGAACAACAACGACAAAACAGAATACCAGTAATAGCTAAAACTTGGTGGAAGAAGTTACTCCACAAATTCTTTTCTTTGGCACTTAAACAATTTGTTATTTTTACGGATGCGTTATTTCAAGTGCATGCGTATTTTTAAAAAGTGGTTTTGTCGGTTTTTCCTTTGTTCAGAAATGAAACTCGAATTTTTATTCTCAACTGGAATTAAATAACAATTATCTGTACTCTTGATTTATCTGTTTGTTTTTCTTTAAAATGCGAGCGAACAAGTACTTTTTTAATCTTTTGCCTAACTGTTTTTTGATGTGCATCGACAATTATTCACAATGGAATTGTTAACATATTTAAAAAAAACCCTCTTACCTTCAAAGTCAAGGAGTTCTTTCTTATTCACATCTAAAGGCTATCGCCGTCTTGCGAATTTTACAAATTCTCTTCTCTCCTCCCTCGATTTCTGCTCCGGCAGCCATTTTGAATGTATAAATATAACTTGTTCCCAGATCTCTCGATAACAACTACTGGTTCATGCGTCGTCGGTCCATGTAGGGATTCCATCATGAAGTAAATTGTGTACGAATCAACGTAATTCTTCCCCCGTTATTACACATTTGTGATATTGCGGCATCCGTATTCTTCGTTCCGAAATCGAGGTATTCTGAATCCAAACCAGAACTCCCTTGATAGGTTTTCTTTCCTGTATGATTCAAATCGTGTAATCTATCGTACTCGTTTTTTTATCGAGTCTTTTGTCCCTCGTTTACGAGAAGGGTTGAGTGATCCGTGCCCTCTTATACAGCGAAATATCTGATGGTGCTCGTAAAGTTGGTGCTCCTAAGAAGCGTTTTAAAGATCAATTGAAGAGCTCGCTGAGAAAATGCGACATAACCGACTTCGAAGCTCTTGCAAATGACAGAGGTCAGTGGAAGACAGCTGTTAAGACCGGAGTTGCCAAGTTTGAGAAAGCTCGAATAGATGATCTGAGGGAAAGTCGTCGCTGCCACAAGGAGAGTATATTAGCACAAGGTTGCTATCCCTGCGATAAATGCCCAAAAGTCTGCCACTCTTGGATTGGACTAGTGAGCCATCGACGAGCTCACGACCGCAAAGGAGAATAATTAACATTGTTTTGCTTCAAAAATTGGATCTATCGCTCACGACAGCCAGCCAACCCAAACCTTGACCCTTTCAAGGCTTTTACAGTAATAATATTAAACGGACACCGCAAAAATGATATCTGTTTTGGTCCACATGTTTAATAAAAATCAGTCATTTACCTTTTCCGACAAAAGAGCTGTCACATCTTTGTAGACACTGAACAAACAGCTATTACTATCCCTTTGGAAGTCTGATTTACAAAAAGTGATCAAATAATAGCGGAGCTTCGCGCGCGCCGAGCACCATTGTGAAGAAAATATGGTAACCCATCGATGCGAGAAATCTTGGTTTTATAGCCATGACGTCATCAACCGTCCGTATATACGTACGTACGTCCGTTCGTACGTCCACCCCTCCATGTATGCCAATGTGACCAGTATCATGCTAGTTTACAGCATACATCTTTGATCATTTGACACCTGTCAAAACAAGGTATCCGCTGACCAGTATCACGTGACCATACCGTGGGTTCAAGCTTAGAGCTCATCGACAAGGTACCGCTGACCAGGTACTGGTTTTCGATTGGATTGCACGCT
>OX421450.1:23661266-23688766 GCA_949126865.1 Montipora capitata | reverse complement strand
CCTTACAATAGTTGAGCACCAAGACTCACTTCGAAACCGAGACTAACAGCAACTCGGAAATGGCCCATTCAGCCAAATGCAGTTTTTTCACAACTCCTGGACAAGAATAAAAGGTATCCTATTCATCTCTCTCGTCTTCTTCCTCCTCCTCTTCATCATCATCGCCGTCATGATCATCATCAACATTATCGGCATCAAATGACTCATAGTTATCGTCATCAGCATCATTATCACAGCTTCCATCATCTTCAGCATCATTGCAGCTGCAAAGATCGGTACATTGACATCTATTTGTGGAACATTGCTCCTTAATTAGATGGAGGATTGCTTTGGTCTTTAACGTGGGAAAGAAGTGTCTTAGGCTGGTACAGCAGGCAGATTAATTTCTCAATTCCAGCAGCGGTCTTTCGAGTCCATGACTTCGGTGATGCTGATGCAATGCTCTGCCTCTCCGGCAGTTAATCGAGTTTGATGTTGACTGAGCCGAGAGTAATCAGCGCCGGTGTTGCGCTTTGCAAGTTCTTAGGTGTGCAGTTAGTCCAGCCTTGGATCTACGCAAGAGGTTTCACCTAGTGCACTTTACGAAAAGCATTTTGTGTAGTAGACCATCACCGCTTTGTTTTATGACTTCAGCTGGTATGCCATCCAGACCAGGCGCTGCACCAATTGTAGCAGTTTTTACAGCTTTCCTCAATTCTTTCATTCAAATGCATCATTGTCTCTCGAGCAGTTAGGTGGTCAGTTGCATCACTGTCTACGTTGCCTTCTTGATTCAGCAGTTGGTGAAAATGCTCTTTCCATCTGTCTGTTATTTCTTCCATCTGCTTTCTTAACCGGGGCAACAGTATTCGTTTTGGGGCTGTACACAATTTTAAGTGCGGAGAACAATTCCTGTGAATTGTTACACTCTTTCTTCCGCTTTCTTGCTCCACCAGTTGTCTTTCATTCTTCTTCGTGGGTCACTTTGTTGGTCTTATTTGTTCCTGTGAATGACTCAATGAATGAAATTAATGTATATTTGAAGTGTGGGTTATAGACGAAAGAGAGAAGTGATCAAGTAAAAAATGTTATTTATCACACCCGCAAAGAATCTTTTTATATCAGTTCCACTCTACGCATGGAATTCAGGAAGCGCCACAGTTTTGCAGGTCCAGAGCAAGAATAATAGGATTGAGATGTACCTTTCTATAATACTTGCTCTTCCTAGTCACAACTGAAAAAGTGTTCTCACAGTGTTGGAGTATGCATCTTCGGTGTGGGGTGGTATTCCCAAATACCTCGTTGAAGATCTGCAGCGTGTGCGGAATCGCGGCCTTTCTCTTATTGGCATTATGAAAGCTAGCCTTCCTGGCTAACTTTAAAAGCGCAGAGATGCAGCTTTTAGGTGCGAACTCGAGAGACTTTTAAGAGGTTAGTTGATGTGATATCTTAAAAGATTTTATCAACTCAATAAATGTAGATGTAGATGTAAGAAACATTCCAATTACTCACTGAAATCAATGCCATCGATCAATAGCCTCTACTCGAGTGATGAATCGCGTTCAGCCTTAAGATACCACATTCTAGGACTGATAGGGACATGAAGTCCTTTGTGCTAAGGTCAAGTCGAATTTTAAACAATAGATAATGTTCGCGTGAGTTATTATTCTGCCAAACTCGAACATTGCCTCATATTTATAGTGTTTTAATTTTATTATCGTAAATTCACCGTATTTTTCATTTAAGGATGTATTAATTAATAAAGCTATTATTATTTCTGGGAATTGTCTGAGGGACACTACAAACACGTGCATGTCGGTGTCAGGTTAGATGATGTTGATAGTAGTGGCTCCCGAGTTTGCAGCATCAACAGCATGCAGCAACCATTTTGTAATGATCAGCCTCCCAATGGGTTCTCTTGAGGTGCAATTGTACACCATACCTGTACGGGTTGCTTTATGGGGATTGCCCCAAGATGCTATCCGATGCAATCCTTCTTCTAATTGAGGAGCAATGTTGCTTTAATAGATGTCAATGGCGCGAAGCGGAACTTAAATATACCGATCTCTGCGGCTGCAATGATGCTGGAGATGATGAAAGCTGTGATAATGATGCCGACGATACGCATGAGTCATCTGATGTTGATAATGTTGATGATGATCATGACGACGATGATGATGAAGAGGAGGAGGAGGAAGACGAGGGAGATGACTAGGATACCTTGCCAGGGAGTTGTGATAAAATTGCATTTGGCTGATTGAAAGTAGGTGGTGCAAAATATGCCACAAGGCATTTTATGAAAAATGGCTCCTTCCTGTTATGCTACAGAGTTGTTTAAGTTACACTCCAATAGAAAGTATAAGTAATATTGGGACAATCTGTCGCCATAAACAATAGCTACAAGGCATTATGTGATCCAGCCTCGTTTTCCCGTTAGTGTGGTCACGTGATCCCTTCTATCACTGTTACGTGTCAGATAGACCCCAATTTGAAGTATGAGAATTTTTGTCTAAGATTCGCCACCATTGACGATGGTTACAAAGCATTTGAAGGTCAAGCCTCGTTTCCATGTTGGACTTTCAGTTACACTTTTAAACCTCGTAAAAGCCGTCGGTGCAAGCTACAAAATTGGCAACAACATTTGGCATGTTCTTTAGGGTCTCCTTAGCACATCTAGATGGGCAGCTTTCATAACGAAATTCCCACCGGATTACAGATGCCCCCAGACTAATAGGTGCATAAAGTTTGTATGACCATTTAAACACTCGAAAATTTCGTACTTGTTTAGGAACCAAAAGCTTTTGCCGTCCAGTGTGATGTTTCATAATTCACGACGTAGTCAATCAAACTCCATCGCTCTTTTGAGTTCGTAATCGAACTTAATCGAACTCACCCAAAATGTTTGCCAATGGAACATTCGGCGTGAAACTAACCATACGGGAGTGCGGTGGTAAAAGAAAACGAAACTTCAACGACGGCGGTTTAATCTTCCCCGACCTTAACACCGGTCGGTGTTATTACGAATGTGATAAAGACAGTTTACATGGTTTACTGTGCTGTTCATGTTATCCAGTACTGTGAATTTATCAGTTTTGAATCACCTAAACAATAAAGATTTTAGCTAATTGCAACGTGTTGATATCTTTCAGACTTGCCCTAAAACGCGGTTAAAAGAGTGAAATCCTTCTGGACCAATTCTATTGAGACAGAAAGCTTTATCGGTTTTTGTATGCCGTTTTGTTTTTCTGCCGAACAAAAGCGAACTGATCGCGTTGATTTAGTTCGATTGCGTTGGGTGTCTTGAAAACAAAGACCCCTAAGACCCTAAGACTCGAAAACGAAGAAAGTAACACAAAACCCTCAATTTGGCTAATCCTAGGCCTAATTAGGGGTCTTAGGGGTCTTTGTTTTCAAGACACCCGATTGCGTTCGGTAATCGAACTTAATCGAACTCACCGAAAAGCTCCAGTTCGATTATGTTCGAATACAGAACCAATCGAACAATTGAGTTCGATTGATTTTTGGATTGACTACGCCGGGATATTACGTGCCACAAACAGAGCTCAGGTTCCTACTGGGTTAAAGAAGAAAAAAATAAGTGTGCAAAGGTGGAGAATTTTAAAGCGGTTTGAAAACTTGAAGCGTGACTGGGTGGCAAAGGGTTCCTTTAACCATACAAATCCTAATAAATTCTTTCGACTGTAACAACACCAGTTTAAATGATATGATTAGCCAATATCAAAAATGCCATAATACCGTTGTTTGTCCCCCCAAAATTTTATATGAGCATTGTTTTTATTTTCTCTTGGGACTTACAATGGTCCCAAGAGAAACTGGAAACAATGCTTATGCAAAGTTTTGGAGGAACAAACAAAGAGTATTATGGTATTTTTGATACGCAGTTACTAAAAGAAGGAATGACCTACAATAACCTACAGTCATATTGAAACTGCTCTCATCCGGAGTCAAATTTCCACGATCTGTGTATGGTTTCATTAGCCATTCGCTTTTAAGATTCCAGATATTTATTTTTCACCGCCTGTCTTGTTTATCCAATAGACGTTCCATTCTTGCGCTCCACAAGGGTATATTTCGTTTAAAGATGCACTAAAACGCCATTCGCGTTACGATGACTTTCAACGCGCATTACCCCAACTCCCTCAAACTCAAATCTAACAAAATACGCGCAGAAGACTCTATGCACTAAGACACCACTTAGCAGGGGAGTGACAGGCAAGACTTTTCCCGACACGGAAAAATTTTTACTAGACGCTCCATAAAGAGCATACTGGGTTGCCTGTGGTACGTATTACACAAAAAAGGAAGGCACTGAATTAGGTGGTATTGAACTTCAGCGTTCCAGTTTATTGTTTCAAGTGGGGGGTCATTAAGACCATTTGAGGGGTCACCTACATGTCGTGCCAGCAGAGGCCCTTTGGCTCACACGTTCACACCGTAAATTATTTTGTAATGTCCTGTCCCATTTTGAGGTCTTCTAGTTTTTTAAGCTTTGGTAATAAATTAAGTTTAAAGATAACAAAACACGGTCTTGAGTAAAATTCACTCGTTTCTTCTACAACTAAATAGACTGCAAAAAACTAACTGCAAATTGCTCTGACGGACGTTTTCCAGCATGTCTTGCAGTTGCACTAACCAAACGTTTATTGCACACACTAAGAAAGGACGGAAGGTTTTGTTTCCGCTTCATAATTCCTCTTCTTGTTAGTCTAATCTGATGCCAGGCCAAAACATTGTTTACGTTTGCACCAGAAAAAGACAAGCCAAAAGACAGATGAAGAAAAAAAAAAAAGTTTCTATATATAACTCTGAATCGAATTCTCATCGGAAGATTAATGACAATCGAACTTAAAAACACGAACATTTCTGTACATGTACATTGCCGTGACTTTAACATCTTCAGTTCCCACAGCTTGCTCTCGTCTGACCTTGTAGCTCAGTCGGTAGAGCAGCGGGGATCTAACCCGAAGGTAGTGGGTTCAATTCCCACCCTGGTCAGAGTTTTTCTCTGTCCTTGTGTGGGCCCATTTCCATTAGTAGGGCTAACGCTCACATGGTTCATATGGGGTACAAAACTAGCACTTCTCAGTACACTCTAATCAGTTAAGTCTGTTGAAATATAAAGTGCTACACGGCCAATGTTTGTAAAAACGTAACCCTTCCATTAAGTGTGAGGTGCCTGTGAGGGCTTTTGAGCAGCAGGATTACTCAAGGCAGAGTTCTAGCTAAAATCAGGATAAATATAGCAGCTACATGATCGGACTAAGAAGTTCTGTTTCCATGTTTTATTACCAACGTTTATCTAATCTACACATTACATAAAATGAAATGATTCCAATTCTCATGCTCTTTGACAAAATAATACGTTGCCCCAATTAAAATACCTAAATGGTAAAATGACCAAATTATTTTATTATGCAAGCTTAAGGTTAACGTTAGCAAATAACTAAGTCTTAGCCATAGTCTTTGAAACTTAAATACTCAAATGACTTTTCACTACAATAATTATTGTAAATAGAATTTGTTGGAAAAAAAAGAACCTTATAGTTAAGTGAGATTTGTCCTATTAATGAAGCTATGCACATTAAGGCATGGAACTTTTCAAGAGCTGTTGTTCTTAGAAAGGAAGTACAGGTATATATTGGAAAATCAGTTATTTTGAATGCCAGTTACTTGTCAAACAATGAAGAATGTTGCCTTGGTTCAACTCTCCAAGGGCATGTAACCTAGCTTAACCTGTATCTCGTATACTTAGTTGTAAGAGCTACTGTACATTTTTGTTTTAAAAGCCTTTTCTAAAGTTTGCAATTTTCTTTTTCTTTCCCTGAGAAAAATGGGCAAATTCTTTAGTACAGAAATAATGACGAAGACTAAATTCTTGGAAAAATCCCTTCTGCCCTTTTTTCTTTTCTTAACAAAAGCACGTCATTGTGCAAATACCGAAAATTGATTTATTATCAATTTTGATCTTTTCCAGTTGACACAACTTCGTTTCAAATTCCGATTTCCACTCATGTTCTGTAGTTACACATTGTACTAAATTTGATTGATGCCAGCAGCTAAGCAATGGCATGTGTGGCATAAGCATGCATACACTGAGTGGGAAACACTTGCAAGCCTCCTTAAATCATGTACAATTGCAACATATTAATTTAATATTGCTTACTTCAAAACCATTCCTTTGTGCAATGGTTAATCAATTTGCAACATTGCTAATGCAATGAAATAAGACCAGAAAAGTTTACTTCTCATACCTTTTCTGTTGTCCTAGCTTGTGAAATTCAACAATTTGGTCATGAAATTACTTTACAGAACCCCCATGAAAATTGGTTTCTTTGTGAAAACTAAGCATACAGCATCTCTCTATACTTCAGATATGCCCCCCTTCAACTGCATAATTTCTCATTCCATTATGTGGAGCTTCTGGAGTTCCTTCCTTCCTTGGGTCAGGCAGGTAATTGTTTAATCCAGTAAAGAAGGTTTTGTGGAAACTTGCACGCCAGTTCTTGGGCCAGTCCTTGATAAGCCATATCAAAATGGGCAAAGTGGAGGCAAGGACAATCACCACAATAATAAAAACTGCCCAGCCAGGGTACTCAGTAGCTTGAGTCCATGTCTCCGAACCTTTGTCAGCAAATGGATCCTGAAGGAAAAACATAGCATTCTATGCCATCAGGATTTAAGCTATAGGGAGGACATAAGGATGAACAGTACGTCACTTGCCAGGGATACCTTAAGTTAGCAATTTTTGTTGCCCTAAAGGTCAGCTAGCATTTTGGAGAAGCAAATAGTTTGCTGGAAACATTGTTTAACTTTGGATGTAATTCCTGAAGAAATAGACTTTGCAATTAACAAAAACTTTAATTTGTCAACAGCGAATGAACCATTCCACAATTGAATGAGAACAGTAGAATTGCAATAAATTATAACAAAACCAAACTTACAGCCAAAGAAAACGACAACGCTTAACAGGAAATCCGTAAGGCGAGAAATAGATAAACAAGGCCTTGCAATTGCTTGGGGCGTTAGAAACACAAACATGGCTGAGTCCCAGCAGTCCCCAGTCAACGGGCCCTTTGGACTGGTAGCGGCCAGTAGTGCACTCTGAAATCACTGAAAATTTCACGCACTTCAATTTGAAGCTTCGAAATTAGAACAGATAAAATCTTTCCAATGCAAGAAATTTAAATGTCCACCTAAGACTTTTAGATGGTGGTCAAAAGCCCCTAATTCATGGCTAAAATATGTTGTCTTTGATTTTCTATTAGCACTTAGGTGGAATAAGAAAGATCTCGTTTTAGCAAAAAACGTTTGACGCTGTCACTCAAGACAATAATATTGTACGATTATGCAATATTATGCTCAAGTGATCAAAATCAATTCAAGCTGATCCTCAGGTGCACTTCATTGCTACACCTATTTCACTGCATGCTTTGTGGTTTACAAACATTCCATGATTTATCCCATTCATTTTTTGGATACAAATTTTTACTGCTGGCAAACTGCCTTTGTCGTGAGCAATTTGTAATTCACCACTGCAGTCAATTCATATGTTACGTGATGTTGCACTTGTGGACCACAGTAGAATGGTTCTCTACAAATTTTGTGATAACGTCATCATGGTAGGGTGGCCACAGAGAGTCTAAAGAGGTCATGCGGTGTTGAGTTCATCGTGTTTAACCTTGTCTTGTTTTTGACCTAAGGTCCTTCTACTCTGCACATGGACCATCATGACTTAATGTTCTCAACGCCACATACATGCACATACCTGTATACATCCAACAAATTGAGAATAGGTTGGTGGACTCTGGCTTTGTTGAACAATCAGAGCAATTAGAACAATGAGCAAAGCCAATGGAGAGATGTATTTCCAGCAGATCATCCAGCCAATCCATGGTCGCTTTCCAGTCATGAATTCAATGTCATCTGCAAACCTGTTGATTTTGTATACATGAAGTTATCACCAGTCAGGCTGTTTTTAAGTTGCTATAAGTAACAGAGTTTTAACTTGTAAGTCAACAGAATACTTATTCGTTTAAGAGCAAAAAATTTAAATATAGGCTCAAACCAAAACATACAATCTGACAAAATGAACGGTACAAGAAAGAAAACAAAGAAGTATTGTACCAAATCAAATGTGTTTACAGTGGTGATGTGATATAAAAAATTTGTATCACTTGTCAAAATGAGACTTAAGAAATTTTTAAAGTGTTGGTATAGAACAAGCCAAAAATGTAGGGAAAAATGTTTTCAGTGGACTAATATGGACATTATTGATCTCCTAGATAGGTGTCCTTATATATTTTAGAGACACCGGCATTTACTGGTAATCTAAAATCTTCACAATGACCAGTGGGTTCAACTTCTCTCAACTTCTCAATAAATGCACCATGGTTTCATGGAAGCAAAGCAACAAGATGACATTCTAATCTTCAAGTAAATTGCAAAATTGTGTTTAAAAAAACTTATAGGAACTTGAACTGCTGAGTTAATTGGACCATACAGTCTAGTAAGTGTCTTTGAGACAAGTTATAAGGTTTTTCAGATTTCCTGAACTTGGCCAGTGCTATACTTGGTCACAAAATCTTAAAAATTCCAGCTGCATACAAGTAGTTTCAACACGACATAGTCATGAACTGTATGTGCAAGAGGACCAATTAACTGTATAGGATGGAGAGGAATGAATGTACAGATTCACACAGATATGACCGTTTCACTTAAACTTTTTAAGACAAAAATAGAGTACCTGTCATTGCCGTAAACCCATGCCACTCCAATGCACTGGAACAAGGCGATAACCAGCAAAGGAATGGTAACAGAGTAATCATCAAACATTTGAAAAACGTAATATCCAGGACCAGACACAATGGCTAAGCCAAACAAAAACAGGACGACTGCGACAAGCAATGTAACCAATTCTTTCCTCATGTTGGGTAAGATCTTGAGATCAATTATGGGACCAATGGCAGCCTCAAGGGTTCCAAACTCACTGTCAATTCCAAGAAGAATCAACATGAGGAAGAAGAGAATAGCCCAGAGTGGTGATACATCCATGAGCAAAAGAGCATCAGAAAACGTCATGAATGCGAGGCCAGGCCCACTTCCAACCTGTTAGGCACAAAAACAAAATAATAATAATTATTATAAGGCTTTAGCACAAAATGTGTGAAAAATTAAGTTGTTGTTGAGGGAAGGAAAATCTTCAATATAAGAATGAAATTCAAAATATTTTGTCACCTTTTGGTGTACTCAAGGTGGAATTTCATTGAAAGCATCAGCCACCTGTACTTTATTTTGTCACAAAAGCTCAATTCACCATTTTTGGTTGGAGCCAAGCAAAGGGCAATGATGAACATGAAATTCTCTTTGAATTGACTTCTGTTAATTACTGCCATTTTTCTACCTGAGGTTACAGGTGTCATACGGTATCTTGGTGTGCTTACATACTCTCAGTGACATACTTCAGGAATAGCACTTCTGAAATGCATTTTTAATCTCATTTCAACAAGAGCAAGTGAGGCTTACTTGATTTGTTCTTACCGTGCTACATGTAGCTTTGGTATGATTTTCCCTCCAACTTTTTTTCATTGCCTGACTCTCCCCCTTGTCAGGGTCATCCCCTAAAGCCTTACTCTTCTTTTTTATAAAAAAACGGAGGTCATTTTAAAACATCTGAAGTTTTGGCATGTCTAATTTACAGAGCCCATGGAACCCACCTAGGGGGTATTGGGTGAAGTTTCATAAGTGATTAAATCCACATTCTGTTAATAGCATGAACCACATAAAAGGCTACCGTATTTACCCGTGTCTAAGTTGATCCCGTGTACAAGTCGACCCCCCCATTTTTGATGGCCAAAAAAGCAGTTTATTAATTTCTTTGTTAAAGTGGTACTATGATAAAAAAAATATTTCCCTTTTTTCTTCAGATTTTGAAAGCGTGTTCGCTTAACACCTAACTGGCAAAATTTTGAGCTTTGAGTTTTATCCAAAGGCTGTTTATTTTGAGTGTAAGTTTTGGATTTCATGGTCCGCCATTACTCATGTTCAAAATTGACCGATTAGACCTCAGAGGGTTAGATCTAGAAAAAAATGACGTCATTTACTCACTAGCTTAAAATTTCAGCGTGTAAACACAATTTATTATAATTATATGCAAAACACGGGTTTAAAAGTCTGAAAGCCCGAAATTCCCGTGCTGCATATTAATTCAGCCGCATACATACGCATTGTATTCTTAAACTACTGAGTCTTTGACGTCATTTTCTCCTCGACCCAGCTCTCTCAAGATTTTAAAGTTAGTAATGGCAAAAGTAATGGTGGACCAATAAATAAGAAAATTCCAGTTAAAATAAAAAGGTGTCTTTTTAAAACCAGAACTTAAAACTTGGGTCAGTTAGTGTTTAGTTAACATAGTTTTGAAATCCAAAGGTAGTCCTACTACTTTAAATGTTCATGGGATACTAATCTTGTATTCTTCGATTTCTGGAACTGTGGATACACAAAAAAATCAGGGCCTCAAGCGCTTAATAGTTTTGTGCTTCAGCAGTTGTTGTATATGCGGGCATTTTGTCCTTAAGTTTTGAAAAAGTTCCCAGAAAATCGAACATGTAAACCACAAACTAACCTGTTTCGCTGTTCAGGGATAAAGGGCTTTGGAGGATAAGCACAACATCACAGAAGCTGGAGTCAATATTCGAAAATGACTTCAAAAACGATGCGAAATGTGCAAGGTTTAATTGGTCCTTGATTTATAAATTTCCAGTGTCTATTTCATATTAATTGTGCTAGTGAGTATCTTCAACATTTAGAGTTGAACAAATCCTTCTTCATTTCAACTGGAATTGCTTACATTCATTTTGAAGTCTTTTGCCACCAGATGAAAAGCCAACCTTTTCTACTGCATTCGTTATGCCCAACAAAACATTATGTTTTTTGAATAAATTATTTAGCTGGAACTTGGCTCTAAATCCTTGACCCGTGTATAAGTAGAGGGCCGTTTTTGGAGCTTCTTTTAAGACCATAAAAGGTCGACTTATACATGGGTAAATACAGTATTAAAGTACAAGGTGGGTTCTTGAGTGACATTACTAACAAGACATTGTTATGGCTGCTTTGACTTTACATTTACTTGTACATGCACACTTAAATGTGTGTGTGTGTATGTTTGGGATGGGGGAGTCTTTTTATTGTAGCCACGCACTTTTATCGGTATATTTATTGGGTAAGCCCCCAGCAAGATTATGATGAGCCAATGCAGATGATGGAATCTGTCTCTGTTTTGGGGGGCTTAACAGGGGTGTTTGATTGAAAGTTTTCACTCACGAACCATGCAGTTTAACCAGGGAAACTAATTTGTTGCGCAGGCTTCATTCAGTTATTTGCAGTAAAAACATGTCTTGAATAGTTAGCATCAAACCATGTCAGACTTTCTCTCATTTCGGCGATTTTAGATGGAGTTCTGAGAATACAACTGGATTATCTATTGGTACCCTGACTATTACCCATGATCCACGCTTTTAAAACCAGTGACCATTTTGACCGTGCTATGACTTTTTGTATTCAGCAATTTTGAGGCGGTTCCGTAGGTTCCGTGGGTTCCATGAATTAGACGTTTAATATAAAAACATTTACATGAAACTATCCAATAAACAGCAGAAATACCTTAGTGACTGGAATGCCTGTCACCGACTCCCGATAACCAAGGATAGAAAACACAACAATACCAGCAAAGATTGATGTACCACAGTTGATAAATACCACAGTATAAGCATCTCTCATGACTTGGTTATGGAGTGGCATGTAACTAGCAAATGCAATTAGTGCACCAAAACCCAAACTGAGAGTGAAGAACATTTGAGTGGCAGCATCTTTCCAGATATTGGCATTTGCCAAAAGTTTCCACTGAAATGAAATAATGGTGGTTAGACAGCTACAGAGCTACGTGTAAGTTCTCACAGGAACCTGACAGGAATTGTGTTAATGCAGAAATTGTGCATTTTTGACAAAAGGGGGGTTCCAGGATTCCAGTAGGAGAATGGAAACCACTACAACATCCAGGTGGATTGCATGCCTTTCTGCCATTTTGATTTCTCACTCCATTGAAATGGGGCAGGTGTGGCCGGACAAAAGCTAAAGGAATGTTTTTGTAGTATGGCATCAAACCATGGAAAGAGGGAAAGACATGCCTAGTTTTTGGACAAATGGTTCACAGTGGCTGCAAATGAGAGTTGTCAGAGTTGGCAATGATTTGCAAGGATTGTTCAAAGGTCAGAAAGAAAAACGCTTTTACTACTGGATCCAAAAATGTCCAAAGAGCAGTGCCATCACAGGAAATAGTACAGCCTTATCAATGACACTGCTCTGCCCATCTTTGATTGCCTATACCAAGAACTGTAGCTATATGATATGTTAAGTTCAAGTTGTGAGACAAAAACAACAATAATGAAGACAAGGTACATTGAGGTCAACTTCTTCTTTAGGAGGGCGTTGAAAATATTGGAACCCAGCAAAAATGCCAGGGACCCCAAATAATTGGCAAGACATGTGGGTCCCAGGACCCAAAATGAAAAATCCAAAAGTCAACCCTGCCTGAATAAGAAAGACATTTGCTTAGGTTATTAACATCCAAAGCTATTAACAAACAGGTAAAAAACTCAAGAATGTATTGTGTGGTACCAGAAAATATCCAGACCCCCACTAAATTCTGGAGTGGTTACATGTATGTGGGGCTCAAAGTCATGAACCTGAATGTGCCACTTACAGACTTTTGTGGGTCATTGTGATGCTTCAGTCTTTCAAGCTGCATTTTTCCTACCATGCTTCAGCTTTAAACAACTTTTCTTTTTCAGAAAAGCTCTTTGGAAGCAAACTAACCTCAATGAAATATGAGGACCTCTTTGTGAAGCCTCTTAAAACAAAATTTAGCTGCTATTGTTCATTAAGACTCTCCACAGAGATTTCCCAAGCTACATTTGGTCTCTGCAAGATGAGCTTAACTTTCATCACTTAAGAGAAGACAAGGGAATGTTCGTGATTAAAAATATTTAATTGGGCGTTACTAAACACAGGAACCGAACGGAACGGAACGGAACGGAATATACTGGAATAAACCGGAATATGCCGGAATGAGGCGGAATGACACTGGAATGAGACGGAATGAACAAGAATGGTACCGGAATATACCGAAACGAGCCGGAATGACACCGAAATGAGGCGGAATGACACACAAATAAAGCGGCATATACCGGAATAAACCGGAATATGACGGAACAAGGCGGAATGACTCTCGAATAAAACCAAATGACATCGGAATGAGACAGAATAAACAAGAATGGTACCGGAATATACCGGAACGAGGCAGAATGACAACAGAATAAGGCAGAATAAACCACAGAAGGACACCAGAATCAAGCTGATTAGCGTGGACCGCAATGACAAGGAACAAAAGATGATTCATTCTGTGAATGAATAAATGTTGCAGAATAGAGACTGACAAAAAAAAAAAAATTTACATTAAGGGGAAGTAACAAGGCTTGTTCTCACAATTCTTCATGTAAATATATTATCAACGATCGATCTTTTTTTCTGTGCTTCTTACTTCTTTCTTCAAACAAGGAAACTCTGCGTTCAGGTTCGATGGCATTATTGCCAACAATCGGGAAGAGAAAAAGAGTCTTCCGGCCGTTTGTGTGAATCTATTTTCGTATATCTCCATCACGTGTGGGTCGTGGGAGGCAGGCAAGCAGCAACGGTAATACCCCATTTCCGAGTTGCTCTATGCCTCAGTTTCAAAGCGGGTTCTGGTACACAACCATTCAAATGGAAATGAGTTGCGTATTGTCATGCAAATCAAACTCATTTACCTTACAATAGTTGAGCACCAAGACTCGCTTCGAAACCGAGACAAACAGCAACTCGGAAATGGCCCATTAGTTTGTGGTTCGCTGAACTTGATTGTGATTGGTCAATGCACAATTGACCTGTCAGAATGAAATAAAAATGTTGACGGGTTTTCTGACTCGCACAGTGAAAGCCGCCTCCGAGATATAGACATAGACATAGACAAAAACAATTAGAATAACATTCTGTTTCTCTTGCTCCTTTATTTGTCATTGAAAAAAATGTTACTTCCACAAGAAATAATTCTTCATTTAGCGATGGATATACGTGTCAAGTTTTTCTCGTGATCGAAGTGTTCCAAATGTTATACAAAGGCAAAAACACATGCAATGCCCTTAGGGAATCACGTGACACAACAAAAGCGTTTTCAGGTTCATTCCTTCCGTTCTGGTATATTCTGGCACCATTCTTGTTTATTCCGTCTCATTCCGATGTCATTCAGTTTTATTCCAGAGTCATTCCGCCTTGTTCCAGCATATTCCGGTTTATTCCGGTATATGCCGCTTTATTTGTGTGTCATTCCGGTGTCATTCCGGCTCGTTTCGGCATATTCCGGTACCATTTGTGTTCATTCCGTCTCATTCCAGCATATTCCGGTTTATTCCAGTATATTCTGTTCCGTTCCGTTCCGTTCCTGTGTTCAGTAACGCCCATATTTAATTTGGTTTCTCTGTAACAAGTATATGTACATGCAAAATGGAACGGTGTATAAATACAGTACCATCAGGTAAGAACCGCTTACTTGAGTTGTCTATGGTACTGCACTGGTAATGAGCCTCAATGCAACTTCCGTGATCACTGGAAAAGATTATAGTTTTAATGGATTTTTGAGTGAACCTGGATGTTGTTAACTGCAGTGGTGAAACAAAATCACTTTGCTTTTGGTAAGTACATGTATCTTACCAAAAGACTAGAAGATAATCGCATAAAATTACTTGTAGATATTTGTTAATCTATGTTGTTCTTTTCTGTAATTTACATTAACCTTCGTACATCAAATTAAATTTGTTTACAGTACATGTGTTGGCAATCGTGTTCATTTCAACTTCTTAACACACTAATGAAAGCTCAAAAATGTGACTGAGAACTCCTTGGGGATGTCAATAAATTTAAAACTAGAAGGTTTAAAAAATAAAAGTAGTGATATGCAAAAATTTGGTTTTATCAATAGAGTTGATAAGTGTAAATTGGCCACCGTACAGACATTCTAAAAGCTGGCAATGAAAGTGAGCCTTGCTTACTTGACTGAGGACGGAAAAACATTATTTCTTCAGTGAGGACGCCATGTTGCTTCATCAGATTAAGCACAAGATTGGAAACTATTCAGTTAATTAAATCACTAATTGCAAGAACGATTTTGTTGTGATTTCTCTTGTTCAATCTTTGTAAAATATGCTGTCAATTCCACTCAGATTTTTCATCTTGACTGGTGGTAAAATGCATATTAGATACTAAAACAAGGAATGACCAACAATTACCTACAATGATGAGCGTTACTAAACACAGGAACAGAACAGAACGGGAAGGGAACGGAACGGAATGGAATGTATCAGAATAAACTGGAATAAGGCAGAATAACACCGGAATGAAACGAAATGAACAAGAATGGTACTGGAATATAATGGAACCAGCTGGAATGACACCCAAATAAACTGGAATATAGCAGAATGAGCCTGAAAATCCCAAAATTATTGTTTTAGTTTGCTCGGACAAAATTTTAAAAAATCCCATCACCAGCACAAGCAAAAAATTGCTTGTGTAGCCATGGCTTAAGGGAATTTCACATGTTTTTGCCTTTTGTAACATTTGGAGCACTTTGGTCGTGAGAACAATTTGACAGGTATATCTGTTGTAGTTCAATTTTGACTTTGGAACAATTTGTTTTTGAACTGGTACAATTTTAATTTGTACTGGTGCAAAAACAGTGAAAATAGTTCAATGTTTGTTGAACACAAAGAACACACTTCATTGGTAACAGCTGTTTGCCATTCATTTACTTAGTTCAAGAGGTTACTGAAATAAGGCTTGCTGAGCATTCAGAGCAGGACAGAAATAGCAAGACTTGTTGGAAATACTTAACAGTCTGGTTTAACCAAGAATAACATGAGTGGTTTTAAGCACTAATTTACACAATTTAAGCATAAACACTTGTTCTACAATGGTTAGCTTTTATTTACAGTCATGATGTACTAAACAATAACATTAAGAATTTAATTTAAAGCCTGTTCATTTAGTGTATGTGGTGACAAGGGCCAAGGATTGCTTGAGATAGACTATTGATCGAGTTACGAGTTGAGTTGAGTTTGAGTTAAGATTGAGTTAAACTTGAGTTAATATTGAGTTACGGTTTTTGGCATATTTGGCACTTAAATCTAATAAATATTAAGTAGAAGTCACTGGGAAGACCATGAAACACTGTTTTCGTGAAGTGCACAGGTGTATATTTACGAAATGGTTTTAAACTGATCAAAACAATCTTGAAATTTCATGCATGGCAGTATCCTTGTTTACCAGTTTACCAGTTTCAGCACTTGGGACTCCTTCGATTTGACTACTGTCTGTTTTGCTGTTATGTGGTCTCGTCGACCAATGGTCCCTTTAGAAGATTATGCCAAGCCGTCACAGAGTTTATGAACATTGAAGTTTGTGAGACGGGACCTGCGATTTATAGTCCTTATTCGCGAAGACTTGAAAGTCTAACCATTTGCGGATGTTATTACAAAGGCAACACCTTCTCCTCAATTATTTTAAGACCCTGAGTGTTGCGAGTCCGTCCGGAGTCGAATTCACGATCTCGTGCATAACAAACTGAGCCACCAGTGCGCGGTTGTTCCGTATAGCGAGCAAGTCTATCAACGCAGAAAAGATGTCTTCTTGTAAGGCTAAAGATGGGTTTTACTGTTAAGCCAGCTTATAGCCCCGGCGGCTAAACGATTAAACGTACCGTTTGTCATCCAGCAGCGTGGTTTTCATGATCGGCTATCACACAAAATTATCGGAACAAGTGAGCCGCAATGAGGGTTTGTGTAAAATCTGGAACTCGGAACCTGGAACCCGTTTTTCTCCTTACTGACCCTAGCCTCGGAAGTGCCTTTGTCAGTTCTCATTAATGTCACAGTTGCCGGCAAAAACAAAAGAAACCGTGAACGAAAAACCAAAATTAATTAACAAGTAAATAACAAGTAACTTCGAACGCTTGCCGACGACTCTTCGATTAACTATCAACATTCCATTGAGTGAGAACCAGAACCCGAAGTGCGCAAAGATGCCAAGTCTTACCATGTAGAAACGGGAAACAGAAGGTGAGCGAAACAAACATCATTTCATAGTGTTTTCCCTGATTAGTAACAAGTCATATTCTAGAAAAGGGTTTTTAGGCCTAGGGTTAGACAAATGGAAGGTTTAATTTTGGGTTACTTTCGGAAAGGTAAAACAATGACCTGCAAGTACGAGTGACCCGTCAAACTGAAAGTGACTTTTGTTTTAGACCCGGCCCAATCTTGGTCTTAAATTTCTGGGACAGTTGATGCCACACATAAGTTCAAAAAAAACAGAATGTTATCCTAATGGTTTAAATTTCTATGGATCTCGCAGGAGGCTTTCACCGTGCGAGTCAAAAAACCTGTGAACACTTTTGTTTCATTCTGACAGGTCAATTGTGTACTGACCAATCACAATCAAGTTCAGCAAACCACACACTAATTACTGTTGCTGCTTGCCTGTTTCCCACGACCGACAAGTGATGGAGATATACGTGAATAGATTCACACAAACCGGAAAACTATTTTTCTCTTCCCAATTCAGTTGGCAATAATGCCATCGAACCTGAATGCAGTGTTCCTTGTTTAAAGAAAGAAGAGTCAGAAGCACAGAAAAAAGATCGATCACTGATAATATATACAAAAAAAAGTTGAGTGGACCACTTTGCAATAGGCCACTTCGGAAAATACCATAATACTCTTTGTTTATCCGCCCAAATTTTGCATAAGCATTGTTTTTGTTTTCTCTTGGGACCGTTGTATTTCCCAAGAGAAACTGGAAACAATGCTTATGCAAAATTTGGGGGGACAAACAAAGAGTATTATGGTATTTTTCAAAGTGGCCTATTGTGAGAACATATCGTGACTCGTTCCAAGCCTTGTTGCTTTTCCTTTAATGTAAACTGTTTTTTTCTGTCAGTCTCTCTATTTTGCATACTCATTCATTCACAGTCTAGAATGAAGAAAAGTCATGTTTCGTTCCTTTGTCTATGCTAATTACTAGCTTCATTTTGTTGTTCTTCTGGTTTATTCTTGTTTATTCTAGTGTCATTCCGCCTTGTTCCAGTATATTCCGGTACCATTCTTGTTTATTCTGGTGTCATTCTGCTTTATTCCAGAGTCAATCCTCCTCAATACAGCACATTCCAGTTTATTTTGGTATACATGTATTCCGTTCCGTTCCAGTGTTTAGTAACACCTGACTTGATTGTTAGATTTTATGGCTAATTTGCTGGGTTGATTTAAGACAAAGTTTGAAAAAAAATTTATACCTATGGGCATGCAGAATGTGGTTTATAGTTTTCGATCAACTCTTCAAATCTTTTAACTGAGGAAAAATACATGTAATTTCCAGAGGTTTACCTAGGGTGGAAGATATTTTCAAATTCTGAAGGGGTGAGAGGGTTGACGTTACCTTTTGGAAATGGGGAATCTGATGGGGTGGGGGTCCCAATTGAAATTTCCTCTGAGGTGGGGGAGTCTGAAATTTTTCTGGAACCACACATTTCCCATGATTTGTTATTCTAGAATGAAATCAATGTGGCTTCAGTGTATTGCCTGACCATAGAGAATGACATCACAGCACAGTAAACAGCCACATTAGTGATTGCCTGAATTCGTTCCTCGAGCAGTGAATTCTCATTGCTGTCTCCCTTTAACCTAGGTTGAATTATAATTTCTTTGTCTCTATTGCAGAGATGTATCCAGAGTGCATCATTGCATCTTGGGACGCACTCATTTTCCTTTTGGACGCATAGGATATGGAACAAAGGGTCCAATTGAATGCACAAAAAAAATAGCATGTTTATGCAAATTACGAATGCCAGAAAAAACATGCGAACGGCGTATTTCACAAGGAAATTGAAAATTCCCATTTCTCACGACGGAGAAATGTTTGAGTTCCGTTATTTTCTGATTTTTGCAGTTGAACAATTTCATTTTGTCAACCATTCAATGTCCAGCTTAAGGAGTTAAGTTTTGAATTCCCACGTGTTGTGTGACATGATCGGAGTTGTTTCTTAGGCGAGAAAATTGGCGCCAGTGATAATAAAACATTTCAGACGAAGTTCAGTTTGTTGCATGCTTTCCAAACGAATTTCAAGCATTAATTCGCTTATCGTGAACGAAATAACAGAGAATCCAACGGCGAAGTATGTTAAATTTTTTCTTTTGTGCGACCCTGTTGATGTTAATTCTGGGTCATCGTCTCGGTTGTTGTTTTGCACGTAACTTGTCTGTTTTCAAATTGTGCAACTTTTTCGGAGTTAGTGTTAAAATTAATGTGTTGAACATGAAACTTGAATGTATTCAATCACTTGATTATTAACATTGGCCATGACGAAGTCATGGCCGCACAGGCCGACGATGAAATGTGTATCGATCGCTTATATTCGTTTACTCTTTTGTTCCTAAATTACACCTCAAGTGTTGTTAAAATAAATGATGCTCTTTTACGGAAAATTGAAATCGAGTTCTGTGTTTTTTTTTTTTTTTTTTTTGCTGTGGAGATCTAGGTCATTTATCAACTGGAGCCAACAGTTCGTACAGCATACGGATTCCTTGAGACGTTTTCAGATGTGATTGATGGAGCTTCGACAGCCCATACATTTTGATCGATGAATCAACGGGCATAACAGTTTCAAAGAAATTGATCATTTTAAGAACATATTTGTGGGGAGGGATAAGAATTTATTTTTGTGCAATTTAGAAATCTGAAAGGGTACTGCAGCAGCAATTAAGAGGCAATAGATCAAATATTAATTCTTGAATATTAATTAGCTGGACCCCCAAAATTTTGCAATGGGCCCCCAAATTCTTCAAAAAGGGGTCCAGAGGACCCCTAAATTTGAAAACCTGGATACACCTCTGCTATTGGTGATAATGAATACCAGACACAAAGAAATTACAGATCAACCTACAATACCAGACACATTTAGTTGGAACAAAAGTGAATGAATGGTCTGGAATCATCATGTTACAAGATCACAATCCCATTCCCATCCCCAACCCCCCCCCCCCCCCCACCCTTTCCAATTTCAATGTTGTGCAATGTTTCAATGTTGCAATTCAATTTCAATGTTCCTTCAACATTGAAGGAAAGCAGGGATTGGTGTTCCAACAAATGTGAGGAGTATTGTAGGTTAAAATCATTCTGACTTGAAATCAAATTTAACTTGTAATGCACATATGCACATTCTTGTGCAAGCAATAATTGTAATAAAGACATGCAGTTTATTAAAGATTAGATAGTCAAGATATAGGATTGAGTATGCAAGTTCTTACATCTGGGTTGAAGAAAGCTTTGACACCATTTCCTGCTCCTTCTAAGGTGACTCCTCTGAAGAACAGTATTATCAGGATGACATAAGGAAATGTGGCTGTGAAGTAAACAACCTGAGAGAAAATAAGAATATTGGGATTAGCTCTACATCCACAGGGAACTTGAGAGAAAGTTATAAACACCAAATATTTTGGAATCAGGTTCGCTTTATGTAGTTCTTGAAAAATAAGAACCAGTCTGTCATCACAAGTGTCTTGGCGAGCTTCATATATGCAGATCCTTAAATTTCCCCAGGATATAAGAATTTAAGCATGCATGCTACACTGTATTTCAATGTTATCTTTTCATATTCATGCAGTTGCTTACATCGAGTGAGTCTCTAGTTAACCAAATCCATGTGCTTTGCTTACAAGTACATGTATAACTTGTACTTATAACAAGATAAAAATCTGGGAAAAAATGTGAGGCAATCAAGTATCACTTTCAATGTGAGTTCTTAAATGATGGCTCTAATTCACTTTCAACCCATAAAATTTCATTTTGCTTCCACAATATCATTGTATTGAAATGATGATGATAATGATGAGATGCTGATCACTGTAGTAAGGCTCACTTAGCTAAGCAAAAGTGTCCATTACTCAAAACTCAAATCAAAACACAGGAAGTTATTAAAGCAAATTGAAATTAATAAAATGTTGGTTTTTGACCTGGAGAAAAACCTCTTGGAGTAGAGTAGACAATGAACCAACCACAGTCAACCCACTTACTGTATGATGTTTCACCACTGCGCCAATCATGCTCCTCATCAAGCGATCATTAACTTTTAGAACATGTTTTTAGAACATAATTGTACTGACTGTTACTGACTGTTTTACTGACTTGCTCAATACACACCTTCCCACTTGATTTAATTCCTTTTACCACACACAAATATGTGATAACCCAGGCAAATGCCAGACAACCAACAAGTTTTCCATTCAACCCAATTCCACCATCTTCAATGTTGGTTGAGATCTGCAGAGCATGATGGTAAAAATAAAACTGTGGTGGGTCTCGGACGCAACAGTCTGCAAAGTTGTCAAGCCGATACTTCAAGTCCTTGTAGACAGTTGATGCATGACAGGTGTCGTTCCTTGCACAGTTCTTAAAATCGGTATCCAGCGCTTTGTAGTTGTTGTATTGTGGACAAAGAGTGGGGTGATCCCAAGGCAATGTACTGGTAAATGATATGAAGAAATAATAACAGCACCAGGCTATCACAACTACATAATACAGACACAGCATCAGAGATACCATGAGACATGCCACACCAATACCAAATAATGCAGGGTGAACATCTTGCCAGCATCGTATGGCACTTTTTCTCATTCGCTGACCAATACTAAGCTCCAGAAAGAACAGTGGCAATCCCTCAATCACCATAAATATGAAATAAGGAATAAGGAATGCACCTGTTGACATAAGCAAAATGACTTAATGAATACTTTCAAGTTAATCAAAGTCCTAAAAACCCCTTGGCAGACAACTTTTCCAGAATAAATTATTATTGTGCATCTGAATTTTGAGAATTGACCGGAATAACAAAAAGTTGAGACAACTGCTGTCTACCTTGTAGATTCTCTTTATTTTAGCCCACAGTAAATCTAGTTGAAGTGGTTGGCCCCCTTAATCTACTAACCCAAAAATGTTCTTCCCATAATTTCATGTGGGGGGATCAAGGTTAACAGAGTTAGTACTTGACAAATCATAAAAGCCCACTATTGACACTTAACTAGTTTGTGTCTCTGATTCCCCTTTTGTCAATGCTTAATTAGGGGTTTCTCCACAATACAATGTGTTTGTTGACTTGAGCTTGCTGTAAATTACTGAGATAATAACTGGCTGTGTAGAAGAAATAGATTGCTGCTTATTACTGGTAAGCAATGATATCAGCGCTCAGTTCTGTAAAACCTCTCTAGCCATGATGAAGATAATATAAAAGTATCTTCCAGCCAGCTGACTTCAACCCCATATACAGAACCAGACAAAGTGAACTTCCTTGTTCTTTAGAAGTTAGCTTATTCTTTAAACTTTTTATGCCAGAATTAGTCAATAATCAAAGAAAATCCCTTTTTGTGTTTTAGTATTTGAACTATTATTGATTGCCTCTGAATGAGCTTGGTAGCTGAATTTCTTCTCTACAAAAATAAAAATTAATTTAAAGTGGTACTATGATCAAAAAATCATTTCCTTTTTTTCTTCAGATTTTGAAAGCGTGTTTGCTTAACACCTAAGTGGCAAAATTTTGAGCTTTGAGTTTTATCCAAAGGCTGTTTATTTTGAGTGTAAGTTTTGGATTTCATGGTCCGCCATTACTCACGTTCAAAACTGGCCGATTGGACCTCAGAGGGTTGGATCTAGAGAAAATGACGTCATTTACTCATTAACTTAAAATTTCAGCGTGTAAACGCAATTTATTATATATGCAAAACACGGGTTGAAAAGTCTGAAAGCCCGAAACTCCCGTGCTGCATATTAATTAGGCCGCGTACACACGCATTGCATTCTCAAACTAGTGAGTGTTTGACGTCATTTTCTCCTCAACCCAGCTCTCTCAAGATTTTAAAGTTAGTAATGGCGGACCAATAAAAAAAGAAAATTCCAGCTTAAATAAACAGGTGTCTTTTTAAAATCAGAACTTAAAACTTGGGTGAGTTAGTGTTTAGTTAACATAGTTTTGAAATCCAAAGGAAAAACAAAATTTTTTTTTGGTCGTAGTACCACTTTAAAAAAATGTAAATTATAAAGGCATTTTGATTCACAACTCAGATTTAAATATAGTAGATTTAAAGTTGTCCCAGTTTACATTTTATGTTTTGGGTTCACCGCATGAGGCATGCATGGTAGCATATCCTACATTCATTGAGAACTTCAGTCTTGACGTCAGAATTTTGTTCACGTAATGCATTTAAAAACTTGTTTTGCTTGGAATGCATAAATTAAGTTGTGGTCAGGAGTTTCTAATTAACTCAAAACGCTGTGGAAGATCTGATTAACCAGTGAAATAAAGGTGAACATCATAACTTTTCATTGTAACATACAACAACCTACTTTTTACGCACAGTACACAAAAAGGTCACATGCCACATGATTGAATCAAAAGTTACATGTGATCCTTAAAGGTGCTGAGACAATCAAGGAAGCCCTTGATCTTGATGAATCGCGTTTCAAACATGTCCCTACATGGTTAAACCACTTCAGTCTTGACGTCAGAATTTTGTTCACATAATGCATTTAAAAACTTGTTTTGCTTGGAATGCATAAATTAAGTTGCGGTCACGAGTTTGTAATTAACTCAAAACACTGTGGAAGATCTGATTAACCAGTGAAATAAAGGTGAACATCACAACTTTTCATTGTAACATTTTACGCACAGTACACAAAAAGGTCACATGCCACATGATTCAATCAAAAGTTACATGTGATCCTTAAAGGTGCTGAGACGGGGCTGAGACACGATCAAGGAAGGTTAAACGACTGAAAAAAGTAAGTTTGATTTTAAACATTTTGTTAAACTATGTTCCTACTTACCCCCTCCATTCTTTTGGCAAAGGTAAGGAAACCTCCACACATTTCCCAAACCAACCGCCAATCCGATTGTAGCCAAGATAAACTCTGCTTTGTGACCCCATGTTTCTCGTTTTTCGTTTCCTTCTTCCGTGCTTTTTGCTTCTGCGATGTCGGTTGCCGGTTTTGCATTCCATTCCTTCGGTTTATAAGAAAGATCCTGCTTTGACTCACGAGTCAGAACATCGGTTGACTTGTCATCGCGCACATATGGTAAATCTAAACCTGAAGGCAGACGTAACGTATAAAGATATTAAATAATCAAAACAAAACATGTCTAAATCGATGGAATGGGAAGGTATCCCTTAAGTAAGGCACAACTGTCGAACTGAATTTTGGGGACATCTCAACTTTATCTGACCTTGTTGATTTGCCATAGTTTTGACGCACCACCGAAGGTGTTATCAACTGAGTTTATAAATGAAATGAAAATTATATTTCAAATGAGACGGTATCAAGTGATTCAAACTTGGCGATCAAGTAGTATTGAAGAATCAATCCACAACTTGTGTTTCCTGACTTAAGACTGATAATAACGATCAAAATCACTGCGTGCTTTGATTGCCTCAGAGAGACGCGTCGTTGCAGCGGAAATAACCGGTATATTGATAAACTTGATCGTATTCGCGTGGTTTTATGAATGGAACGTAAGAAATGCAAACGTGCAACATGATCAAAATGACCTTTGAACCATTCTACTGTTAACAAAAGCCGCGAAAAGATCTCTTTAAAATGCAAGACACTGGCCCGTTTCGTCAGATAATTTCTTTGTGTAGTGGATACTTTCGGTTCCAAGACTTAACATAACTTGATGAGTCGGAGTTTCCAGAAAAGCGCGCGAATGGATATCAGAAGCGAAATGGCGGGAAAGTGCGCATGTGATGGACATCCGCAGCAAGTGTGACGTACGGGCGTTGACAAATGGTAAAAAATGCGAAGGAAGTCCTGCTCTTCTAAATATGACTTGAGTCATTTTAACAGAATTTAATCAGGGTCGATGTCGATGAAACAATGCACTCTTCATAAGTTTATTTCAGAAATGAGGAAGCTATACCTGCCAACTTTTTCTGAGATATAGGCGTGAGATTTTTATCCTGGGAGTGCTGGGATTTTTGAAGACGACACGATCATTTCCGAAGATTTCCGAAGACGTCCGAAGTCTTCCGAAGAAGTCTGAAGTCTTCCGAAGACGTCCGAATTCTTTCGAAGACGTATAAACGCGTATAAACGCGAGCTCGCTCCGAGTGCTTTTCACTTCAAAAATCAGAGATTGCGAGGAAGGTATTGTCATTTATTCATTTTACACATGGTTTTCGTTCCTTACATGGGTCTGAGTTAACATATTTTTGGAAATTGTGTCAAGCGAGACGGCAACAACTCTCATTTTTTAATCAGGCGTGAGAAATTGGCCCGCAAGCGTGAGCCAGCGTGAGATCGAAGTTTTCAACCCGCAGGCGTGAGACTCACGCCTAAGGCGTGAGAGTTGGCAGGTATAGGAAGCGTGATAAATCTTGCAAATGAGTGGCCCAATCGTAGGCTCTTCAAACTTGAAGAGTCTACTTTTTGCCATCGTCCAACAAAATGGTTTGTTTGAAAGAGGGAGGCATGTGACAATGACTAAAATTATAATAAGCAAATTATATGGAAAGGTTCTTTAGATCTAATATAATTATTATTCAGCTCAGTGAAACTTAGCTTCAAATTATACTTGGATGGCGTGAATTCGAGTCACTGGTTAATCATTAAGTTAAGAACTCAAAATTCTGGTCTTCATGTTATGACAGCTGAAGGCCGGTCATAAATTTAGACCGTCAAATCCCGATTAGAGATCCACGCCAAGACCCGAGCACAGTTATGCAAGTTCTATGAGCAAGGTCCCGTCATAAGGTTTTCCAAATTTCTTGAATCAATAGTTGAACTAGTGGACTTTTCAAACGCGGGTCACAGCTTGTTCAAACTTCTTGTGTCTCAGTCTGCACAGTGTACATTTGTTTTTTCTCAACATTGAACAAAGTCCTTGAAAAATGATACTGAATAACGCTGCTACATGTCACTGATTTGCTGGTTTGGTGTGGACCCCTGTTCACTCTGATGTAGCTCATCTTTTGCCAGGTAAGTTGCAGATCTGACCATTAGAGAATTAAGAGTATCCTTTGTCATGCACAGGATTCATGCACTAATTAGGATACAATACAACACAATAACTTTATTTAGGGAGGGACGCGCAATTAACCTTTTACAGTTTTCTGACTAGCGGCCCTCCATTTATTAATTAAAGAGGCTTTTCCAGGGATTATCTCAGGGTTTTTCTTAGGTGGGGGTGTACCACTAAGGAATGGCGGGGCTGACTGGTGACATTTATTTTTTGCAGGATATCAGTTGTACTAGAAAACTGCAGGTCATCTCACAGGAGGGGGGATGGAGGTGCGCACCCCCTGCACCCTCTCCCCAGATCTGCCGCTGTTTATACTCGCTGGAATCAGTTTGCCCACAGCTACTGAATGACTCAAGTGAAAGACGTTGTGAGGGACTTCAATTCATTGCAGAAGCTACATGGAATGCTTTGTTGTTTTATATGAGGAATAAAAGAGGTATTGGCTGTGTATTCTCCACGCTAAATGAAGAAAAATTAGAGTAGGCAAGGCGAAGACAAAGAAGTTCAATGAACCGCAGAATTTCCGGCACTCAGCCGGAGTTTAACCCTGTTTTTCAACCCTGTTCGCATGACATCGAACTCCCAGCAGTATGTCCCGGGTGCCCATTTAAACACCTGGGTGTCTCCACTTATGTCTAGAAATGCACACAATAACAAAATTGGCAAAATAACAAAATATCGCCAACAATTTGACGATGTTGACAATTTTGGCAAATATGCTGATTGTGGTGAAATTTTGTTAAATAGCCAAATGTATGTAAATCAGTTCCATACATGATTGCCAGCCATGTTAGAGAATCTGGCAAATACAGCTATTTCGGCGAATATGGCGATTTTGGCGAATTCTTGTCAAATCCCCAAATGTATGTAAATCAGTTCCATACATGGTGGCCAGCCATGTTGGCGAATCTGGCAAATACGGCAATTTCGGCAAATATGGCGAATTCTTGTTAAATCGCCAAATGTATATAAATCAGTTCCATACATGGTGGCTAGCTATGTTGGCGAATATGGTGATTTCGGCGAATTCTTGTCAAATTGCCAAATGTATGTCAATTAGTTCAATACCAGGTTGCCAGCCATCTTGGCGAATCTGGCGATTTCGGCGAATATGGCAAATGCCGCGAATTCTTGTCAAAGAGGTCTACTCTTCAAAGCAACAAGGAACTACCAACCAGTAGTTTTCCTACAGCAAGGAGAACTTAGTTGTAGAACTAAGGACACGATAGATACCTGATTGATTGGTTGACTTTCAAAAGTGGATGAAATACCCATTGAGGCCAAAACTGCAAATATTAGCCTG
>OX421450.1:23653766-23656266 GCA_949126865.1 Montipora capitata | reverse complement strand
GCTTTCGTCTTTATATGCGGTGCTTTCGTCGTTCTATGTGGTGGTTGTGTCATTATATGAAGTAGTTTTTACATTATATGCAGTGCTTTGTTTGTCATCATTATATGAGGTGCTTTTGTCGTTATATGCGGTGGGTTCTTCATTATGAGGTGATGATTCCCCGGGGTCTGGGTAGGAGCTTGTGAAAAATCCACAATGCCATGGGCACCGATATCGAGGATCCGCCATTTTGTTTCCGTTCTTGCTTCTGTCTTGTTCTCTTGGAGACCTCGAAATGGACACAGTGTTAAAGAGACTGAAACTCGAAGATCTGACTGAGAAATTTCTAACTAAACACATTACTCCGGACATTGTTTGCAAGTTGTCGGTACACGAAATGGAAATGTTAGGCATAAATTCTCGCAGTGATATGATGTCTTTGCGTATAGAATGCACCAAATTTGGGGGAGAAGCACCGAAGAAACTCGAGGGAACGTGTGGTGCCCCCATTTTCTTTATTCCACAGTCTGTGCTTGGTGATTTGCTACAAGAGGGATTTACAATCAAGGAAATATCTTCGATCCTTGCTGTATCGGAGAGTACGGTTTACCGGAGGATGAGGCAATACGGATTGAGCAAGTTCGAGTTCACTGCATCAGGGTTGGTAACGTTACCTTACATATAGGGGTGAGTTGGAACACGATACATGCAGTCATTCACTAGCCGTCACGCAACAAAAAAATCATAGGTCACCGTTTCGTAGCGAAACTCAGAAGTTTTCGTAATTGTAATCTACGCAGTGGATGGGTTTTTCGTGCAAAAACATGAAGGAAAACTCAAAGATGTCTTTCCGTGAAACCGTCTTGGTTTTGTTAATGTACCCAACATGTTTACATATAGGGGCGCGTTACATATAGGGGCAAATTGGCAATTGAAATAGTTTACACGGGCCTGTTTTAGGCAGAAAACAACTCAGATACGTATTAATAGCACAGAACTATCTTTGATGTCTTCCTTGAAACCGTCTTGGTTTTGTTAATGTAAGGTTACCTAACATGTTTACATATAGGGGCGCGTTACATATGATATAGGGGGAAATTAGCAGTTGAAATAGTTTTCGTGGACCTGTCTTGAGCAGAAAGCAACTCAACTACTCAAGGAACGCCAATTTTTTCCAATTTGTTTACGAATGAATCCTGCAGGAATTGTAGGCCAATGAGGTAACTCGATTCCTTTCGTAGCGTATATATCACATGATAAATCATTAAAACCATGGGTGGAGGATGTTACTTTTGAAACCCCTCATTTTTATTTCTTATTTTCTCACGTATTTTCCAGTGATCATTAATAGTATCTTGAAGGGTAAACGTGCTTCGATACTACATTTTCCCTAGGAATTTGAAGTTTCATGCTCATCGATAGCTATTAGAGGTCCTATTACATTTTCCGCGAGGGAGTTTAGAAAACTGTAGAGCACACGTTTTTAGTCAACGCCCTAGTTTTATTCACGTACGCATCATTATAAAATTGCGAACTCATAGAGTATGTTCAGCTATTACTGTTCAGCTTTCGCGCCCGGGTAGCTGGAAAACCCGAATAGCGAATAGCGAAAAGTCGCGAATAGCGAACAGCGAATAGTCGCGAATAGCGAATAGTACGAACAGTGCGAATAGTCGCGAATAGTGACGAATAGTCCTCAATAGTCACCGCCTTATGCTGAACAATCTCGTAATCAAAGCAAATAATATGCTCACCTGTCGTCGAAAGAGAGTTTCGTGTATGCTTTTACAAACACTCTAAAGAAGAACAAACGTCAAAATGCAAAAATATAAATCACTTTCATTAATACATCAAGCTCATGATCATCTCCTCGCACAGTGGCGCCCGAACATAAATTTCATCATCCTCATCTGAGCTGTCCGATCCGGCGAGACACGTTCTGTAAAAAGGAATAAAATCAAAATGTGAGGCAAGTGCTTTGTGATTAAAGAGACAAACGAGCTACTCTGATAACCGTTGCGTTAATTAATTATACAAATAAGCAACAGGATTTCAGTGCATTTATTACCTTTTCTTCTCAGGGCTCAAGCTGTCCTTCGCCGACACATCTCTGCTTTTTTAGCGGGAAAATCCCATCCAACGTTGCTGCGCGGTTGACCAGGAAGTACTGGGTACCAAATTTTCGTTATTTCGTCACAATCCCCCCCCCCCCCCCCCTCCGCCCTTATTTGCCACTATTTGTTACTATTCGTCACTATTCGTCACTATTCGCGACTATTCGCCACTATTCGCACTATTCGTACTATTCGTGACTATTCGCTGTTCGGTATTCGCGACTGTTCGCTATTCGCTATTCGGGTTTTCCAGACACCCTTCGCGCCCCTATATGTAAACATGTTAGGTAACCTTGTAAACATTAACAAAACCAAGACGGTTTCAAGGAAGACATCAAAGATAGTTCTGTGCTATTAATACGTATCTGAGTTGTTTTCTGCCCAAAACAGGCCCATGTAAACTATTT
>OX421450.1:23643766-23648766 GCA_949126865.1 Montipora capitata | reverse complement strand
TATAACATAATCCGTGACTTAATAAATAATAATAAATAATATATATTTAGCTTTACAAAATTCTCAAAGCTTTACAATCTTACAATCTTACATTCAAATCTTACATTCAAATTACATGCAGTATGAGAAACTCTAAAATTACAATAGATTTCTAAAGAAAAACAAGAAAATCTATATCCTGTATAATAATGCAAATAAGGTGTATACACTATACATAATAATGATAGTAATCTCTATAAACTATATATAATATGATCTCTACACTCTATAGCACTGGCGGAACAGGTGTGTTTTAACTTTACTCTTAAAAATATCGAGTGATTCAGAATTCTTAATTTCTACTGGTAGTGCATTTCAAAGTTTAGGGGCACTGGCAGCAAACGATCTGTCCCCATAAAGCTTAGTTTTAGTTTTAG
Organism: Montipora capitata; assembly: GCA_949126865.1. Classification (NCBI taxonomy): domain Eukaryota; kingdom Metazoa; phylum Cnidaria; class Anthozoa; order Scleractinia; family Acroporidae; genus Montipora; species Montipora capitata. The sequence continues at coordinate 23,648,350 of OX421450.1, read as the reverse complement.
GTACAACAAGAAGCATTTGACTGCACGAGAAGGCTTATACAAAGTCAATAGTTCAGAAATGTAATCGGGAGCTTGATTGTTAAGAGCTTTATAAGTTATCATCAAAATCTTAAACTCAATTCTGAACTTTACAGGCAACCAGTGTAGTTGCTGTAATATGGGTGACATATGTTCATTCTTTGCAGCACCAACAATAAGCCTCGCTGCAGCATTCTGCACGCGCTGGAGCTTTGAGATTTCCTTATCTGGAAGACCTGTTAGTAAACTATTACAGAAATCAAGAGTCGATGAAATGAACGCGTGCACAAGTCTTTCACAATTATCACGGTCTAAATATTTCCTAATCCTACAAATCTTACTAATGGAAAAGAATGCGGACTTGCATACACTGTTAACATGTTTAGACAACGTCAGATGTGAGTCAACAAGCACTCCGAGATCTCGGGCAGCTGGTGTTGGCGATATAGTATAACCACCAACATCAATACCAGGAAGAGTAATGCTATGGAAACAAGAGCATAGATGAATTACTTCCGTCTTGCCAGGGTTGCATGCCAAACCATTAGAGGTGCACCAGATGAGAATGTCCTTCACACAAGCTTCAAACTTAGATAGAACGGCAGGACGATCATCCGACGAGCCCAAGGACACATATAACTGTGTATCATATGCGTAAGTCATTACATTGAAACCATGGGCTTGTACCACATTCTCCAGAGGGGCAAAGAACAAAGAAAACAAAAATGACCCCAGGACAGACCCTTGAGGAACACCGTACTGAAGAGGATAGTCGGCTGATCTGACATCCGTAATTAGTACTTGCTGGTATCTACCAATCAGGTATGATCTAAACCAGTTTAACACCTTCCCATCAAATCCATAACGGTGTTCCAAACGACTAAGTAAAACAGAATGTTCAATGGTGTCAAACGCCGCCGATAAATCTAGAAGAACAAGTACAACATCCCGGTGGTTGTCAATAGCAACAAGGATGTCGTTAAACACTCGTAATAACGTAGTTTCTGTGCTGTGGAAACATCGATACGCAGACTGAAACTTGGCTAAAAGCCCATTGGGTATAAGATAGTTCAGCGTTTGCGTAGCGGCCACACGTTCGAGCATCTTCGATAGAAATGCAACGTTTGTGATAGGGCGATAACTCGGATATGCCTCACGGTCAAGGGACAGCTTCTTGATCGAAGGGTGAATTACACCTTTTTTAAGGGATGATGGAAATACACCAGATAGCAGAGAAGCATTGACAATAGAGGTGATGGCTGGAGCCAGGGCTTCAATAGAATGCTTGAGCACACTAGTTGGAGCAGGGTCTAATATACACGACTTAGTATTGGACTTCACTAGGAGTTCGCTGATATAACGTACAGACATCGCAGAGAAATCACAGAATGTTGTCTGACATAATGGTTGACTAGGCGCTACTGACAAATCCATCGTCGCCAAGACTGACGAGTGCATACTATCTTTCAGATTCACTATTTTTTCGGAGAAAAAGGTGGCAAACTTCTCAGACAATCCCTGAGGCGAGTCACATGTTGGTAAGAGCGGGGCTGACTTGACCTTGAAAAGGCCATCAATCATTCTAGAGAGCTGCCTCTGATCAGACCCTGAAATTTGATTCTTGTAGTATTCTTGCTTTGCAGAATTTAACGCATCACTGTAAATGCGGCACTGATCTTCAAATATCTGGCGATGGACCTCTAAGCCAGACTTGACATATTTCCGTTCCGCCTGGCGCTTAGCTCTCTTCAGAGACCTCAAGTTGTCATCATACCATGGCGAGTAAGGACGTAGAGTCACAGTACGAGTGCGAACAGGAGCATGTAGTTCAATGAGATTGCTTAGAACCTTGTCATATTGATCAGTCAATACATTAGGATCTGTGCATGCGTTTAAATCAGAATTATATAATGCAGAATCCTTTAAATTCTTGTTCCATAAATCCAAATCTATCTTGCGCAATTTTCTACATTGAAACGTTCTTCTTGTCGCACAGGGCTTAGGTATATCAGCGGTGCACACTATGGCACTATGATCCGAGATCTTGTTAGGAAAACAAACAATTTCTGGAAGGCCACGTAATAGAGAATCATCATGCCTCACTAGAACTAAGTCAAGGGTGTGTCCACGTTTATGGGTTGGGCCCACAACCCTTTGCTCAAACCCAGCTGCTTCCAACATGTCCAAAAACTTCAAAGCATCAGCATCCTCGCGATTGTCAACATGAAAATTAAAGTCTCCAGTAATTATCAGGTTGCAAGGCGAAGCCGCAAGATTCTCGAGTAGAATAGAAAAGTCATCGCAGAACATGCCGACAGAGAGTTTGTTTTTCTTTGAGGGCGGAGGTCGATATACGGTAACAAAGCGCATTGACGACGTAGGAGTAGAAATAGATATATCCATGTACTCAAAAGCATTTAACAGAGTGATCTCATTTTGTTTAATATTTAGCCCTTTCCTCAAAAAGAAACCTACACCACCACCACGCCGCATTTCTCTAGGTAGATGAATGAAGTTGAAGTCCTGAAGGGAGTTTATAATATCAGCCAGAGTTGGGTCAGAGATATTGTCAGTAGTGAGCCAGGTTTCAACCACAGCTAATATGTCGATCCTCTTAGATATAACCAGGTCACACACAGATGATGCCTTTTTGTTCAGAGAATGGATATTCCAAGTTGCGAACTTTAAGCATGGTGCCCGATCAGATGTTTTCTTGGCAATGTTTACATGGACAAGGTTGGATGAATTCCTAGGCTCGATTTCCGCCGCTCACTCGAGTTCGGGTATCCTCCCCGAGAAGAGACGGCTGGACGCGTGAGCGATAGATTGTGTCTGTGACGTAAATTCAAAATATAATTTATGCGAAGTTAATAGTTGCGGGGAAATAGCATTAGATATCCCAAAAACACTGATTTTAAGAAAACAGAAATTACATAACAATGCTTAAAACGTCTATGCGAAGTTTCCAGATGCTACGAGCTTGAGTTTGTGGTTAAATGATCGATGTGAGTTTGAATTCAACCGGCGAATCATCAACGAAATCTTCGGCTGCTTTAGCTCTCAGTCGACCTCATCGGCCCCCTCGTTTTGCCAGCAATAAACTCAGCAGTACTTTCAAATGATCTTGAGGAATTTTACTTGCTCTAACATTAGCGAAGTATGAGGAGAAAATTGCAATAGCAATGGATTTGAAAACCGTATTTTTGACCTTGGCGCCAACTGGAAAATCAGTGAAGTTTGCGAACTCAGGCGGTAGAAAACGACACAATTCCCATTCTCCAGCTTCTCGAACACTTTTCGTTGTCGCAATCTTGGATGTTTCCTATCTTAAAGCACTGTAAACCTCGAACAGGCCGGGTCAGAGAATACCTTCGCAGCCAAAACATATAATTTATGCCAGACGGATTTGTGCAGGCGAGTTTCTGATTGGCGGAGATTAACAATGGCTCACCTCACGCGTCCAGCCGAGATTTCGGGAGTGAGCGCTGGCTTATTTCCCGAAACAGCGGCTGGTAATATTCCCAGCATTGTGAGTGATGATTTTTGGTGAGTGATCATGGCGTGATGTAATCCGAACAGAAAGGTGTTGCTCATTGTTCCAAGAATCCTTAGCCATGACAATGATATGCAAATCTGGAGAAGATGAGCAAGCCGAAATGCAATCTATTAGGTTAGAAGAGTTTCGATCCCTAATAAATCCTCTGAAACCCCTTGTTCTCCTGTTCGAAGAAATCCGCGTGTTAATGGTGCTTTGTACTGATTGATGCCACTGGATGCTAGAATGCAAGGGTGGGTTGACAGATAAGCCATTTCGTTGTAAGTCACCGCAAGATCTTGTGTTGAGTCTGATATGCAAATCTGGAGAAGTTGAGCAAGCCGAAATGCAATCTATTAGGTTATTAAAATTTCGCTCCCTAATAAAACTTCTGAAAAGTCTTGTTCTCCTGTTCGAAGAAATCCGCGTCTTAATGTTGCTTTGTACTGATTGATGCCACTGGATGATAGAATGCAAAGGTGGGTTGACAGATAAGCCGTTTCGTTGTAAGTTAACCGAAGATCTTGTGTTGACTCTAAAGCTAACTCCACGGCCACAGCCTTCTGAATTTCCAGATGCTATAAACTCTGATCTTGATAAACCTTGGGCGACCACAGGACCAGGATTAGAAGAGACTTTGCACGTGACGGCCGGCGGCCGCACGAATTTCGATTCTTTCTCAAAAAATAGCATTAAATGACGTGAAGTATGGCATTTTTTGGTTATAGTTTTAAAAAAGAGTTCTTACTTCTGCTCTGACAATGGTAAAGCGCGGCCGGCGAAGCGGTGCAATTTATTTTTGTATGAACCCGGGAATCGCAGTTTATGCAAATGTAATTTTTTTACGATTTTTCGCGGCTGCGCCTGCTTGGCCGAAATATATTTTGGTTATGGTTGTTTTTCCCCTGTATATGAAATAACGAAATAAAAAAGGGAAAGATATCATGTTATTTGTTGTTGTTGTAGAAACAGAGCAACCCGCGTTGTCTTTGGTTCGTGACAAATCATTCCGTGCCCTAAACAAATAACGC
>OX421450.1:23631266-23638766 GCA_949126865.1 Montipora capitata | reverse complement strand
ACGTGCTTAAGTTCATATTAGAAACCGTCCGCCCCCATCATCCTTGGACGCCTTCCGATACTACTTAGTTCAAGTATAATTTCCTGTTCCCCGCTGCCTCCTTGTGAGATACCTTAGTCATGATCGGCGTCAGGTGCTAAAATCTCAGTGACCTGTCATTGAAGACTTTTGGTTGCGTGTAATAAATCTGATTAGTGTTTTTTATTAGACTTACTTGCATTGGCTTCGACACGTGAAAAACAAAAAGTACGGAAATTAAAGAGTGTGTTACAATCCGAAATTAATTAAAGACGTATACGTATGAGGCAATTTTCAATGTAGTGACCTCTTTAACGTTAACTGAATATCAACTCTGCAATTCAAATACCGGTATATGGTATTTCAAAGATTTTCTCTATCAGTGTGAAGTTTGTAAGATTATCATGAAAGTGGAGTTTTTGGGAAATGATTTCATCAGGACTGGTACTACGGTATATTTTAACACTAGGTAAACAAGTTTCTGTTTCAGTGACAAGTCCTGAAGTCAAAGTTACCTGCGGCGAGACAAATGCACGAACAAAATATAGAAATCGTATTAAATCATGTCATGCATGATATAACCCACCCATTCCAAACTTCAGTCGTTACTCCTACTCTTTGCAAATAGGACCCTGTGGACTCAAAAACTTTCAGTTTGAAACTGAACGTAGCCAGAGATTTCAGTAGAAAAGGTCGCCATTTGCAATTGACAAAATAAAAAATTGCACGTCGTCATTACTTTCAGGAGGTTATGAGGAATTTAACAAATGTGGTTCAGCGGTGCCTGTACTCTTTATCGACAACGACATTCGTCATCACAGTGGTCAAAATGTTGTGGACTCACGAGGCGCAGCCACCTTAAAAAAATTACAGATTTAAGGTGGCTTTGATTCTGTAGAGCAGAATTCTTTTAATGTTTCATGTTGGCCTTTTGATCAGTTTCCAGCAATAAAAACTGGGGGTCACTGGTTTTGTTTAATTTTTGAGATTGTGTAACTAAATTAAAATTAAAGGGTATTATTACAGGGCTTTCCCGTTGCAACGGTGACTTATTTCATTACAATAATGACCGCATCTTGTTCAGCAATAATTGCTGCTTCTTATGGTACCATAACATTGCTAATCATCATATCAAGAAATGAGTCTTAAATTCATGGGCAAAAGCTGTTGTTATCTCGTGTGAACATGGCCTTAAATGGAAATGTTGTAAACAATAGCCTTTGTTGTGAAAACAATAGCATGCTAAACGCCGAGGGAAATTCAAAATTTCCGATTGCTGCACGAGCGGGAAATTTGGATAGTAAAAGGCAAGGCAATGACAAATTTCCCCGTGACGGGGGCCGGTGACAGTGACATTGGCTTAACGCGAACTTCCATCTCACTTGGTATTCTCTACGTCCATCAACTGATCGAACAACCAAAGCATTTGATACTTCGTAATACTTAGACATGCTTTCGTAATTAACGAGTAACTTAGACGAAGCTTGTTGTAAAATATGGCCTCTTAAATGTTCATTCGCGAGACCGCCGCTAGAGCCCAAATTATTATGCGGCGACAAAAGCAATGCTAATGGAGCGGCGTTCTTTATTGACCGGCATCGTTTTCGATAATTTAACACACGCGTACGCTGCAACACAAGTTATAGAAACACGTTTAAAAAGAATTGCGATATAGGGAAAAATCATATAAGATCATTTTATCAACTTTTTACGCTGAAAAGAGAAAATACGCTAAGCTTGGACACTTTTTTTACGACCAGTAGTTTCAGGTCGTTGGTTTTGTGAACATCTCAAAGTGTTGTCGCTTTTTGTCAAGTGCCCCACACACAACCAGTAGTTTTGTAAAAGACTCGACTTGAACGAATGCCTTCATTGAAAATCTTAGCCAGTGTTTTCAATGTTTGCCATAAAGAGTGCTGTATTGCTTTCAGCAAATTAAAGGCCCCATTTATTTTGCTTCATTACAATGTTTTGAGCAAAGATGAGACCTGGTCAGCTTTTCCTTTTATTTTGTCGTGCTACGCGACAAAGCCTTTTTCGAGGGTTGCTTTGTGGTTAGTTTTGATTTACTCTCGTTGTCTTCTGTCGGTTTTTTCCCTCTTCATATCGATCTTGATTCAATTAAATCCACTGTTCTTCCAAAATGCACAGAACGCATGATCAAGCCTTCATTTTTTCCTTGCATGGGTACCCTTGAATTAACCACAACTGATCAAGCAAATTTCCACACTTCACTCCCCAAAGGCAACTAATTGCGCACGCCGGTAATTTTCCGATGATAATTACCTCGTCATCATAGAATCTCGGCGCATATTACGGTAATGCCAGAAAACAAAAAACAAAAGGCTGTTGTTTAGGGGAATTCAACCGCAATTCAGAACAGAACAATACAGCATTGAAGTGCCAAACCATTTCATGTGAACGTTAGTTCATAGTTAATGCATGGTTAGTTGAAAGCTTTGAACCTTAAAACTGCTCATTCTTTTTTCGTTTCTTTTAGAAACAAAGAAGGAAAGCGGAGTCCGCTTACTTCAGGTAATTCATGTTTACGGTTAACTCCAGTTGCCCTTGACCATCTTGGAAGCATTTGCTTTCAGTTTATATTAACAGAAGGGTGACATTCCTCTTGACAGTTTTGATGGCAACAGCGCAGTATGGAGCTCGAATAATTTTCTTTTTAAAAAGATGCAAATCAACTATGAAGCTAAGTATCGCCAAAGGGGCCAACCTACCACCATAATTAAAAGGACTTAATCGTGATGTTGGTCAACACAATCCAAGCCTCAATGAGCAAGTCAGTGAATTCTTGGAAACTCAATAAAGCTAGGCGTTTGCCCATTTAGGCGCTATTTGTTTAAAACTAGCAGTAACCCTGATTGGCTCTATGCACAACAAATAGAATCAGTTTTTGAACGGAATAATGATAATAACGATTCGACAGTGTTATTATCTTTTCCCATTGGGCTTACTTTCTAGCTCCTTAAGAAGGGAAGATGCCTGGCGGCGGTGCTTTTCGGCTGGAATTCATATAACTTTCCATAAGCATACTGGCATTGCATTTGGTCTTATATGACTAAACTTGATCTGCAACGTGTCGGGCTCCTCTGCCTTCAGTTTTGTCTATTACCAGGGGCCGTTCACTCTTATTACACGTTGGAGTGATTTACCCCGGGACTTTAGGCTGTGTGCAAATGTCCTTACCATTTTCATTTTGTCTTTTTGGTTCAGAATTAAGTTGCTTTGATATAAAGATATGTTCTATTCCACTCAGATTTGTGCTTGGACCGAGAGGGACATCTATGAGACAAAAAGGAAAGACGCTCAGCTGAGCAATGTGTCTCCATTTAATAATTATTTTAAGTGCTTTTTCGATATAAGGATATCAGAAGCTTTAGAACAACGGCTATGGTTATTCGTCCAGTGAGATTCAAAGGACGGATTTGGATTATGCGATGTGAATATGCCAATGAGGCAACGCATTGATTAATTTGGTAAATCCTCGACTTTCAAAGCATTCCAACCGACTGTCCAAATGCACGTGGTCCAGTGGGGCCGCGAAAGAGTTGTGAAAAGAGTGAAGGGGGGGGGGGGGGGGTCACTACACGTGGAATAACAATTACATGACTATAGATCCTACTCCAATTTGGCGGAAACGGATTTGAATGACTTAAAATTGAATTGAATGAAAACCTGATACCAGAAATAGAAGGAGCACCTTTATTTTAGTGACCCTGTAAAGTTTCAGCGTATTAGGTGTTACATCAGCTAAGAAAATGTAAATTTGATAAATTTACAGGCGTTTGTATGCCTGCTGGGGGTATACTCCATACCCCCAGTCATACAAACGTCTGTAAATTTTTCATTTTTCAACTTAAATTTTCTCAGCTGATATAACATCTAATACGCTGAAACTTTGCGGGGTTTCTAAAATAGAGGGGTTTTTTCTACTGCTGGTATTCGTTTTTAATTTCAACTTATTTGAATTTTCGGCCGCCATTTTGGAGAACGATCTATTGACGCTGTAGCCGTGAAGAAAAGTTGTAAAATTCTGATTTTCATTTGGAAAACTAGTAATTCTGATAATTCCTGATAAAAAAGTAGATGAAAACGCTAACAGCCTTTTTACCTCCTTTATTAGCATATCTATTCATTAGCCGGTGCGGCCTACAACCCACGCTGTGTTTTAATTACTCATACATGGATGCAAAAGTACCTGTTCGTAATTTTGTATTTTGATTTAAATCGATGGTGCATCGTATTTCGTGATTAATCTTGTCGTTAATTCGATTCACTTGCTGAGTGAATTTAAACTCACAGTTTTTGTCAATTGGGGACAAAGAGCAAAATTATTTTTGTCATCGAAAACCTAATTCATTGTTACTATATCAGTATTAGTCGATCTGCTACTTTAATTTTACGAAAACCACGTAAAGTAAACATCGTAATGCAATGCTGGAAATCAACGGAGAGTATGAAAAAGCTCTCAATGCGTCAAACTGCAAAGGCGCTCATGACTTTCAAAAAATAACAATCATAATCTTTCGGCCGAAACTCCTACATTTAATTCGCAATACTAGTGCGAGGAGCTTAAAATTATGCGCCTACTATATAATACTAACTACTCCGTGATGGCCTGTTAGATTTGAGGGCTTTTTAATTTATATTTTTACTCATTTATATATGAAATCAAAGTGTTCACTACAACAGTGTAAGTCAACGCCACAATGACCGCATTTTCTCTTTGGGAGAGAAAGAGAAAAAATGTGTCATTCGGGCTTTTGCTGGTTTTTCGCTGCTGCCGCCACGATTGCTGTATTTCACCAGAATTGCGGCCTCAAGATAATGAGACAGCGATTAATGCAGCGAGACAAATCCCTTGACGTGGCTAAACAATGTCGAACTAACTGAATGCCTGAGTTAGCAATGATATACATGTATGCCATAATGCTAACCTGTGAATACATCGGAGCCATATGAAGACATTGCGTTAGACCTCAACGCGTTGCTTCTTATCACTGTTTGGAAATGTGGTGGCGAAAACTCTTGTTATAAAAAAAAAACACGATGTTTAATAATGTAAACCAAAATTCTTGCAATGTGTTTTATTTAAGCTGCCTTATACTGTCATTGTTGTCAGGAATTCAATTGGCTATTTAAGTCACAACAAGGGAGGAGTCTTTCTTCACTGCCAAATAATAAGCTTGGCTTAGCACTCCAGTGGAGGATTAAACAAGACCAATCCTAAACAGCCATTGGAAAGGTATTTATTTAGAGCATAGTTCTTCAATTTCGATGGACTATTTTATCCTCAAATCAAATCCGTCTCTGGCCAGCGAGTTCGCCGATCATTGACGTAGTCTGTAAGCAACAAAAGGATTGTATCGTAAAATAGGACTCTGACTCGGGGAGGGACTTAGATCGTAATTTCAAAAAAGAGATACGAGGTTAATTCCTAGAGCGACAAAGAGCTAAATTAGTTGATTTGTGACCATTTTTGACTCGTGAATACGTGAAGCGTTGGGCTGAGTTTACGGGTTCACTGTGATGTCATTTAGTCTCTTAGTGTGGACTCTAATTATTAGTCGGCCCCGAACAAGAGCGCTTTCACGAAGGCCTCTGCAATCATAGTTCACTCCCGTGCTGCGTAACTGAATCTACAATTGGGGGGATTACTGATTTTATAGCTTTCACAGGCCTAGGACGATTAGGTGTCTTCAAGTGGACTTTGAATGTTTCAGGCCAGAGATTACCTTTATCCGGTGGATTACTCGCTATCCAGAGTGTAAATATACTTCGCGTTAAACATTGACAAAGGTTTTCGAACACGCCTTTACTTACATGTGCTTAGAGTTTGCATATTCACAGATAGATCAGATCAGATAATTTATTTAACAGAACTCAAAACAACAAATAAGTACAAAATAAAAAAGTTCAGATTTACAAACAAGAGTCATCATGAATAAAGGAAATTTTAAGTACAAATATCTGGATAATGAGTGAGTTGGGATCATCCAAGTAGAAGGGTCAGGATGGGGGTATCGGAATCTCAGCTGTCAGCTAAATTTTTGGCCATTTCTCAGCTAACAGTTAACTTAAATAAATCTCAGTGATATGTTTTCCTAACCGGTATTAAAACAACGTTATTCCTAGGAACCTAGAACAAGTTTTTTTTCGGAGGTTTGCGTAAATAGATAACTTATCAGTTTTTCTTCAACGGTCTGCAACGCATCTCCATATTCTCCTCTGGGTAAAGGTAGTTATACGGAAGAACGGTGCAGTAGGTGTTACATAAAACGATTTTCACATCATTTATAATGGCCAGATTGCTCAGAGCCCTTTAAAAACAATCATGTTGCTGCAAACGCTTCAAGGAACGTCTGATACTAATTGATCTATGCGTTTGAGATTTTTTCAAGAAAAAAATACAAGAATATAAAATTGAGGGTCCCTGGTGTCAAACGAAATGGACGCCAGGAACGAGATTTTAGATTTTTGAGCATTGAGAGAAATGGAGTACAGATGTTGTCTTTTTGTCTTCGCCACGGCCAATTTGAACAGTTTTCAAGAAACAAGTGTCTGCTTATCTGCCAAGTTATTTTTGCCAGATTTGAATATTGGCACAACATTTGCAACTTTCCAATTTTTGGTAGGGCCAATTCCATAGCACATTCCTTGAGAATTCTTGGAGGAATATTGTCAGGGTCAGATGCTTTGTTGACATCGATTTCGGGGGTGGAATCTGAATAATGAATAATGAATAACGAGTATAAATAAAAAATGAATAATGAATAATTGGATCTGAAAACGCCAGAATAATGAATAACGCAGTTAATATGCCAGTGGAATAATGAATAACAACAATGAATAATGAATAACCTACAAAAATTTAAAAAGAATAATGATTAATTCGAACAAAACACACAAAGAATAATGAATAATCGAGGTCCAATCATTCAGCTTCCACCCCTGCATCGATTGATTGAAGTAGTTTCGCCACTCCATCTGCGCTACAAGATAAGTCGTCGATAACATGATCGGTCAGCTGACTAAGATTCTGGAAATCACTTGCTTCTGAGTCCACGATGAACACAGACTGGAAGAAACTGCTGAAAAGGTTAGCTTTATCGAGTGGTGAATATGCTCTTTTCCCCTCATACTCGATGCAGCTTGCCACGCTACGATTGCCTGTACGTGCTTTAACAAAAGACCAGAAATTTTTAGGGTTGGTCTTTAATGAAGCTGTAAATTCGTTGACGTAGTTCCAGTACCCCTTGTTTAAATGGTCTTTCACGCTGTTACTTAGCCTTTTGTATTTAACCAATTAGGCGGGGTCCCCAGAGGATTTAGCTTGTTTCCATAATCCACGCTTCTTGCGAATTAATTTCAGTAGCTGGGCGTTTAACCACGGTGCGTCGCGCTGAGGTTTAAGTTGTTTTGATGGAATATTGCGTTCGTCCAAGCATCCCAGACATCATCCACAGT
>OX421450.1:23621266-23626266 GCA_949126865.1 Montipora capitata | reverse complement strand
GAAAAATCATGGGAATCCAAGAGGTGCTAACTCAAGCTCTCTAAGTACACCGCCAGTGAACTAGAATAAACACACTTGTAGCGATAAAGATTTCCCATAGTCTTCTTACAACATGACAAGGAAAATACTATGTAAACGATTCACCTAACCAGTCCGCATTTTGATATCGCCGTCACCATCTCTTTGCGATGGTTTTTACGCCCATTCTACATTGCGCTTTTGTTTTGAAAGCCTTTGCGTTGGTCCGCTTCCAATTGTCTCTGCTGCTGCTGTGTTTGATGACATCGATGTGCGCCTCCTTTTTCTGTTTAACACGAAGGCCGATCCACTCCGAAAACACGCGTCAAAAATCCGAAGAATATTAGTTACAATGAAGATGAAGGGAAGCTAAAACTTATGAAACACCGACAGCTGTGACCGGAAAAAAGTGGCGTCCTCTGATTGGCCAATTATGGGAATAGGTGTTGGGGCGGAGTTTGTTTGTCTGATACAAAGTGCTTTTCTTTTGGCGCTGTTTTCATAAACATTAATTTTTGCCTTGAAGATAACAATGAGAGGATTACAAATAAAAGGCGCTGAGATTGATTACAATCAAATTTTGACAGTAGCTAGATAACCTATTTCCAACATCCTAGTTTTGGAGAATTTTACAATTCGAAATATTTTTTCCATGAGAGCTTTTTCCGCGCGGTGGCTCAAAGTTTTTAGTTAGCGCTTTCGACAGTGCTCTGAAAAGAAAAACAAAGCACTTTCTTCAATAACAAATGAAATATTCCAGTAGCCACATTTCATACAAGGGTTGGGATATCTGCGCCGTAATCGGAAAGCACCACACCCCTTTCACTGAAGACACCCCTGAAGGTACACTGTAACCTTAAGAATGTATCTTGTTTTTGTCTCAATTAATTGCGCGAATTTACGATAATAGTTTGAATTTCTAATCTGGAAAAAATGAAATATTTTACCATTTAGTTAATATAATTCAAAAGGAATTACAAACTAAATCTTCGGATCATTCGTTGCTATTACACTGTAGTACTACGGTAGTTTTGACACTTTGTTTGAGCGATAAAAGCCCCCACAAAACAAGACATACCTTTCATGAAACAGATAACAACGACGATATGAAAGCTGTAACAGGTACTAATGGCTTAAATAGAAAGAAGACGACACTCAACCTTTAGCGAAACCGCTGCAGGCGATCGACAGTAGAAATTCTTTCGTATATCTCCGATTTCCCGATTTCGGGAAACAAACAAAGAGAACACAAAAAGTGACAATGACCATGGCTTGTGGATGACGTGGTACGACCACGACATGTGGATGACGTAGTATGAATACATGGCCACTTAAATATTCCGTTATATTTTCTATTTACAGAAACTAGCCAATGATAACAAACGTTACAATTTGTGGATACGAGGAAAAACCAAGTGCCCCCATTTTATAAGGTGGTCTGCCCTGCAGAGGGCATCCCATGTAAAAGAAAATTACAACTACTTTTGGATTCTAAAAATAGCACTCTGATACAAATCTGCAAACTGTGATCATATTGACTGTCTCGTTGGTACTTAGCGATAGATACTACTAGTTTAACAAAGTAACTATGAAGTTGGCCAAACATTAAAACTGAAAATTTATCATTTGTGAACAAAATAACAAACAGTTTCTTCAAAGAGCTGATTTTTTTCACCCAATTTGCTTTCTTGGGTGCATTCCTAAGATATGTGGGAAATGGTCTGGAAGGCAAATGCAGGAATATTTTTTCTTGCTTCGCGGCATGCATGAATATTTTTTTGATTTAATTTTGCCTTTATTAAATATGTTCTTACGTGCGATGCCTGTGGCAGCCGACCATGTTTGACAACTTGCTTGAGTGTCGTTTTCATCTTAGTCAGATATGGTAAGTAGCCACGTACCCGTCACAAAGCTCTTGACTAATAATCGAGTTAGTATTTCCAGTTGGATTTTCGAGTTGGATTTTCGAATTGGACTTCGAGTTGGATTTCGAGTTGGTCAGTGTAAAATACAGACCGCAGACTAGGGGTAAAATGCAAACTAAGGTTATCACAATGAAAAAGCCCAAACCCTTTAGAAGTGCTAACCTTAGGCCTAATTAGGCATCAAACAATATTGAGGCTTAACTGCTAGCACTTGCAAAGGGTTTGGGCTTTTTCAACAGCTACATTATAACCTTGGTCAGGAGCCCATCTGGAGCGTGCAACTTCCATACAGCGTCTGTGAAACGGCGTTTTCACAAGTAGGTTTATTTTTAGACTAGCCCTTCCCGCGAATTAGGTCAAAAAACAAAGGCAGTTCCGGTTCGGTGACCTTATGACGTCAGCTTAATTTCTTGTAATTGGTCATCGGGCTCCTGTGGGAGTCTCATTCGCGGGAAATTCAATCTAAGAATAAATCGGTCTGTCAAAACGCCGTTACACGAACACAGTAGAGTTGTAGGCTCCGGGTCATGGGTTCCTGCCTTGGTCTTCATTTTATCCCTGGTCTTCAGTTTACAATAACCAACTCGAAAATCCAACTCGTAAATCCAACTCGAACATCCAACTTGAAATCCAACTCGAAATCCTAACTCGGTAAATAGGCAACCTCGTTTGTCGCTCAAGCGCGATAGAACAGCGATAAACGCGAGAATATTACACCTCTTGCCTTCATTTCCTGTTCCCCCAATACATAGATGTACCTAAAATTGCTTTTATTGAAAGTGAGCGCATACAAATAAGATTGTAACATGAAAGCGCTTTAGGGGAAATGTTCGATTCTCATCATTCTTAACCCTCCTTAGCGTTTACCACATCCCTTGTGACTCTGAGTTGGCCTCTATCAGGGATCAGTGACAATTGCACCCAACCATCAGAGCCCTGTTGTTCAAAAGCCGATTAACGCTAATCCCAGATTAAAAATTAGCCAACGAGTTTATTTCTCTACTTCCAAATTTTGTTCAACGCTGACATTCGGGAAAACGTTACATTAGAAGAAGTCTATCTTGCAAAACAGAAATAAGCAAAAGAAACTTTCACCAAAAAGTTGAAAACATGAAATAAACGTTTCCGCTAATCCTGGATTAAGTTAATCGGCTTTCGAACAACCGGGCCCTGATTTTATACAAACAGCAATTTCCCGCGTAAACGCCCGGCTTGTACCTGAGAACAGAGAAGCCTGGGAACGAGGTTGACCCGACTGGTGGATGATGGGTAGCTTTGACTCATCCCATAATAGTTAGTATATATTCCCGACGAGCACAGTGGAATACTCTTTTCGCAATGGGTAAGTTTACACGTGTTGTGGAATTTTACCCAACAGAAGCTTTGAAACTCGCTGGCAGTTAAATGGGAATAAGGATCACATTTGCTAAATTCACTCTGTTTTATTACCATGCGTTTTCAACAGGGAAGCCAAGAGGTTTAAGAACAGCTCGTAAACTGAAAAATCATCGCCGTGAGCAAAGATGGCACGACAAAGGATACAAGAAGGCTCATTTGGGAACTGCTCTCAAGGCAAACCCGTTCGGTGGTGCTTCTCATGCTAAGGGAATAGTTCTTGAGAAAGTGTAAGTGGTTACTTAAAGTTGTATGCAAACGTTGTAATTTTTATCTCTAAACCCTTAATTAACCAGCAATTGGTATGAAATCAAATTTGCATGTATCTGTAGTCGGAGATATCAACGATTCCTTGAAATCCAACTTGTTATTACTTGTGTGCACAATATTATTTTCAAAAGCATGTTTTTCTTCTTTACTGTGCACTAATTATTTGTTTGAGGAATGATGCTGTTGTAAATATGACCAAGGTTAGAGTCACTGGCTTGTTGAGGTAACAGTGCCTTGTCAGTGCTATCCCCTTGGAATATTACTATTGTGTCAATCATCACTGGATGGCCTGCTCTTGTTGTGCCGATAACAGCAGATAATGCCAGTCACTCAATGTTCACAAACATTGTTTACGCAACTTTTCCTAAATTGGAAATCTTAACTCTACTTATCACTCCTGTTGTGGTCATTTGCTTGCAAATAGGACTTTCTCATGTAATTACTGTGCTTGAAACGGTACAGAGCATTGAAGACCAGATTTAAACTTCTTTTTTAACAGGGGAGTTGAAGCCAAACAGCCAAACTCTGCTATCCGAAAGTGTGTGCGTGTTCAACTTATCAAGAATGGCAAGAAGATCACTGCCTTTGTACCAAATGATGGGTGTCTTAATTTTATAGAAGAAAATGATGAAGTTCTCATCTCTGGTTTTGGAAGAAGTGGTCATGCTGTGGGTGATATTCCTGGTGTCCGTTTTAAGGTTGTGAAGGTTGCCAATGTGTCACTTCTCGCTCTGTTCAAGGAGAAGAAGGAACGTCCTCGATCTTAACTGATGATAAAACTTGCACAAATAAATTTGCCTAAATAATATTGTTTCTGGCTTCTTGTTTGTCTGCTATATGCTAGTTTGTGAGAGCTAACAGCTCGGTTTACTTCTTTTAAGGGGTGATGTTGTTTTCACAGACATTGAACATCTAGGTCCACTCGGAAACTGTTCCCTGCAAGGAGGCTTGAAAGGGTTTTAAGCCAAATGTGTGTGTTCAGTGAATGAGGGTGGTCCAATTTGAGAAGTTCAGTTGTGTATAACTTAGGCTTTTTCAGTTTTATATTTAAATGAACCAAGAAGACTGAAAACCCCAGAAAATATAAAAATGTAATTTTGGTGCAAGTTTTAGTGTATTGAAAGTTGTTTGTAACAAGTGCAGACCTGAGAGGATCCAGCAATGGTGTCTTTCATTGGAACAGGACCAAAAAGAGAGCACATAACCAAATTCTGAAAATGATGACAATACCCTTCCTGGGAACTTGGAACAGTGATTTGATGCTTCTTTGCTTGGCCCAAAAAAAGCCAGACATGAACAGAACAAAAAAATTGAGAAAATAGGTGGCCTTTTTAACCCATTGACTCCCAGGGGTTCCCCATTGACGAGTAAAATCGTCTGGTGTTAGAGTAA
>OX421450.1:23611266-23616266 GCA_949126865.1 Montipora capitata | reverse complement strand
AAACTGCGGCAAATTTATTATTGTTTAGTTAACTACACACTACTATCGGACATTGACAATAGAAAAGCGACGAGCTTAGGTAACTCAAATTCACTTTTTGGCTGGATTGTCCATTGTCTTTGGGCAACCAACCTTTTCATTTTACCAAATCTAGTCGCCTGGTTAAAATTTCTGGTCGTCTGGGACAACCAGACAACCACTAATTATGAGCACTGCTTGATTATGATTGCTTTTCGTTGCTCCTTGAACAAAATTCATGGGCTGATCTGACATTTTGCCTGTGAACAGCATTAGGTTAATCCCTGCTTTGTGAAACCAGGGGCATTTCGAAGTGTTCCTCATGAGTTAATAAGGACAACTCTAAATTCCAAAATAATAGTTTCCGAATTTCAAGCAGCAAATTAACTGATAGCAACAAACAAAAATGGAACTTACAGCTGTGTCATCCTCTTTATATATCTTAATGGTCTTATCGGCTTCACATGTGATAAGTCGACTGCTGCTAAGGTCAAAGGTCATCGCAAAAATACCCGCCTCACTATCAAGAGACCCAGGCTGCACTGTGGCCTGAGAACGTTGAAAGTTGTACCCAGTCCTCCAGTCCCAGAAGTGCATGGTCCCATTGTCACCTGCAAAAGCATATATAGGGTGCATTCCTTTGGGAATATCCTGGCTATTCTCATTCCAGATCAGGAATAACAGAACATGAGGAATATCAATTTGCAAAAGAACACAAATAATTATGAAAACAGAATATTTTTTGGGCGAAGTGATCTGGGCACTATTGTGTCTGGGCATGCGCCACTTGCGTTGGCATGGTGACTGAAAAAGGTTTCCTGAAAGTTTGGAACACGAAATGTTGAAATATGGCCATAAGTACAGGTTTTTGGCGGTTTCCTTGATTTTTCGGTTTGGTTCACTTGCTAAAAACTTTAAGGGGGAAGATGACAAAGAATTTTTTGTACTTGTAAGTGCTTTGCATTGTGCAGATGTGTTTCCATAATGCTCTTCCGCTTGTTGTAGTTTTCATTGAAAAATGGTTCGAGGTTTTTGTACAAACCAATTAATGTCAACCTCATTTCTTTTGACAAGGCAAGGGCACTTTTTTTGAATAACACAAACTGACAGCTCTTTTTGTTCTAGCACCAGTGAAGAAACAAAACAGAGGCCAGCACACCCGCATCTACAGTAGAAACTTTGGGTCGCTATTCCATTCAGTTTTAAATTTTCAAGCCGCTGGCAGGCGACCTTCTGACTGCATATCATTTCCTGCCATAACTTTCCCAAAAGAAAGCATATTCTACGTATAATTTCCGAGTGAAACAGAATTCCGGTCATTCCATTCATTCTGCTATCGGGAGCAGAATGAAGGGAATAGTATTCCATTCATTCCGAAAATGGAATGGGTCCCAAAAGAACGTGAATACCGTCTATTCCTATTCCGGAATCGTACCAAAAGAACGTGCCCATAGTTTTACCAATAAGAAAAATATTTCAGTGATTCAGCCAAACCCCAAAAAGAATTTCCCACTCAATCTTTATGCAAATCTCTAAATAAAATTAGGGTACGGGTACCTACCTCCAGACACTAAGACATCATCTGAATTTACTGCCATGCAATTCACAATTGAATTATGTCCAATAAGATTCTGAAGGAAATTACCATCTGGAAACTTCCATTGTTTGATATTGTCAGGAGATGCTGATGCAAATGCAAACCTACGAATGCAAACAGTTGCCATGCAAGTGAATTGTTTATGCAAAGAAAAGGTGACTGTTTATGATAAGAAAGCACAATGAGATGTTTTTATTCTTGGGTTCTTTGTTTGTCCTGTTACTGGTTTTCATCATTAATTTTGTTAAGTAGGTGGAGTGCAAAAAATGTTGTTATGTAACAATTATGTTTACTTAACTGTAATTGCCATAATTACCACAATAACTTAGTTATTAATCTTTGACTTAGTTCATACAGTCAGATGTAGAGTTAAACTTTAGGGATGCTGAAAGTAAAGTCATATTAAAAACTGTTTTTTCCAGTTCCATTTAGTGCTACTAGTGTTGTAATGCAAGCATAATGGATTTATCATTATGTTATAAAGGTTTTCTCCACTGCTCCAACTATAAGCTGGTATTATTTACATGTATAGGCAGTTCTATCTTAGTTGGCCACTTAACAGAACAATGATGAGCAGTTTTTTTGTTTTACATGTATCCTACTAGATGGAATCTAACTGTGGGTGAGTTATCACTCCATTAATATTATTCTGCTACTCCAGCTAAAATAGTCAGCCTTTTTCAGTTTCTTTCAACAGTGAAGGTAAAAATCGTTCATGCACTCCACAAAAAAGTTGGTGGAAAATAAAGCAATGCTTTACTCCATGGCAACTGAACTTATTAACAAGTAGGATAAAACACAAAGAAATTACACATCTTATGATTAATTTGCTAGTTTTTGTACTAAGGTCGGATGAGGTAAACTTAAAGCCCCAGCCTGAATTATGAGAGGGAAATACATGTATTCTGGAACTAGTGCCACTCACTGTCTTGGGTGTAAGACCAATGCCCTGATGCTTTTCTTGTGATTTGTCAAGGTAACTTTAGATTTACCAGCTGCTAAGTCCCACAAACGAATGGTGCAGTCATGACTTCCAGTTATGACCTAAATGTTAAACATCAAACTGAATGTCATTTTTGAACAGACACAGGGGCCCACTAAACATGAAGAATTCATCAGGCTTTAGTCTTTTTAAGCCAACAGTTAACAACACGTTATAAATAGTCATAGGAACACTGAATTCTTTGGAATGAACTACAACCTGAGTACAGAGAGAGAGAGAGAGAGTGAAAGGGGGTAGTATAACCCTTCAACACCTGAGAGTGACTTATAGATTTTACTCTGTCTAATGCCATACGATTTTATTCGTCAATTGGCGGAACTGTAGGTGTCAATGGGTTAATATGACTTTTGACAGTTCAGTGACTACTGAATGTGGCTGACTATGCAACATTACAGTAACTTGAAGTGAAGCTATTACCGGTATAATGATCCTTGCAGTTACGAACTCAATTTTAACAATTGTGTAGAGAAGCCTGAAAATTTCAGGACTTCAACGGGGTTTGAACCAATGACCTCGCAATGCCCGTGCAACACTCTAACCAACTGAGCTATGAAGTCAATGATATTGGGAGCTGGTCATTTGTGGGTTCAAATGTTCTTGTGATGAATGAATCAGTGAACAAAAGATGTATGAAATGAATCATATATTGCACTGATTCATTCATAACCGGAACATTTGAACTCACAAATCACCAGCTCCCCACATCAGTGGCTTCATAGAGCTCTCAGTTGGTTAGAGCATCGCAGTGGCATTGTGAGGTCATGGGTTCAAACCCCGTTGAAGTCCTGAAATTATCAGGCTTCTCTAAACAATAATTATTGCTAAAATTGCATTCATAACTGCAAGGATCATGGCTTCACTTGCTTCATATCCGCAGTTCAATAAATGATTCATTTCATACATCATTTTGCTCACTGATTACAACAACTTTGTTTTGCTTAAATTGTGCCCAGAATTCAAGCACAACTCCCTTTTTAAAAAGGCAATATAAATCTGGTAATAAGTTAACAACTGCTGCTAACCTGAGGTTCAACAGCTTGTGACCTCACAACTGCTACTGTACTTGTATGACCTGTCAACGTGTGAATGCATGCTTTTGTTCTCATGTCCCAAACCTGCAAAGGAAGAAAACCTTTATCAGTCTTACCAACCATTCGCAGGAACATTGGCCAAGTTAAGAAGATGAGTTTATTTTTTTTCTTGCTCTCAGAAAGGGCTCTATATGATAGAAAATAGGACAGGGATGTGGCAGAGGAAAGCTCTTAGCTCTTTGCGTGTTGTCTGACCTACAACTCCCATCTTTGGATAATTCTCTACCACAATAATGGTTAAGTATTTTTCCTGGTATGCATGTCTTGTTTTTCTCTACTCATTGAGCTATTATAACTCGTGAGGAGCTGCCTCGTCATTTATCTAGCCATCCTTTCCTTTTGTCAGAACTGGCCGGCCAGACCTGTCAGTTTGGAAAGAAAATGCAACAATTTGAAGGAACACTTGCATGATAATCCCTTGATTTCTTCTGGGGGAGTACATGTATGCATGTATATCATCCTCGAAATTTGTCAATTTGAAGGCGTTGTAGAGTTAGTCCTCACAAATGCCCATTCTGGCCAGTCAGTTGCGTCAAATGGAAAGCACAATGTGCAGGACAATGTGTCCTGCTCGTCTGCAGGCTTTTCAAAGTCATTTGCACAAAAATGTTCAATTGCACTTGGAAAGAAATAAATTAACATAGTTAACTACATGTATATTAATAATTTATGTTATTAATGTAATTGGCATATGAAATCTAATGCATTACAGGAAAACTGTGAACCAAAAAAGGAAAAAAAAAGAATAGGAGCCAAATCTCCAACTCAGAATCTTAAGGCCAGAGTAAAAAAAGACAGTCACAAAAAAGAAACT
This sequence comes from Montipora capitata, assembly GCA_949126865.1. Lineage (NCBI taxonomy): Eukaryota > Metazoa > Cnidaria > Anthozoa > Scleractinia > Acroporidae > Montipora > Montipora capitata. The sequence goes on along the minus strand of OX421450.1, from coordinate 23,611,743 downwards.
TATTGAATGAAGTCAGAGGATAAGGAGCAAAACAACAAGTCTTAGAAATGCAACAACAATTTTATTACCCTTTTCCTAACAAACAAAATTATAATGATCCCTATTAAGTCACTAATGCCAGAAATAAATTTTGTTAGAAATGTTGTGACCTATCCTGATTTTGATTTGCATATGATGAAGTTAAAATTTTCTAGTTTTCTAGTTTGTTTTTTACTTTCCTTTGTTTTAGATTATATTAAAATCTATAAGAAATAAGAAAGTAGAAAACAAACTAGTCTGAAAAATGTTTAACCCAGGGAAATTTAACTACAGGTACAAAACATACAAGTACAAATCATTTCACTGCTTTCTTTAAGAAAATTTAAAAATTACATGTAAATTAAATTACTCAAGTGATTTTTTTTGGAAAGCATTTTCACAAATGAATCAAGTTATACTAGATATATATTTTTTCATACTACACTATCACTCAAAAGT
>OX421450.1:23581266-23606266 GCA_949126865.1 Montipora capitata | reverse complement strand
AAGCTGCAACACGTTACAATTTTCTATGTGGTTTAAAATGTTGAATCTAGAAGGTCTCTGAAACCAGATCTGTCTATACTACCATACTTGTCATCATTAGTGTTGCATCCAGGTTTTACTGGGTAGGGGTCTTCTGGACCCCTTTGCCAAATATTTGGGGGTCCAGACCAGAATTTTGGGGGGTCCTATCATAAATATTGATATTGATCACCTCTTTATTTGATAATGAATTGTAATGATGTTGGTGGTTGAAATTCCGTGAAACACTATCAACAAAAATAATCATTTGCTTTCAATGCAAACTTTTATTTACTTCTGAAATCCTCTAATTGATTTCCCTAATTACTTACATGATGGCTATCATTAGTCAAGAACAAACTTAACTTTACAATATTTATGCCACTATAATTTTTAAAATATGGGCCTATCCTTCACCCTCCAGTTAGAGAGAGCCTTAAAATAATCAAAGTCTTTGTAATAGTCCACTTTCGATATATTAAAATTCATTTCTAAACAAAACACATCATTTCGAAGCTCTGGGGAATAACCTCATACAAATCCTTTATATTTATTCCCCAGAGACTCGAGATGGTGTCTTTTGTTTTGGACTGAATTTTAATATATTGAAATCGGTCTATTGTTTCCATTAATACAAACTCTCATAAGTAATCATGCAAAAATAGGCACACATTGCATATGTGTGGTAGTGCAGTAACACAGCACTTTATTCCATATTATTGTTAACTGAGCTGCGTTTTGTCTTCATGAGATTCAAGTTGCCTTTGCGCAATATGTAGCTCTAATAGTACACAATATTGTTTTGGTACTGTATTATAGTGCCATGGTAGATGTCTGCTGCCTGAGGTTACTAGTAAAGTACTTAACCCAGAAAGATTGAAGAAAATAAAAAGGGAATAGACAAACATTGGCTTTGAGGCTGATATGTTGATCATTTTCAAGTTCCATTACAACTTCTTTTTCACCACAAGTTTAAGCATTTACTCTGAGCGTCTGACAGTTTTCTAAGAAAAAAGTTCACTGAAACTTATCCCTATCTGGCAGTATTAGTATCTGGATGGGAGACTTCAAAATATATGACTTGTCTGAAACATAGGACTGGTAATTCTACTTTAATGCTCAAAAATGCAAACTAAGCAAGGTACAGATTTTGTTAGCCTGCTTTAGACAAAACAGATATTGATGCAAAAGTAAATAAATATTGATTGATACACAGTATTTAGGAAGTGTTGATTGAGAATAGAGAACATTAAAAATGCCCTCAGCAGCAAAATTTGAGACAAATTGACCCTTCACGCGAAAAGGGGGCTTATGAAAATTTCACGATGATGCCAATTTCACGGCAGACAACCGTGAAATTATATAGAGCAAGCTGAAATACTGTGAAATTCCTTTAAAACAGCGTGAACTCGGCGTGAAAATTTATCATACCACCGTGAACTAGTTCACGCAGGGCAGTGAAAAAATTCACTGTGTGAATTATTTCATGCCATGGAAAAAAAAATCCTCCTCAAAATTATTTAATTTCATTATCAATACGTTGGGTTTGGATTTCTGGTACATGTAGATTTCAAGTGTCAAAGAAACATTGACGTGAACCCTTTGATGATCATTAATTTTTGTCTACTGTAAAGTTGACTTAACTCAAGTGCACGCCGGCGAATGGATTTTGCGAGGATGTGAGTGCTGAGCATTTTCCAGCAAGGACCAGCAGTGATCCAAACCTCTTTTCGAGATCACCAAGCATAAATGAATTATGAGCATTGGGGCAACTTGGAAAATCACAGCAACTCGCTTAATTAATAGTATGTTTTTATTTAAGTGCGCCAAATGGGGTGACTAACTGCTCAAAATACACTTAAATCCAAACAATAGTACGAGTAATTTTTCCTATAATCCGAGGCAGCGAGCAGCACGTAAATTTCACAAGAAAATCGAACAACATTATTCCTCAAAATTTGCCAGCACTTGTAACAAGATCTTCTGAACATTTTCGTCAAGCTTTGTAGTTCATCGCAATGAAAATTAAAATTGCTTACCATTCAATAAATTGAGTCAAGAAATTGACACATGGTATCAGAGTAATGTAACTAAAGAACCACTCCGAATTTCAGGGCTGTGCGATATTCCGAACTCAAGTTATTCGTCAAAATTATATTATTTGGTATGGAGACGCTCTCTGTTAAAATTGTAGACACTTCTCGTGTTCTCATCACCTCTTGCCGGTTTTCACTGTCACACCATCATCAACACCGTTCAACAAATAAAGTCAACAATCAGCAAGATAAAAGAAGATGAATATTGAAAGAGTCTCGCAAAGGTTCAGGTCTGTGCGATGTTTTGTGCGGGAGATATTCGAAGAAACGTTTTACTCCAAATCAAATTTATAAGGCTTTGCATGGATAAGCGCAAATATGGTGGCCGAAAGATAACAAACACATACATGTATTTCATTGAGTTTTGCCATAAAAAGCCTGTAGCCATCTTCTGAAGGGTCATAACCTGCGTGACAGCATTTTTGGCCGCAGACCCTGATCGGGGGATGTCAATTTCATTGCGTATTTTTGACCAAACCGTTGATTATGCACAATTGAGGAGAATCCCTCGTATGGTGTCTAGTGCGCTTTTGGATGCTTCCCTCTCCTCCTACACTGATTTTTTTCAGTGTATTTGATTGTTTATACTATTGGAGAAACTGTAATAAATAAACTGTTTCGCTCAGTAGCGTAATTCGTGTCAGTCGTCATTTTCATCAGTCTTCGTGCCATCAATAAAGCAAAATAATCGTACGAACTTCGATTTCCGAAGCAAAACATTGTTTTTCCTTGTTTACCGCAATTTTAATTCCAAAACCAGACCACGAAATTTTCCTGTTATTCTGGATGGCATAGCAACATAATTTCACGGCGTGAACATGAGTGAGTCCACGACGTGACTTCATTATTTTCACGGTCTTCAATTTCACGACGTGAACTTTTTCACTGAGCATAGTGAAAAGAATTGGAGCAATAGTGAACACGTCGTGAAATTTCAATTTCACGGAGTGAAATATTAAATTCACGGGCCGTGACCGTGAAATTTATTTCACGGTTCACTATGAAATCCATAAGCCCCCTTTTCGCGTGAAAGGTCACAATTTTGAACCACGATTATAAAAGGTGACCATCAGTGAAAATTATTTTGGGAAATTTTTGCTTTGTTCAGTTTTTCTATTAGCACTTTTGGCTGCACAAGTTAATCGCAAAATTGAAAGTGACATCAAATTCAGCGGGTGCCGTGATCAAGTTACCTCTGGTGTTTACTCACAAAACCAAGGATACATCTGTGTCAAAGTGATGGCAAGACACCTGGTTTTTGTTTTTGATAGTTTGGTTTTTTTCTTTCAAGTGTTATAATGTTTGACAAGAGATGTGCAAATTCAACACAAAGATCACAATTGCCTAAATCTTTAGGTTGAGCATTGCTTCTGCAAAGTCAAAAATTTACTCTCCTAGACAAGGTTATTTATCACCAGGTAATTCCATCGTTTTGGAAGTAGCAGCTGCTTTATTATTTATCAGCCTCACAAATTCTTGCCGATTTTGAGGCTCATTTTGTTCAAACTCAAGCACGCTTCCAACAGATCTGTTTATTTTCGTGAGTTATGCACACGCTGCGGGCCTATTGTCACCATGGACTTACACTCTTACAACCTGGTGGCATACATGTAGTGTGTAGTGCGCTTACAGTGCACTACCACAAAATCTTCAATGCAAAACATGTACAGTTTGTTGGTACAAGTGACAATAGCCCATAAAACAAAGTGAAGAGTTTTGTAAAGAATATTTTAAGTAAAGATACAAACAATGACAATAGTACTGAAGGTTAAGAGGATAACAGCTCTAGTGATCTGTTTCCTGCTGTTTTGTTTAACACTTTACCTTTATGGTGCGATCAGCAGATCCTGTAGCAAACCACTGGTTTCCAGGCTCCACAGCCACTGATCTTACCCAACCTGTGTGGCCACTGATAACCTATAAACATATGCATAAAAACGTGTGAAAGAAATGCTGTATACAGCATTCTTAAGTGATGGCCGATTGTCACTGTCATTGCACAAAACAGCCCACCAAGGCTCTACAGCACTACTTTCATTTAATTTAGTGCATGCAAGTGATCCTTGATAGTCTAATTAGGCTAGGAATCCCTTCTTTCTGTCTCAAGATGGCTTATGTGAGGCAATGTTTCAGCTTATATCATGAGCATTAGTTTTCCACGATAAAGCAAATGTATTTGCATTGTTTTATATGTCTAATTTAGATAAATTTTACGGTAATGGATGAACATTTCACCAGCTGCCCATGTAATTTTTAGAAGCCTGTAGCAGTGAGAAAAACTCTTATCAGTGAGTAAAATGTCCACCTGTGTCACCTGAAAAATCATCTGACTACTTGAACTATACTCAAACTGTACTTTGCTGTGGTTCAATGTGTAAAGTTAACATGACACAATCATGTTTACTCATTGATAGACAAAGTAACTTTTTCTGACAAGGTGGTATCGTCCACGTACTTCCAAATCCCAAAGAGCGCACTGGGGATTACGAGGTCATTGATCATGAGCAAAAAAAAGCCAAGGCCCCAATTTAGTCCCTTGGGGGACACCTGCTGGTACCGCGCCCCATTCGGACAAACAGTCACGGCTGAGTTTCACCCTCTGGTACCGATAGTCCAGGATCCAGTTAACGATATTGTTGGGGACTTCGACTTCCTTAAGTTTGGCCGCCAGAGTTCCGTGATCAATGAAATCAAAAGCCTTGCGGTAATCGAAGAGGAAAACACGCACAGATGTTTCCGTCTGTTGCTAGGAGCCACTCGTGGATCATACTTAACAGAGCAAGGACAGTGGATGAGCCTGATAGGGTACCAAACTGGTTTGAATCGGCTATCCTCTCTAAGGCTGGTCTGATACTACGAAGTCCTCTGTGACCTTGGAAAGCGATGCAGTTAGCGAGATCGGTCTGAGTTCTTTCTTGGGATCTAAGACTTGTTTTACTTTCGGGAGTGGAGTAACGTCCACGTGCTTCCAAACAGATGGTAATTTCTGTTCTTTGTATGATGAGTTAAGAATGTCAGCTATTGGTTGGTATAGCAGTTCCACATACTCCTTTAAGCACCAGTTAGAAAGGCCGTCGGGGCCTGGGGCCTTGTGTTTATTCAAATGTAACAAATTTACATAGACTTGCTCTGGGGTGTCTAAACACCGGGTTGTCCTCTAATGGTCACAGGTAAATACCTGGCTCTTGGTTTAATGGTTGGAATTGATGTAACGGTTCTAATAAGGCCTCATTGATACCGTTGGCGATTTCAGGCGGGGACAAGTTCTCAAAATCCGGGACATTCAGGGCATTTAGTAAGTTCACAATCTGACTCTTTGCACCACTAAGATTGTTAATCTCTTTCCACCACAAACGAGGGTTTACACCTTTAAGATCTTGGACTTTGGAAGTGTAGTATTTCCCTTTGCATAGTTTCCTTTCTTTGTTAACAGCGTTTCTGTAGAACTTATATGCCAGGCCATGCCTACAGGTTAGAATAGAAGGCTTGTTGGCGCATGCGTATAAGCTTTTTCAGCCAAACTGACATCCAGGGACAATCCTTTGGGTAAACGCGAATTGACCTTTCGGGCATGATATTGTTTATGCCAATGTCCACTAGATTACTGAAGACTTTCAGCTTTTCCTCGCAGGATGGTTGATATGTGACGCATGACCAGTCAATGTTCCTAAAATAACTGCCGAGGCATGCCTTAGAGAGAAAGTAGGAAATGCTCACCAGTCGATCAGCCAAGCAAACCGAGAAATTGAGCCAAAAAATGTAGCCAAAATCCTTCAATCCACCTCCGGTTTCTGTAGCATGAAGCAACTAGGAGTATTTCTATTTCCCCTGGATGGGATGCTAGTCCATCGCAGGGTTACCCCCAGCATTACATGTAAATTTGCCGGCACCCATTTATACACCTGGGTGGAGAGAGTAAAGTGTCTTGCCCAAGAACACAATGTAAAGAAAACACAGCACATATCTACAGTCTACATCCTCAGAATGCTTAGATGAATACTACCCATTCAGGCCAGCACGCACTTTCAACATTATTTGTTGTTAGACTGCCACACAATTCAAGCAGAGCGAAAGCAATTTATGGTGCAATTCTGCAATTTTATCATTCAGTGTTGTACAAAATTCAGTATTTCCGAATAAGCACCTAAAGTGTTGAGACACTTTTCCCTGTTAAGGAATCTTGGACACCCCCCACCCCCTAAATCTTTTCATCTAACCCCCTCCCCCCTTAACAATGTTGTTTTCTTATCGCCAACACTTCCTTTTTCTGTTACCAACATTAATGGGAGGAGGCGGGAGGAGAGAGGAGGAGTACAAGTGGAAAATGTAATGTTCAAATGATTTTTGCCTAATTGTAGTCTTCCCAGTTCAGTGTCTCAACTACATGTACTTTTGTCGCTTATTGTAGTTCACATTCTTGAGGCTAGGTATACAATACCTTCAATTGGAATCCTTAAAGTGCCACTACGATGAAAATTTTGCATGTCCTTTTTTCTTTAGATTTTGAAAATAGACATACTAAATAGGTACAGTATATCATGCCAATTTTTATCTCAAAATTCCCACGGGAAGTACGATTATTGTAACACAGTTTTTGGTTTTAGCTGTCCGCCATTACTCGAACGGGCAAATGACCGTCAGCGAGCGTCTGACGTCATACGCGCAACGCTCAAAATTCCCATGCCATCTATGAGATGTGAGAGATCGCCGAGTTGCTTTTTGCTGATATTATACATGTATATATGTTGCAGTTAATTTTTGTTTTCAGTTAATTTTTATTTTCAACTAGTTAGTTTTTTTTTTAAACTAGGTGATTTTATTTCCAACTAGTTAGTTTTTTCTAACTAGGCGATTTTATTTTTAACTAGGTAAATTTTTCAAAAACTGGGTAAACTTTTTCTCTCTGGTGCTATTAAAGGCCAACAAATTTTAGTGATTAGGGTCAAATGCTCAGCTGAGTGATTTACTAAGCACTTATTTTGAATGATTAGCTTTCATGTAAGGTTAGGGAGACTGCCTGCATTTTAGGAATTAGGGTTAAGCTTTCAATTTAGTGATTAGGGTTACGCACCGTCTTATTTGAAACAGTTAGCATTCCAGGAGGTGTATGACAACTGCAGACTGTCTATAAATATTGCCAATGTTAAACAGTTTGTTAATTGTTTCCGCTCAGATCGATCTTCACTTCCTGACAGGCCGAGTGTCTTCTCTGTTTTTCTTTCAAGAAATGTTTGGCCTTCCTGTAAAAAACAATTTTCGATTCTTTTCAATTCCTGTATTTCTCCATAGAAATTGATTTCATTTACGCTATTGCATTGGCGTGACTCCTCCATTTTATCAGTGCTACAAGATTTACAACATGGGCATGGCTCTGGTGTCCAAATGTGAATAAATCAAAGTTTGGATTGAGAGTGGCCTGGGATCAATAATAAAATATTTAATTATAAATTATGATGAGAGGTTTGCTTGAGATCCAGAGATAGGGGTTCAAGTTCAAGTTCGGGTGAGTAAAAAGAAAAGCCTTGACAAGTATGAATTGTCTGTGAGAAGTGCTGTAGAAGGGGGTGGGCATAAGGGATATTCAAGGGGGGAGGTAAAGGGAAGGTAAGGGGGGTTAAATCTGTGAAGAAAGGGTGGGGTGGGGTAGGATAGGGCCAAAGGGGGAAGATGAGGGATGGGTAGGACAAGTAGAATGGAGAAGAGAAAAGTTTCGTTCTTTTTTCATACCCCCTAAAAAACCAAGCCCCTGTTTTTTAACTACACCCCTAAAAAAGGAAAATCCCCTTTTTAGACAGTTGATTACAAAAAAACCTACATGTAGTTAAAAAAATTACCTAGTTTAAAAAAAAATTACCTGGTTAAAAAAATTACCTAGTTAAAAAAAAATTAACTGAAACGAAAAATTAACTGCAACATATACATTACTCCTTGATCGACTTGTTTGCTTTGTCAAACGCCACGAAGTGACGTCACAAGCCAAGTCTTGCGTGAAGACCACTTACAAAATAATCGCAGGCTTCTCCAATGCCGTACGAATAATGGCGAACAGATTTTTAGCGGTTTTTGGCTGGCTATTTCCCGACGTATCTCACTTCTATCATTTCAAATTTAAATGCATTGTATTATTTTGAACATATTGACTTAATTAATTGACTTTGAAAAAATCCAAAAAGAAAACCAAAAATTTTCGTCATAGTGGCACTTTAAGATTGATTTAACTAATGTATTGCACTGTATTCATTACTCTTTTTTTATGTTTCTAGAAAGTGTCAGCATTAATGTGATAACATTTGTTATTGCAATGACTTTACACTTTATGATTCACAAAGTATTGAGTAACAGTCACTAAAGAAGTGAGTACAGTATGTACAACTAAACTATTGATGAGAGTTCACAGACAAGTAGAATTAAGTGAGATAACCATTAATTTTCTGGCATTGTACTTTCATAAGTTCAATTTACATTTAAAATCCACTAGTTATTAACACAGTTGGTGTTTTTTATTTCATTTTTACCACTTGAATTGTACAATGGGTTTGGGATGGGGCAATAGTATTTCTACTATCACAATTGTCAAAATGACTTCAATAATCACTCCTATTCTCACCCTCATTAATTTCCAAGGTGGATGCCATTGTGGTTTAGGAAGGGTGGCTGCCTTCTTTTGTTGCATCAAAGCTGTTGATGATTTTGTTCCTCCAGCAGTTACCACAGCTTTGGATAATGGACCAAATCTATCTTTTAATTTTCCCCCAGCAGACACCAGAGCTTTCTTTTGTATGTCCATAATACCCGCACTTTCTTTCCCATCTCGCAGTCTGAAATTTTTAGAATTGCAGTGTTAAAGAAAAAGGGAAAAAAAGGGAATCAAATAAAATAATGACTTTCCCCTAAAGAACTAAGGCTTCTTTGAAGGTACTTGATTTCAAGCAAACACTTGAAAGTGAGAGTGTTTTTAAATCATATCTTTACATAGCAATGTAAATAATACATACTGTAAAGGGGTTGGAGGTAGACTGGATATCAGTTGTTGAACTCCAGCATGTGAAGGATGTGTCCTATGTTCAGCTGTTTCTGGAGTTAATTTAACACCTGTGGTATGGTATAACAGAAAAATAATGAGTAATGCTGTGTGTACAAAGAACTGAAACTAAGAGCAGTACACACATACAAATCTGTAGTGTAAGAAAATGAAAACAAACTTCTTTCAGAATACATTCTAGTTAAGGTTTGAGATCATCACAGTTATGAAAGCAGCAACGAAAGGAAAGCCTGAATGGGGTTTGAACCCATGACATCTGGGATACCGGTACCGTGCTCTATCAATAATGTTGAGCAGTCAAGCCAACTGGGAGCTGGTCTTTTTTTTTTTTGTGAGTATGTAACTGTACCCATCAATGATATGGTGAAGGAACAAAGATGCCAGGAATGAAACAAGGTAAGTTTTGAGATCATCATGGTTACTGTATGAACACTATTTTAGCTTACCTTGAAATTTAGGAACTCGAACATTTCTCTGTTGTGAGAAATGGGAGTGTTAAATTTCCTTGTGAAATACGCCCTTTGCATGTTTTTCCTGGCATTCGTAATTTGGATAAATATTCAATTGTTTTTCTGTGTCCAATTGGACCCTTTGTTCCATATTCTATGCGTCCAAAAGGAAAACGAGTGCGTCCCAGGATGCAATGACGTACTTTGGATACATCTCTTTTAAAAAACAAATAGATGTCAGTTTTTCATGCGTCTGTCCTGTTATTGACAATGAATTTCGTCAAACCATCGTCAAAGTAATCTGCGGATAGATCCACACAGAAATTCACGAAATTCATGATTAACTAGACGCTCCATGAGCATACACTGGGTTGCCTGTGGTACTTGTTACTCAAAAGTTACAGAAGGGACTGAGTTAAATGGAATTGAACTGCAGCGTTCAAGGCAATTTTTTCAAGTCGGGGGTCATTAACCCATGGACTCATTCATGTGCGCTGTTGTGTGTGTACAAGATAACTTGAACAGACCTCCATTTAAATCTGTACTTCTCCATTTAAATCTGTACTTTTTGAAAGTGATCATTTTTCACGAAACATTCCGCTTGTAAACCAATCAGGAGGGTCTATTTTAATTGTGGTTTTCCCAACGGAATGATTCCGCCTTTCGACCAATCATGAAATTGTTTACAGAAACCAAATCAACCACAGACGGAACAGTCCGCAAGTTAACCAATGAGAAGAGGTCTTTCTGATCTATTTCAATTAACAGGTCCTCTGGCATTTATTTTAAGCACAGCTTTCACCTCGTCACGCACTTAAAAATCGTACAACCATACCGTCGAATTCTCTTCGATTATACTGTAGTCGTTTATTTCAAACTGCAATTCATCCCCTTTGCTTGTGTTGTCTCATTGGTATGTTTGCTTTGATTGTGCGAAAGAGAACTTCATTCGATTTCGTTAAACACATGCCGAGATTTTATAAAACGCAGCTATTCTCTTGGGAATATTATAATCCGTTTTTGACTCAAAACATTCCGATAGTTAGCCGATAAGTACATATCTCGTGTACATATCAAGCGTGACTTGTAAATCTACGCTCACCAGGCTTGGAAAAGTTGAAGACCTCAAATGTCTAAACCTTCAAGTTTAGTCTACAATTTCCTATTCTTCCTCTTGTGTGTGTATTTTGTATGTTTTATTTGTAGTTTCCTCTTTGGCGGAATGATTCTGCCTTTCGGCCAATCATGAAATTGTTTACAGAGATCATATCAACCACAGACGGAATAGTCTGCAAGTTAACCAATGAAAAGAGGTCTTTCTGATCAATTTCAATTAACACGTCCTCAGTCCTCTGGCGATATTAACTCGGGTTTCAATTTGTTCAATTCCATGTATACCGTCGAATTAGATTGTAGTCGTTTATTTCAAACTGCAATTCGTTTCCTTTGCTTGCACATTTACTTATTGATGTGTTTGCTGTGATGGTCCGAAAGAACACGTCATTCGATTTCGCTAAACACATGCAGAGATTTCATCAAACGCAGATATTCTCTTGGGAATATCTCGCTTTTGACTCAAAATAGTTAAACATCAGGATCTACAGTTATTGTATTTACATATCTCTGGTTATAAATCTACGCTCACCAGGTTTGGAAAAGTCAAAGACCTCAAATGTCTTGTGTGTATGTTTTACTTGTAATTTTGTCTATTTTATTTGTGGTTTCCTCTTCGGCTGAATCATTCCGCTTTTCGACCGATCTTTATAATTATGTGTATCTTTCGTGCGTCCGCCACGAAGAATGCTTGCTCTTTTCTTTTCCTTTTCCTTTATAATGAAGTTGAAAACAACGAAAACCAGTGACACTGACCGGTTTGCATTAATGAATCTAGAATCTTAATCTTAGGGTGCTCTTCTTCCGCAATGAACCGAAGACATTAAAGGAATCATTCCTTGTTAGACGAAAGGGCCATTGCGTGAATGTAATATTTTTTTCCAAACGGTGGCGCCTATTTAAAAAATATTCCAGAAAGGAGATCAGAGATTGGACAAATCAAAGTAAAAAATTTGCATTAAATTTACTCTACATACATGCAAAGGTTTTGGCCAAAAGTTAAAATTTACGATTAAATACCTTAAAACTTATATACTGACATTCAATTTAGTCATAAATTAACGGCTAATTTTGTCGTCTGTAATTTTCAAGGCCCAGGCTTATTTAGCCGTAAATTAATGGCTAAGTTTGTCGTCTGTAATATACAAAATAAATAACTAAAACCACCCCCTTTTCCATGGTTTTAAAAAAGCCCCGCTTGAAAATAAGCGTGGCAGCGCCATTCGCCACATTTTGCACGTGATGCAGCCAAACTCAACTAAAACAAATTCTACGGTTCCGTGTATCCTAGACGAAATGATCGCAAGCGAGCGGTTCCTGCTCTGCAGTATTTTGCTCGTAAGTCTTTTGTCGTAACTTGCATGTTGAAGGTATATCTAAAATGTGAAGAAGCAGTTTCTACAATGAGTAATTTTTGTAAAGATGACATCTGCCCGAATCTCTGGTATCTACATTGTAGCTATAGACTGTGGCAGAGGTCGAGGATTAAGGTTTTATTTACCTTCTATTTAGAGTTAACTGATCACTTCTCTGATGTTTTAAGAAACACAAAATAACGGGAAGTGCAAAACCCTGTGGGTTGCGTTTTCGGCTAGTGGTTTAATTAATCGATTAGATTGGCATATCTATTTCTTCACTGAAAAAAAAATTGAATAGCAAATACTGCATTATGAGCGCTTATTGATTGTAATAATATACTGAGTTGGTGATCCTAATGATACTTGAGTTCAGTGGAGAAATAATTTGGTGGTGTGGTAAATATGTAAATAACCTCCGTTACCAAAAAGAGTTACCTATAACCGCAATGTTGAGTATCGAGTTTCAGGAATCTGACTAGAGCAAGAGGAATCACATCAGATTATCAGTAAGGCAGGTTAATTTTCCCTACAAATATCCGGCAATGATCGAAGAACTGTTTTTCATCGGCGTTCAAACATGAAACAGTTTTTTTCTTTTGGGGTTCATGAATTTTTATCATCATGCAGCTTACATTCTCAGACGAGCAAGTGGCTTCCTTCTTGGAAGAAATGGGAGCGTATATCGGAAAGGCACTTGGCCCTACTAGATACTGTAAGTAGAATTCTCATGAATGTGTAATTATACTTTTACATGATAACTTAATAGGGCCGTTTATACGGGTGAAAATAGGCCGCGGCTTACTCTGGCCACGGCGTACATAATACGCGAAGGGAACTATTTAGACGAGTATTAACTCCCAGGCCAGGACAAAGCGCGGCTTGCGAAAGCGGAGAACGTAGATTTTGTACCATTTCTACGGGCTGTTCGCGTCTTACGTAAGCCGCGGCTTATTTTCTCTCGTAAAAACGGCCCTAATATCTCACGTGTTTGCGGAGAAGGGGGTGAGTTCTTTTTACGAAATGCATTACTTTTAAGCTAATGATCTATTCTAGGCAATTTTTATAATCGATGTACTCAATCCTTTCCATTTTGTACCTACGTTTAGGCCAGACCACAGATGGATTACCTCACCAGATTGTAAGTAGTGATTAAGCAATTTTCCCAAAATGGCGGCCATTTGGTGTGGTGGCGACTTACTGAATGTTATCTGTCAACTAGTAAGGGACTACATAGTGGTCATGGCAGTGGATTTCATAAGACAACAGCCAGCCATCACGGACAGCCTGATTGTGAACCAGGCATCGACAAACAACTCAGAAACGCCTTCTAGTACAACAGGTAACTTCCCATTATACTCCTCGTGTCTACACATGCCAGACGCCATTATGTCCACTCAAAAATCATTTTTTTTTATTTTCATCACTGAGAAATGCACTGAATGTTTTATTTGATTTTTGACAGACCAGAAAGGAAAAGGCGGTGAAAATGGAATGAAGAGCAGCAATTGAGGGTTGTAAATACACGTGTTAAATAAAGCTTTGGTTACTACTCTCCAGGCACATCGTTGTTTAATATCCGCTCATCACACCTTAACGGAATTCAGTCACACTTCAATTTCAACATGTTTCTCCTCCCTACGTCTTATTGATAAAGATGGTACAACCAACCCCAACTCCACTGATAAGGCATTGTCAAGGAGCTTCTGTCTCTGTTCAGTTGTTTCTTTCCCTGACGAAAACGTTGCAAGCAGCTTTCATTGAAACAGAAACGTTTTGTGTTACTTTATGAACAATCCCTAAGATTTACCGGGTTGCAATCTTTCACTATAATGACCAAAAAATGCAGCAAGTAACAGAAATCGTAACGGAGATTATTTCCGAATGTCAAGGAATTATATAACAGTCATATCAGTTTACACCTCCAAACTCGATTCTTAGATCCCTCTCTTATCAGTTTGCTCTCTAGAACATATTTCAATTTTCATCTCTCTATTGGCTGAGCCCTCAATATAGTCCTGTAGAGACATTTTACTAGACGTTTCATCGAAATCAATGAAAGATACGTTTTTTACATTATGCTTAAAAAATTCCCATTGTGCGGGTATAATGCTTGATGCTCTAACTGTAGCATTAACAAAAACTTGCTCTGTTAGAAAAGAAAGAAAACATCCAACCAGTGAGTGGAAATTTCCCCTTGACGATCAGTTAACTGGTTGACCACATCAGATAGCAGACTTGCAGTGGAAGCTGTGGAGTATAACTATGTGTGATCCTGCAAATGAAGGCAAACCTATCATACAGCAATGTCCATGATCGAGCCAGGTGAAACAAGGATTCGTCATGATTTGTCTTTCTGATGTTCCGAAGTTCACACCCACGGTCATCAAATGTCACCACTAACCAGTGTTACTTTCTATAGGCTAAACTGGTAAAAGAAGCAAAACAATAAAGCGGAGGAAAGAAGCCCGTCCATCAAAAAGGAGCGCAAAGAAATAAGACCAAAGAAAAGGGAATTTTTAAAGAATTTAACTAATCAGGAACTTGTCAATTTGTTTTAGTGTGTGGTTGTGTGTGTGTATGCATGCCGACTGCCTTCGAAAAGGCGGCGTCCTTAAAGCTGGTGTACGGCAAATGCAAAATACAGGCCTTTACATTTACTCATCGGACAATCTTTTATCCCTGAAATAAAAAGTAAAAAGAACCGACATTTGCTTTAACGCAAACTTCATGAAATCGGCGTTCCCACGACATTCTACTTTGCCAGGTTCAGACTTTTCGTTCTCTCGTGACGTCAGTTGACAGCTTCAGCAATTCTGAGATGGCACGCCCAGAACCCGGATCTAGTTTTTGCTGTAAATAACGGCAAATTCAATTCCAAGCAACTTCAAAACCTTTAGGGAAGGACTAGTAAAGGTTGCAAAAACTTAAAATTTCATTTACATCGCAAATATGACAACAGAAAACGCAAATCAATCCTACAATAATGCATTGTTAGACAGCATCTTAGCTGCCTTTCTCTGCAATCGCCCGGTAAATGAAAAAGGAGAAATTTCTCCTCAGGCGATAACAGGTCGTCGATTAGTGACATTGCCCTACTTTAAGGTGTATGTGACGTACCAGAAAAAAAGAATGCACCGAAGAATGTTATGAAGTGCGGCGCGAGTATTTTTGCCCTCATTACTGCAAATAGGTCTGAATAGGAGCTTCCTGTTTGTCATTGTCAGAGTGTGTAAAATATGGTAAGCTTTAGTATTCTCCACCGGGCTGTGTTAACAACTGGCTATGAATAAATATATCATATTACATGGCTTTGTGATACATTTCATGGGCGTAGCCAGGATTTTTCAAAGGGGGGTCACACTGTGTCAAACAGAGGGTACTCGCGTTTTTGCAACCTGAATATTGTAGGTTTTTTGAGTAAAAAATGGCTTACAAAGGGGGGGTCACGGGCACCCCAGGACCCCCCCCCCCTGGCTACGCCCTTGCATTTGTTATATCATACATTTTCGCGCCACATTTCGCGCCAGCGCGAACAGTAGATCCTGTCCGGCCCTCAATCTTTGCACCATGAAGGCAAATCAGATTGCACTGAACGATTTAGTACAGGGCTTTCGATGCGTGTATTTTAAGCACCAAATGAACTCGAAGTGCGGCAAATATTAACAGCAACCTAGTGTAAATTGCTGTAGCTGCTGAAACACCAGTTACCTCGCAAACGCAACAAGATGCGACGTAAAGGACGCCTATTTACTTCAAACGAGCAGAGGATTGTGGTAGGAAAGGCAGGAAAAAGTGACTCAGGTTAGTAACAACCATCCTTTTGAAGCCTACTACTTAAGACATTTTTTAAAAGACAGTGTCTCTGGCGAATTCATAGGGTTGTTGGAAACAATCAAACATAAACGCACTCTCAAGAGAAGATGAACCTTTGAGCTGTTTGACCTTCCCTGACCTGGTGAGTGGAAATTTCCGCTTGATGTGTAGACATCGGATATCAATACGTAAGTAGGTGTCAGTGAGAAAATCTTTAGGCCAAATTAGCTAGCGGGAAATTTCGGGTGAAAACGAAGAAAACCACTGCGTTCATTAAATATCATTCAATATCACGTAACCCTCTTTGCGTCGCATAAAATGCTGCTTTGGACCATCACATCGCGTGAATACAACAGACAAAGTAAACGAGATGAATTTGCAAATTGAGTTAGGAATTTGTTCGAAAAAATTGACGAAAATTAAACGACACTGATAGCAGACAGAATCGAACAAATTGAAAACCATACAATACGACATGAAAAGATCGTGAGTGACTTTGAAATTCTATCAGAGGATGTGACGAATTTGCCGGTACTCCTTTTTCGGGTAGGTTGGACTGTCCAAAGTGAACATCCGAGGAAGTGTTACATGTAATTGAATAGATAAGAAAGACTTCTTGTCATTGGTTAACTTGCGTACTGTTCTGTGGTTGATATGATCTCTGAAAACAATTTGATGATTGGCCGAAAAGCGGAATCATTCCGCGGAAGAGGAAACTACAAATAAAATATAAAAAAATTACGAGTAAAACACATACACAAGTGGAAGTTTAGGAAATTGTACTCTAAACTTGAAATTTTAGACATTTGGGGTCTTTGACTTTTCCAAACCTGCTAATTACACAAGCTTCATAGGTACACGAGATACGTAAATACTGTAGATGTCTTATCGGACGGAATGCTTCATATTATATTCCCAAGAGAATATGTGCGTTTGATGAAAATCTCTGCATGTGTTTAGCGAAATCGAATGATCTTTCGGACCATCACAGCAAACATATCAATGAGAAAAAGTGCAAGAAAAGCAGATGAATTGCAGTTTGAAATAAACGACTACAATGGAAGAAAATTCGACGGTATACATGGAATTGAACAAATTTGAAAACCCGATTGTAGGATTAGAAGTTTATTACACCAGTGGTGTTAGTTGAAATTGATCAGAAAGACCTCTTTTCATTGGTTAACTTGCGGACTATTCCGTCTGTGGTTGATATGATCTCTGTAAACAATTTCATGATTGGCCGAAAGGCAGAATCATTCCGCCAAAGAGGAAACTACAAATAAAACATACAAAATACACACACAAGAGGAAGAATAGGAAATTGTAGACTAAACTTGAAGGTTTAGACATTTGAGGTCTTCAACTTTTCCAAGCCTGGTGAGCGTAGATTTACAAGTCACGCTTGATATGTACACGAGATATGTACTTATCGGCTAACTATCGGAATGTTTTGAGTCAAAAACGGATTATAATATTCCCAAGAGAATAGCTGCGTTTTATAAAATCTCGGCATGTGTTTAACGAAATCGAATGAAGTTCTCTTTCGCACAATCAAAGCAAACATACCAATGAGACAACGCAAGCAAAGGAGATGAATTGCAGTTTGAAATAAACGACTACAGTATAATCGAAGAGAATTCGACGGTATGGTTGTACGTTTTGTTAAGTGCGTGACGAGGTAAAGCTGTGCTTAAAATAAACGCCAGAGGACCTGTTAATTGAAATAGATCAGAAAGACCTCTTCTCATTGGTTAACTTGCGGACTGTTCCGTCTGTGGTTGATTTGATTTCTGTAAACAATTTCATGATTGGTCGAAAGGCGGAATCATTCCGTTGGGAAAACCACAATTAAAATAGACCCTCCTGATTGGTTTACAAGCGGAATGTTTCGTGAAAAATGATCACTTTCAAAAAGTACAGATTTAAATGGAGAAGTACAGATTTAAATGGAGGTCTGTTCTTGGTTATTTTTCGAGGTTTTGCATTGGAAAGCGAGCGTTAAAAATAAACCATATGTGCAGTAAATGTACACAAGACACTGAGTTCTAGAATTAAGGTCACCTTGAAGAAGAAACAGTGAACTTCCAGATGATGTAAAAATATTGCTAAAAAGTGATTCAAAACACGTCCTAAGGCTCAACTGAAAATGTAAAGGTAGAATTTTCGAAGCAGCGCGTGTTAAGCAATCAAGTTTTTGATCGCTAACTAAACAAAGCACTTGAAAAATATATAATATAACTCAAAATATGCCTTGTGCAATTTACAGTTAAGTCTAACCACTCAATGGATAAAAAATTGTTTGAGATTTATTCCAATTGCTTTGTTTTCTTGCAGGTATAAGTGCAAAAATTATGCACAAACGCTGCTGCCGAAACAAAATTTCACCACAAGCTTTCTGCTTGTCGAAATACACAAAACCACAAGATTAATTTACTTAATTGATCACGCAGGAATAGCAGCATTACACGCGCGTATCATGCGCGTAAGTCCGCCATATTGCACGCAATTTACACGCAAATTACGTGCGGATTATAATTACGCGAGTAAAAAAATACACAAAAGTGAGTGCAAATAATTACATGCAAATTCTTCAAAGTGTGTGTAAAATTTTACATGCAGAGTTTCGTGTAAAAGAGGGCAGAGTATTCAATGTTGTACATCAATTTGTAGCGGCTTTTTCTCGAAGAAAATGTTGCACGTCTAATCGCCCTAGTGGTTTCTGAAGAATTTATTCAGCTTTTTGCGACAAGTGTCCACTTTGGTTGAATAATCAAGACTTGGTTTGAATGACTGTTGTTGCTCTGCATGTTTGGCTGGCTCAACGCATGTTTGCGTTTGTTTCATTTCGTCCGTTTCAGCGGGTGAAGTCATTCCTAAAATAAAAAGGTTG
This sequence comes from Montipora capitata, assembly GCA_949126865.1. Classification (NCBI taxonomy): domain Eukaryota; kingdom Metazoa; phylum Cnidaria; class Anthozoa; order Scleractinia; family Acroporidae; genus Montipora; species Montipora capitata. The sequence goes on along the minus strand of OX421450.1, from coordinate 23,587,487 downwards.
CGAGTCGGGTGATAAATCACTGCTGCTAAGGCGAAGATGTTATAAATTACAAGTAAAAGTAATGATATACCACGATGACTTTCCATTTCATTTTCCTTTCACCTTTCACTGCCTGTGAATGAGTGCGTCGCCGCATACCTGATTTTTGTTTCCCTTTTTCAACCGCTCACTTGATCTGAGAATAAGACCGAATTTTCTAGCTCCAACGGCTTATTACCTTTGTGGTATAAAGAATTAATTAATACGCCTTGATACGCTAGATTTTTCTGTTTAACCAGAGAAAGTTTTCATGTTACGTGTGATTTTTGAAAAACACCCTGGAACCTAACAAGCCTTACATACGATGAATACTGCTCACACAAGTTATTTTAAAAATACAAGTTAAAATCTTTATTATTTATACACCTTGAATCTTGATTACAGCGATGTGAAATGCCTACACAATGAATTCTGGAGGGAAAGGTTTGCTTTTCTAAAGCTCGTGCCGGCGAGAGGGCATTGTGCAATGTCATGGCAAACACCGAAGAAAAAAAACATATCTTCGGTTCTACCGTGCATAATTCGTTGATTCAAACGGTAAAATGCTCTCCGTTAAAAGACAAGATCTTCATTCAAAGTTTGTAAGATGCGCCGATAATATTGAGTTATTTTTCTGGAAGGAATAGTTTTATTTTCACGCACCGGCAAGACTGAATGTGTCCGTAGCGTCACGCAAAGTCATGTTTACGAAATTAAACATGTGCGTCTTATTTACAGTAGTTCAGCTTTATTATAAGTTTTACTTTGCTTTTGTTAAAATTTAATTCGGTCAGTCTACACTGTATTGCTGGCAGAGTATAATTTTTCACCAATTGCGTTATATTTCGTTTCGTGAATATTGACATGTTGTATGCTTAAAGTTACCCCTTTATATCAAAATACACATTTAAGTATCCCTGCCGTGTGCGATCGCTCGATCCGTACAACGAACAAATTGAATGTTTAAATAAATGCAGCACAAGTTCTGAGTTTGCTTGTTTTTCGGTAATATGTCATGCTGTCAAACATTTCCATCGATCGTTTGCTCGTTTACAGTTATAACTTTTGATTTTTCATTGATTAAATAGGGAAACCGGATAAAGGTAATTTCACTTAGCGTGGTTTGGAATGAGAGCTAAGAATTTATTGACAGATAACGGCAGCAACCCGAAGATACATGTAAAACCTTATTCCAAGAACACACAGGCAAGGCCGAATTTCTCACACAGAAATGCCGACTCTGTGATTTTAACTTTCATTGTCAGATTGACGACATTGCTAAGTGGAAAATACACGCCAGCCGTGTGTAATGGACACAGCAATTTTACTGATTTCAAATTACACGCAGACTGCGTGTAATTTCAGGCGCGTGTAATAGTTTGTGTAAAATTTTACACGCGCGTAACGCACGCATATTTTGCGTGTAAATCCGCCATCTTGCATGCATTTTACGTGCGTGTAGATGCTGCTATTCCTGTGGCCAGTACTGTATCATGTTTCATGAGAGAACAAACAAGGTCAAATTGTGTACAAAAGTGCTCTTTCAAAAACTTTCACTGAAAGACAACTTACACAACACAAAAAAAAAACACAACAGAGAAAATCGATGGAAGTATTCTCGCATTTGCGGAATATAAACGCACGATTGGATTGATTTATTTGTTGAAGATACTGATCTTCCGAGGTATGCCGAAGGCGAAAGTTCCTTGGATTACCAATTTATTTTAGGACAAAAAAACTTGTTATTTGCAAAAAATCCATCGGTTGATCAATATAAAGCTAAATTTGGGAGCTAATCAATGCCCATTATGACGTTAATTGCTACGAAGGCCTTTAATTCTGCGCGGCTTACTCCATGAAAAAGGGCAATGTGCTCGGGGGTTTTAAGAGTTTTTGATAGGTATCATCCCCGCATACCTACTCATTTCGTTTACCATTAATTCCCATAGATCTTCTCCTATGAAAACTAAGAAAAATGTTTAATTCATTATGATTATCTTAAACGAAATAAAGAGCAGTAGCTGCCACGAAATCTGGAACTTAAATATTATCGAGCTGATCATTCCAGCGAGCTTCTTGTTGATCATCTTGTTGATCATTGGTCGCTTGGTTTTCACCGTCTTCTTCGTCACTTTTAAAGGAAAACCTCCACTAAAACAAGAATACAACTTCAAAATATTTAACATAATATTTACAATCAAAATTGTTCAAACGTTTTCCAATGGAATCGTTTGTATCCAAAATAAATGAATTTCAAAAACGCTTGTTTTGGTTTTCAAATTTCCTGGGCGCCGCCATATTGAATAATTGTGACGTGTTATGGTTGCTCTTTTGTATTTGCACAAAGAGCTTTTGTTTTAAAACAATAGAGCAACCATGACACGTCACAATTATTCAAGATGGCGGCGCCCGGGAAATTTGAAAACCAAAACTCCCATTTTTAAAATTTATTTACTTCGGATACAAACGCTCCCATTGGAAAACTTTCGAACAATTTTGATTGTGAGCATTATGTTAACTATTTTAAAGATATGTTCCTGTTTTAGTGGAAGTTCCCTTTAAAGTGATCTAAATCAAAATTGTTGTCTCTAGTATCTCCTCCTCTTACAGGAAAACCATAAAAGATCCCTTAGATCCCTAGATCCTTGAAATCCGAAAAAAAAAAGCATGAATATCCCCATCGTTTGATGCATTATCTGGCGCATTGGCTGTTGTCTTCGTGTAATTTGATTGCGCAATCGAAAGGGAAAAAAGCCAGCCCTTGTGGGGTCTCTTATATCAGCTGTCAAAATATGCTCACAAGACACCAAATGATTGGTCAATTATCTTACTAAATCTCCATAACAACAAAAAAATTAGATTTACTAAGGGGGACTGGGTACAGGCCTAAGATCAACTCTCTGATCAAGACGCCATTTTGTACGGCCAGTTACGGCCAGTTTAGGTACATGTAATTCAGGGGTCATCGCACGCTGCCGGTTACGGCCGGTTTACGAGTCAATGGGTTAAGACCATTTAGGGGGTCATCCACAAGTCGTGCCAGCAGAGGCCCTTTGGCACACATGTTCATACGACGAAACAGATCTTTTTCTATGTTTAAGAATCTGGCCATCAGCCTATTAATCATTTGTCAGAAAGAAAAAATTCCTGTCATTTTTAGAAAAAAAAAAGGCACCCATTGCGTACGTGTGGTAGTGCAGTAACACAGCGCTTTATTACATGTTGTCAACTGTGTTCCAGGAGATTCAAGTTGTCTTTCCTTAATATGTAGCTCTAATAGTACAAAATATTGTTTTGGAATTGTGTATCATTCTAGTGCTATGGTTGAAGTCTTCTAGGAAATAGCCCCCTGAGAAGACATGTGGTTACTAGCAAAGTACTAAACCCAGAAAGATTGAAGAAAATAAAAGGGAACCGAAAAACATTGGCTTCTAGGCTGACATGCTGATGGGCTTACATGTAGCTACATAATTCCCAAAAAATTGTTTAAAATTCTTTCCGGAATTTCCCAAACAAAAGCTCTAAAATTCTTTTAGAAATGTCTAAATTCTCCAAAAACTCTCTAAAATTCCCGAAAATTCTTATAAATTTTGTTTCTTGTAGTACAAAGTCTGCCGTATTTACTATCAAGCAAAGATCCCAATTCTGAAACTATGGTGAGAAAACGTTGCTTAGATGCACTGTAGGACCTCTTTTGGTGAATAACCGCTGACAAGGAATGGATATGAGTGGACTGACCCCTCTCCTGGTAGGTTGGAATAAAAAAAAAACAAGTTTTGTCAACGTTTTTGCCTGTGAAAAGTTTCCAACATGTCAGGTGAAAGTTCAAATTGCTCTAAAGTTCTCGAAATCGTCAATTTGTTTCTAAAATTCCCGAGCATTTCTAAAATTCTTTTTAATGTCTAAGATTCCCCCCCAAAAATCCAGAATTATGTAGCTAAGCCTACATGCTGATCATTTTCAAGTTCCCTCACACCTTTAGTACACCACAAGTTTAAGCGTGCACTCCGAGCGTCCGACAGCTTTGTAATACAAAAGTTCACTGAAGTTATTCCCTCTCCAGCAGGGTTAGTATCTGGATAGGTGACCTACCGTATTTACCCGTGTATAAGTCGATCCCATGTATAAGTCGACCCCCCATTTTTGATGGCAAAAAAAGCAATTTCTTAATTTCTTTGCTAAATGTTCATGGGATACTAATCTTGCATTCTTCGATTTCTGGAACTGTGGATTCACAAAAGATTAAGGGCCTCAAGCGCTTAATAGTTTTGTGGTTCAGCGGTTGTTGTATGTGCGGGCATTTTGTCCTTGAATTTCGAAAAAGTTCTCAGAAAATCGAACATGTAAACCTCAAACTAACCTGTTTCGTTGTTCAAGGATAAAGGGCTTTAGAGGATAAGCACAACATCACAGAAGCAGGAGTCACTCTTTGAAAATAACTTCAAAAACGATGCGAAATGTGCAAGGTTTAATTGGTGCTTGACTTATAATTTCTCACATGGCAAACGAAACAAAACTCACAAACCAAACAATACAAAGTTTGCAAAAGCATTTAAATCATCCAGGTTTGTATAAAGAATAAAAAAACAATCATTACCAACCAGCATTTTCAGGCAACACGAGAGACGATCATGCTTGCACGCAAACACGAGGTATTGTGCCAGGTTACTAAGCCATTGAAAGATCGCGTTTTATTTGAAGAAACAAGAATGTTTTTTAGAGCTTTCCGCCTTTGGAAAACGAAAATTTCCAGTGTCTATTTCATATTCATTTTGAAGTCTTTTGTCCACTGCGTTTGTTATGCCCAAAGACCACATTATGATGTTAATTTTGAATAAATTATTTAGCTGGAACTTGGCTCGAAATCTTTGACCCATGTATAAGTCGAGGGCGATTTTTGGAGCTTCTTTTGAGGCCATAAAAGGTCGACTTATACACGGGTAAATACGGTAACAAACATACCACTTTGTAACCGAAATTTTTATTTTAACGCTCAAAAATGCAAACTAATTAAGGTACAGAATTTGTTAGCTTGCCTTATGCAAAACAAATATTGATGCAAAAGTAAATAAATATTGACACAGTTTTTAGAAAGAGCAGAAAGAAGTTTTCAGGACGGTGGATCGAGAATAAAATATTTTGCCATCAGTAACAAAATTTACGACATGAAAACAACAATTGAACCACAAATATAAAAAGGTACCATCAGCAAAAAACATTCTGGGAGATTTTTGCTAAGTTGAATTTTGTTAAATATTGTACTTTTGGCTGCACAAGTAAATCGCAAAATCGAAAGTGACATCGAATTAGGCGGGCAAATCAGTGAAGCATCTGTGTCAAATTATGGCAAGATACCGGGTTTTTGTTTTTGTTACTGTTCTTTTTTTTTTTCAAGTGTTATAAATTTTGACAAGAAATGGGCGAATTCAACACAAAGATCACAATCGCCCAACTCTTGAGGTTGACCAGCGTTTGTGCAAAGTCAACACTTTACTCTCCAAGACGAGGTTATTTATCACCAGGCAACTCCATCCTTTTGGAAATAGCAGCTACTTTATTATTCATTGGTGTCACAATTTTTTGCTGATTTTGGCGCTCATTTTGTTGAAACTCAAGCACACTTCCAACAGACCTGTTTCTTTTCGTGAACCCTTCCTATTTCAAATGAGTATGTGCAAACAAGACAAAATCCGTGTCACAAAGCATATGCAATTAAATATACAGTACCGCTCGAAACTATTAGTGCATTTGCATGCGGTAATACCTCGTCTTGGCCGATAGTGTTTACCGCGAAATCACCTAGGTTGGACGAAAACCGCAACCGAGGCAAAGACGAAAGCAACCGAATGCCGCGGTCGACTTAATTGCGGTAATGTGCCGCAAGAAAACAATGGTACTTTGCAAAGCATTGTTTAATATTATCACACCTAGCTCCCCAAGGTAAAGAATGAATATCCAAACTGTTTTTCACAGCACCGACGCAACGCAACGCACTGTTTAATATGTTCATCTCATTTTGCTGTGACAGCTGAGAACAGAGAATGTTGATAACGTTTCATGATGCCTAATTCTTACATCTTTATGTTTAATAACTTGTAAGTTTTTCGCTATCATGATGAACAATTCTTCGAAAAGGGTAAAAGGACATTTCTTTTAAAAAACTGTGTGGATTATGCGTATTAATTAAACTTAAGTCGCCGCCA
>OX421450.1:23566266-23578766 GCA_949126865.1 Montipora capitata | reverse complement strand
CTTTCAAGGCCGGCCGCTAGACGAGCGGCGTCACGGCGTTAAGACGAGTTTTCCCAAACACGTGTAAATTTCTTGATAGAATTTCTGCCGATCTTTATAACATCTGTATTAGACAGATTTCGAACAACTTTTAGAAATCTTGTCGTTTGCTGGAAAAAGAAAAATGATCAACGCTTTATGAAAGCGACTTTATTATAATCGAATGTGCCAAACTTCGCAGATTGTAAATACGGCAAATACGCATACTAATTATCGCTGCGATTGATCCGCAAAAATATGCAGATTTCTTTGATAGCATCTGCTCCAAGTAAAAGCATACTGCGTCCTCTCTTAACCGCGGCGTAAATCAACCGGAAAAAAATCTAGGTAAAACCTCGGCTTTCGGTTACCGTAGACGAGGTTTTACCTCGGTCAAACTGGGGATTGAACCTGCGGTTTCACCTAGTCAGAACCGCGGCAAATGCACAAATAGTTTCAAGCGGTACTGTATTTCTGACAGTTCACATCAAACCCTTTTCGAAAGAACCTTGACCGTAAATAATGAAGCACAAAACAGACAACAAGCTTTCATTCAAATAATTCTTCACTGTCCACTAAAACGCCATTTGCGTTACAAGACTTTCGACGGCATTGCAGGTTATAATTAAAATGTTCTCCTGTGTGCACCAGAGAAATCTACGCATTACCCCAGCCCCTCAAACCTAACTAAATACCCACAGAAGACTCTATGCACAAAGACACCACTTAGCAGGGGAGTGACAGGCAAGACTTTTCATGACACAGAAAAAAATAAAAATAAGAAAACCAACAAATATTACCCATTTTCCAACTGGGATTGCCATACTGGCAACCCAGTAATAACAGGACAGACGCATGAAAAACTGACATCAATTTGTCAAATGGAGGACACATAGTTTTTGACTGCTTAATAACTAACCCCTACATTTGGTTGTTACCTGGTACAGATGGATAGGGATGTGCGCCTTCTATAAGTGGAGGAACATCTGAAACTGATGATGAAAAAGGGGAAACTATTTAAGTAAGAATAAAGAAACAGATCACATTATCTCAAGGGCAATTCCTAAAAGCAATACTTGATTGCTGTTACTGAGAACAACATAGAATAGACGTTGAGAAAACTTTACTGTTTTTTTCTTCTGGATGGAATCTTTCCCAAGTGTTTGAATCATCAAACTCAGAGTGGGCTTATCTGAGGTGGTGTTTATGTATTGGTGATTTAAAACAATTTATTTGTGCCAGTTTATTGATAGTAATAAAATAATAACAGTACTAATATTACATCACACACTCAACCTTGATTTGATAAGTAGGCTCCAGTAACTGCATGCCTATTGACACCTAAATTCTCTTTTGGTGACACAAAATCTTTAACCACGATATACTCATCCCGAATCTTGCAGGATTTCTTTACTTGGTCACTACATGAACAAGAAAAAAAAGAGAATGTTCTTCACTGAGTTATAGGGAAGATATTGTTGACGTCACCTATTGTCATTAATGCGCCAACCGGAGGCTCATTGGTTGTTGAAACAAAGGGTCTTTTGTTCCTCTGGTTGGCACATTTGAAAGGCAATGTTTGTAAACAGATATCTCCCCTATTGAAATAATAATTATTATGTCATTGCTAGTTTGGCCAGAAGGCAAGTACATGTACATTCTTTCCACCTTAAATGTGTAACAGAACAAAGCATAATGAATAACATAACTAAATACTGTAAGTAACACTGAATAAATAATGAATAGCTATGAACATGGAAAACAATGTTAACCTAATATATTCTTGGATACAGCAGAAACTATAGCAATTAAAGATCATATGATTGGTTGCAAAGGCATACTTTGAACTTCGACTTGGGTGATTTATATAATCGAATGCAAGATCTGTAAATTGCAGTATGTTGGAAAGAGCAAGACAGCTTTTAACCCACGATTGACTAATCACATTTGGACCATTGATTCACTTCCGTATGACCGCTTAAAAAGTGCCCCTCTATGATTGATCTGATTTGTCCTTTATTTCTTCCTCACCGAAAGAAATTAATTATCAAAGTCTATATCCTGTTACCTTTTGTCATCTCTTTTTAAGGGTTGCGAATTATCATGAAGGAACATATCATGGCTTCTTTTCAAGGAACGAAACACCAGTGTGTGTACAGAATGCTTTACAATGTCCTAAAACATAAAAACATGGTGAATTCAGCGCATAACGTGATAAAAATATGAAAGCACACAAAACGCATGTTACCTCCGCCATCTTGAATGTGACTATTGCGCATACTCTTTGCATTAAACCGCTGGCTGTAGCGAGACTCCAAGAAAAGAGAGAGGGCTGGTAAATTTCGCGCCACCTTCGAAAACAAAGGCCAAGTTTGTGGGAAAAATATCCTAAAATGAAAACCGCGGAGGAAGCCGTCGATGCATCAACCATTAAAAAGTTTGTTCATAGAGTTTTTCGGAAAACAGACGATATTGGGTATGTATTATTTGGTGTCCTGGTGACATGCTTAACTTCTCTCCTAAACTACCCCAAAACGACGTCCCACCTCGAGCGTAAGCTCTTCATGCATGAAATGTGCTTTCTATATCCAAAAGCGTTTGTATGTTCAACTGTGTGATTGTTGTTGTGCAACAGCTGGATAGAGCACCATATGTTATAAAATGGCAAAGCTTTCAATGGAACAATTTCCGACGCTGAGAGCCTCGTCATTTTTAGTTATGATGTTGTAGCTACAGTAAAAAAGGAAAGGAAAGGAACAGTTATTAAGCCTCTAGTCTTCTAGCGCTAGAGAGACTAAACTTATTTGCATTTCATTGAATAAGAATAGGCTCTATTGTATTAAGTCTCGTTCTTCAAAAGATGCTGCATAGGGGAAACAATAGTGGTTAGCTGTGTCGGGGTATTCTGAAGTTGCTCTAACACTAATTGGGGAATCAACAAATTATGCGCCAAAATGGTGTTCAAATGCCCTACCCTATCGTCGGATTTGTCTGTCATACCCTACTAAAGAACAATCGTCATCGGCTCCTGCCGTCTTTAATAAGGACTCTTTGAAGACCTTTTTTGTAAGCCAATCGCTCACAAATGCTACATCTCTTCCTATTAACTCTTCCATCTCGTCCAAACATGTGTTAGGGACTTCAGCGCCTAAAAAAAAAGCATTTGAAACTTGACACTTCCGGTTCAATTTTTCCCACCCCATGCAGACAAAGGTCAAATTCCCCACTCCCAGGCCACAGAAGACAGTCAAATGCCCAGGGTTTGCCTGGGGTGGTGGTGGGGGGGAGGTGATGTTGAAGTTTCGATCTGATTGGCGCCTTAGCGCAAATTAAATCCAATATTGGTTTTTGAGGAGAGGAGAAAACCGGAGTACCTGGAGAAAAACCTGTCAGACCAGACTAGAGAAGCAAAATACCCACGTAAGGCGCCGAATCTGGGAATTGAACCCAGTGTCCTAGCAAATTTGGACTCCCCAGTAAAAATCCTCTAGTGGATTTAGTCCCCCTTCGTGGATTTGGAACCCCCTATATTACAGCTTGTTTATTTAAGGGTGGGTTTGATTGACCGTATTCCGGAACAGGAATACATGTAATAGAAGTTTAAAATCTTTCGTTTTTATGAAGATTCACATTAAAATTCTCAAAAACCTGCCAAAATGCTGTTTTAAACATATCTTTACTATCCTTGTTGCTTCAAAACGCCAGACATACCGTTTTAAATCACTCCACGTATTCTTATTCAGGAATAGGGTCAATCGAACGCACCCAAACTGTTTATCAATATAGAGTTAGATTGTGGATCGGGTAAACTTGAGGAAAAGGCTTAGATCAGTTAATTTGTTGTTTGAAAGCATTCGGGGCTGCATTTCTTATAAAAGAATGTAGATGCAAATTTTAACTGTTTGAATAACGTGCTATCTTTTTAATAAGGAAAAAAAAGCAAAGTCAGACTAAAGCTTCAGTTAAAGTTGTTGAAATCATGCGCTGTGGCTTTTTCGCAAAGCATTGTTTTTTCTTCCATAAGATAGTTTGAATGGGCGGCGCTTCCACAAAGGAGGTGCCACTTTTTGAAGTAACACCTCTTGGTTAGAAGACCCATTCTTAGAAGTTTACTAGATTACAAGGCTTCAGAATGTTCTTCCTTTTTTATAGCCAAAGTTGTCAAATCATGAATTCTCGTATTAGTTTTCAATAAGGAGAAAAAGCGAAGTTAGACTTGAGTTTCAGTAAAAGTCGTTTAAAGCGCGCGCTGCGGAATCTGGTAAAGTGGATGCAAATTTTAACCCTTTTTTTAAAAGTTTTTTACTTTCAATTGATAATACAATAATTTTGCTATGTGAGCACGTATACCAGTCAAACACTTATTTTTAGGGGGTCCAAATCTGCTAGCAGATTTGTACAGGGAAGGGGGATCCAAATCCGCTAGCAGATCTGGACCGGGGGGTCCAAATTCGCTGTGACACCGAAAATAAAAACGGCGTTACACAATAATATGAAACCGCAACAATATGACCGGAAAGGAAAATTCATGTCTTAAAGGGCATGGACGGATTGTTGATATTGTCAATTCGATAATGCTACACATATATTTTTCTTTTATTTATAAGCAATAATTTTTTTTTGTCACAATATTATAAAACATTCTTTCAAGAATATACAGACTCCGCATTTTCTACACTCCACATTTTCCACACTCCGCACTCTGCGTAATCCACCGAACCCACTTAACAGACATCTTCGTCGTCTCAGACGTCTAAGCCGTCTAGTATAAAGACGAGATGCACTAAACTGGGACGCACTTACATGTAGCAATGAAGTGCACACAGTTTCTTTGGTGATTAAATCCCAGTATCTTTTGAAGAAAATCGTGAATTTGATTTCTAGCCGTCGAAATTAAGTGTGTCTGGTATTTATATTAGTCGCACTTAGGCCCGTTCTTTTCTCCAGCAAGGTATTCTTCAGTTTTGAATATCTTCTTAAGATGTGTGAGAAAGATGATAAGGCTTGCAGCAATAGATTTCTGTCTACAGTGAAAAATAGTCTGCTTTGCTATTATTGTGGGAGGCGCGGTGGCCTCATGGTTAGTGCGCTTGACTCCGGATCGAGTGGTCTGGGTTCAGGTCCTGGCCAGGGACGTTGTGTTGTGTTCTTGGGCAAGACACTTTACTCTCACGGTTCCTCTCTCCACCCAGGTTTATAAATGGGTACTGGTGAAGTTAATGCTGGGGCTAACCCTGCGATGGATTGGCATCCCATCCAGGGGGGAGTAGAAATACTCCGACCTACTCGCTTCATGCTACAGAAACCGGAGATAAGTGCCGGCCTGGTGGGTCTTCTAGGCTCGTGGCAGACTTTTCAGAGTATGTTCTTATTGTTCCAAACAATCTCATTCAAAATATGGCATGATCGTACTGAAATAAGACCATAATGACAGGCATTCATTGTAAAAAGGGCTAATTTTTATAGGAAGGTCCCTAATATTCAAGCAGTGCAGTTCAAGTGTAATACCAGTGCAGATTTGCACATCGAAATTCTAGATTATGATTGGCTAATAAACAATAGGGTTTGGTCAGAACCAATCGAATCTTTTGTTTTCAAATCAAGCGCGCGCCCTGGATGGCACAATTTTTCCCTGATTGCGTGATACGAGTGAGTTTCTTCTGCTTAAACATCTCGCATTTTTTCATGTATATTATTATGGTCGTCTTTGAAAAATTTACTAGTGCTTATTATTCGAAATTGCACTTGAAATCATGTGATTACCTAGATACAAAAGTCCTCCGACCGGCCTTGAAAGTGTATCTTAAACAAATTTCCAGTCAGCAGCATAGTCCAGGTCCACCTAGCATTTGAAAAAAGACAACTTTTTAGAGATTCCAAATGTATCATTTTAAGAGCCCCATTTCAATATAATTATTATATAAACACAAATGAAATACCAAGTGAGCTTTCGTGCAAAAACATGATATCTTCACACGTGAAAAGATCACTGTTGTTATGGTTACATATAAAAATCGTGCCTTTCAATGCATTTTGTGAAATGATTTAGTTAGAGATACGAAATTTCTCTTCGAGTGTTGAAGAATATTTCACTCGTTTGCTGCGCTCACTCATGAAATATGTATATTAGAGATTGGGATAGATGAAATGAAGGATTGATCTTTGCATGGTCTCAATGATCTACAATATTATTATGAGCTTAAACCCACATCATTCTGTTGTAAACAGATCAATTATAATTCGTTATTTGTTTGGATGAATGAACTTGATGAAATTAATTGACATGGTTATTGACAAAAGAAGTATTTTTCCTTCATTTCCACCTTTGTAGAGTGCAGCAGTATGTACTGTTACTGTAGGGAAACTACAACACCAATATTTACTTCTGATTTTTTACAGGACTCTTTCTGTAAAATCAATTCGAGAAGAATTCCTTAAGCATAGAAGAATAGAGAGCCTGGAGGCAGAGGAAAAGGAGCTGTTTAAAAAGGTTGTGCATGATGTTTATACTCTTTATGTCAACAAACACAAAGAGCCAAATGGCAATCAAGGTATACAGTTTTGTCTGTGTCATAATGTGTATTAAATTTACAGTATGTTGATACTCCAGGCTCAGTTAATTTTGTCTTCTCACCGCGTTTTGGATTATTCTTTCAAATTACCAGTTTCAATGAATAGCCAACTCGTGCCCTCCCTCAATTTGAGTTTTTTAATGTTATGTTTTTTTTTAAAACATGTATGGCCTGGAAAATACCTGTTCCCATTTGTTTACCAAATTTAAGTCCTGTTAGATGGGGTTAATGCTTTGGTGCGCAATAAAAGACAATACACACAACTTGGGCGTAAACGAGGGGCAGGGAACATACTGGCAAGGCGCGGATAATACCCACCGCTGGTATGGACCACTGGATGAGGGGCCTCGGCAACTAGCTGAGGGGGTGCCTCATGCCTGTATTGCAAGGCGGGCATAGTGGCTGGCATAATGTCCTGGGGCCAAGTTAACCCAGTCCAGCAAAGTAACAATATGCCCCCTCCCCAACGGGGCTTCGGCACAGGGCTAAAGGGGTGCTGCAGGCAGCAATTCCCTATTAAATAGGTTACAGAAGCTCATAAGGAAAAAATAAAATAAAATAAAATACAAGAGAACCAGAAAGCAAAACGGGCGGGAGGGAGGGATTAAATTGCTGAACGGAAAAAAAACAGAACTAGTTGAGCTTTGGAAATGTCAAACTGAGAAGGCTCGCATGGCGGGATGAATGAAAGAGCCAAATAAGGTAGTCATGTGATGGGAAGTCACGCTCTCCTCTCAGGCGCTGCCCAGTATTTGCTTACCAGCATTAACATCTATTTTATTCTAAAATATCATTTAATACGTGGATAAGTGACCCCATGCTGTACACTCTGGGGTGCCAGCTTGTGCATTGGGCAAGAACTATGCCTTCCTCCTCTGTGATTGTCTGGTGGGCTGACGTATAGTTGATCTCAACCTGACTCTATATTTTCCTCCCTGATCAAACTCGTAGCTAATTATGTACAGTACATCTGGCTGTGGTGCTGTACTCTGACATCAAACAAAGCAGCTGCCAGTGGCACCATATCTAAAAGTATGCTTTTGGCATGATGTTGTGAGCTGTACCCTTCACAATTTAGTCCCTGAGACTGCAAGAAAGGGTTATTAGCATAGCTATCTATTCTATTCTACTGTATCTGTTCTATAACTGTTAATTTCTGCGATTAATTAAAAGGAACCTCCACTCCGAGTCATGAATAATTTGAAACCCAACAAAATAATGTTAGCAAGCAAATTGGTTTGACAATTCTTTGTGTTTGTATCGAAAAAAATAAAAAATTTCAGAATCACTTATGCACCTTTCAATGTTAAGGTAGGGATTTTGAAAGTATAAGGGACATTTGACCACCTTCACTTGCCGCTGGGTGGGGATTTTGACTATATATAAATCTTTTGCCCCGGGGGTGGGGAATTTGAATATATTTTTAAAGAAAATGTCACAATCGCCACCCCATGCCCAACCCCCCCTTCCCTGGGCTTAACATTGATAGGTGCATTATTTTCACTTTCAAATTTCCTGGGTGCGGCCATCTCAAATAATTGTTATGTGTTACAGCTGCCCTTATTGTTTTCACACAAAGAGCTTTTGTTTTCAAAACAATAGAGCAACCAGTACATGCCACAATTGAAGGGCTGGATGCAAAAACCTAGTAAATGACAATTTCGGTCGATTTTCAGTTTTACTCAAAACTAGCCCAAATTTTGCAAGTTGACTGGAAATGAACTTAAGAACATTGCCCTGGTAATTTTTTTTACCGATATGAGCTTTATTTTTGAGAAATAAGCTATGCAAAAACACTATAAAAAAGTGTTTTTGCATAGCTTATTTCTCAAAAATAAAGCTTAAATCGGTTTAAAAAAAACCATGATAATGTTCTTATAAAAGTGAGCCACTTGGATGTTAAGATTTAAGACGACTGCCGAGCAAACGAGCCACCTCAACAAATTCAACTTTAAACCACTCGTACCTGGAGCTTCGCACATCGCGCATATCTCATGTAACTTGAAGTTCACGAAGATCAATGAGATCACCACAAAAAACAAGGAAAGAAAAAAACAAAAAAACAGCTCTGTGCGAACGAAGAAAAAATTCCCTTGGCGCGTCGAACCATCGCCTTGTGAATTCTTACCTTTGGCTTTATTCGATTGCGCTACCGATGTAGTGTCTTTTTACGGTTATGTATATATCGAACAATGAATGGTAAGTGTTGCTTCGCTGATTCCATTGTTTTCAAACGCAAAGCCGATAGTGTTTTTGCATAGCTTATTTCTCAAAAATAAAGCTCACAGTGGTAAAAAAAATACCAGGGCATTGTTCTTAAGTTCATTTCCAGTCAACTTGCAAAATTTGAGCTAGTTTTGAGTAAAACTGAAAATCGACCGAAATTGTCACTTACTAGGTTTTTGCATCCAGCAATTATTCAAGATGGCAGTGCCCGGGAAGTTTGAAAACCAAAACATGCATATTTGAAGTTTATTTATTTTGGATACAAATGCTTTCACTGCAAAAAGTGAGATCAATTTTGATTATAAACGTTATGTTCTGTGGTTTTAAATTTTTTTTTGTTTTAGTGGAGGTTCCCTTTTAAGCTGTTATGTGATACATGTAAGAGACTACCATTGTAATTATGTATTCACCACCTGCATGCCATGTTGGATCACAAGTCAACCAGCGTGGTTTAGTATGATTGGTTAAGACTACAACTACAACAAACAATAACTGTAGGTGCGATACAATAAGTCCAGCGGTATATGACAACCATCTTAAAAACCTTCTAATTGGATAAAACAGAGACCAATTATTGTAAGGGCCAAATCTTATCATTAACTCTTTTCTCACAATATGTCGACAATCGTGAGGTAGCAGGTAAAGAGAGAAAAAAGTGAAATCACACACACACAAATAAGAACACATAAGAAAAAAACAATACCCCTGCAAGGTATTGAAAATGTTTGTGCCGTTCAGATCAAAAGTGAACAATAAATTATAATAATACTGTTTTTATATTGTGTTTGCATGTCAGAATCAGAAGATGAAGAATCTCAGACATCTGAAAGTGATGATAAAACAGAATCTTTTTCATCTTCAAGTCCAACAAAAAAGAAAAGAAAGGTTGAAAGTGACAGTGAGTCTGACAATGAAACAACTGGCAATGATTCATACCGAGATTGTATGGGTAACAACAATAATTATTTAGACTCCAGTAAACAGCAGAAAAATAAGAATGATTCATTGAAGCCAGAGCAAGCCAAGATTGAGCCTGGTAACTGTTCTTATGATGAACAGGAAAGCAAGAAAGCAACAAAGACCAAACATACTTCACAAGATGTCAAGAATTATGGTGTCACTAATAAGAAGCAGCAGGAGAAAAAAAAATCAGGTATGGACAAAACCAAAGAGGAGATAGGATCAAAACAAAACTCTCATGGGAACAGCAGTGATGACGAGAGACAACAAACCGATGGCAATATACCAGCAATAAGAGCAGAGGACAAATCTGGTGACTCTAGCAGCAGTGAAGTAGTAAATGAAGATGAGATGGATGAGCAGGTTATCACAAAGCAAAAGAAAATGAAGTCAAAGGTACAGGTGTTAAAACTTAAGGGAAAGGCATTTTTACTATTTCTTTCAACAAAAATCAATAAGGAATTTTGGTCACCACAATATTATAATACACTGTACCTCTTACCAGCCAAGTAAGTTGGGGCTTTACTCCAAGCAGGGTTGTTAAAAAGAATTGTAGGAGAGTGATATAGCAGATTATGCTGTTGATCAGCAAAGCTCAGAACTCAACCAAAGACAGTGGCTTCACATGAAACAATATTGATTATTTTTGTTTAATTTTGTTTATGTTCTAGCAGACCATTGCAAATACAAATACAGGAAAGAAAAAGTCATTGCTACCTTCAGAAGACAGTGCAAAGCTACGGAACTTGAAGCGATATGCAAGAAGCTGTGGAATGCATTTCAAATATGTTGATATTTTTGCTGACTGTAAATCAATGGCCCACAAGGAGAGAATATTGGACAAACTTATAAGAGACAGAACTGGCTTTGAAGGTATCATTAAAAAAATAGATCATGATTATTGTTTGCCTCAAAGTTGGTGGAGTTTACGGGCTCACAGAGGAAGGAAACTAGAGTAAATTTATTTCAATGACAAGTTCAAATCAGCTGGCTTGTAATTGTGACTTTATTTAAGGTAAGAGAGCCTGGTAAACAATCAAATTATTTAATTTGAAAAGTGATACTTGTACTCTTAGGTCTGCAGCCCCCTAAAAAAAAAGTGTCATGCAAAGGTTTTGGCAAGTTGCATAGTCTTTCTGTCTTACTGTAGCACTTTAGGTCAACGAAAGAGGCTAATATACATGAAATGGTTGCAATTTCTGTTCATTTGAAAAACCCTGGGACTTGCAGATTGTAATGTTATTTGCACATTAATTTTTATGATTTGACTTGGGCACTTACGTATGTATTGGTTAGATGTAATTGCTTTTTTTACCTTAGGAAGGATAACTCTTAAAATGTGCCAGAAATACAAGAAGAAAAAAGAAGAGGCTGATGAAGTGGCAGAACTGGACTGCAGAAACATAATTACAGCAGGTTAGCTTAAAAATTACATGCTCAAACAGCTTTAGAAAGTTCTGATACCAATTATTGTACAATTGCAACACCACAGACACTTACCGTACTAATTGCGAACCCTTTCATAGATCACTGAGATTATGAAGTCATGAACAAGGATGCTAACCAAGTAGTAAGGGCTGGGAATTACCTCCAGATATTAGGAGCAAGACTTGCCCCTTTCAGACAACCACTCCCAAGGTGCTTGCTTCTTCACCACTTGTATCTTCCTCTATTAATAACTACTTGATTTACCTGGCAACTAGACAATAATTGTTACAGTAGCAAAATCCTAAAAGTCCTGCATAAGTGACATATACCTGCCAGATGTGTACTTCTCGTGTGGCAATGCAACCAAGCTAGGTCTATTCATTTGATTTTTATGGCCGGTGCTTCACTTTGCCTGTTTCACACAGGTCTAGTCCCTGGTTTGTTTGTAGTTAGCAATTTTCCAACCAAATAAATCATCATATAGTCAATCCCTAAAGTAGTGTTTGAATGATATTAATGAAGGTTTTGACCTTGTATCCAGTTTGTCTGTTAAACATGTCTTTATGTGCTTTAATCCATGACAACCCTTCATAGTATAAGTTCCTTGATTTTCTGTATTGTATGCCTGTGCAGATCGTGGTGGCGGCCGAACCACAAGAAGTACAACCCAGCCTGCTCCACCTTCAGTTGTGTCAAAAGTGGAAGGTGCCAATGTGTTTGGTCGGCTTAGAGGAATAGTGGACAGTAATGATAGTGATGAATCAGGAGATGAAAAAATGACAGGAAAACAAGCGCTGAACTCCCCTGTGGACAAAGGGGATAATCAGGAAAATAGAAAAAAGAGACTAAGGCTGGACAGTAACTCAGATGATGATAGTGATGATTAGCTTTACATCGCAAGGCTTTTTAGTAATATTACTGTTACTGTACATATTGGACAGATTTTTTATGGTGTCTCTGGTCGAACACACAACATTAGCATTGACGAACTTAAGTAAATCATTTTCTTTTTGGTAATAATTAATATTTTTAGATTTCAAAGGTAGTTTTGTTTTTGGGCCTGTCTATTGTACTTTAAGCATCCATTTGGCCACACAAAAATTATTCATGTTGAAAGGGTTATTTTCAACTTGTGGTAAATGCACAAAGTAGCATTCTTGTTTGTGTCTCTCCTAAGGCTCATTAATTACTATGTGGCTGAAGAGGTTTGCCTAATTTTTTTTCTGAAACTACTGAAACTTGGTGTTTAGGAAAATACTTGTCAGCATAAAACCAGGTTTTCCAGGGCCGGTTAAA
>OX421450.1:23536266-23553766 GCA_949126865.1 Montipora capitata | reverse complement strand
GGCAGAAGACGAGATCTACGGTGTTCCAGGAGTATCACTGACAAAATGTTTTGTTTTGATTTTTTTCTTATCTTTTGATTCCTGGAAAAGACCATTTTGATTTGAAAGCAATTTGATTTGATTTATTTTGTTTCTTGTTTGATTTCTCGAATGGTTTTTTGATTTCCAAAGTTTCTCCGTTTGATTTCTCGAATGGTTTTTTGATTTCCAAAATTTCTACTTTTGATTTCTCAAATGGTTTTTTGATTTCCAAGGTTTCTCCGTTTGATTTCTCGAATGGTTTTTTGATTTCCAAAATTTCGCCGTTTGATTTCTCAAATGGTTTTTTGATTTCCAAAATTTCTCCGTTTGAATTTTCAAGTGTTCTTTTGATTTCCAAAATTTCTCCGGTTGATTTCCAAATGGTTTTTTTATTTCCAAAATTTCTCCGTTTGATTTCTCAAATGGTTTTTTGATTTCCAAAATTTCTCTGTTTGATTTCTCAAATGGTTTTTTGATTTCCAAAATTTCTCCATTTGATTTCTCAAATTGTTTTTTGATTTCCAAAATTTCTCCGTTTGATTTCTCGAATGGTTTTTTGATTTCCAAAATTTCTCCGTTTGATTTCTCGAATGAGTTACAGGAATTCGCACTCGTGAACCACAGCCCATTTAGCAGTCCTCGATAGGAGGTTAAGTATGGCTGCGCTGTCAGGACAACGAATACCTGAAAACGGTACATTTCAATGCTTTCAGTGCTTGTACATCCGTTGTTATTAGTTAGCTTTTTGAATGGGCAATCGCAAAATTGATTTTCATCATTAGTAGTATAAGGCTGCCTTCCAATATGCCAAAACCAAAGACTGTAGCACTTTGGGCGAAACGGAATACTGCGGTCCGTTTCGAAATGTCCTTTTGATCGTACATTTTTGCTGGTTAGTTACCCTGGTGTGGTTGAATGGAAAGCACTCTTTGGTTAAACAAGTTGAGTCTGTTGAATTCACGCTGAGACTGCGGCATGGTAGCCATCACATGGGTTAAGTTTATATTCTAGGCCTCGCCGCGATAACAGGAAGGTGAGTGATAATTGTTTGTGGGTTTTTCCTTCAGAGCTAAGAGATTATCTTCAAAAACATGTGCGTTGTCTGAAGAGCCTTCACATGATCCGGGAATATATGTGGAAAGATTATGGCGTTAACTGGAGGTACTAAAACAAACTCTTTGTGATTAGAAACACAAAATACTCTAACTGCCAATTTAGTTATTTACTCCTGCTGGGTTTTTTTTATTTATATCTAGTGTTCCCACTTTGAAAAGAAAAATGGCGAATTTTGATATCAAATACTACAGGAATGAAAGGCCATCAGATGTCATGAATGCGATACAGGTAAACTACGAATAACAAAAGCGTGAATCAACAGTGACTTATGTCCGGTTTAGTCGCTGTATTTCGCAAGAGTCGATTCGAATTTCGTATGCTAAGTTCATCTGAATGACTACGTGAGAATCAATTCGGATTGGATCTGCCCACTCATTAATCGCACCTGGCTCAGCCGATAAGAACGTCTATGAGCTTTGTCTATGGACCGGCTTTGATACAGACATGAGCAGAATCATATCCATAAACTAGTATATTTATAAATGATATACTTTCTTCTCGGCATCCGGTCCGAGGTGTCTGTTATATTTGTCATAGTATGTTTAACCGCTGACTCAAGCCGAATATCTCTAATATTCCGTCAGCCGAGGTGGACCCAAATCCCAGTTCGAGTTCCCAGCTCACGTGAAGTACGACGTCTGAAACCGGCCTTAGATAACTGACATGTAATTTGCCAGAAGCTAAGTTCGCCCACTGTCAAGTTAGTTTTCTCAGGCACCAATACCTCAATAACTTCGTAACTGGCGAACTATTTTGGACATACTAATCACTTAAATACCGATTTCAATTATTTTCAGTTCGAGCTCGACAGTGCAAGAAAACTAGTGGGCATTCGCACAATGCAGCTGAGGCTGCGAATGCATCATGATCTGTTAGTCACAAGGTAAGTGTAATGGAGGACACCCAAAAGCTAGTGGGTAAGAAAAGAAGGTTGAGTATTTGACAAAGTAACTGTTGCCGGTAAAATCCGTTATCAGGTTGAATCCGTTTTTACCCAGGTTAAATTGGTCATCCTCATTTTACCTCATTTTACTCAGATGAATGAAAGAAACTTTTTGGGGCCTATATGAAGCCTAGAGAAGAAATAGGGTTAGGTTAGGATTAGTCTTAGTTATTTTACATGGATATCAATTGACTTATATATTATATAGAAGTAAATAATGTAAAGAACTGTGTTGAGTTGAGCATGTTCGTTGTTGTAGTGTAGTGGTGATTATGAAGACCCCGAAGTCTACGGATTTGGAGGGTCCGAGTTCGAATACCGGAAGTGCATAGCACAGTTCTTTGTTTCCTTACTATGTTGTAATGTTGAGCCTGAATGGATACGAGCATGAAGACAGAAACCGATAAGATGACACGAAACATTAAAAAGATGTGTTGACATTCGTGAAGATAGAGATTGAGGGAAGGTATAGGTGTCCCCATTCTTTTTGGAGGTTGATAAGGTAGAGTGCATATACAACCAAGGTAAAATGAGGATGACCAATTTAACGTAGGTAAAGACCGACAACATAACCACTCTCCGAAGGTGGTCTTTCAGTAAGGGTGATGGCAGGGATAGGGAGGTAAGGGGTAATTAATGTTGTCTTTTCCCACAAAAGCTAATTCAGGAATGTTAACATTTGTATCTTAAGAGATCAAGTGCATAATATGATGACGATGATAGATGATGATGGGTTACAGAGGAGAAGACACCGTGTGTTACAGCGGCGTGTATTTTTCTCAAAGGTATGTACACTGCTGAATGAAAAGGTAAGGAAGTTTATCAAACCTAATAGCATCAGCGCTGCATTTCACTCACGCTCTCTTAACCCCATTTTTTTGTTTGGAATATCCCACTGGACCAACGGGGGAAATTGGCGTAAATAGTGGGACTTGAACCTTACTAACACTTTTGATGATATTTCTAACATCAAAAAGACATTTGTTCATTAAAAAGTGGTATACAATTCAGATGAAAGATGAAATGGTTGGTAAGTTATGAGACTGAGACCAAAAAGCTTCAAGTTTCAAACAGAAATTGGGCACGCAGCCTTTTCAGACCAATCTGGTAATGCACCTGCACGAATTTGCTTTAACTGCCCGCACGGTTAATTAAGTCTCTTGCAGTGAACAGTCATACCCTAACTTATTTGTGCCATGTTTCCTGCCAAACGTACATGTGTGCCCTATAGGTAGTTCATTATTGTGTTATTTTGATTCCTTCTCTTAGGGTAGCAACTGGGTCTGGTCAATCGATGGCTACGACAAGTTTCAGGCATTTGTAATATATATTCACGGTGCTATGGACACGTTTTCTCGACGGTTGCTATGGCTTAGAGTATACAGTAGCAACAAAGACCCATTTGTAATTGGCTCTTACTATTTTGACTTCATCAAGGAGGAAAAAGGTACCATGTTTAATAAAAAATGATGACGATATTCAATGTAATTTTTCTTTTGTAAGCGTTTAGTGACGCTGTTTTCTTTTTTGTTTTTGTTCTCTTTTTCTTTATTGTGCGAGCTTCAGATGACTCTTAGGCTACACTTTAATTGTATAACTTTTAATTATGTAAATATTTCACTTACATAAAGCCATTATTATCAATAAGGTTTTGTAATGACTGCATATGTTTTTCAGCCTTATTGTTATAACAGTTTTCTTGACATTTGCTTTAGTTTTTCCGGTGAGAACTAGAACAGACTATGGCGTGGAAGTCAGCATTCTCGCCCAATGTCAGATGTTTTTAAGAAGGCGGCATCAAGATGTCTTTGCGTTTCATAATGCTCATTACAATGGTCGTTCAGAACTGAATCAGGTTGGGTTATGCAGTGTTATTCCTAGCCACTTTTTCAGTCTTTGCCAACTTATCAAGATAACATGTTTTGTCTCTCTCAGACAATCGAAGCTTGGTGGTCCCGTCAGCGTCGATATAACTCACAGTATTGGCTCGATGAAATTCAAGTAGGTTTTTAAGATATGTAGTATATTGCGAAGTTGAAGTTTGATGAGTGGAACCTTATGTTTCATCTACAAACGGCAAATAAGATGATTTACTTAACTCAGCTCAAATTAACAAAGGACGCAGATTAAAAATGAACGTACACATTTTAATGCAACACAAATGACGAATAAACAGCTAAACAGCGAAGGAGTTCGGATCATCCAATTACAATGCTGTCCCATTAGGGTCTCGAAGAAGGTTTCTGTCACATTATTACTGCAAAACAAATCGAACTTTTTTAACCAAACTGCTCCGGTTGATGCTTGACTAGAACCTTGTAAAGAAACTTATTGCATTACCTTGCAAGTTAATGTCTCTATTTTGTGTCGCAATGCACGAGTTTTGTTTCTAGCATAGCTGTGCAAGAATTTTTTCGTACACACCAATTCTCTCTCCCCCAGCTCAAAACTGAAGCGATCCGTCCCTTAGTTTTCTTAATTTTTCACAGCAATTACAAGAGAACGGCTTTTGGGAGAGTGATGACGTGGTTGATCGGTAAGTAATAAAAGAAAGCTAAAAATGACGCGCCAGTTCGCTACCAAACTCGAGAGCGAATCAGCCAATAATCGTTAGTGTCAGGAATATTTGCCATTGGTTTCTTGCCACCGGAATGACATCGTTTTGGGATCAGATCTAGAACGATGCTTTTTCATGCCGTTTTTTGTCATTGATAAAAATGTTTTTTTTTTACCGACTTAACGTTTTCTTCTCAGATGGATACTGTTGTACGTCTACATCCCTCTAATAGAAAAGGAACTGGCGGACCTAAAGGTGGCTTACAATGTCCACAAAATAAGAAGGCAGAGGGGAAAACTCAGACCGGATGGGAGTCCCGATGACATGTACTACTTTCCAGAACTATTCGGTAAGAGATGACCCTAGAATGAACAAGGCCGCCTGGTGTAAAACTGACAAAACCTTCACTTTTTTTATAAGGTGGTGAGGAAGAAGGTTTTGTTCCCTCTGAGAACGACCTGCAACAGATTGCCACACAGCATGGCCTTGGAAGATCTCTCCCTCATTACATTCCTGATGAAGTGCGAGCGTTGGCCAACGACTGGTGCAGGAGTCATGATGTGATTATTACCACTGGAAATGCAGCTGTCGTATATAAACATTTGAGGCAGTATTTTAAAGATAACATTAACATGTGAACTTACTTACTCGAATACGAAACGAACCTTTCATGTAATAAAACAAACGATTTTTATAGCATAGTCGCTGGTAGTTAATTTCTTTACAAGCTCTTCTAGCTAGAACCCAGAACTTTCTAAAACTTTAGGATCTCCCCTTTTCCTCATTCCTGGTGCGAAAAAGAAGAGACCCTGGGAACGAGATTGAACTCTTTTAACACATATTTACCCCTGAGGCCTTTCAGAACTGAGTAAATCCAAACGTTTTCCCTGCTGCTTCGACAAGGAACCTGCGAGACCGCCAAACCAAAGGATGATCTAGGAGGGAGGGAATGTGTAAGAATGACAGTTCTGAAAGTTTTCCAACCCCAACCCCTATAAAGTGTTATATATCCGTTAATGGTAACCTTTTAAAAAGACGAGGACAACAGTTCGCTTCCTCTATACCACCGAGATACCGACCTTGTCAACAACTATAAACGTGATAACTGTTTACACTGTGTTTAAGAAAACTAGAACGCCTGACGCTGATAAGCTAGAAACCCAGTTTGGATCTATTTTCTGTAAGGTGGACAGCGCCCACCATCTTCCCATAGTTTCCTCGCGCAGGAGTAGCAACAGTAAACATGATAACAGTTTAAGAAAACTGAATTTCGTGGGGCTGTCAGGTAAATGTTTAACACAACTATCCATGTCTTTCTCCACTTCTCTGTTCTATCCATGTCTTTCTCCACTTCCTGGCCTTCGCTCTTTCCACAGCGTCCTGTCTTTCTACGACAGTGTTGTTACCTTCCACGTTGACAGCTCCAGATCTTTCTTGGATCTACGCGACAAAAAGGTTTTGAACAGATGTTATTTCTTTTCTGCAAAGTGGACAGCGGCCACCTTCTTCCCATAATTTCATCGCGCAGGAGTAGCAACAATAAACGTGGTAACAGTTTAAGAAAACTGAATTTCGTGGGGCTGTTAAGCAAATGCTGCAACCATCCATGTCGTTCTCCACTTTCTGATCCTCTTTCTCTCTGTCCGCAGCGTTCTGTATTTCTCCCGCAGTGTTGTTACCTTCCACGTGGACAGCTCCACATCTTTCTTGGCGCTGGGAATAATTCCCTGTATAACATGTTAATATAATTATTTACAATTTAGAAAATCCGCACTTCAACATAAAACACAACAGAAAGCGAAATAAGAGAAGGGTTTTCGCGGTGGAGAGGACTTTACATGTGTCATGGAAAGAAATTTTAAGTTCTTGTGGGGGGGGGGGGGGGGTGTTGGGGAACCTTCCCTACATATGCTATATAGGTGCGTGACGCACCAAAGGATTTTTTCTTAAAGGATTTTAAACATTGTGGCCTTAAGTCAGTTGTGGTTTTCATGGGGAGCGCAAGAGCATATAAAGGAATGTGTCCTTTCCACTCAAAGTCACTAATGTTGAGAAGGAGAAGTAACTAAGATATAACATTCGAACTTAATTTCACCAATTCCTTACATCGGCACTATTCAACGAAGCTTAATTATGCTACAACAAATTAAGCCGGTGGGAAAATCTGGAAAGCCGCGCACCTGTGGCTCAGTTGGTTGAGCACCGGACTGTCACGCGGGAGGTCCTGAGTTCAACTTAAATAACTGAAGAGAAAGTGCTGCCTTTGTAACTACATCTGCAAATGGTTAGACTTTCAAGTCTTCTCGGATAAGGACGATAATCCGGAGGTCCCGTCTCACAACCCTTCAATGTTTAGAATCCTGTGGGACGTAAAAGAACCCACACACTTGTCCCTAAGAGTAGGGCACGTAGTTCCCGGTTTTGCGGTCTGTCTTCTGTTGTGTATCATGGTTGGGAAGGTAAAAAAATGGGCCACAGTAGTTTGCACAAGCTGTTGTGGCACTCTGCCAGCTTGACTGGCAAAGTTAATTAAAAAAATTGGATTTTCCAGCCCCATGCCTTTATACGGGTGTGGAAAATGGCATGTGATCACAAATATAGTCAGAAATTGGATATCCGGGCGACATACTCCTATGAAGAATTCCAAAGAAATTCTCTCCTCCCCTCACGATTAAGAAGAGGGAGAGTTACGATTACCACCTTGTTATACTTTATCATGGGACAAACCTTATCACAGGTGAAGTTAAACACTACATTTGTGCATGATATGGCCAGGCAACATAAATGATCTAAAAAGGTTCATCATAAAAATTACCACCAAATCCGTGTCTTGAATGGAATGTGACCTGAAAGTAAGAACAATAAGTATCTAGCGTAAGTATAACATCGTAGTCTTTGAAATTGTCTTTCTCTTTCGTTGTCATAGAATGTAGTTGCAAAAAAATACTAAACACAATCACTGCTATTACCATGCGAAGTTTTGTATCTGTACCATTTAACGTATTTTCCCTAACACATTCACCTCTAAACACAGCCTATGCGACAGAAGGATAAAAACAAAAATAATTGAAAACCAACTCAAATTAATGCTTACCTCTCTATCCTCATCCAATTGCCTGTCTTGGATCTCTATGGAAAATGCCAAGTTGGTTCCGGTTAATTACCACGTTAAGGAAGTTTGATTAAGCATTTCTATTAATTTATTTCGGCTGCGTTTTCATCATAGAGGTTTGTCCTTATCAAATTTTTTTTGCAAATCTAGCTTTTAGGCATCTGTTCCTCATTGTTATTCAATATAACGGTTCTTGATTTAAGAACCCCTTAGGTCCTTCAACCGTGAATTCATCATTCACTAACACGTTAATTAGCAGCGCTTCTGGGGGAATTCTCCCCATATGCTTCCCCATTCCAATAAGAATAGTGGAATTTGCCGTATAAATTTCTAAAGAAAAAAAATTAATAGATGGCTACACCCCCGAATATTAAGATATGAAACTCTTTTCCATTTTAATCACAGTTTTCATCCAGGATAACTGACATGCTATTTACCAGGTAAGTCCAAGGCTGCACAGAAGACATTGCACTGGTGATTTCTTCTGAATGTTTCCAAAGCCGCATTGGAAAGATTTCCTATGCCAAATAACCTGTAAAGTAATAATTTGACGCACCATGTAAAGAAAGTCAATACCTTTCAATTTATTTCTTTAATCGGCTTGCCCGGGTCTCTATCTTGATAGTGTGTGCAACACTTAGTTCCTTACCCGATAGCAAATTGTATAAAATGACACGCATATCTGTTTTTTTTTTTTTTATCGAAAAGAAGACTTTCATTCCAAAATTCCGAAGTTGGACTAGAATTGAAATGAAACAGGGGTGGATGAAACAGTGTTAGAGGATGATCCACTGAATATATGCACCTGCTTGCATTGACGTTGTTATTTGCAAAAGAAATAAGAAAACGACCAAGTTGTCTTAATTAAGGTGTGGAATTGAATCTGCCTTCTCCGCATTAACATCATTGATTCTTTTCCTTTAATTCTTGTGAGAAGAATACAGCAAGCATTGACGATTATAGTTTAACTATTAAATTCTCATTTAGTTTACTTTTTGCCTATAGTTAAGTTACTGCTATTGTGTGTTAGAACAATCACAAATAAATAAATTAAAGAAATTTTCACCTTTCATCCGAGGATGCAATTTCTAAATCTGTTAGACTGTAACCTGATCCTGTGTTCAAACAAAGGCAAAAGGAAGTCATTATCAGGGAGGGTCATGAGTTATAACTTTTGTTTCTGATTTTTTATTCGACTTCCTGTCCCAATGTGGCAAGATATCCAGTTTATATCCCAGTAGTACTGTTTCCAATGCGTTATAATGTTTTTGTCCGAGCAATATTGTGTAGGACTCAAACTAATTCTTCATATTTTCATATGTTATTCGTCGTGCACTCTCAGCCCAATATATGAATTGAGGTAAAACTATCTGTGTTGACTCTTTTTGCATCAATGCAAGTGGGATCCTTTTGCTGCAGTATCGGTAATGAACATTCAGAACATTCACCGTTATCACTGATCGTAGTTTTGCTTGTTGGGATAGAAGAACTAATCCTCGATCTCTTACTAACCTTGTAAGTCGCAAACAAGTAATCTTCCGTCGAACCTGTGGTATGACCAATGTGAGAACGCGATCGCTTTGTTCCTGAAGTCATCTTCCGCGGAGGGTAAATCTTGACCTTGTCCCACCTCCAGGCCATCATTGTTAATGAACTTTGACCATACACCGGGTATTTCAGGTTCCAATGTGGCACTGGACGGAAATTGTCCCACCAGTTTCACTGGAAGGGATGGTGTCACCCTGAAAGGTAAAGGATGAGATCAATCTTGTTAGAGTGTCTTCCTTTTACTCGGACCTTACTCTACGACTAAAAACTTATGAACTACACGGCATGGCCTCCCAACGTTCAGGCAACGTGCATTTGCCTTGAAAATTAGGGTAAAAATAACAAGCTGGATTGACAAAGCATGTGTCTGCTGTTACCTTACTTCTGGGCCGTAATCCGGTATCTGCCTGCAATGCATGTTGTAATGTTGGCAAAGGGCATTTGCCACGCCGGAAACTTGACAAACCTGCAAGGGAATGTACACAAGACACATTCCCCATTTACTTTATGTCATTTACTTGAGGTCCATGGAGATTATCATTATTATTTTTATTATTTACTCTTACGTTTTTACAATTGGTACACGCTTTCTCTACAACAGTTATATGAATTGCATGGGCGGATCCAGGGTTTTTCTTAGGAGGGGTTGCACCAAGGAATCGCGTAGCAGACTGATGAATTGTTTTGCTTTTGTTTTTGCAGAATAACAGTTGTATTAGAAAGCCGCGGGTCATCTCAGGGGAGGAGGGGGGGTGCGCACGCCCTGCACCCTCCCCCTAGATCCGCCCCTGAATTACAAGGTGAAAAGTGATAAATCGTTCTTCAACAATTCTGTCTTATTGCAACGCAGTTGTGTGCAAACTTTGCGGGGTTGGTAGGGTAATTACTGTTTCAAAGTAGCGTACCTTGGCTGATTTCTTGTCGCATGTCAACTCAATGCGATCCATATCTTCTGCTGACAAATTCTCCACATTGCCTACTTCTTCCAGTCCGCAGCACTCCAACTTGTGCTGTTTCAACACGAATCGACTTTCGGAGTCCACGTATTTATTGGGCACCAAGCAACGTCCACGATAGGCTAGCTGAAATGACCCTGAAGCAAAAGGATTTCCCTGGAACCCATCCAACTTTAAAACACAGTGATAGGGGCCATCTGTCTCAAAATTGGCCCAGTCATTGCTTATGATAAAAGCTGTCGTTGTGGCTGGAAATTCTGCAGAAAAAATATTTACTCACAATCAATGAAAACTTTTATCAGTTACTAAAATCTAAAACTAACGGCCTATCTTACCAGTCATATTTGCCCTTGGAATAGCTATCGACCTTCCAAGATTGAAGACCGCTGATGGATTTCTAGAAGGCCATTTGCAAGGCACTCGTTGTGCAAGAGCACGCAATTGTCCTCGCCTCTTGAAGTCGATTGCTTTCTTGCTCAGCACAGTACTGGGCACAATATTCTCAGTACCGCTGTTGGACGGATGACTTGTACCGCCGTCGGTGGCCACGGTGGATTCTTCGCCTGGTCGTGTATCAGGAAGATGAAAGGACTTATTAGAATCAGTTAACGACGAACCGACATCAGTGGCTGTTTCATTCAAAGACGGTAGGTTTAATTCGGAAGCTGATAACGATAGCGATACCAATGAACTTGGGACCGAGAAAACGTTGGAATCAATTCCACTGTCATCAGGTGTGTCAACGCAGGGCTCGCTTTCTTCGTCAGAATCCTGTTAATAATATAAATTACCAAGATAAGACGACGGCGGAGGGAGGATTAATCTTGAAGAAACGGTCCTCCGAGAAGGTGCTGGGAAAGTAGATGTGGAGGGACAGGAGCTCATTTTTCACTATCCTATATGCCCCACACCCTAACCCCTCAACTATTGCAAAAAAGTAATGCCTTAGCTTCTCACAAGAAAAGCATGATTGTTTATCACAATATATGCAGGACCTTGTAATTGCTCTTCAAGGGGACCTTTTTTCAGACCTGGGTGATTTTTGAGACCCTCACCACCTTGCAATATGTATACTTTCACAATCACCAATATTTTATTATGTTTTGGAAATGTAAGATGGTGGACCGAGATTGCCACCGGACAAAACGTCGTGACATAATTCGTAATGAGTCATGTCATGTTATGTCATGTCATCAAGAGTCGATGTGAACATGAAAGAAATCAGTCTCAGACTTACTATATACCCCCAAAGTCTTAATGTTATAAAATTAACAGTTCCGAAGTTAAAACGGGAGCTTCCAAAGCCCTCCGCTATCCAGCCCAGAAAATTAAAATTAAGGTAATGCCTCACTAACTGGACGCCGTGTAAATGAGAAGATCCTTACCACTTCAAATCCGACTTGCCAGTGGAAATAGCATTGTTTGCCGGAAATGTGGTTATCGGAAGTGAGTTTTGGCCCTCGAAGAGTTTTCAAGATCGAGAATGTATAAATTCCAATGGCCTCATCACGACTGCATCCTATGAAGTGCCTACAGAATACGTCTTCAAGGGACCTTATGGACAACTCCTTAAGGCCACCCAACGAGACCTGTGAAAGAAATTATTTCCATAAGTGACCTTTTCAAAAGTTGATACACCACGATTTCAGAGAATTTTTCAATATTTCCTTTTGACCCGGCCCGTACAAATATCAAAAAAGCGTTGGGGTCGTTTTCTTGGGCGTAGGGCACGCTTAAAGAAAACCCTAACCCTAAAGCGATTTTGACAGCCAACATTCAAATTTAAAATGTGCTCTTGGCCTCTGTATTCAAATAAGACCTAACCCTAGCTAGGAACACCTAAATGTTACGCGTCACTTAACTGCAAAAGTTAAACTACAATTTTGCTCCTCTTCTTTCAAATAAGAGTAGTTGTGTGATTCTCGATCATAAAGTAAAGTTACTTTTTTTGTCATCACTCACAAATTCTCTTGGTCCCTTGGGTTTATATTTTCCCAAACGTCTCGAAACAATTTGCACGGGCGTGACTGTCATTTCCTAAGAAGGGCAAGAAAAAAGTCTCACTAGGTTCAAATAAATAGCGTTAAATATTTCCTCTCGTCCACAGAGAGGACGACTGTTTCTGCACGTGTCTTACACCGGGCCAGACTATGAATCAGATGCGATGATACTATATTATTGGGTATCATCCGCACCTTAGGCGATGTCGCTGGGATAAAAAAAGGTAACACGTGCACGTCAAATACTACTCTTTCGTGGCAGGATACTTTACGAAATAAATGTGATTATCATTCGATGTATCTTTTCCTTCCCTTTCATTGGCCGAATGCCCACCACGCGACCTGCAAATAACTGCCTACAAATAATATCCTTCTCATGCGCAATTGGATCCACACTCTTTTGTAAAACATGGCAGTTCGCTTTCCTGAGCTTACAGAAAGTAATATAATTGTAGGGAATTGTGAAAAACAAACTCAGTCATAGAGTGATAAACAATCATTGAATTCGGTTCTCGCAAAATATCGTGATTTGTCAGTGGCGAACAGATTAATTATTTGCAGAAGCCAAAAGCTGAGGGAAATAATTGATCTGCACGCAATAATTATTTAAGCAATAGAGGACATTCTCTATGTTTCCATAGCCTCATCTAAACACGAGGGGGAATTGGGAGCATTCGAGACAGTTATGCAAACCCGAGACGCCGTCGAGTGTTTGCACAACTGTCGAGAATTTTCCCAACTTCCCCGAGTGTTTAGATGAGACTATGGAAACATAGAAAACGTCCTCTATTGCTTAAATAATTATTGCGTGCAGATCAATTATTTCCCTCGGCTTTTGGCTTCTGCAAATAATCTGTTCGCCACGAAACACGGAAAAAAGTCCTCCATTGCTTTTATAAAATATTCCTCGAAGATAATTCGACAAATGAAGGAAAATGCTGGTTTTTTTTTACTTCTTGATAGAAACAGATTTTCTTGATACACGCTCATATTTCCTACCAGCCAATCAAAACGCGCGTCTGTCTACATAAACAATCATAATTCGTGTGATGTCACAGCCGTGTTTCCATACACAGCTATTGACCAATGAGAGTGCGCGTACTATCCTAATTTTAAAAAAAATTGTCATGTATCATATTCTGTGTGGTTATACTCGTTGTCTAGAACTTGCAATCAAGCATCCTTTTATCCTTTGCATTCTCTAAGGTACAATTACATTTGAAAAATACGGAAAATATCAATTGGCTGCATTCCACCAAAATTACCGCCTTCTTGATTCATCCTCAAACCGGGAGTCAGGGTGGTTTAGTGGTCATCAACCGTGTTTCCCACCTCTGTGACCCAGGTTCAACTCGTATGTGGGTTGAGTTTCCGTCGATTTTAAATTGACTCCGAGGGTTTTTCTCTGGGTACTCCGGTTTTCCTCCCTCCTCAAAATCGACTCCCAGTCAATTACGTCGGGCTGGGTCTGCGGTGCTCCGAGATCACACATGGATCGTATGGCGGCAGCCGTGGGCGTCTTCACTTGCATTCCGTCCGATTTCGTTGAGCCGGTTGATCCTGAAAAGCCCTTGTGGGGAGTGGTCAACATTTACATTTACCTTTACATGTTTACATAATCCATTAATTTTCCTTTTCTCGCGGTTATTCTAGTACTCTTTTCTTCCCTATAGCAGAAAATTATCCCCTACCAGATACTATTGTAATGCATTTTTATTCATCCGCATTATGTTAAGAAATATAGTTGCTGTCAATCGTCATTCCTAAACTGGAAATTTACAATCAAAAACCTACTTTTGGAATGCTTTTTTTTCTTCCCGAGTTAGGTCTTGCACCACCCCGTGCGCTTTGCTTTCTTGGAACTTTCCGTTTGGGTGGATTTTCATTTAGTTGATTCCTTCTTCTGTCTTTTGCCATCTCGCTTATGGTTTCCCACAGATTGCCGTCACCTGCAACTGTTACCCAAACCAGAAAAGGAGGGTCATCGCCGTTGTGATAAAAAAATTCTTTCACTTTTCATTAACGATAAAGAAATTCTCACTGACCAAACAAAAATGTTTGACCCTTTAAACCTGAGCGAAAATGACAAACAAAATAACACAAACATTTATCGCTAGAAGGCATGTTTTCGAACAACATCAAAATAAAAATAATGAGAACTTACCATTATTGTCAACTGTTGACGTTGACGCCGAGGCTCCTGACGTATTTTGCTTAGTTGCTAGGAAACACGAATGTCATCATTCAGATATTAAAGCTCACGGTAAAAAATTTAAAAGCAAACAAAGGTTGTAACTGTTATTCTTGAGAACATTACACATGTACGACTACATATTTAATGTGACACTCTCTCGGCAGACTAGAGGGATCAGTAAAATCATTGTTCAAGGTAAGTTATTATTGTTCCGGAAGCGTTAAATCCCGGCTTTGTCCCTGGGGTCGGGGGACCGGGATTTCAATTGACTAATGCATTACCAAAAGCATCAGCCACCAGTCACTTGTAGAGATCCCTTTAACTCGTTTTGCAACTTCGGCCCCTTAATATCGCCCGATGATACGACCTCTGAGTTTTATGGGGAGGATAAATTGCGTAACGGGCCAAAGGAATGTCTAAGAGACCCTAAAACCTTCTCACCCTTTGGCGCGGCACTGGGTTCCAATAAGCGTATTGCGTGCAAGTTAGATTTTATTTGTGGCCTGACAAGTTCTATTGCAACAAGTTTTATATCCAGAAGTTTTATATTTCCAAACATGTTTTATATACGGTGTGCCAAGTTTTATATTTTTTTTACCAAGTTTTATGTATAAGCTAATATGTTTTATTTAAAGAGCAATAAGTTTTATATGTTTAAGTCTTATATATGACAAGAAGTATTTTTGATACAAACGGCATTCCATACAAGATCGCGTCACTCTTGACAGGTGGGCGGCAGAATTCTATCAGGGGTATCTTTTCGCGCCTTCGCTAAAGAAAAGTACGCCTGATCGCAGGTGGTTACACTTGCTGCCACAACACAAATCAGGTTCCCCTCGTGCATTTCTCTCCATGTAAATCTGACTTAAGTTAACTGTAAAACTGAAAATTGATGTGCTCAACCCGTTTGCCAGATACCTTTGCCCCTCGATAAAATAATTGACACATCTTTTTTTATGTATTCTTCAAATTTCCCACCATTTCAATGTGTTTCATGAATTAGGTCAATTTAGCGATTGTTCCAGTTAATTTAACATATGAAGACTGTAAATACAGTACTTCTTGCTAAAGTTGCGGTTGCTGGCTACATGCAACTTAAAAAACATAAAACGGCATTCGGTAAAAACATGCAAATTATATACAAACGTTAAACAACTGCAATAAAATAATAAAAACTAATTGTAATAAGGAATACCCTTTTTGCGCGACGGCAGAAAGTCTGAATATCTTCGGCTTTTCTTTAATGTCGGTGGGCAGCTATCATAACATTTTTGATCCGCAAACATTTTTGCTCTGCTTCCGGGTCGCACTAGTGGACAAAATTGTTTTTGTTGTGACAAAATTTTACACAAATATCTGTTTCCGGCAAAATTTATTTTGTTGTGTTTAGGGTCGCACGCAATTTGCATTCTTGTCATACACGCATCAATGTGTACAAAAGAAAACTTTCCCACTCCCGCTGGAAGTGTGTCACGATATCACGCTAAGACAATATGCGGCTTTCGCTTTTGTTGGACTGTTATTGCTTTTAACTTGCATACAGGCCGTATAATTACTTGTATCTGGAGTCATCGCTGTTAATGGCATATGAAGAGCACTGGAACTCGCATATGGCCAGAGGGATCCATCTACTTCTTAGCCTTCTCAACAAGATGGGCGCCAAATCACATGTAAACTTGATTTTATCGCGTTTTTCATTTACTATTTGCGTCATGAGTGACAGTTCGTTGGTTTTTTTTATTTTTTGTGACATTGGGCGAGCGGCGGGCCTAATCTGCAGGTCGCAGGTCGCAGGTCGCAGGTCGCGGGTTGCAGGTCATTGTTTCACCAATACAGAAAGTATCCTAAACATTCATAAAAGCTAACCTTAGGCCTAAAAACTTTTGTTTAGGCATTAGGCCTAAGGTTAGCTTTTTTTAATGTTAAGGATACTTTCTGTATCGGTGAAACAATGAACTGCAACCCGCGACCTGCAAATTAGACCCGCCGTTTGGCGAGGCCCAGAGCTTGGCAATTTTAAGTGCCGGCATCTTTCAACATTTGGTACATTCCGCTCATTTTTGACAATGTCTGACAAATCGGTCGCACGGGAAAAAAACTACCTGTTGACAGATTTTTTTGTAAAACAAACTACTTTTTACACAAGTGCGACCCGGGTTACTAGTGACACATAAAAAATAGTGTTTTGCCGGAAACTGAAATTCGAGAGAAATGTTATCACAATATAAATCATTTTTTGTCTTCTTGTGGGGTTTCGACAAAACACTGACCCCCGGTCAACTGACCCCCTACTGACCCCTTACTGACCCCACTACTGACCCCCTATAAAATCAATAGGAAAATGAAAATTAAAAAAAGCCCAGAACTATCAATGGGACCCGATTCAAGTTCATCAATTAATTTAGCTTACCTGAAACTTTCAAGATGGCGGACGCGTTGCAGATTTCCGACTCCCTTCTCATTTGACTGAAGGATTCGTCATGGAAAATCGAGCACAAAATAACTTAGAATATCAGCAAGCATGGTATTTGTACCCGCTAGAAAATTAAGCAATAAAAATAGCGAGGAAATTCTGGCAAATTAACACGCACGCAACTAACCGCGAGCAACACGCACACGATTACATCAACCGGAAGTTTATTATGGCAAGCTTGTAGTCCCAAGGCCCTTCGGCTTCGCGAAACTGTTCATTTGTCAGCGTTTCTCTTTGCTTCATTTCCCAATACGTACGAAAGCAATATTTGATCATATTCAATCTTATTCTGTGCTCGATTTTCCGTCAACAAAACCTCCACTAAACAGTAAAAGGAGACCAAGAGTAGGAAATCTGCAACGCGTCCGCCATCTTGAGAGTTTCGGGTAAGCAAATTTATTGATGAACTTGAATCGGGTCCCATTGATAATTCTGGGCTTTTTTAATTTTCATTTTCCCATTGATTTTATAGGGGGTCAGTAGGGGGGTCAGTAGGGGGTCAGTAGGGGGTCAGTTGACCGGGGGTCAGTGTTTTGTCGAAACCCCTTCTTGTGCCACCCGGTTCTTACAGTAACTGATA
>OX421450.1:23526266-23531266 GCA_949126865.1 Montipora capitata | reverse complement strand
ACTTCGGCTGCTTGAAGCGTTTGGATTCCTTGGTTTGCTTGGGTGCTTAGGTTGCTTAAGATGCTTTGCTTGCTTCAGGTGCTTTGATTGCTTGGGGTGCTTTGATTGCTTTCCATGCTTTGGTTGATTGAGGTGCTTTGTTTTTTCCATGCTTTGCTTGCTTGAGATGCATTGATTTTGGAGTGCTTTGCTTGCTTGGGGTGCTTTGCTTGCTTTACATGATTTGCTTGCTTGAGGTGCTTTGTTTCCTTGAGGTGCTTTGCTTGCTTGAGGTGCTTTGTTTCCTTGAGTTGCTTTGCTTGCTTGAGGTGCTTTGCTTGCTTACAAGCTTTGCTTAGTTGGGGTGGTTTGCTTGGTTTAGATGCTTTCCTTGCTTGAGGTGCTTCGCTTGCTTGGGGTGCTTTGCTTGCTTTACATGCTTTGCTTGCTTGAAGTGCTTTGATTGCTTGAGGTGCTTTGATTGCTTGAGGTGCTTTGCTTGCTTTACATGCTTTGCTTGCTTGAAGTGCTTTGATTGCTTGAAGTGCTTTGATTGCTTGAGGTGCTTTGCTTGCTTTACATGCTTTGCTTGCTTGAAGTGCTTTGATTGCTTGAGGTGCTTTGCTTGGTTCGGGTGCTTTGGTTGCTTGAGGTGCTTGACTTCGTCGAGATGCTTTGCTTGCTTGGGGTGGTTTGCTTGCTTTCCATGCTTTGCTTGCTTGAGGTGCTTCGCTTCCTTGAGTTGCTTTGCTCGTTTGAGGTGCTTTACTTGTTCGAGGTGCTTTGCTTGCTTGAGGTGCTTTACTTGCTTCGGGTGCTTTGGTTGCTTGAGGTGCTTTGCTTCCTTGAGCTGCTTCGCTTGCTTGGGGAGGCTTTGCTTGCTTTACATGCTTTGCTTACTTGAGGTGATTTGCTTGCTTGAAGTGCTTTGATTGCTTGGGGTGCTTTGGTTTCTTGAGGTTCTTTGCTTGCTCCGGGTGTTTTGGTTTCTTGAGGTGCTTTGCTTGCTTCGGGTGCTTGGCTTGCTTGAGGTGCTTTGCTTGCTTTACAAGCTTTGCTTAGTTGGGGTGGTTTGCTTGGTTTAGATGATTTCCTTGCTTGAGGTGCTTAGCTTGCTTTACATGCTTTGCTTCCTTGAGGTGCTTTGTTTGGTTTACATGCTTTGCTTACTCGGGGTTCTTTGCTTGCTTGAGGTGCTTTTTTTGCTTGAGGTGCTTGGCTTGCTTGAGGTGCTTTGCTTTCTTGAGGTGCCTGGCTTGCTTCAGGTGCTTTGTTTGCTTTAGGTGCTTGGCTTTCTTGAGGTGCTTTGCTCTCTTTAGGTGCTTTGCTTGCTTGAGGTGCCTTACTTGCTTTACATGCTTTGCTTGCTTGGGGTGCTTTGGTTGCTTTAGATGCTTCGCCTGCTTGAGGTTCTTCGCTTGTTTGGGGTGCTTTGCTTGCTTGAGGTGCTTTGCTTGCTTGAGATGCTTAGCTTACTTGATTTGTTGCATATTACTGTAACATTGTTATTTGGTCAGTGGGTGTCTACAAACCGAAGACCAGTGCTGCCTTTTCGTCTGGGTATTGCGGTGCTGCATTAGACCGTGAGGCATAACGTTTGCACGCATATTTCGGCCATTTCGTAATTGATAGCTGTTTTTCTTTAGTTGCCCTTTTTGAAGAACCGGTGTTGTTATTGTATATCTAACGCATTCGCACTCAGTGTCTTAAGTTAGTGTGATCAGTGTGGTCAGCATCCTAAATGTACTCAAGTTCTATTAATGAGGGAAAACGTCGGGCATGGCGAAATATAGGCCAATATCAATCATCTTTTAAATCGCACCCATTTACACAAATCCTTTACGAACAATAAACTGATGTCCGATCTCCGATCTGATTGTCGTACACTACTGCAGCTTCAGCTAACAGTCAGTCGTTGAACATTGACACTTTTGAACTTCAACTAGACGCTCCAAAAAGCGTACACTGGGTTGTCTGTGCTACGAGTTACACCAAAAAGGAAGGCACTGAATTGGGTTGTATTGAACTGCAGCGTTCCAGTTAATTTTTTCAAGTGGGGGGTCATTAAGACTTTTTGAGGGGTCACCCGCCTGTCGCGCCAGCAGAGTCCCTTTGGCTCACACGTTCATACGTTTAATTAATTTGTAATATCCTGTCCCATTTTGAGGTCTTTTAGTTTTTTAAGCTTTGGTAATAAATTCAGTTTAAACATAACAAAACATGGTCTTGAGTAAAATTCACTCGTTTTTTCTTTAAAAAAATAGTCTGGAAAAAACTAACTTCAAATTGCTCTGACGGACGTTTTCCAGCATGTCTTGCAGTTGCACTAAGCAAACGTTTATTGCAAACACTAAGAAAGGACTGAAGGTGTTGTTTCCGCTTCATAATTCCTCTTCTTGTTAGTCTAATCTGATGCCACCAGAAAAAGACAATCCAAAAGACAGACGAAGAAAAAAAAACATAGTTTTTATATATAACTCTGAACCGAATCCTCATCGAGAGATTAATGACAATCGATCGTAAAAACACGAAAATTTCTGCAGTCTCTGACTTTTATGAATAAACGAAAGGTCATGACGTTTTGTCAAAGGAAAAAGTTGATCACGTGCTAGGCAACCATAAAGGTGAACGTGATCACCTTCTGTCAACTGAATGAACTACGGGAAAGAATGTTAATCGTTCGTCGTTTTCAGAGTAAAACAACGCAATTTTTAGCAAAGAAACTTCCGTCGTTGGTTTTCTAATTTTGCTGTAATATTTAACTGAATATTTACATTTCATCTGTCGGGTCAGGAAGCCTTCCTTGTCGGGTTCCTGAGAAACGTATCTATTTTGACTTCAGGGTGAACTATTTACACAATCGCGAGGTTGAGCGGCCATGTAATTGAAAATCTGAACATCTATGAGATACAAAAACAGACTTGCGAATTATCGCAAATCACAATCCTGACAAGCACAAAAGCCGAAGAAATGGTTAAGTAAATATGAAGTTTGTTACTATCTAAATGTTTTTGGGTTAAAGTAAAGGGATATATTGTCACGCAAATGATGTAATTTCATGACACTCAAAATTAGCAAAAAGCGTGAGTTTCATGAAAACAATCTTCCCACTAGCAAGTCATAGCAATAAATTGGATTAACCAGGAAGTTAAAGAAATATTGTTGGCTTCCCAAATAAACTTCATTTACACTACAATGACAAAATCATTTGTCAGAGAGAGAAAATTCCTGTCTCCTCGCGTATCACATCTCAACGCACGTATGCAAATTTGTTAACTCATTTTCACCGCGTCCCGATTCCCGCGAAATTTTTCTTCTTTCAAATATTAACCAAAATATTATTTCTCGTCAAGCGTTCCATCTTTTTGTTCAAATACCCGCTAAAAATAAAGGGTTTTTAACGATCTATGCGTATATATTTTTTCTTAATTTAATAATTTGATATTCTCTGTCAAAATTTGCACAACAATCAAAACACAAAAATATCAACGCAGGCAACAAATTTAGTCGCATTTACCTATTCGTCGAATTCTCATGCTTAACACAGGAATTTTAGTATTGTGAAAAATCGTTCTCTATTCGTTAGCAATCATCTTTTCAAATTTCAGAAAAATCGACCGGTCCGCGAATATTTTACGAGTTTTTTTCAATGGGCTGTCAAAAGGCCAAGTGGATGTTATGCATAATCGGGCAAGTTCGGGCGATCAAGTTGCGCGTGTGACCCGTTATAAATATTTTTTCCACAAATGTTCCCGAATCGTCAAGTGTCACCACAAAAGACAAGAACATCATTCTAAACGCTCATTCTACGCAAAAAGTAGGTTCTGGAGGTAATTTTGAGAGTGGAAATCGAGTTTACGACAGACGGTAAATACAAGAGACGCTATAACCTCATTTTGACCCGAAAATGCTTTATTACTGCCATAAAAACTATCCAGTTAAGCTTGCACATTACATAACATAATGAATTCATAAAGGCACCTTTTCCAGCGAAATATTTTTTGAAACAAACAACATATTTGCTATTAGAGGCAAAAACCCCTTCCTATTTCATTATGTGTGTGAAGAGAAGAAACTCAATCGTGTCACATTACCATACGCAATTGTATCAAAATAAATTTCAGGATCAAACCGTTTCCATGAAGAACCTTTTCCTTGAATAATGAGCACGAAATAGACAACAAGCTTTCTTTCAAATAATTCTTGGCTGTCACATTTCCAACTATTCTTTTACCTGAAAACTGTGCAGAGTCGAGTACAAATAAATACCGATAGCCAGTCAACAGAGATCACAGATCCACTTAAGGTGTTCGATTAGTTCCCTGTCTTTGTTGAACCCATAAGTTACCAGAGAATTTTCCATTTGGTTTCAGTGTTCTACATAACAGCACACTTGGTAAAGTATTTGAAATACAGCTCACTTTGATTTCGGCTCGACGGGCGATAGATTGTTCTCGAAGTCCATTACTCGTGGCTTTTAAGATTCCAGATATATATTTTTCACCGCCCTGTTTTGTTTCTACAACTGACTTTCCATTA
This sequence comes from Montipora capitata, assembly GCA_949126865.1. Lineage (NCBI taxonomy): Eukaryota > Metazoa > Cnidaria > Anthozoa > Scleractinia > Acroporidae > Montipora > Montipora capitata. Next base: position 23,526,748 of record OX421450.1, on the reverse strand, counting down.
TTACATACATACATTTATTGAAGCTCCCCCATAGGGGCTTTTCAGCCACAATGTAAAAAATAGTCATGAATAAATTACCTACAATAGTATAAAAATCGACATGGACATGAAAATCGAATTAATAAATAAAGCTAAGATTTATATACAACTGGGGGGGGGGGGTCTTTAAAGTTCCTTGAATAGTTTCAATAAATTCTTTTTAAAATTATTTAACGAGGTAGCGTCTCTAACGGATTTTGGAAGCTCGTTCCATGCTTTGGCTCCACGACAGCTGAAAGATCGTTGCCCTGTGGCAAGGCGACATTTGATCAAGTCCAAGTCGCTTCGGTTTCTTGTGGCTCGGCTATGGATCTGAGAGCGCTTCTTGAACCTCTGCGATAGATACGCAGGAGCGCCTTCGTTATTAAGGCATTTATACATCATGACACAGTCATTAAACTTGAGTTTGTGGTTGATGTCCAGCCATCCTAATGATTTTAGTC
>OX421450.1:23518766-23521266 GCA_949126865.1 Montipora capitata | reverse complement strand
GAGGTGACTGTGCAAGATTGTGAATGCTCACCACCTACAACCGTCACTTGAGATCTACCGGTTAATAGACTTTTGAACCAAGACAGCAGTTTACCCCTGATGCCATAGTGTGCCAACTTAGTGAATAGCCGCTGGTGAGAGACGGAATCAAAAGCCTCGGAAAAATCCAAGAGCACCACGTCGCACTGACCTCTGTCGTTTAGGGCGGATGCAAGATCGTGGATAGTGATAATCAACTGGGACTCACAGGAGTGAAATTTTCTAAAGCCATGTTGGAATGGAGATAGAAGATTGCTTGTAGATACGTGATTCATAATATGACCACAAAGAATATGCTCAAGTAATTTGCAAGAAAATACAGGTGAGTGAGATGGGCCTATAGTTACCGATTGACGATTTCGAATCTTTCTTGTGGATAGGAGTGACAAGGGCATACTTCCAGTCGATAGGAACAATTCCGGAATCCAAGGACTGCTGGAAAATGCACTTTAGTATAATTGCAGAATAGACAGGAGCTAATTTTAAGAGTTGGGCAGAAATGCCATCCGGGCCAGTCGCTTTGTTAGACTTTAGTTGGTTTATAAGGTCAGCGACTCCTTTCATCGAGATTTGAGGTTTGTCCACGGAAGCTCAGATATTGCAAGATGGAATTGATGGGGGGCTATCATCAGTGGTGAATACAGAATGGAAATAGTCATTTAAAACGTTTGCCTTTTCTTTGTTGTCCACAATAATCTGGTTGTTGACCTTTAAGGAAGGAATCCCAAAAAGGTCCTGCCTCTTGGATTTTATGTAGCTCCAGAATTTTTTTGGGCATGTAAAGAGATTTTCATCCAGGAGATTGGATACATAGTTGTTACGTGCCTGGTTTATGGCTCGAGAGGTAACTTTACGATGCTTTCGATATGCTGTCCAGCCGTGGGGAGAGTTTGTGGTCTTAGCACGATAAAAGAGCCTCTGTTTCTTGCGAGTTAGACGGCGGAGGCTTCTATTAAACCAGGGGTTCGGTTTGGCTGAGCGAGCAGCTTTCACGGGAAAATAATTATCAGCAAAGAAAAGTATGGCATTTTTAAAGAGGCACCAGTTTTCGTTAACAGAACGGAGGTGAAAACTAAGTTGGAAATGCTCCGCAAGTTGTGCCATATCGCGACTGAAACCCTCGAGGTTGCCCTTTCCAAAATTGTCAATTCTCCTGCTTTTCTGTGAGGGAACTTGTACACACTTGTTTACAGTTGCAACAACATGATCGTGATCGCTTAGGCCAGGTATTATTTGCACATCATTCATTAATAAGCCCAGGTTTGGATGTGAGGAGAAGGTGAAGAGTGTTTGAAGTTGTGGCACCACGACGGGTGGGTTCCAGAACCAGCTGTTCAGGATAAGAATCCTGTACGATATCGAGGAAGTAATGACACAAACCGGAATCGCGAGCTGGTGTAACTACGGATAGAGGATTCCAGTTAATGGATGGAAGATTAAAGTCCCCGCCAACCAGAATGTGGCGGTTGCCAGCGAGATGGACGGCTTTCTTCAGAGATATATCAAGTTCGTTTAATGAAGCCACATCAGCCGATGGAGGACGGTAGAAGGAACAAATAAGAAGACTTTCTCCTTCGAAGATGACCTCTGCCCACACATTCTCGCAGTTTGCGTCAAGATCCGGGTGGGGAAGAGAAGCAAGATGATTTTTTACTGCAATCAGAACGCCTCCGCCACAGTGGTTACGGTCTTTACGATACACAGTGAAATATGATGAAAAAAGTTCACTGTTTCTCATGTCTGGTGTTAGATGAGTTTCGCAAGCAATGATGATATCCACATTATGAGCATCAATAAGAATACTCAACTCAGCGACCTTCGATCTGATGCCTTGGAAATTAGCAATCAGGATATTGGGGGAAACAGGTTGCAGGGAGGCGGCTTCGCTGCGAAAAAAAGAGGACTCGAAGGAGCTCCAACTTGAAGAATAAAATGCAGGTTCCTGAGGTGCTGAACGTGCCGGTGTGGATGATAACTGAATATTTGTCGGACCGAGCACTGATGCATATGAGTTTGAAATCGATAGCCTTGAAGAAGCATTTGGCAGCGCCAGTGAGATATCCTGATCAGTAAGGGAATCCGTAAAATTTGCTACTCCACGTAGAGGGCATAGCCATGCAGTCGAGAGATTTGCAAGATCTTCGTACGTCTTGGAGTTAATAAACACACATTTGGTATGAAACCAAAAATCACAAATATCACATTGCACTCCTCGCTGATTCAGTTTGACACTAAGTGTAACACTAGCCGATTTTGAAACGCAAATTTCCCTCCAAATACAAACCCCTCCAAAAATTAGGCCCTAAAAAAGGGGCTTTGAAAAACGTAAGCCGGAGGGCTTACTTTCAGTATTTTACGGTATGTTAGTAGGGTAGCTAAAATAGGAGTTTTATGATCATGCAAGCAACCGGAAAGAGTTGCATGGGTCCAGCATATAAAAACTATCCCAGGGAACTTTTTA
>OX421450.1:23511266-23513766 GCA_949126865.1 Montipora capitata | reverse complement strand
CCATTATTAAAAACTGGATCATTGGATAATGCAATTCGAGAGTTTTGATTAGCTAAGCCATCATGGGTTATGAGCCATTATACCATGATCTACAAACACTGCAAGCATACGTGTGATTTTTTGGGCCTTTTTATTTTTATTGTAGTCTAGTTTTCTATATTTTGGGGGCGTTTTTAATAAAACAATTATTCCACTTGGGCTTGTTGGATATGAGATGATTATAGCCAACTCGGCGCTACGCGCCTCGTTGGCTATCTATCATCTCATATCCAACAAGCGCGAGTGGAATAATTAGCAATTATTGAATGAGGCTGAGAAGGATATGAAGAATTCTGCAGGTCGAGGAGGGTGTTATCCACCAAGGCCGAAAATCGAGGTATAACATCCTCCGAGATCTGCAGAATTCTTCATATTCTACGAAAGCCGAATTCATATAAAAGTAGCTGCTATGGAGCCCTGGAGCCCTGATTTTTTGGCCTTGGAGCCCTGGAACCCCGCTTTTTTAGGCCCGGAGCCCTGGAGTCCTAAATCCCTTTGGGACCCTGAAATGTGAGTTGTTTGAGAAGTGCTTAACAATTGAAGTCATTGCTTTCGTTTACCAGGTCTTCAAGCGTAATGATTCCTTTTTTAAATAAGGAACGATTAAAAACCGATTTATTGTTAACACAAATGCGTTTATTATTCCAGACGATTGTGTCCGCTATGGTATTGTTGTTCAGGCATTGAACACTGACGGCTGTTGCCGCAGAATGTTCAGCAAAAATTTGAAAACATTCCTCGTAAAATTTAGATAGTTTTATTGGAAGTTCCTTAATATCGAATCCACATCCTAAGACCAATTTTCCCCCAACTGGTCTCAAATAATGTAGGAGAATGGTCTTTCAACTGCTTTGTTATGAGTTAACAAATTTTTTACAACATAAGATTCGCTGTGTTTTAATGATCGATTCTAAGCGCGGTGCTCTTAGACCTCCTTTTTCCACGTCGCTTATGAGGGTATAGATCGTTTTACTTTATCCTTTCCTTTCCAGATGAAATTGAAGAGGAGTTTGTTTGCTTCCATAATTATGTCCTTATGCATGCAAACTAAGCCGGCTCGATACATAAGAATTGGAACAGCAAATGTTTTCACAATTTGAATTCGTCCCAAAATTGTTAGATTCCTCCAGTTCCAAAACCGCAGCTTCTCGCTTATAGATTTTAACGTTTCTTCCAAATTTAGCTTTTTCCAAAGGAACTGATTCTACGTAAAATAAACACCTAATATTTTAACGGCCTTTTTAATAGTTATGTCTTTACCAGAACAGGTTGCAAGCGTTGCTGGATTTAGTTTTTGATTTCCCAATAGCATTACCTCTGTCTTATCGTAATTAATTTTTAGGCCAGAATATAGGGTGAAACATTCGATTGTACCTAGCAGAGCATTGAGCGAGGCACCGTCTCTAAGAAAAGATGTTAAATCGTCTGCAAAGATCTCTAATTTTATCTCTTCATTATCTACCACAAATCCCTGAATTTCCTTGTTACGGAGTATATTAATGGCTAAAATTTCCAAACAGATTATGAATAAATACGGCGATAACGGATCGCCTTGTCTGACACCTCGAAGAATTTGAAAAGGAGTTGTTGTGTAACCATTGTTCATAACTGTGCTTGTAATGTTTTTATAAAATGTTTGTATCCAATGAATTAGGGAAGGACCAAAATCAAAAGCCGAAAGCGCCTTAACCATAAAGTTTCGCTTTATCGAATCGAACGCTTTTTGGAAATCTATCGCTACTAGTAATCCGCTAATATTTTTCCTCTCTGTGTATTCTCAAATATCATCTATAGTTCTCACAGCATCAAGAATCGTCCTGCCTTTTACGTAAGCATTTTGATTGAAATGTATTAACTCCCCTAAAACTTTTTGAAGTCTTGTTGCAATAACTTTCGAACCAATTTTTGTATCAACGTTGATCAACGAAATGGGCCTCCAATTACAAATATTTCACTTATCTTTCCCTTTCTTTTCAATTAATGTGATTACTGCTTGTTTTTGGGTATTTGATAATTCATCGCATTCGTATGAGTAATTGAGAGAATCAACAAGTAAATTTCCAATAGAAGTCCAAAATGTTTTATAGAATTCAACAGTAAGGCCATCATTTCCAGGTGATTTGTTATTTTCAAATGACTGTAGGCAATCAAAGCACTCCTTGGTCGACAACCTTCCTTCGCAAATATTTCTCATGTCATCGGACAGTTTGGGAATTTCTGTTCCTTGCACGAATAGATTATTTTCATATACTGTGTCATCACCTGCTGCATATAGATCAGAATAAAACTTCTCAATTTCCTTCATAATTTTCAATGGGTTTGTAGTAAGGTTTCCATCACTACTAAACAACTTACGAATGCAACTTTTGGTGCCTCTGTGAGATTCTAAGCCTAAGAAATATTTGTTGCTTTTTTCACCTTTTTCATACCAGTTTGCTCTTGATCGAATTATTGCCCCTTT
>OX421450.1:23496266-23501266 GCA_949126865.1 Montipora capitata | reverse complement strand
TCTGTCTCACCACACCTCAATTTCCATACTTAATTACGCATGGTGCTATGAGAAACAATAGCTTTGACGGACTCCTGTAAGTTCGAGAACGCTGGAAGTGTTAATTTTAAGATGCTGTCTTTAAAGGCTCGAGGGCTTCGCTCTCTGGAGAAAAGAAAATCTTTGTTAATTTGGCTTCATAAGCAAAATGCAGATATCATCTTTATTCAAGAGACGTACAGTCCGAAAGATATAGAAAACATATGGAAGTGCATAGTTCGTCATTTTCCAGGGATAGTAGAGCGAACGAAACATGCAATTAATTGAGTGTGAAAATCAAGCCAGGCGAGAAAGGCGAAACGCAATCTCGCGCAAATACCTTTGAAATCGCCCTAATTGAGTATTTTGCCAGTACAGTATTTTGTGCTATCCATGGTGCTAATTATTGACTGGGGTGTGCCAATGTTAAGTTATGCAATAAAGCAACGCATACCATGCTGTGAATTCCTGCGAAATAGTTTCAACACACTGATTTGAGCGCACAGCACCGCTGACGGTCTCGTATTGTTTGCCCGGTTTCGCTTTTGGTTTACATTAATCTTATTGAAGCTTGGAAGAAACCTGCTGCTTGTTTGGTTCGATTGTTGGGTTTTTTGTCTAGTTAGCGCCTACTGGCCACTGATCGATCCGTATCTGTGAAGTCAGCCTAAAGTTAAGGTAAGCAAAATGTTGCGTTTTTTGTCTGATATAGTAAGTTTACGAAACGCCTCTGGAAATGTTTTTTCCAAACAGTTCTCTGCCGATAGAAGACGCACAGTCTTTCCGTTGAATAATGCACAACATTAGCAGAACATATTCAAATCTTATTTCATATGTCCAGTCTGTATGTTTGTAATTGGGTACGCTGGAATTTTCCGTTGGAACTATTTGATAATGGTCTCTATTTTAATATACTGGACATTTCTCATTTAGCCTAAGGTTTTGCTTCATAGAGGACAAGAAGCTAAAAAAATTGTTACGTTGTTTTAGGGGAAGAAATCCAAAACTAAGGTTTGTTTAAATGCACTCTCCTTTTAGATCCTGTAGATGGGGCCGGCGGGAAACGTCGTTCAAGTGCGGTCATTTTGAAGGCGTTGAGCTACTGGCCATCTTTTTGATCTTTGAAGATCGCAAACGGTACGAGAATTTTATGCTTGTTTTTCTTAGGCGTACTAGACTGAATTTTCCATCGAAATCGAGAGTCCATTTTCACTGTTACATAAGGCTACAGCAACTTTTCGCCTTGAAATGTTGCATTTCAACGCTCACTGAGGTGGACTGTGCCGTGAATTGTATTTGAGATCGCCACGTAGCCATGTAGCTGAACTGAGGGATAAAGAGCGATTGTTCGTTTACCCTAATTTCATCTTCCGTTTGTTTATGATCAGCTGTAATGGAGTCAACCTTATTACAAGTTTGTCCCTCTAATCACGGGAATTTTGGAATTTAGTTTTCGGTTTTCTTTCTTATGTTTTCTGATCCGGGTCGGCTCGAGTTGATCAGTCGTGGACTGGCGGTCCGAGTCAGTTGATCCGGTCAGACTTTTGTATCTGCCTCTGCAAAAGGCCAACGAGGGCTCTTTTCATGCAATGTCACGTTTTATAAACGTTTCCGTTTATGACTTCGCGGATCTGCCACACTGATTGTTTATTGTTCCGAGCGCTCTGGATATGATCTTTCACTGATTTCTGACTTAACCGTACAATTAAAAGAAAAATGCACTGAAGGAACATCTCCGGGCCATTTGGGGCAGCGTAAGCAATGTTTTCAAGGTTTTGGTTACGTTAGGAAATTAAGATCGTTATTTTACCTTTTTGGCCCTATTCGCAATAACGTAAGACTTCTTTATTTTGACAAAGATTCTGTCATCACCAACGCTCAAATGCGGATGGTCTGTCGCGTCTTCACAAAGTTCCGCATGAAGAATTTTTTCAAAAACACTGCCGACAAAAGGCAAAAACTGGACAAACTATTGAAGTGTTTTTTTTGGTCAATAATCTGTTGTAGAGGAATATTTCTTTTACTCAGAGTAAGCTTGAGAGAAAGATCGCTCATTTTGACCAACTGCAAAGTACAAATTTTCTTTACAGTCTGTCTTTAGTTGCGATGTAAGCTTACAAACAAAAATTGACAGGAAACAAATTTCGGTTTTCATTTTGTCAATTCTAAGAAAATTATAAATTTGTCCGCTAGTGGACAGGCCCTTAACGTACTTTTTTCTGAAAAGAGATTTGTTGCAAGCATTTGCTCTGAATGACAGACGACCAAGGCTGACCACGACAACGATTGTCTCAAGACGTACGACCATGGCTTTTGCTGTGAAACTTTGCACCAGTTCTGGTGTGAAACTTTTGCAGTGATTGTCTCACCACATACGACCATGCCTTTTTTTGTGAAACTTTGCACCAGTTCTGGTGTGAAACTTTTGCGGTGATTGTCTTACCACATACGACCATGGCTTTTGCTGTGAATCTTTGCACCAGTTCTGGTGTGAAACTTTTGCGGTGATTGTCTGACGACGCACGACCATGGCTTTTGCTGTGAAACTTTGCACCAGTTCTGGTGTGAAACTTTTGCGGTGATTGTCTGACGACACACGACCATGGCTTTTGCTGTGAAAATTTGCACCAGCTCTGCAGAAATGCCAACCTGTGGAAATCTAAAATCTGGAGATTTTTCTTCCATAAAACCCTGGCATCGAACTGCCACCTCCCCCCCCCCCCAAGAAAAAAGCGATGACCCATCCTCCCCATCAAATCGACCTCCATACCCTCAAATCGACTTAGAGCTTCCAATGTTCACCGTAACCTTGCAGCGGGAAAAAAGGAAGAAGATTTCTGAAGTCTTCCGAGGACTTCCTAAATTGACACAAAGTTGAACCGAAGTCTTCCGAAGATTTTTCGATGTTGGCCCAGAGAATTAGGTACGTTTCTAAAGTTGACCCAAGTATTCTGAAGACAAATTGATTTTTATTTCTTTTGAGATGAGAAAAATCTACTGCCAGTGTGAATCGTGCAATCGCGCAGAAGTTACCACAGCGGAAGTGGAAAATTCGCAGGAAACCGGCGTTTATGTTCTGAGTTTTTACTGGTTAACGGAGATCCAATCAGACACTCTGTAATTCTCTGTAATATGGCCGTGAAAAGGAAGAAAACGTTTGTTTACTTTCCTTAAACATGTGGTTTTGAGGGTTTAAAGATTGCTTAACCTTAAAAAATGCCTCAAGAAACGGCGAGGTGAGCTTAAAAACCAAAATTGTTTTGATTAGGGTACATTTGGAGACAGGACGTTAGCTTACAGTGGTGTAAAGGTTCAAAGTCGCTTTTATCCGGGAGATTTAGTTACCCGTACGGGAGACCGGCAGATTCGTTCCGTATCCTGGAGACTCCCGGATTATGCGGGAGAATTGACATGTATGGCTCTGGTGTGAAACTTTTACCGTGACTGTCTGGCGACACACAACCGTGGCTTTTGCTGTGAAACTTTGCACCAGTTCTGGTGTGAAACTTTTGCGGTGATTGTCTGACGACACACGACCATGGCTTTTGCTGTGAACCTTTGCACCAGTTCTGGTGTGAGACTTTTGCGGTGATTGTCTGACGACACACGACCATGGCTTTTGCTGTGTTACTTTACACCAGTTCTGGTGTGAAACGTTTGCGGTGATTGTCTGACGACACACGACCACGGCTTTTGCTGTGAAACTTTGCACCAGTTCTGGTGTAAAAGTTTTGCGGTCATTGTCTGACGACACACGACCATGGCTTTTTCTGTGAAACTTTGCACCAGTTCTGGTGTGGAACTTTTGGGGTTATTGTCTGACCACATACGACCATGGCTTTTGCTGTGAAAGTTTGCACCAGTTCTGGTGTGAAACTTTTGCGGTGATTGTCTGGCGACACACGACCATGGCTTTTGCTGTGAAACTTTGCACCAGTTCTGGTGTGAAAGTTTTGCGGTCATTGTCTGACGAAACACGACCATGGCTTTTACCAGGGAATGGTGGCGTACGTTATGAGCTAGCCAGCAAGGATTCAACATTAATAGTAATAAATATTTACATAATGATTGAAAATTAATAGTAATAAATATTAATAATATTAACAATAATAATAACAACAATAACAATAGTGCAATGAACACAGAGTCAAAATGTTAGTACAGTTTCTTTTTCCAATGGTGTTGCACTATAACAACTCGGCATTTAAGGACTTTCGCGCGAAAATTAATCTTGCTGTTTAAATCAAATGGAAACCATTCCCTCTCTCCTTTTCGCGAAACGTAACGATGCTGACGATGAGGTGGTAATCACATGCCAAAAATGCACAGTCAATTAATCTCTTTCGCGGGGAAAAGTAACGATGAGGAGGAAATCACATGCCAAGAATGCACAGTCAATTAAACTTTTTCGCGAAATGTAACAATGCTGACGATGGGGCGGTAATCGCATTCCACGAATGCACAGTCAATTAATCTCTTTCCCGAGAAGTAACAATGAGAAGGTAATAACATGACAAGAATGCCAGTCAGCCATGGTCGTATATGGTCAGACAATCACCGCAAAAGTTTCACAACAGAACTGGTGAAACTTTGCACCAGTTCTAGTGTGAAACTTTTGCGGTGATTGTCTGACGACACACGACCATGGCTTTTGCTGTCAAACTTTGCACCAGTTCTGGTGTGAAACTTTTGCGGTGATTGTCTGACCACATACGACCATGGCTTTTGCTGTGAATCTTTGCACCAGTTCTGGTGTGAAACTTTTATGGTGATTGTCTGACGACACACGACCATGGCTTTTGCTGTGAAACTTTGCACCAGTTCTGGTGTGAAACTTTTGCGGTGATTGTCTGACCACATACGACCATGGCTTTTGCTGTGAATCTTTGCACCAGTTCTGGTGTGAAACTTTTGCGGTGATTGTCTGACCACATACGACCATGGCTTTTGCTGTGAATCTTTGCACCAGTTCTGGTGTGAAA
>OX421450.1:23481266-23488766 GCA_949126865.1 Montipora capitata | reverse complement strand
AAAACCCTCAAGGATCAAAGGCAGGAGCTGGATATTAAGCAAAGAAAAAGCGAGAACGAAAACAAAACCTTTCACAAAAAAACATGAAGGTAAGTATTTGGGTTTAGCTCATTACGACAATGACATGCCAATGCCTTTGCAGTACTAACCCCCCCCCCCCACCCCTCCCTTCACCAAGACACACACACACACCACTGACAGCAGTACACTGCTTAGCATTATATTGAGCGCCACAGGCTGTTGGCTGTAATCAGTAACACACTAAACATGTTTCATTTCATATTATTATTTACATGCACAGAACAAACTGCATTGAATGCGATGCACAACCCCATGAATTTCTCAAATTGCTTTTGGCCTATTACAAGACCTGTGAGTTAAAACCACACCAAAAAGTTAGCTCACTATAATAAGGTAAAACAGATATCATTTTCATAATGGTTATGCTCTACAATGTAGCTGTGTCACTGGACACCCAAGGTCAATAATTTTCCTATTATCCTAACAGTAAACACTTAATGACTGGTCCCGAGGGAAACAGTTCATTTTGTTTCCCTAAAAATTTCCAATGTTCCCCTGAGGTGCAGACGAGGGAAACAAAATGAACTGTTTCCTGAGAGACCAGTCATTAAGTGATTTGTTATATAGCACAAATAGGAAAACATGCAATGGGAACAGCAACGGTGGTCGTCGGTCAACATTTGCGGGCAACAGTGCACTGTTACCCTTTGACGTCATAGATTTTGCACTGGTGCCCGCTCAGAGACTTTTGAACGGCAAAAGTGTTATTGTTAGATGTCATGTGACCTTGAAGTAACCAATGAGAGCATGCGCTGCTGGGGGCTAAAACAGTTATATAACAAAAATAATTATTATTCAACATAACACACTTTTGCAGGAAAAACAAGATCAGCAACACAAATCAAATGTTGAATTGAGAGAAGAAAATGTCATGCTTTACAAAAAAGGACAAAGTTATAGAGACAACACAGTTTTCAAGAAAAATATTGGACTGACATAAAAATTAATACCATGCACATGTAACCCTGTGAAAAAGCACCCCAAATGCCTAAATTTCCAATATAGGTTTTAGTCAGAACAAACTTTTCCTTTTCACAGACTAAATTCTTATGGTCGTTAATTTTCTTTCTAGTGCAAGTAATATTGAACAAAACAAATAGTGTATTGTAATAATCAACTGATGTATGTTTAGTATTTTTTCCTTTCATTTTCCCGAATTTGTTCTCCACCTATATATATCTGTTTGGGTCAAGTTAGCAGAAAATTGGGGAATCCACTCAAAAGAGACACTTGTAATACCACTGGCAGTACTAAATCCTAACATTACTCAACAACAATGACAATATTATTTGTGTTCCTTTAATATATGTTTTACAACTAAAGCAGACACTGCATTTAGCTCTCTTGTGCACCATACAATTTCACAAGTCACTAGTCAACCACTAAACAAAAGGAGGAAAGAACTTATATGATCCAGACAAAATGGGAAATTTTGGTGGTGAACATTCTCCAGACCTGTTTGAAAATATCTTCCATGCCACAATGTATTTACAATAATGAAAAGGGTTTTCCGTGAACCAAGAAAGCTAATCTGCAGAGAGTAAAAGTAGGTTGCTGTACTACTGCACAACTTCAGTTTCTTCATAAATCAGGTATGGCTACCATTCCCAACAAACAAAAACAATGATAAAACCATTACACAGAAAGTGAATAATGACAGTGTAAGCACAAGGGGAAAGATAATACCTTACATTATGAAATTTTGAACCACCGATACTGTGTTTTTAGCTTTCTGATTGGTTCACTCACTCTCAGTTAACAGCTCTTATACAGTATGACATAATATGGAAACTGATTGCGTCAAGTGTTACCACGCTGGAAACTGATTGGCTTTAAATTTGTCCAAGTGTTAAGAATCAAATGAAAATTTAATAAAACAATAATTAATGGATATAATTGAGTGGTTGATCTCATATCAACAAGCACTCATGGAATTATAATCATATTATTGTTCATTATTGTCTTGTGCTATAGGAATTATATGCTTATTAGTATAATTACTGAAAGTTCTCTGCACTGATTGGTTGTCATTGAGATGATTATTCTTACGTGATAATCACCTAAGCGGTTTTTCAAAATAGCCACAAGCTGTTTTGTTGAGGTGACAGACGAATAAATTAATTGTTTTAAAGAAAATGTGTATTATTCAAATAATCAACTACGTAATAGGCGATTTGCATGATGGCATCATTTACTAAGAAATTGAGTTGCTTCTTTGTCAGGAAAATTTAAATTATTGTTTCCGATATTCCCTTAGACTCTATGAATGTTGGTGAATAAAAACCTCAACTTCATCTCGGTTTTTATTAACCGATATTCACCTTGCCTTCGGCGAATAATAATTGTTAATAATTATTATTTGGTGTTCATACTAATTTTTAGTGTTAAAGAATTTTCAGTCAGGGGTACGCATCTAACTAAAGCTGTAAGGCTTATTACTATTATTACTATTATTATTATTATTATTATTATTATTATTATTATTATTATATAATGTACCTGAAGTGTTTGCATGCTTCCAAAGCTTTGCTGCACATGTGTTTTTGTAGCCGTTTTGCAAACTTACATTTATAAATGTGAAAAAGTTGACCAATATGGTTACTCTGTTACAGTAATGTACTTTTCTGGGCTGTTCCACAACTGATCAGGACAATATTGCCAAACACTAAGTGGAAGACGCTTTGATGGAGATTTCCTGGAATGGTTTCTGCAAAAATATTTGCGAGGAACAGCAACAAAAACCTCGCACAGATCGATGGCATTTAACAGTCAAGGTTACGTGACGTGGAAATTGTAAATCCCAGGTGTTAAGAAAATTCAACTTTGTGGCTGAAGTTCACTCACAGTTCATCTGCAGCAAGAAACCCAGTGGACGATTTTATACGATCAAAGTTGTATGACCGCGTTACAGTTCTCAATAACGTACAACGGCCAGCCAAACTTATTTGTAAAAGCAAAAACCTTTCGTCCATCAAGACCAAGTTGCTCCTGTAGTTCCCGAGAACAAAGAAGAATTTCGTTGCCAGTTCGCTGGTTTCTGTAAGATTTTTAAATAATCTGGGGGCAGACCAACACCCCATGTCAAGAAAATTCACAGTAGCCAAAACCAACAAAATGGTACAAGAGGACGCATTGCTACTTGACATGCAGACTTGCGAAGTAATCAATCGTGTGTCCTCGACCATTGATTTGGAATCGCTGAGTGTTCTCTCCGACCTTGAAAAAAAAATTCCTCTGGCACCCAGGGTAAGTGTTATTCTCCACTTCGATCGATCACTGTCTCGATCACTTCGAATCTTTAGAGTTTGCGCAGGCGCAGTTACGCGAAAAAAGCCTTTTACGTCATTATTCTCTAGCCAATCAGCGGTTTTTGCGCTCTGTCCATGGCAGCTACTTTAAGGACGTTCGCGCCAATTGTTTCTGCGCATCCCTACTGCGCACGCAAATTCACACGCCACGTCATACACGAGCGCGCGCGCTAAGTAATAAAATGAGAGATGATAGGGCAAAAGGCCATTGCTATAGCTTTGCCTGGATTTAACGGTCTTGGACGTTCGGTGACCCCTATTTTTCTTTCCAGAAACGGATTTTATTTACAATTATCTCCACGTTGTCCAAAAATGAACAAAAAATCAATGTGGGAAGTTAAAAAAATTTCAAGATTTCTGCTCACGGGACATCAAATCCTGCCATCTTACGGCTGCAAGGCGCGTGAAACTGTGGTCGCTAAATGCGAACTTGATCTTTAAAGAACCTCACCAGTTGTCTAAATTCACTTAGTAAGTCCACTTAAACAATATTCGGCAGAGAAGATTTCACTTCAAATATTTAATTGCAATATATTTGGGTTTACAGACACTGGCCTTATTCGCTAACGAAGCCCGATTTTGTCCCATTTTGGGTGTTTTTCCGGGCATGATCTATCCAAAACGAAGTCGGTGACCCCCCATTTTTTTTACATTTCTGACATAACTAACTCATCATCTTACAGTGGTAAAAGTTTCAGAAAAAAATCAATGTTGAAAAAATTTCGCGCGAACGTCCTTAAGTCTCCGGGCTCCACAGTTGATTAGTAGACTGTAGTTCCAATTTTCACCCAAAATGAAATCAGGGAATAAACGGAATTTAAAATTCGACGTTTTTCCATCTTTCTTTTGTCTTTCTCTACAAGGGTAAATCGAAAAACGTAATTTAAAATCTGATTAATGGCGGGAAATAATGGTCACGTGGTCATTCTTGCTGCCGTTTGCTTACTTTGCTCGTTTCCAGCAGCCTTTCAATTATGTCAATCGTTTGCGCTTGCTGTCACGTTTGCTGTAAACTCTGTGTTTTCTCTCTAACCTCCAGTTTTCAGCGAGTTTTAGAATTACACGCTTCGAATCCTGTTAGGTCGACAGGACAGGCAGAGGAAGTTCAAATAAGCACATCTCGAGAACTGAGAGAAAATTTGCTTGATGCAACAGTGTGCTTATACAAACTTGGAAGGGAAAAGGCCTGCCACCGCTGGAGCTTTATGTTAAAACGTGATGCAACTGCAACATCCCTTTCCGAGTTCAAGAATTATTTGACCATAAACCACGGTTTAAATGAGGTAGCCAAAACATTTGGCATTCACTCTCTAGATACCATTTAGTAGCAGTCGGCAAACAAAAGCAATGAGGACTGAGTACTAAAAATGATTGGATTTTGATATTTGGGCTCCGGGCTCCATAGCAAAACTTTCAGGGCTCCGGGCTGGACAGCTAGAAACGATCAGGGCTCCAGGCGGAGAAATGATCGGGCTCCGGAGAAACTGAGGAGATACGGGATACTTTTTAAAGTTGGAGCGCATTGCGTACGTGTGGTAGTGCAGTAACTAGACAGTGTTTTCTCGAGAAGCGATCACTAGGGTTTTTTGTTTTCGCGTTTGATAGTTTTTTTTTTCAGCTCGAGTGTAGGATCATGACGAACTTTTGTAGTTTGTGAGAACTATTTACTACTTGTAGCTTTTGTTGAGTTTTGAATCGATAATATAAAGAGTTTTGGCGATTTCAACCCAGACTGGACTACTGGATTTAAGCTTTTTTCTTGACGAGATTTCAAGTTATTGTGAAACGTTTGGTACCAAGTTACTCTAATACTGAAATCAAGATTATGGAATTGTAAAATTAGAACTTTGGACTGGACTAAAGAACGCGTAATTACGGAATTTTACATTTTTGAGCATTCTGAGAAATGGAGTACACATGTTGTCTTTTTGTCTTCGCCACGGCAGATTTAAATAGTTTGCAAGAAACTAAACCAGGATTACGGCACCGGAATTCGAATACATGGCCCGGTTGTTCGAAAGCCGATTACCTTAATCCAGGATTAGCGTAAACTTTTGTTTCATGTTTTCAACTTTTTGGTGAAAGTTTCCTTTGCTTATTGACTTCTTCTAATGTAAAGTTTCACGGAATATCAGCCTTGAACAGCATTTGGGAGTAGAGGATAAAACTCGTTTGTTCATTTTTAACCTGAGATTAGCATTAATCGGCTTTTGAACAACTGGCCCAGGATGATAAGTTGTTGAACTGTGGTCTGTAATAAGGTTTTCGGATGATTTAAGGCTGATCTTGTAATTTTTGGATGAACAGAGTTAAGGAAGGGAGTAAAACTGTAGGATTTAAATAAAGTCTCATTCCAAAAAATAAATAAATGAAAGATCCCGTATCCCGAGAACCCGCTAATAGGGCTTCGTTTTTACAACAAGTTATATTACAGATGTATCTTTCTGGTAATCTCTCGCCATTTTCCGAAGTTTACCTTTACTTGAAGTTCACTGTAAGTGGACAATTTGTGCTAACTGTTTGCGCATTCCACGGATACGCCTTTGGAGGCGTCTTGTTCCGCAAAAGACAAAGGCAGTTCCGACTCGGTGACGCTATGACGCCAAGTTAGTTTCTTGTGATTGGTCATTGGGCTCCCTAGGGGGTCTCATTCCCGGGAAATTCAATCTAAAGGTAAATCGTTTACACGAACGCGGTTCTCGTCGACACGGGTTTCACGACTTTGAAACCGCGTCATCATCGATGCGGTTTGGAAGTGTTTACGCGGAACTGTTTTCGCCAGAAAATAAAAGTCGTGATGGTCTAAGCGGGCTCTGCACTACGTGCCAAATTCACCATTTTGAATAGAGCAATGAACATTTCACACCAAAATGGTAACCGTATTCAAACCGATGCGGTTTCGCCGTTTATACGACAAATGAAACCGTATCATTATGAAAACCCTCCACTTTTGGCAGCGTTTCAAATCGACCCGGTTTCGCTAACGGTCTCGATCGGTGTCGTGTAAACAGAAGGCAACTGCATCGATGCGTTTACAAATTTGTTTGTTTTATCTTTATTTAAAGAGGGAGACGTAATAACCTGTTACAGTTTTCTAACTTACGGCCCTCTCCAAGCATTTTACCCTCCCAACCATGATACACCACAGGAGACAGACCACAACACCGGGAACTACATGCCCTACTCTTTGCGACAAGTGTGCGGGTTCTTTTACGTCCCACAGGATTATGAACATTGAAGGGTTGTGAGACGGGACCCCCGGCTTATCGTCCTTATCCGAGAAGACTAGAGAGTCTAACCACTTGCAGATGTACTTTCTCCTCAGTTATTTAAAGACCCTGAGTGTTGGTCCGGCCGGAGTTGAACTCACGACCTCCTATGTGACAGCCCGGTGCTCAACCAACTGAGCAACCGGTGCGCGGTGAAACCAATGAAACCTCGTTGGTGTAAACGCTGCCTATGAAAGTGACAGGAATGTAAGGCTGTTGGTTTGCTCCTACTTTAGTGGCTCCTGCTACGTATAAGGGTAAGTATTCGTTTTGGTACACAGGCTCCTGCCGTCCCATCTTCGGAGACCCAGGGGCAGTCAGTCGGGGACCCCTGGGTGCCGTCAATAACTTCTCAAGAGACAGAATCAGCTTCCTTACAACACGTACCCACTTAACTCGCCTGAACACTGGGAAATAAACATGGCGGGAAAACTCAAAATGTTTGTATTTTGGCTTCACTGCTTTACCTTCAAGGCTTTAACTGCATGTTAGCCTTCAAGAAGTCTTGAAATCGTTGCTGGTAATGGTGAATCCTCAGAGAAAGACTGCAAAAAAGGCGAAAAGGACTTCAAATATTACAAAGAAAGACAAATATTCATCTGGTCACGGTGAGCCTTGTCATATTTTATAATTAATTGAGCTTCATCATCATACAGCATGCTTGCTGTCGACTCGTGAGACGAATATGACCATCGCCGACGAAAAAGTTTTGAAGTTTTAGGTTCTCGTGAGAACGACAATAGCTCTTGATGCCAGCGGGAGACTTGCATTGCTTATTGCAAACGTGATACTCCAATTTTTACTGGGCTAAATTGCAGAATATCCCGCAAATTATTTGCATT
>OX421450.1:23448766-23466266 GCA_949126865.1 Montipora capitata | reverse complement strand
TACTTAATTGACCACTCACCATAGGGGCTTTTCAGGGCCAATGAACACTATTATGACAGAACGGAACATTCAACAACAACTGTTAAGAAACCCAACTGGTTGTAGGCAAGCTAGTTGGCTATTTACAAGTGCAGTTGAGAAGTTGAACTAGGGACTACCAGGAACAAATGCAACCAGTGGCCAGAACGTGTCTTGAACCCGGGATCCCCGGATCTCAAGGCAAGGGCCCTAACCACTGGGCCGCACTTCCTCCGCAAGAGGATAACTTACTGTAGCTGTAGTCATTGGATAACTTAGGCAGACCACCTACTGGCATTCAGAGAATCCATTCGGTTGTAATAGTTGCACCCTTCACGGTGAGGACCGTGGTCTTTTTTTCGTTGAATGGAAGCCTGTTGGCTTGTGCCCAGTTAAAAATTTCTGATACAGATGTACTAAGAGATTCCTGCAGTCTTCCTATGCTGCCACAATCTGCAGACGATGTAATTGTAGTATCGTCTGCGTACAGATCGATTTCAGAGGAGCTTACATGAAGTGGCCGGTCATTAATAAAAACTGTGAAAAACAAGGGGCTGAGTAGGCTACCTTGAGGAACCCCATGTTTCATAAGCACCATGTCTGAGACGGAACCACCCAATTAGACAAGCTGGTGTCTGTCCGCCAAATAATACTGGAACCACATCATTGTTTTGCCTACAACACCATATACTTTCAGCTTATCCAGAAGAAGACCATGATCTACCATGTCGAAGGCTTTACAGTAGTCTACCAGCACCATGCCACTAACTCTGTTCTTATCTAAATTGAAAAGCAAGTTGTCAATTATCTGTATAAGAGCGGTGTCTGTACTGTGATTCTTTTCAAAACCAGACTGGCGAGGATAAATCAGATTGTTTTCAATTACTTTTTAATAGATAACTGTATAAGGAATCGTGCACATGTCTATCGATAACTTTAGAAAGGACAGGTAGCAGAGATATTGGTCGAAAATTCTGAACCTCACTTGAGCCACCATTCTTACACAGGAAAAACTTTAGCTGTCTTCCAACAACTTGGAAATGATCCACTGGAAAAGGAAACATTAATCAATCTCGCAACAACAGGTGCTATAACAGGTGCCGCTTTACGCAACAGCTGAGAACTTATTTTATCAATGCCAGCAGCTTTGCGTGGACTTAACTTTTGTAACATTAGTAAGCACCTGCGCACTGGTGATGGATGGAATGACATAAGATGTATCAGGACTTTTTCTGGATCTGACAAAGTCTTGCAGCTTTGAGGGGTCTGATGGAAATTGCGGTAATGTAGATCTTAACCTGTCTGCTATACTGGAAAAATGAGCATTAAAATGTTGTGCCATTAGCTTTCTGTCATCTATAACAGTTTCCCTGATATTAATACTGTTAATGTCGTGCCTGTTCTTTCCTGAGCCAGTCAGTGTTCTTATTGTCTTCCAAATTCCTCTTGAATTGTCCTTATTTTCCTCAAAGGGTTAGAAGCAAATGGGCTGTCTAGTGATGAAAGATTGTCTTCTGGAGATTTTATCAACATTCTTCGATTTTGACAGTATTTTCTTCCTTCTGTTTGGATTTCGTAAGATCTGGGCATTTCTACATGTTGCACGACTCTTCTCGGTTTCCAACTTTTCCCCATTCGCTCCCTTATCTGATCACCTGTCTCCAAAACGGGGAGGGCTTTGGTCTGCTGGTCAAAATAGTGCTTTTGTTTCCTTTTCTTTAGCTCCAATTTCTCCATAACCTTGTGGGCATCCATGACCTTTGCTTTTAATAGTGCATCACCTTTTATGAGGATGATTGACCGAAGTCGTTTGCTCATGAGTATTTGAGCAGGTGAGTCAACATCATCGATGGGTGTATTTCTGTATTCCAGTGACACAAGATATGGATCACGGCTGTCTTGCTTTGCTTTGGTTAACATTTTTCACAGTTTAAACTCCTTTTTCAATGAGACCATTTCCTTGAGGGTTTAGTGGACTGGTAGTGGTGTGTTTGAACTCCCACAATCTTGCAAATGATTCAAATTCCTTTGAAGAGTATTGGGGGCCATCATCACTGATCACTTCAGAAGGTATACCATGTCGTGCAAATGCAGACTTTATGTGGGTTATGACCGTGATGCTCTTGTTGTCTGGCAGTTTTGCAACTTCGAAAAATCTTGAGTGGTAATCCACGATAATAACATATTCGGACTTGTCCCATGTGAAAAGGTCTGTGGCTACCAATTCCCATGGTTTTCTTGGTACATGAGAAGGAATCATAGGCTCCTTTGCATTTTGCTTTTTGGTGTTCTAAGCATATCGTGCATCTTGATACTGTATCGGTAATTTGGGAGTTCATTCCTGGCCAGTAGATTGTTCCTCTTGCTCATCGCTTGGACTTTTCAATTTCCATGTGACCCTGGTGTATCCTCTCCAGCATTTCCTTTCTCATGGAGGGAGGGATCACAATTCTTTCAACCCCTGAGAACCACGCCATTCAGTTCTGACAACTCATCTCACACATCCCAGTATGCATGGATACTAACTGGTGTTTGTACCTTTGTTTCTGGCCATCCATATTGAGTTGTCTCGGAGAGTGTCCTCATTGATTGGTCTTCAGCTGTTACATGTTTGATTTCTTCCAATTTGGACTCTGTGACTGGCAACGTACTGCTTACAAGGTGCACATGCAGCGCAGTCTCCTCTTCCATGTTGTCATCTACGGTTTGAGAGACACATTTGCTCGGGAGAGCATGTCAGGGAGGAGTAGCTCCTTTCCTGGTTTATATTCCAACACGTAGTCATACTTTTGCATTCTCAGTAGAATTCTTTGATGGTGCTGCAGCCAGGGGTTTCTTCACAATTGCTTTGAGAGGCTTGTGATCTGATTCTGTGGCCACTTTCTTCCCATAGCAGCTGCTATAGGTTGATTGAAACGCTGCAGGCTGAACTGAAATGCTAGAAGTTCTTTTTCTATTTGGGCATATCTTGATTCTGCCTCAGTTAAAGATCTTGAAGCATAGGCTACTGGAAATCCATCTTGGAGTAACACTGCCCCTAGCCCAGTTGGTGAGGCATCACAGCTGATTGTGATGTCCAGGCTTTCTTACATCAAAAAACCTTAGAACTGGACCTCCATCTTTTGGTAAGGATTCTTTAATCTCTAGAAATGCTTGGTCTGGTTCATATGACCACTCAAATTCAGTGTCCTTTCTTAGTTGAATTCTAATGGATCAGTGACTGTTGCCAAATTGGGAATAAACTTTCCTAAATAATTCACTGTTCCAAGAAGTCTCTCAACTCCCTTTCTGTCATATGGTGCTGGCATCTCGTTAATGGCACAGACTTTGTTGTCGTCAGGTTTGATTCCATCTTGTGTGAGTTTGTGACCAATATATGTAACCTCTATGCACTTGAAGACACAATTTTCTTTGTTTAGTTTTAAGTTGATCTTTTCACAGCATTCCAAGACTGAGTGTAGACTCTGATCATGTTTGACTTCTGTTTCTGCATGCATTATGATGTGATCTATGTCAGTTTCAACTCCTTCTAAATCATTGAAGTATTGGCTAATGCGCTTTTGGAAGACTTCTTGGGCAGATTTGATGCCAAAAGGAGTGTCCAAATGGTGTATTGAAAGTGGTCAGCAGCTGACTTTCTTCATCCAAGGGTATCTGCCAATAGCCTCGATTTGCATCTTATTTGGTGAACCATTTGCATTTGCTATTCGTGTTGTAATATCCTCAATGGTGGGGAGTTGGAGGTGTTCTCTTTTAATGGCTTTGTTTAGATATCTGGGATCCAAACAGATGTGCAAACGTCTGTCAGGCTTTTCAATGATGGCCATAGAACTCACCCAGTCGGTGGGTTCCTCTACTCTACAAATAACTCCTCGTTTCTCCATGTCTTCCAACTCTGTCTTTACCCTGTCTCTTAGAGCTGTTGGTATCGTTCTGGGAGGGTTCACAACCGGCGTCACTGTGGGGTCTACTTTGATGTGGTAAGGTTTCTCCAAACGGCCCAATCCAGTAATAAACGTTGCCTACTTCTGCATGACTTCTTCTTTCAATTGCTGTGGGGATTTATCACTTTTCAAATCGGCATCTAGTTTGGATCGTTCTTCCTCTGCGTCAGTCATCATCACCACTTTGATTAAACCCAGGTCTTGAGAAGACCTGAGTCCCAGTAATCCTGGTTGATTTGTGTCAACTATGTGGAACGTCAGCTCTTTTTCTACTTTTGCATTGTACTTCATGGGCAGTTTTACCGTGCCAAGAACTGTTAGCATGTTTTCAGAGTAGCTGACTACATGTAGTTTGTGTGTACATGGATCCATGCATGGGTTGCTTCCAATTATCTGAGGATTGAACTAATCAATAAGACATAAATTTTTCTGTGACTCTGAGTTTCACGCTTGTGCGATGATCAGACAGACTTTATAAACTATGTCTGATGATCGCGTAAGCGTGAAACTCAGAGTCACAGAAAAATTTATGTCTTATTGATTAGTTCAATCCTCATATATAAAAATTATTATTATTATCAACTTAATTAGCCCAATTATTATTTCAATTACTTACATGCAATCAGTAGATGTGGTTTCCAACATGTTGGTGTTTTGATGCATAACCAGTGTTGACGAATGCATTGGTAGTGGTTGAGCTTATGCATTGGTTTTTGTCTATCCCTGAGTCATTGAGGGGATCAGTTTTATTACCATAACTGATCTCCTTGTGAACTGTCTGCTATATCATGTTTATTGACTAACAGAACACAGCACATACAAATATGACCGCTCCCAACTACAACGAAGCCAATAAGTCATGTAACTGGATGTATATGTTACTCCTTCCCACTGAGACTAACTGGTGATTACATAGGGAAATGAGAACCTAAATCAGTAACTGAAACGGACAAACGAATAAATGCGAAAACGTAAGTTGCTAGCTCCTTAAAAGAACTCAACATGGAAGAGGAGGAATCTACAAAGTCAGTTACAAGTTAAGCCTGTCAGGGGGCTTCAAAGTTCGGCCACTCCTGGTTCTGTACAAGCTCCTTTCTGGAGGCGTGTTAATCGACGATCATTCTGGTGATGTAGCAGCCGCCACCTCCTCACTGGGTGATACGCACTTATTAGGAGTGGCAACTTCTATTGCTGACGTGACACCTTCCTCATTGCTCTCCATTAACCCTTTGACGTCCAAAACAACCTAAACCGGCCAGACTTTTTATTTTACTCTGTCTAACGCAAGACTATTTTGCTCATCAGTGGGGAGCCCCTGGGAGTCAATGGGTTAAAGAAGTAGACTCTGGTTCTTTGAGAAGGTGTTTCCTGTTCCTTCGCAAGGACGTTCCTGATTGAGAACGATTGAGGACGTACGATTGAGGAGAGGGCCATATATCAGTGACAACCGCGGGGACCCAGGATCTATTCTCTTGCACTCTGACATTTTCCTCTGGATCTAGACCCTTCAACAGCAGTCACTAGCTTTTCACACGCATTCAGTGTAACCTGTGGTTGGAGCAGTTCAGGTGTTAGTTGCAGTAACACCATGAGACAATTATCAGTAGTGGTTGCTTCTTGCATCAGGGATTTAGAGGCCACACTAAGCTCCAAGGTCTTAACAAGACTGTGCACTAAAACTTCCATATCAGACTGGAGGTCTTCATCGATTGACTCATGTGGCAGATAAACTCTGGATAGGGCATCTGGAACTGGAATTTTGGGGCCAGGACGGTGTGAAATGTCAAGGGAATATCTCTGAAGTCTGAGAAGCATTGGCTTAAGCCTGGGGGACACTTGATTAAGATTTTTCTTTGTGAGTGATTCTAGTGTCTTGTGACCTGTCACGATCTTTACTGGCAGGCCATAGACGTACTGATGAAATTTCTCGCAGGCAAAAACTATTCCCATCAGCTCTTTCTCGATTTGAGCGTAGTTCTGCTCAGAAGCTGTTAACGAACGTGACGCATAAGCCACTGGGTGACCCTCTTGAAGCAAACAGGCACCCAACCCATCTTTGGAAGCATCAGTCTCAATCACAATTTCTTTGCCTACATCGAAAAGCTACAGAACAGGTGCACAGACCAGGAGGGCTTTAATGTCTTGAAAGGCTTTCTCCTGTGCAGGTAACCAGTGCCATTCAGTATCACTCTTCAGTAGGATGTGAAGGGGCTTTGATATTGCTGACAGGTTGGAAACAAACTCTCCAAGGTAGTTCACTAGCCCCAAAAAACGACGGAGATCTTCCTTTTTCTGAGGCTGTGGGTACTTAACAATTGCCTTATCTTTGTCAGGGTCAGGTTTTAACCCTTCTGATGATACCACTTGACCAACATACTTTACTTCAGACACCCAGAACCGGAACTTGTTGGGATTTAATCTAACATTGTTCACACGAGCACGGTCCAAAACTTTCTTCAGAATCCCATCGTGCTCAATCTCATCCTTTCCACAAATAATAAGATCATCAAAAAACGACATGTACACCCTCAATGTCTCCAAATAATATATTGATCATTGCGTTTCTGGAAAACCTCAGGGGCCGAGCTAATTCCAAATGGGCACCTTAAGTAGCGATAATGCCCAAAAGGAGAATTGAAGGTGCAAAGAAATGAGCTTTCTTGATCCAATTGGATTTGCCAAAAGCTATCTTTCTCTTCAAGAATTGAAAACACTTTCTTACCGGTGAGCTTTGACACAACTTCATCTGCAGTTGGGATTTTGTAGTGCTCACGTTTAATAGCCTTGTTCAAGTCACAGGGTTCCAAACATAGGCGGAGGCTTCCATCCTTTTTCTCCGCGATCACAAGGCTATTCACCCAGTCTGTGGGTTGATCCACCTTAGAAATGACACCACTTTTCTCCAAACGATGTAGAATTTCCTTCAGTTTGCCATGCAGGCTAAAAGGTACTTTGCGAGGTGGGTGTACAACTGGAGTGGCATCTTGTTGTATCTCAATATGATACTCTTGGGAATACATCCGAGGCCCTCAAAGACATCTTAAAGTTTATAATCACATAGAATCACCTCTTTCGAAGACAATCTTGCAGTCAAGCTGTCAATCTTCTTTACCAGGTTGAACCTTGTACATGCTTCCAATCCAAGGATAGGAACAGATTCCAAATCAATGACATAAAAATCCAGACTCAGAGTTCTTTCTTTCACTGTGCAACTGAGACTGACTTTGCCAACTGGGACAACCTTATGGTTGCCATATGATGACAATACTTCATTGGTCTCCTACAGCTTTCCACACATTGATAGGTCATCATTAATTTGATGAGGTATAATTATATTAGCTTCAGCACCAGTGTCTAACTTGAATTCAACAAATTTTCCACCGACTTCCACTTTGCTGTGCCAGGCTTTTCCATCCACCGT
Organism: Montipora capitata; assembly: GCA_949126865.1. Lineage (NCBI taxonomy): Eukaryota > Metazoa > Cnidaria > Anthozoa > Scleractinia > Acroporidae > Montipora > Montipora capitata. The sequence continues at coordinate 23,458,883 of OX421450.1, read as the reverse complement.
GTTAATCTCTAACTCTCTAATAAAGAGCTCAGTATCCACTCCGGCACCGTTTCTTGCATCTTGTGGACAATTTTCCAAGGGAACCACCGATGTGGGAACTGTGTGTACATGTACTTTCCTAGTGCGCTGAATGCACATTTTAGGAAAATGATTCCTTCCATCGCAGACAAAACACGTTTTCCCAAACGCAGGGCACTGTTTAAGACCATGCCGGCCACCACATTTGGAGCAATTAAAGTGAGTCCCATCATTTTCGGTTCACTGACCCCTGATTTCCTTGAGCTGACTCTCGGTAACTTCTGCCGAACGACACATCGATGCGTAGCAATTGGCTCTGAACTTTCGCATCTTGAATTCCAAACACTAGATGATCCCGGACCATTGAATCAGTAGATTCAGTGTACTCACAGTTTTTGATCATTCTCTTGAGCTCTGTGACGAATTGATCTACAGTTTCTCCCTCCTGTTGACTCCGATTCCGAAACTTAAGCCATTTAAACAAAGTATTCTTCCGAGGACTACAATAATCATCAAATTTCGTCAGCACCACATCAATCTTTTTCTTATCCTCCTCCCGCTCAAATTCAAAGGTGTTAAACGCCTCAAGACCATCCTCCCCGATACAATGGAGCAGAATAGCAACTTGGATTTCTTCATCCTTCCGATCAGCTTCGGCCGCCTTCAAGTACAGCTCAAAACGCTGCTTCCAACGCTTCCAGTTTTTCACTAGTATTTCCTTCCAAACTCAACGGGCTTGGGGGCTTGAATAATTGTTCCATTATCACTCTTACCGCTGCCACCATACATGTATCATGTTTATTGACTAACAGAACACAGCACATACAAATATGGCCGTTCCCAACTACAACAAAGCGCCAATAAGTCATGTGACCGGAAGTATATGTTACATTCTATATTCTTACAAGTTCACATAAATGATCACCGTGATGTGTATTTTGCAATGTTGCACCAGTAATAGTCTTTACCGGTATGTGAGACTCAATTTCTCACTCTGCCATCTCTTTATGATTTTATCTTAAATTAAGTCATTTTCCATCATTAGATTTGATGAAGATTTTCCATTTATCAGGATTGTCCTTTGATTAGATCATTATCTTTAAATTAGCATCTGTTTTTTTTATCTGTTTGCAGCTTCTTTGATGTCATGTCTACAAGTTCACCTGAAACAAAAATAGCTTTGCTCTACATAGCTTTGAGATTTGAGTCCACAGCAGGTATTTTATTTTAGCTGAGACTGAGATTCATTGGGTTTGCAGTAAAACAATAACCATGAATCACCAGAAAATCCTTGGGTGGATAATTCATTGTAATTCATGAGAGGATTACTCTGGCTGCTTTAGATTTGAAGGATTATGTATTTTAACTAACTACACACACTCTTTTAAATAGTGTTAGTAGGTTATAAAGTTTTTCAGGTCATTAAAAGTGTGTCCCGGGTAATGAGTAATTGCTTTAGAGACAAATCAAAAGAAAAAACAACATTCTTAATAATAATTTATTGTTATTCTGAAGTGATTCTTAGACAATTATCAAGTGCTGTTAAAACACGGTTGGCTTGTTCTTGGAAAGAAGGTCATCTGGGCTCGGTTGTTTGAAAGCTGATTAACCTAATCCAGGATTAGTGTAAACTTTTTGATAAAAGTTTCTTTTGCTTATTTTTGTTTTTTAAGATTGATTTCTTCTGATGTAAAGTTTTGCCGAATATCATCTTTGAGCAGCATTATTTTGGGAGTAGAGAAATAAAATCCTTGGTGAATTTTAAATCTGGGATTATCGTTAACCGGGTTTTGAACAACCGGGCCTGGTCAATGATTCATTTATGTCCCAGACTTTCCATCTTAACTGAGTTTAGTTTATATTTATTCCTCATGTCCCACTCTTGTCCCTTTTGGTGTAAGACCCAAATTCCAATCCCATTTGGATTGTTACAACATTTATTTGTTTGAAATGTGATTCTTATCATGGATTTATTAATAATTATTTTAAGTTACAGATATTTTATTTTGTTAACCTTTCAGCTGCATATAGCCAGATATCATCTTCTATTCCTACAACAGACATGGAAATGTATCAACAACAGAGGCATGCATCTGATGAAAGTAATCCTCAACCCGCCCTTCATCCAATGACCCAAAGCCCTGCCATGTCTGTCACTCATCCAAGAAAGGGTACTCCTCAGAACACTGACCCCTTTATGTCACCTGCCATACACAATAAGGTACTAAAATCATAAACAATGAAATAATGTTGCATTTATCATATGGATGGGAGTGTTTTACCAGGAAACCAAAACACTTGTAGAATTAATACGACCACTACATTCGTGAACCAAGTGGTGTATTTCTCATGTGTAATATGAGTCACTGTAGTCACATTGAGCGACAATGTCATGATTCCTGCCTTTTTTTGCCTTGAGAACATAAAATTCATAATTTTATCTATTTGCCACCATGTAATACCATGTCGCATGAAATTTTTTCAGGACTTTTATTTTGCCAATTGCCGATTTCTGGAGGTTTGCGGCTCTGATTGACTGAAATTTTCGCCGGGAACTAATTTTTGCGCTTTTTTTTCCCCAAGCAGCAATACATCAACACGGAAGGAAATGTAATACCGTTATTTTCAACTTTTATTACTTTTTAGGTAAGAACAGTCTATACTTTTCAGTCATTTCAGTCAACGTCAAGCTGGTCAGTACAACAAGAAAGTATTTCAGGTTACAACAAAACATTTCCAGTCAAGCTGTAAAAGCCAATAAATTTTGAAGCGGCTGATAAAATGCAAAATACAGATATACTGATAATCTAAACTACATGTGACATATCTGTCATGCAAGTAACTGCAAAAGTGCTTCTAGAGCTACCGGTAGAGCATGGTTGGTCTGTTGCAGGGGTTGACTCTGCACCAGCGTTGACTCAATTATATACAGTGTAGTAAGATAAGTGGATTAAAAGACTTTTTTTAATGATATTAATATGAATAAATTTTTGTGGTTTTTAATTTTGCTGGTGTTTCTCAAAATCTACAAAAATTAAACCCTGTAAAATAAAAGTGTGACACAGTAGTATCCTTTATATACAGAGACTTTCTCTTAAGGGAGAATCACGAGAAAGCATTGCTATAGTCCTCATGTATAATATATAGAAAAATCATTGCCTCACCAGTGAATTCCACGCATGAATCACAAAATTTTCCGTGGAATTCACCAGTTAGGCATTAAATTTTTGTTGAATCCTATGAGTTTAAAAGAGAACAAACAAAAAAGTCATTTCAGAGTCAACTGTCAAAAGCCAGTGACTAGGAATCATGCTAAAATTAGAAATCACAGACATACTAGCTCGTGATGTGACAGATCGTTAGGAAAGTTTGTCAGTTCAAGGTCAAAAAAGAGTTTTGTTGATGTACAATGTACTTTATTCCACTTTATCTCTGAGAACGAGATCGCTCACATTTTGATTTTTTCTCATTGAAACACGCCAGCTTGGCTTGGAACAAGAATTGGCAAAATACAGCAACCAAGAAAGGACAAACTTCAGACAAGATCTCCAACAAATTACCTGAACATGCTTTAAACAAACTTCTGAAAACGCAAGCTAGTGATATTTCTCCTTAATATTATGGGAACTCTTTGCCATTAGGGAGCCGAGATCCGAGCTGGGAGCCTTAAAATCCATTGCATGGTTGATGGCTTCACCATAGGCTTGCAGTGGTGGCACAGGATAACAATTTGCAATCATGTATTCTGTCTTAGGCACACTAATAGTTATTATGAGGCTGAGGTCTTAATTTTGCTGCTGATGCTGTTCTGGTAAGCTGGGCCTGTGCAAGGGGGACGGTGGATTCTAACAGTTCAATGTCATCAGCAAAGTCCAGGTCATCAATTTTTCAGTACCTTGGCTGGGTACCTTCTTGAATTACATGGATGTGTTAAAACTCCAGAGTCAATGTCTGAAGTGGCCTTTGTCAACAGGAAGTCAACCAAGATGATGAACAGGAAAGGGGCAAGAACATCACCCAGGGGCACACCAGTTGAGACTTCAACGGATCAGAAAGGCTCCCATCTACCATCACTGCACTTCAAGAGTTGCTGTACAGTGTGCTTATAGCATTGAGCACAGCGTCTGGTATTCCATGGTGGTGCAACATGGCAAACATAACCCTCCTGTCGATGGAATCAAAAGTCTTCTTGAAATCAATGGAGGTGACAGTGATAGGGAGCTGGTAGTCTTGGAAACCTTCGATTATCCGCCTGAGAATGTGGATCTGCTGGGTGCAAATGCCAGGGTGAAATTCTGCCCGATTACTCCTTAGGATGGGATCCACATGATCACAAATTCTGTTGAACAAGATTTTGTTGTAAACTTTGGCAGCAACTGACTGGAGGGATATTCCTCTGTAGTTGGTCATCAAACTGAGGTCCCCTTTCTTGGGAAGAGGAACAAATGACACTAGTAGTCCATTGGTTGGGTGGTGTGAGACTGCTATATACTTCAGTGCAGAACCCACAGACAACTTCAATCATTGTCTCGCCGCCAATTCCACTCATGTCAGTGGTCCAGTCTGGATGTGGAGATCCTGGGCAGCAGGAGGAGGGAGTTCTAATGGTGATGAACCACTGCTGTTTTGAGCAGAGAACTAAAATATTCTTTCTATTCTGCAAGTGCTGGTAATTCCACATCACTGGTTGGTGGGGTTTTGTCTCTTTTCTTGACTTTGACACTGGTTTTTTTGCCTTTGCCAGAGAGGTTATGGATGATTTTCCATGTAGTTGTATATTTGCCCTTTGAGTCAGCCAGCCTAAGATCTTCTATTTGCTTGTTGGGCATAGCTGCTTCATCTGACTTCTATTACTCATTCAACTCGGAGTAAAGCATCTGCCATCTGCTTTGACTTTGAGACTAGATAATTATCTCCTTTTCCCTTCGTCTCTCTCCAGCTTCAGTTTGGTAGTATTGTCTGACACCCAGAAAACCACATTGTCTGTGTTTAACAACTTCTAAATCTCTGCAACTTTGGAGACAGCATTCTCGAATTGTTTGTACCTCTGAGTTATTGGTGCAGACATGTCATTGCACTGGAGTGCTTAGAATCTATTGGATAGTTCTAACTGAAATTGTTGCCTTGCGCTGGTGTCCACATCCAAAGGGGTTGTTTGGGTTGGGAAATTTCATCTTTGCCAGAATAAGTTTGAGTTCTTCACACATAGCCACAAGCCTTTTGCCATCATCATTTGTTTCTATAATTATTATTATTATTATTGTTATTAGAGTATTATTAAATTATTGGGCAACTCTGTACGTAGGCTCCCGTGAGCAAGACCGCTAGCCATGATTACCGTGATTCTGGCTAGTGGGTTTTAAAAAATAATTAATGGAAAGATTTGTGGAAAAAAAAGTTGTTACAGAAACAACTGTAGTGTTGTTGATTTATTTTAAAATTATTTATTAGGTGCATTACATTCCATTTTGAAATTTCGATAAGTCATTAGGGAATTGAACAACTTTTGCTTTGCACGTCACGCAAGTAAAGAATGAAAGCAGTTAGCTTTCAAGATATAAATTCAAGAAATGGAGATATGGTATGAGGTTTATGCATAAACAGAAGGTGACTAAGTTGGGTCGCTAAAGTTAGATTTACCCAAAAATGACTAACACAGGTCTATAATTAATAGAACATAAAGGGGTAGGGGTTCTGTGAGTCCAGCGGCACATACCCAGCGCAGAATTTACCCAAGTGCCCCCCTCGCTCCTCAGTAAAAAAGGAAGTTTTTTCTTAACGAATAGGGAATGTAGTCCCTGGTGTGGTGATCTGCTTACTGTTGCATCGGAGATACCCTGGTAAATTAAATGCCTCGGGAAATTAGCTTCCTCAATTCTAACTCTGAAGTTTGAGGCTTAATAAGATATTGTAGGATAATTTTATATGTTCTCAAGGATAAATTATTGTATTAATAGCATCAAGTGTCTATTTAGATCTTTATTCTTGTTCTAGGGTGTAAAGTTTGCTCTGAACTCTCCTGAAAGACTAGAATATACTGCTGAACATTCACTGATATCATCACCCTCAGCAAATATGTTTGGATTGGAATTTGAAGGGAAAGAAGGTTCCTTGCAATTTTTGAGTGATAAGTTATTCAACTCTTTCATCCCTAAACAGGTCCACATTGATGTGTAAAATAATTGTCAGTCATTAAAGTAAAATCCCTTAGTGTCCCTTTTACGACAGAAAGGGTGATGGGGACAGCATTTGAACTGATCTACAATCCATATTGGGAGCATTGTTTACACAAGGTGTTTACATGTCACGTGGCTTGGCATCATCTTAGTCTCGGTAGTCCATCATCAGGTGGGCAAAACATGTTTGGTATTCAGACAATCCTAGACAAATTGATTGCCACTGCAAAACTGCCCTTTGCATACTCCCTCTCTGCCCCTCAGTCAATGTTGAACGTACTCAGTGCCCTCAAGTACTTCTTTTTATGACATGACCTCATTTGGAGCCAACATTGACGTTGCCAACAATGAGTTGGTAAAGAGAGAGAACTTGCGTGTTGCGGTGTCCCAATGTAATTTGTCCAGGATTGTACTGTAGGTGTTGTTAAACCTTTAACTCCTAAACTGGCCCCTATTAACAATTAAATTGTCTGGCTTTGGACAGAGTATAAAATATTTTCAAGAGTACTTCTTAGGAGGGAAATGGTTTAGTTATATACAAGTATCCTTCTTTAATAGTGAGAATTGAGTAAAAAGAAATAATGCTATTTCATGCAGAAATGATATTGCAGGCTCTGTAGCCATTAGGTAAACAAGTACACTTTAAAGTTTGGTAAAAGCAGGAAACGATAAATATTACAAGCCTTACATGTATTTGTTGTTGAATCTTCTTGAGTAACTGTTGGTGATGCCATAACAATATAATTCCACAAAACTGCAGGAGTTTCAATTATTGTTCCATGAACAGTAGGAAGCAATATTTAGTATGCCATCCTTTTTACACTACATTGTTGCAGTGATTAGACACAACTTAGATCGTGTAGATGTTGGAGTAACATCTCTCAGTTACTAGCTTCAGCTGTTGATTGTTTTGCTTGTTCTTACTTTTTCGATGCAGATGACAAAGAAATCACAATGCATTCTGAACTGCTATCACCTGCTAGAGATATCAACTTAAAGGTATCTTCTGATCTTATTGGTGCATTGCTCCAGCGAGGTGAGAAACTGAGAGATGCAATGGTGATGTCAGCTGATGAAGGCAATGATCCTGTTGATTCGTCTGGGTCAGCTTCAGTTGTGGAGAGGTTAGTTAGTATAACTTTACTTTCAATTTGCTGAGATTGATATCACTAAAATTCTGACTTTTGTGGGTACCATGTGAGCACACCTTTTGTTTATAATAAGTTTATATCTCCTCACAAATAAAGCCAACATTTTCATTGGCTGTTTTGTAGTCAGGATTTTACATTGCAAAACAATACCATGGAAACAGTCTTAAGTTTTCTCTTTTTTAATGCAATGCTCATTGATTCATTCTGCAGAGCATTTACATTACTTTGGCTGTAACTATTTATTGAAGAGTAATTGCTGTAAAAGTCACATGGCAATGCCCCTTCAAAACTCAAAATATATCCCAGGAGACACATTGCAATTGGCTTGGTAATTAACGTTGCCTAAATTATATTAATTTTAGCCTTGGCTTATAATAAAACAATAATTAATTAATTATTATTATATTATTATTTTTCACAGTCACTGAGGTTACCTAATATTAGTTAGCCTGCGTAGCAAGCGTTCCTGTGCGTTTTTAGGGAAAGGAAAACCCAGAAATCTATGGAGATGGGTGAGCGAACAAGTTTTGGTTCGCTCGCCGATCTCCATAGATTTCTGGGTTTTCCTTTCCCTAAAAACGCACAGGAACGCTTGCTATGCAAGCTAAATATTAATAACCATTAAGTGACTGTGAAAGTGGTGAATAATGTTTACGTCTATTTCAGTGAATTGTTCTCAATTGTATTTCACTTCTGTAAGTCAATTAATTTTACCGAGGCCAAGACTTTAATTCTGCCATGATTACATTGGCATTCATATTCTTTGTAGAAATGCACAACCAGGAAAACTATTCAAGGCCATTCTTACTTCATCTAATGTTGACAACAGACCTGAAGCACCTGGTGCAGATGATAGTGCTGTCCACGAATCAGTATTTTTACATAACAATGAAGCAGTGGATTTAGTATTGGGTGAAGAACAAGTGCATTACCAAGAGGAATGTCCTGTGTTGTCGCCTGATAGCAGTATAGTTAGTGAGCCTGGGGACCCACTCTATGATGAATCTCTCTTGAATGATCTGTTTTACAACACATCTGTAAGTTAGCCAGGGCATGAGGCCTTCTAGTGTTATTCTCGGTTTTCACATGACGTCACAGCCGCCATGTTTGTGCCCCTAAACAAAGAAATGGCGGCCATATTTGTGTCCCGACCCAATCCTCTGGGAATTGAACTCTATTATTATGCAAACGTTTTCTTTTGTTTTCGTTGAAAAACATTGCTGTTGATCACGTGAGTGAAAACCAACAATACATTCCATCAGTGAAACTGCAAATTCTCGCTTAACCATAATTATGCATGCATGACCCATGCATTGTAGAGCTTTCTATCATAATGATTGTTTAGTTGTAATAACATTTGGTTCATTTTTCAGTTCTAACAAATTATTATTTGTATGTTATTTGTTTGCTTTTTGTAAGGTCCAAAAGTGTATCACTCATTGATTGAAATACATGTATCCTCTTTAGGCTGGCTGCAGCTCCCAGTTGCCTTGAGTACTGCGCAAGTATTGTTCGCAACTGTGATTTCAAAGGGGAAAAAAAGAACTTACTTGTACCATGCTTCTTGCTGCAGTTCAAATATATGTTTGATATAGAATCAAACGAATTTTGATACAGTTTTGATATTTGGAAGATGAATTGGCACCCTTTGTCCTCACGGTATTAATGAAGTCTACGATGAGTGTAGCGACGAACAATTTTGAGTCAAAATGCGTGGTGTTAAATGCGGATGTCAGAGTTTTACTTTTGAGTAGTTATCGCTCGTGCAGATAACTTTGTGAGTTCAAGAATTTTGTTTTTGGGTGCGGGTTATCTGCCAGCGCGGGTAATCTGTTGAAATTGTTTTCTTATTATAATTGCCAAAAATGACCGATGCGGATAATCTACTGGGCGGGTAATTGCCCGGAAATTATGGTAGTCCCCCCAAAAATTCAGGTGACTCCAACCGGATTGGAACCCATGACACCTGCTCAGTGCACTGGCATCGCAGATGTCATGGGTTCAAATCCATTGAAGTTGCCTGAAATTTTCAAGGTGTCTAAAAAGGTACAATATTGCTTAAATTGTCCAGATAAGTGTGAGGATCTCTGCTATCTTTTGTCCTCTGCTGCACTGTAAAAAACAATTCCTTTATTATTAGGCTGAGCCGGCAAATACAGACTCAGATCATACAGAAGAAGATGATGATAGTTTTGATGAACGATTGTCACATACTGAGAAGGAGGAGACCAAGGTACTTTATTTGTGTTTTGTCAATAGTTACCCACTGGAAACATTTGTGACAAGGTCCTTTTCATTGAAATGTCTAAGATTGGTACTAAAAATCAGTTTCTATATATTTGACCAGGTTTTTTGGAAGACTGTGTTCTTACGTGTTCTTATAGTGAAGAAGAAACAGTTGAATACATGTAATGGTTAACTGTCTGGCTCTGATCATTAAGCTGTAATCACTCACTGTCCCCATTAATATAATTATATATATTTTTATTGTATTTAATCTCTAGATATCCCATCATGTGCAACACAAAAATCCTTCCCCAGAAACTACTCCAAGCAAAGGCTGTGACAGGCGAAGAAAGACTGTGTCCAGTAAACAAACCAGTACTGATAATCATACTCATGATCCAAAAGGTGGTTATCCTTACTTTGAACTAGTTACTGACAGGGTTGTGGGATCGAATCCCATCTCGGGCTCGGATTTTTCCGAGTTCCCAGTGGGTTCAATTGCAACACCTTTCATTTAATATGCGTTAAAACATTCTTTCGCATTTG
>OX421450.1:23433766-23443766 GCA_949126865.1 Montipora capitata | reverse complement strand
TTGATAGAGTACTTGATAGAGTACATAATCCTTGTCGTGATGTTACTGTACTTTCTTCCAAGGTACTTGAGGCAACCGCTGGGCTTACAGCCTCTCCAACTGCTGAGCTAACAGCCTTTTCACTTACATTTTCTGTTAACTCCTGTGTATCCTCTGGTAGGTTGTAACGTTTAACAAAAGAACTGTTCCGCCTGTATTCCACACCCTCTTTCGACCGAACAGTCACCTCACGGCCTTCCTTAGTTTGCACTGTGTATGGTTTACTCTCAAAATTTGCTTCAAGCTTACCAGACGTTTTCGTGTTCTTTAGTAAAACTTGGTCTCCAGGCATCACAGGATTTTCTACAGCACCTCGTCTGTTGTCAGCATATGCCTTGTGGATCAACTTGTGATTCCAATCATTGTCTCTTACACCCTCATTCAACCAGTTATCAACTCTCTTCACCTCTGGAAATTTAGTTTTCAATTCTCTACCGAACATGAGGAAAGCAGGAGTAACTCCTGTGCTTACTTGTGGTGTGCTCCTGTACGTGAGCAGAAACTTATTAAGTTCTCCCCGCCACTCTTTTCCTTCAACATGAGCCACTTTCAAAGCCTTTAGAAGCGTTCTATTCTGTCTCTCGACTTGCCCATTGGCCTGCGGCCACAGTGGAGGAGATGTCCGGTGTTCTATTCCGTGGTCTGAGAGGAACGTCTTAAACTCCTCGCAGCAAAACTGAGGACCATTGTCAGACTTGAGAGTGAAGGGATATCCATATTGATTAAGCCTCGAAAGTGCGTCAGCAATGTTTGCTTTTCTGGGTCGGTAAATGACCTTGTAATCGTAACCGTGTAACCTTAGAACCCATCGTTCTATACGCGCCGATGGTTTAGAGAGCCTGCCAAAAATGCACTCAAGCGGTTTGTGGTCGGTTTCTAGTTCAAACTGGCGTCCGTATACATAAATGTTAAACCTTTCACAGGCCCATACCAGGGCTAATGCCTCTTTTTCCGTCTGGCTGTACCTTCGCTCTACTTCAGTGAGGTTCCTGGATGCATACGAGATTGCTCGCCATTCCCCATCTTGAAGTTGAGTCAACACCGCACCCAAACCGTGTGGGCCTGCATCGGCAATGATTCGTGTATTGCAGTCCCCTCTGAAGTATGCAAGTGTGCTGGCCCCTGCAGCAAGCTCTTTTAACTTCTGAAATGACCTTTCCTGTGCTTCACCCCAAACAAAAGGCTCATTCTTCCCCAGGAGACTCCTAAGCGGCTCTGCTTCTTGCGCAAAGTTGGGGAGAAATTTTGCAGAATACTGCACCAGCTGAACGAATGATCTGACCTCTGAAGCATCTTGCGGAGGACTTGCATTCATAATAGCAGCTACTTCAGGGCTCGAAATTGAGACTAAATTTTTCCCTTTGCGACTAAAATATCTGGAGAAGTCGCAAATTTGCGACTTGTTGTCACCTTCGTTCTTTCGAAACAAAAGGGTTAGCAGTTGCCACTTTGCTGCTACTTTTGCTAAAATAAATAAATAAATAAATGACAAAATTATTTTGTTTCTCGCTGTGAATTTTCTCTGAAGGTAGCATAATTGTATAGTAATTTAGCTGCGATGTTACGTGCACAGCTCCATTCCTTCGATCATCCGCCATTTTCAGCAGTTTCTTTACACACAAGTACTGCGGGCTCATATTTTTTTGCTAAACCGCTGACAACACAATGCAGCGCGGCGATTTTGCGACTAAAATTTGCGAAATTGCGACTAAATTTTCATATTTTATCGCAAAATGCGTCTGGATTTTTTCGTTAATTTTGAGCCCTGTACTTTCTCTTCACCGGGCGTAACACCTTGGCTGCTCAGATCATGACCGTAGAAGGTTAGCTTGGGAAGGCTGACATTTCGTTCCATTCAGAGTTAATCCTTTTTCTCCCAACCGCTTTAAAACAGTATGCAAATTCCTGTCGTGCTCTTCAATACCACAACCATGTACAATCAGATCATCTGCCAAGTTAGCCACACCCTTACACCCCTGCAAAACATCAGCAACTATTTTCTGGTACTTTTCGGGCGCTGATGGTATTCCAAACATCAAACGTTTGTATCGGTACAAGCCACGGTGTGTAACAAATATCGCACGATTTTTCATCCAGTTCCACTTGGTGAAAACCCCATTTCAGATCAAGTTTTGAGAACACAGTTGAACCATTAAGATCATATAACGCTTCCTCAAGCGTGGGGATGGGTTGTCTCTCCCTTTCTATTGCCATATTCGCCCTGTGCATGTCCACACAAATCCGGATATCACCGTCTGCCTTTGGGACCACAACCAATGGCGACACCCATTCAGTAGGTTTGTGTGACACCTCTTCGATAATGTCCTTGGCTAACAACTCGACCAATTTCTCGTCAACCTTGCTTCTCAGTCCTAATGGTAGCCTCCGTACCGGTTGTGCGACAGGTGTGACATTATCTCTTACATGAAGCTTCAGCTGGAAACCCCTCAGCTTCCCAACCCCTGTGAAAACTTCTGCGTACTTCTCACGAATATCAGCACCATGGCCCTCTGTCATTAACGAACATATTTCGTCTTTCATGGGACCAACCCTCAACACTTCCAATTTCTCTGCTGTGCTCTTTCCCAGTAGAGATCTGCCTGGACCCTTAACAACTGTGAATTCATCTACACACGTCTTGCCATTGGCCCCACACACAATTTCAGACACAAATGTTCCAATCATTTCAATAGGCTCCTTTTGACCATAAGCAAACAACTTTTTTGATTTCTTGGAATCACACTGTACACTCTCTTTCTTCATTGCTTCCCAGGTAGTCTGATCAATCACATTGCATGAAGCGCCAGAATCAATAAGAACTGCAGGTAACACAACTCCTCCAACCTTCAAATCAACTTCACTACCACCTGCAAACTCACCAGCTCCCACTGCAAATGCATAGTAATTTTGGGCACCAGTAGCTGAATTTTCTGACACTTGATATGCTCTGCCCCTGGAGGCTTTCCTTTTCTCAGAATCTTGAGAAGGAGCTTTGCGTTCCTTCGTTTTGCAACAAATAGCAAAATGTCCAACCTCCCCACATGAATTACACTTTTGGTTGCGAGCTGGACAATTCCGATCACGTGCGATGTGGTCACTGTAATTACAACGGAAACATCTCATCACCTTTGCACCCTGACAACCACCAGAATGTTTACCAGACTTATTCCCTCTACCTCTGCCTTGAGCGGTCCCTTTACCTTTCCCCGTATTTTGAAGTCTGTCGAACGAGACAGCATTCACTTGGCCTGACAAGCTTAACTGATCCATGGCCTTGACCTGCATATTTACTGCCTCATGTACACGCGCTTGGTCTTGCAAATCCTTCAGGGTTGCGTTTGATTTTTCCAGGAACTTACGGCGGAGTCTGGAGTCCCTGTACCTCTCAATAAGCTGATCCCTTATTGCTTCATCAACTTTTTCAAACTCGCAGGTGATCGCTTTCTGTCGCAGCCGACAAACGAACTGATCAGCCGACTCACCCGAAGTTTGCTCCATTTGCCTAAACTGATGCCTTTCGAACGGAACATTCAACTGGGGCGAAAAAAACCATCCAGCAACACCATACTCTCAGAGAAAGATACGATATCCGTTCTGGGCACTAACGTATAGTAGAGTTCCTGCAAGTTCAATCCTCAGGTATGTAACAGCAACATGGTTTTCTGTTCATCCTTCGTTATCCCTTTAGCCACCAAATACAAATTAAATGAGCGCTTCCACAACTTCCAACGAACGGCAAGAGTGTTCGGGTCTTCCTTCGGGTTGAAGGGAGAAAGACTGGCCACATCAAGAAGAGGAACAAACGCGGCAACTGGCTGGGTTTGTGTTGTCGAAGGTGTACTTGAAGTCGAAGGTGCACTGCTTGTCATTATCCTCCTGACAAAATACTCAGATCCCCTATGCAAATGACGCCCAAAATATCCCCTACCTCATAAAACGAATCAAATCCTCGTCGCCTATTTGAAGATTGCGTATCGATGGCCAACGAATCACACAGATTGAACTAAACACAACAGTAAACTTTACTTCACTCGCATGCCATGACACAAAAGAGCATGGTTTCACATTTCTCATGAGTCTAAGTAAGCCCGCGATTTCTATAGACTTCCGGTATGAAAACTAGAGTTATTTCCGGTTAAAAGGTTATCAATACATTACATCATATGTGGTATAGACTCCAGTCTTCTTCTGATGGTATATCTTGGTCGGGAGGAGTTGTTGGTGTAACTCCTCTATTCCAGCAATTGTATGTGTAGGTACTGCTTTCCATCCTTTCAGCCACGTGTAGCATTCTTTCAAACTTAGGTCTTGACCAAACCGGTTTTCTTAAAGGAAGATTTATTGGTGAAAACATAAGATTAATTGATGGCTTAATAAATCACACTGCTGCTAATAATATTCCCGGACTGTTACTGTTTTTAGATTTCGAAAAAGCGTTTGACACAGTTGAATGGTCTTTTATATGAAAAACGCTAGGTTCTTTCAATTTCGGATTGTCATTAATAAGCTGGATCAAAGTGTGCTACCGTAACATAGAAAGCTGCATCCTTAATAACGGATGGGCAAGCAATTACTTCATTCCTGAAAGAGGAGTCAGGCATTTCTTGTGTGGTAATGTTATCTTGATATTGCTTTTGATCCAACAGTGGTGCTTTTTAACCATCGTTCAGTGTTTCCTGTGGCATTTAACTCACCTGTATTAGACTACTGGTGGAGAAGGCCATTAACATTCAGACTTTACTTTCGAGAATCAGGACAGAGAACAGTAAGTACATGTATTTCATACACTGAGTTGTAGCTTTGCTGGGTGGCATTCATCTTGAGCTTGTCCTTCTAATACCAACTTTATTCATGCACTGTTCATAACCTTTAATTTCAGTACTAATTTATTGTTGTTAGAATTGCCAAAGTATTAAAGAATGAGGTAAAAATATTATAATTGCATTTGACAGATTTTGATTTTGATTTCAGCCTGCTGTGGTTGGAGTAGCAACCTTTCCAATGAGAAGAGTTCTTCAGTCAGACTCCCTGAGCTCCTCAGCCTCTCTGCAGATAAAACTCAGTTTGAACTCCAAGTACAGTGAACCAGGGGACTCGTCATCCTTTCATCACACTTCTGGGCCTTTAGATGACAATCAGCACACCAGTGGTGTATATGGGCCATTGCTGGTATGCAATATACTATTCTTCTTCTTCTTCTTCTTCTTCTTCTTCTTCTTCTTCTTCTTCTTCTTCTTCTTCTTCTTCTTATTATTATTATTATTATTATTATTATTATGACAGTGTAGAATACATTGTTATGCGGATATCCCTACGTTTAGTCGGGCAGTGTATACACTGTAACCGGCCAAACTGAAGCCTAAGCTAGATCTAAAAACGTAATACTACAAATATTAAACTATTAATACCATTATAGTTATTTAAATAATACTAAAAAAATATATATTCAGTTAAGATTATTCATAAGTAGTGTAAATAATCCATTAAAATGAGTTCTTGTGAATAAAGTTCAACTAAGAAAATATTATCTATTTATGTCTCTTCCTAAATAATATAAATATTATATTAATAATCTATTTAAAATGAGTCCTTGTAAATGTCTTTTAACAGTTTTTATGTTCTTGTAGTAAAATTATAATGTTCAATCAATCCTGCCTGGTTATTGAGCTATAATCTTATTTCTCGCTCATCACTTTAAAGCATCTTGCAATGTTCAAGGAACTTGAAAGTATTGACTTTTGTATCTTCATAAGACACTCTCTTGCTCTTTTCCCCCCGAACAGTTCCTTCATCTTGTTTCGTACTTCAGGTGAGTATCCTCCCAACACATCGACTATGATGTTGATCTGTTTAACCACGTACCCCGGGTATCTCTCTTTCATTTCCCATCTAAGTGGTGCATACTTTGTGGTCTTTTCTGTTTCTTTTTTCCCTCAGTTTCCGATCCACAGACATGTCATTTCCATGAGTAACACCTCCTTCTTCTCTTTGTCTACTATACGCACATCCACTCGGTTTGATTTGACAACTGTGCTCTCTGCATACACTGGAACGTCCCAATAGGCTCCCTCTTTGTCGTTTAGGTTGCACGCGTGAGTACCATGGAGGGTTTGATTCAATAAGATCCATGTCTTTCAGCATCTCAAAGAATGGTATTTTGAGTGCTGCATTATGGCTGCTAAGATACTTTGTTTGAGCCAGTACACTACATCCGGCTAACACATGCGCTAGACATTCTGGTTTTCCCCCACACATTCTACACATTATGTCATCTGTAAAGAATGCGTATCGATGGCCAACGAATCACACAGATTGAACTAAACACAACAGTAAACTTTACTTCACTCGCATGCCATGACTCATAAAAGAGCATGGTTTCACATTTCCCATGAGTCTAAGTAAGCCCGTGATTTCTATAGACTTCCGGTATGAAAACTAAAGTTATGTCCGGTTAAAAGGTTATCAATACATTACATCCCTTCCTTTCTTTGGAAACAGAATATAGTGAAAGGAAAATGTCAACGAAATACATAGTATGAAAAACCGTTCCACACGGACTGTGCAAGTAGAAGGATACTGTCCAGTTCTACTAATCTATAAACTTAAACAAAGTCTACCAAAGTTCAACACAGGTTCAATGCGTCAACAGAGTCTACTTGATAGAGTACTTGATAGAGTACATAATCCTTGTCGTGATGTTACTGTACTTTCTTCCAAGGTACTTGAGGCAACCGCTGGGCTTACAGCCTCTCCAACTGCTGAGCTAACAGCCTTTTCACTTACATTTTCTGTTAACTCCTGTGTATCCTCTGGTAGGTTGTAACGTTTAACAAAAGAACTGTTCCGCCTGTATTCCACACCCTCTTTCGACCGAACAGTCACCTCACGGCCTTCCTTAGTTTGCACTGTGTATGGTTTACTCTCAAAATTTGCTTCAAGCTTACCAGACGTTTTCGTGTTCTTTAGTAAAACTTGGTCTCCAGGCATCACAGGATTTTCTACAGCACCTCGTCTGTTGTCAGCATATGCCTTGTGGATCAACTTGTGATTCCAATCATTGTCTCTTACACCCTCATTCAACCAGTTATCAACTCTCTTCACCTCTGGAAATTTAGTTTTCAATTCTCTACCGAACATGAGGAAAGCAGGAGTAACTCCTGTGCTTACTTGTGGTGTGCTCCTGTACGTGAGCAGAAACTTATTAAGTTCTCCCCGCCACTCTTTTCCTTCAACATGAGCCACTTTCAAAGCCTTTAGAAGCGTTCTATTCTGTCTCTCGACTTGCCCATTGGCCTGCGGCCACAGTGGAGGAGATGTCCGGTGTTCTATTCCGTGGTCTGAGAGGAACGTCTTAAACTCCTCGCAGCAAAACTGAGGACCATTGTCAGACTTGAGAGTGAAGGGATATCCATATTGATTAAGCCTCGAAAGTGCGTCAGCAATGTTTGCTTTTCTGGGTCGGTAAATGACCTTGTAATCGTAACCGTGTAACCTTAGAACCCATCGTTCTATACGCGCCGATGGTTTAGAGAGCCTGCCAAAAATGCACTCAAGCGGTTTGTGGTCGGTTTCTAGTTCAAACTGGCGTCCGTATACATAAATGTTAAACCTTTCACAGGCCCATACCAGGGCTAATGCCTCTTTTTCCGTCTGGCTGTACCTTCGCTCTACTTCAGTGAGGTTCCTGGATGCATACGAGATTGCTCGCCATTCCCCATCTTGAAGTTGAGTCAACACCGCACCCAAACCGTGTGGGCCTGCATCGGCAATGATTCGTGTATTGCAGTCCCCTCTGAAGTATGCAAGTGTGCTGGCCCCTGCAGCAAGCTCTTTTAACTTCTGAAATGACCTTTCCTGTGCTTCACCCCAAACAAAAGGCTCATTCTTCCCCAGGAGACTCCTAAGCGGCTCTGCTTCTTGCGCAAAGTTGGGGAGAAATTTTGCAGAATACTGCACCAGCTGAACGAATGATCTGACCTCTGAAGCATCTTGCGGAGGACTTGCATTCATAATAGCAGCTACTTCAGGGCTCGAAATTGAGACTAAATTTTTCCCTTTGCGACTAAAATATCTGGAGAAGTCGCAAATTTGCGACTTGTTGTCACCTTCGTTCTTTCGAAACAAAAGGGTTAGCAGTTGCCACTTTGCTGCTACTTTTGCTAAAATAAATAAATAAATAAATGACAAAATTATTTTGTTTCTCGCTGTGAATTTTCTCTGAAGGTAGCATAATTGTATAGTAATTTAGCTGCGATGTTACGTGCACAGCTCCATTCCTTCGATCATCCGCCATTTTCAGCAGTTTCTTTACACACAAGTACTGCGGGCTCATATTTTTTTGCTAAACCGCTGACAACACAATGCAGCGCGGCGATTTTGCGACTAAAATTTGCGAAATTGCGACTAAATTTTCATATTTTATCGCAAAATGCGTCTGGATTTTTTCGTTAATTTTGAGCCCTGTACTTTCTCTTCACCGGGCGTAACACCTTGGCTGCTCAGATCATGACCGTAGAAGGTTAGCTTGGGAAGGCTGACATTTCGTTCCATTCAGAGTTAATCCTTTTTCTCCCAACCGCTTTAAAACAGTATGCAAATTCCTGTCGTGCTCTTCAATACCACAACCATGTACAATCAGATCATCTGCCAAGTTAGCCACACCCTTACACCCCTGCAAAACATCAGCAACTATTTTCTGGTACTTTTCGGGCGCTGATGGTATTCCAAACATCAAACGTTTGTATCGGTACAAGCCACGGTGTGTAACAAATATCGCACGATTTTTCATCCAGTTCCACTTGGTGAAAACCCCATTTCAGATCAAGTTTTGAGAACACAGTTGAACCATTAAGATCATATAACGCTTCCTCAAGCGTGGGGATGGGTTGTCTCTCCCTTTCTATTGCCATATTCGCCCTGTGCATGTCCACACAAATCCGGATATCACCGTCTGCCTTTGGGACCACAACCAATGGCGACACCCATTCAGTAGGTTTGTGTGACACCTCTTCGATAATGTCCTTGGCTAACAACTCGACCAATTTCTCGTCAACCTTGCTTCTCAGTCCTAATGGTAGCCTCCGTACCGGTTGTGCGACAGGTGTGACATTATCTCTTACATGAAGCTTCAGCTGGAAACCCCTCAGCTTCCCAACCCCTGTGAAAACTTCTGCGTACTTCTCACGAATATCAGCACCATGGCCCTCTGTCATTAACGAACATATTTCGTCTTTCATGGGACCAACCCTCAACACTTCCAATTTCTCTGCTGTGCTCTTTCCCAGTAGAGATCTGCCTGGACCCTTAACAACTGTGAATTCATCTACACACGTCTTGCCATTGGCCCCACACACAATTTCAGACACAAATGTTCCAATCATTTCAATAGGCTCCTTTTGACCATAAGCAAACAACTTTTTTGATTTCTTGGAATCACACTGTACACTCTCTTTCTTCATTGCTTCCCAGGTAGTCTGATCAATCACATTGCATGAAGCGCCAGAATCAATAAGAACTGCAGGTAACACAACTCCTCCAACCTTCAAATCAACTTCACTACCACCTGCAAACTCACCAGCTCCCACTGCAAATGCATAGTAATTTTGGGCACCAGTAGCTGAATTTTCTGACACTTGATATGCTCTGCCCCTGGAGGCTTTCCTTTTCTCAGAATCTTGAGAAGGAGCTTTGCGTTCCTTCGTTTTGCAACAAATAGCAAAATGTCCAACCTCCCCACATGAATTACACTTTTGGTTGCGAGCTGGACAATTCCGATCACGTGCGATGTGGTCACTGTAATTACAACGGAAACATCTCATCACCTTTGCACCCTGACAACCACCAGAATGTTTACCAGACTTATTCCCTCTACCTCTGCCTTGAGCGGTCCCTTTACCTTTCCCCGTATTTTGAAGTCTGTCGAACGAGACAGCATTCACTTGGCCTGACAAGCTTAACTGAT
>OX421450.1:23421266-23428766 GCA_949126865.1 Montipora capitata | reverse complement strand
TAGATTCATTTTGACAACGTTTCAACATCGTCCGATGTCATTGTCAGGCAAAAAATTCATTGCCTGACGATGATATCGGACGATATCGAAACGTTGTCAAAATGAATCTAGTTGTGTTTGTCTTTTTAATCAATTATTATTATTATTATTATTATTATTATTATTATTAACATAGCCAGAAGCAATATATTGAACATTGTTGCATGATTCTTAAGCTAACAAATTATAATTAGTTTACTTTATTCTTTTCTTGTTATACATGTACTTTACTTGTTAATTACTTTATTTGAATTAAATTACATGACCATAGACTTCTAATCAGTAACTTTGATAGCTTTTGTCTAGAGTACTGCAATGTGCAATGTGGATATGTGCTTGCTGTGTGTTAATCTGTAAAGTATGAAGTTAACACCAAAGTAACAAAAACTGTCCAATGCTTCAATAGTTGGTGTTTTCTGAAAGCAACCAGTCACCTAAAAATGTATGGAATGGACATTCTAACCGTAACCAAATTCATTAAAAGTGACCACCACAACATCAAAAGTAAAATTATAAAGAGAAAATCACCACATAACACAACAAACAAGGCATGTACTCTTGTTTTGGTTGTCATATTTGTCTTCTTCTATTTGGTTATTAGGTCAGGTTAGAGCTGATGAAAAATGGAAAAGAGCTGCAAATTAAACCAAGGATTTTCAGAAAGCCTCCATTACCAATTTCAGCACCCTCTCAAAGAAGTGATCATGTACTGGTTACAAAACCTGTTCAGTTTGTGGGACAGGTTTATGATGTGGCATCACATAGCAAAGAGAATGTTGTGAAAC
Organism: Montipora capitata; assembly: GCA_949126865.1. Classification (NCBI taxonomy): domain Eukaryota; kingdom Metazoa; phylum Cnidaria; class Anthozoa; order Scleractinia; family Acroporidae; genus Montipora; species Montipora capitata. The sequence goes on along the minus strand of OX421450.1, from coordinate 23,427,942 downwards.
CATCTGACAAATCAATGCCACAAATATCAGTTAATGAGAAAATTGATGACCTTGAAAGAGACCCGTTAACTGTTTTCACACTGTTGTGGATACCGGAGGGAAGCAGACTTGTCCAGCATAAGCATCATGAGGCCAAAGATGTCCCTAAGGGACTTGTTCATAAGAACAATCTTTACTTGGTTTGCCGCATGTTCTGGTGTGATGAAGTGACAAAGTCAAGAGTCTGTTGGGGTGACATAAATCCCTTATTTGGCTTTAAGCAGGTGAGGTGATTTGAATAATTAATTTTTGTTTTATTTTTCCAATTTGTTGAAAGGATAAACCAACATTAATTCATGTAAACTGTGTGAGTTGCTTGTAACAAACTTTCAAGGAAGTTTGATTCAGAATTGTTCTTTCCTGGTATAAGAAGAAGAAGAAGAAGAGAAGATTGTAAGCATGAGTAGGAAAGTACATGTACAAATCAAACTTGGTTGAAATGATTGATTTTTGATAAGCTAGTTGCTTGGCAACGGGCAAAAGGACAACTGACAGGATTCAAACCTACAACCTCCATACATTTATCTAGTCCATAACTCCTGAGGAGCTAGGTCACTTATCTAGGGTGCGTTCGATTGACCGTATTCCGGAATAGGAATACATGGAATAGAAGTTTAACATCTTTCGTTTTTACCTAGATTCACATTAAAATTGTCAAACACCTGCTAAAATGCTGTTATAAACATATCTTTATTATCCTTGTTGCTTCAAAATGCCAAACATACCATTTTCAATCATCTCTCTACATATTCTTATTCCCGAATAGGGTCAATCTAACGCACCCCTAGTTTCTTCCTCGACAAAGTGTCCCACTGGTCTGTTGGCTCCGCAATGTCATTTGCCTCAAGTTTTTAAATGCAACTATATGATGGCAAATGGTGCAATGCACCTCTCTGGTGTGTGCACTCTCAATGTCATGGTTTCAAGTATCTAAATGCAACTGTGTGATGGTATGTATAGTAACTGGTATAATGCATCCACCTGGTCTGTGGGCTTGGCAATGTCACATGCCCTGAGCACATAAATGCAATTACATTATGGCAGATTGTTTGGTGTGCCCGTGAGAATGGTTGATTCGCACCTATGTACGAGGCACAATTTTATGGCAAGATCATTCCAAGATCCTGTAGATTTTTAGATTTTTATCCGTACTAGCTGCTCAATAAGTTGTTGAACTAGTCGACTGAAGGGAAAATATTACAGAAGTAGATTAATGTTTTGGAATGCCAAAGATAAGCTTAAAAAGAAAGGAACTGATTTCTTGAATATGTACTTACAATAATTATTTGTGTCTAATCTATACGATCTTATAGTCTGATTTCTTCTGTTGACTGCCTTTAACGTTCTTGATTGGGGGAAAGTAAAAAAGCAATCCGCTCGTTTGCAGTCCAGGTTCGATTTATATATTTCTGAATTTCTAATTAGTTGTCACCTTTCAACTCACCCAAACTTGCTGTGGTAAATAAATTATTGCAAGAATATTTGCATACGTTAAAACCAGTAAGCGAAATAACTTAACGCTTGAAGTGCGAATCAATGGTGATGAGCTAGTTGCTTAGCAACAGGTGAAAGGACAACTGGAAATGGTCAAACATCTGACCTGTGTTACAGAGGTCATAGGTTTGAGTGTAATATTTTCCATTAATTCATTTTCTCATTTATTCATTGGTGTAGTAAGTCACTTGATATGCAATTGGTTTTTCTTTTCTGGAGAAAAGCTTTTTAAATAGGATTCGAACTCTAGATCTCTTTTGATAGGGGAGATCTGACTGAAAGCACTCAACTACGATGCAGTTACATGCAGAAAGCCATAATTGTTGTGTTGATTTGACTATGTAACTGCGTGATGTGGTTTTAGTCAAAAGCCTACAGATAACCTCCACTTGTCATCATAGAGTCTCTTATGACTTATTATCAGTGGTTAGAGCATCTTAGAGATCTTGGAAATGACTCTATTTTTTTTCTGAGTTAGATTTGGTTGTCATAATAATATTGTCATCAAGGCTGTCTGAGTGAGTGTAAGATTGTAGGCTTGCAGTACATGCATGAATTAAGAAACTAATGTATGGAACAATAATGATAGCCATTGCACAGTTATTCTGTTTGTGGCCCACTTGTCACCTTTTTTTTGCTTTGCAAGAGCTATGGTCTACCTCAACAATGGTGTTAACAATCATTATGGTGGTATTCTTGCCAAGAGCCCTTGAGGGTTTTGCGAATGAACACCCACTTAGCCTAACTGCGCTGTTTGGGGATTCCATCGTCATTCCTCCCACAGGAATAAAAGAAAATTACCAAATACAATTAAAATAAATCAAGCAAAAGAAGCAAAAAAAGAAAAAAGATAAGATGTCTTTGTCCCAGGGATTTTGTGATGGCCTCCCATCCAAGTTCTAACTCTGCCTGGACAGGCTTGACTATAGCAGCCAGTACATCATCAATTTATACGTATTTGGTTTTGTAAATACTATGCAAAAACGTTAGTAACATTGAACAACAAAATAAATTGTAAAGAAATAAGGGTTAATCAGGCCTCACAGGCTTTGTGAGTCAACGCCGTCTTAGTAACGGACCTGTTTGGGGACTCCATCGCCAATCATCAAAAACATGAAAAGAAAATTACAGAAAAGCCTTAAGTTTAACAACCAAATACAAAAAAGAAATCAATTTTAAAAAGGATGAGATATCTTCATCACGCAGATTTCCCAATTGTCTCCCATCCAGGTACCAGCCCTATCTGATAGGGCTTACTTAAGTGAAAACTATCAAACTGTTTGTAATCAGAATGCAAAAACGACAACAAAATTGGATAATAAAATAATTTTGCAAAAATAATTACAAAATACCAGGCTACTGCAATACCCACATGTATGCAATGCATGCCTATTATTGTACACAGGTTGTACCAGTGATGCTAAACTCGCCACTACTTCAGAGAATATGCAATAACGTCATGATCATTGAAGTTTGGAACAGGATTGGTCCACATGACCATGCAGATCAGGTAAAATGTCTTTTGAATCTTGTCATTTTGTTGATGTGTTCAGTTTGTTATCATTTTCAGCCTGTGCAATTTTCAACTGGTTACCAACAAATTGTAGCAAATCTAAATGGAACTACTTGTTGTGATCTCATGTTTTAAATGGCACTGTGTGGATGACTGTACATGTCATAATACTACCAACCTAAGATCTTGAAGGCAGACTGAGACTACATGTGTAATGATAAAGCAAATGAAGAAAAGTGTATTGTCATAGTATGGCAAGCTGAATATAGCAAAATTTAATGTTGTCATTTTTTACAATTTAATCCATATTATGCAATTAACACATGGTTTATTTATCTTTCATTAGCTGCTGGGACTTGTCAAGTTACCACTGCATCAGCTATACTTATCATACAGGGACGCCAAGATTACAAAGACCCTACTCAAGTCAAAGGTGAGTCCTACACTGCACTGAAACAGTTGACTTCACAAATGTGTGTATTTGTGATCCAAAGAGTTTTACATTATTGAGGGTAAGCAAAAACCGAGCCCACAGGTGTAACCGTGGAGGAGGTGGTAGTTGGAACTTAGTACTTAAACTGTGTATGACTGAATATCAGCAAATCAGCTAGCCTGTTCACATTTTTGCTTTTTTTCTTTATCTAACTGGTATGTATAATATGTGAGAGGAGGCACTAGTGTTTCATTGATGCCCATCATACAAAGACATGAAAACCCTTTTAGTGTGGAGCATGTGGATGAAGGATATTCATTAACCAAAAAAGACAAAGGTAGATGAGCTTATAGCAGGATAAACACATGACATCAGAGCTTTTTAATCCGTGTGGAAGTGAAACGCTTAATATTCTCCATCTCCCTCATATTTTATTTCCTTGTTGCTGTTTGTAACTTCTGGTCACACTTTCAATTCTGTTTAGTTAAATCTTATTTGATACTGCAAGATAATTATCATTTTTTTCAAAAGGACATGTGCATCATTCTGTAGTAGCTGTGATTGGCCTTTTGTCAGTGAAATTTGTGTTCGAAGAAAGTCTTTTTCCATGCATACAGGGAGGATAATCCATGACAAATTTTTTCGCAATAACTAAAAGTTCCTGTGTTAAGCATGGAAATTCGACGAAGCAGTAAATGCGACTAAATTTGTTGCGTGCGTTGCTATTTTTGTGTTTTGACAGATTTTGACAGAATATTAAATTATGAAAAAACATCTACGGAATGCGGATAGATCATTAAAAAATCTTTATTTTTAGCGGGTATTTGAACATAAAAGATGGAATGCTTGACGAGAAATAACATTTTTGTTGATATTTGAAAGAAGAAAAATTTCGTGGGAATCAGGATGCGGTGAAAATGAGTTAACAAATTTGCATACGTGTGTTGAAATGTGATACGCTAGGAGATGGGAATTCTCTGACAAATGATTTTGTCATTGTAGTGTAAAATGAAGTTTATTTGGTAAGTCAACAATATTTCTTTAACTTCCTGGTTAATCCAACTTATTGCTACCACTTACTAGTGTCATGAAATTACATCATTTGCGTGACAACACAAAAACATTCAGATAGTAACCATTTCTTCGGCTTTTGTGCTTGTCAGCATTGTGATTTGCGATAATACGCAAGTCTGTTTTTTGTATCTCATAGATGTTCAGATTTTCAATTACATGGCCGCTCAACCTCGCGATTGAGTAAATAGTTCACCCTGAAGTCACAATAGATACGTTTCTCTGGAACCCAACAAAGAAGGCTTCCTGACCCGACAAATGAAATGTAAATATTCAGTTAAATAGTACAACAAAATTAAAAAAACCAAAGACGGAAGTTTCTTGGCTAAAAAGTACGTTATTTTACTCTGAAAACAATGAATGATTAACGTTCGTTCCCGTAGTTCATTCAATTGACACAAGGTGATCACGTGCACCTTTACTCAAGAGCTTGTGTTTTTAAATTTAAACTGAATTTTTTACCAAAGCTTAAAAAATTAAGACCTCAAAATGGGACAGGATATTACAAAATAATTGAAGGTGTGAATGTGTGAGCCAAAGGCCCTCTGCTGGTGCGATATGTGGGTGACCCTCAAATGGTCTTAATGACACCCCACTTGAAAAAATTAACTGGAACCCTGCAGTTCAATACAACCCAATTCTGACAGTGCCTTTTGTTTTAGTGTAACACGTACCACAGGCAACCCAGTGTACGCTTTTTTTAGAGCGTCTTGTTCAATATGTTTTCGGTGGCTCAACGTTAGCTACCGAAGCGAATACCCAAAGGACTAAACCGAGTCTTCAAGTTACAAAATCCAGCAGTATCACCCATTTTTGAGTGACACACTTAAATCGACGTGAAGTTGTAATGCGGTGAGTGCAGTGACGTTTATACTGTGTGCATGAATTATATGCTGTAAGCCTGGAGCCACTGTCAAACGGTTTTCCTTTGGACTTGTGTATACATTGAAATTCCTTTGGTTGCACAATGAACACTGTTGCGTTAACCTAATGTTTGTTGATGATTTTTTGGAATGTTATGGATGTACCGTAAACGTCCATGTATAAGCCGCATCCATAGATAAGCCGCACCCTGAATTTAGAAGCTCAGATTTTGGAAAAAAATGTAATACAATAAAGTTCCAGTAACGTTCTATTGCTATAAACCAACAAGGACAAACAATCAAGGTTTCACCATAAAGTTGAAATTCCTTCGATATTGAAACAAAACGAACGAGTGCTTAGTAGCCAAGCTTTAAATGGGGGGAGGAGTCTGGGCCAGGGCCTGGGTATCATGGCCACTTCTCCGCAATAGGCGAAAAAATTCATGCAGAACAGGAGCTTGATAATGCAGTCGACAAATTTGCCGAGAAGGTGGTCAAGGACAACGAAACAGTCGGCCATTTACCTCGCGAGTACTCGCGAATTTTGTGGTATTTTATCGCACGTGGTGGAAAGATATGCGTGGAAGTGACTTGCCGAAGACGTAACCGCAAACAGCTGTGCGGAGGAATGGAGATTGCTTGTAGGTTGGTGTTTACGTACTTGTTCGAGTAAAGCGAAAATTAATCGCTTGAAAGAACTCTTGGAGAGCAAGATTCGCCGATGAACACTCGAAGACACAAACGGCTCCTTTAGGAGCCACCACTCATTAAAAAGTCAATGAACAACAGCAACATGCTCTCAGTTTCCTTTATGTTTCTTTACTGAGATCTTAAGAAGTTGTATGAATATTAATTAGGTTTTTTAAGACTCCAAAAACAGATGTATCCATGGATAAGCCGCACCCTTGATTTTTGCCTTCAATTTTGTGAAAAAAAGTGCGGCTTATACATGGACGTTTACGGTAGGCAATGAAGGGGCAGCAACTGTGGGAGATCAATATTGCCCAATTTTCCTTTGCCAAACGCAGTTCTGTCTCATGCAGTGTTATGGATGTGTACCATAAGAAGCTTGAGTTGTGGTTGAAAATTCCCCCAATCGATGGTATTGGCCTCAGGAAGTATGCAGTCTCCTTAGATCAATGCAAAAAGGCCAATCGCAAATCTATGGCTACTACGACAAAATAATGCACATGCCCTTTGAAAAACGATGTCTTGGAATGAAGCATTAATTTTTAACTTAATGGAAATGAAAGTGTCAGCCAA
>OX421450.1:23396266-23411266 GCA_949126865.1 Montipora capitata | reverse complement strand
GGTAAACTAGTATGACATATTATTATAATACATTAACCCATTGACACCTCAAACGCCCTAGGATGCCCCCCATTGACGAGGAAAATCGTCTTGCGTTACAGAGTAAAATCTATTCAGACTCACTCTCAGGGGTCAATGGGTTAAGAGAGTAGAAAAGGAAAAAAAATGATAAGAATTACCCCTGAACTGACTCCATTTTTTTCTACATTATCTATAATAATTATATTTAGCTCATTTCACTTGTTACCCCTTGATGTTCATTGAAATTGGCACAATGCTTTCCATTTGCCTACTAAAACTAAACAGAAACCAAAAGCCCGATCAACGAAAACCATGCTTACAATATTTGTAACCACATGAAGTAAACCATGATTTTCAGTTTCAATTTATTATTTTTACCATGACTGCAAAATTTTTGCGCACTCATTGGCTAATTTTTATCATCATTAAGCAGACAGACACATGAATTTATAATTTATACGATATTGACACAATATTGGTCAGATTGAAAAAATATTGAAGATTCTTGCATTTTTGTCTCGCGTTCTTCTTGTGTTTTGACTTAACTTTGACCCCTCTGCCTTTCTGTTATTATTATAATATTGCTATCGCCTTGTGGATCCACAGCTACTTTGACAATGCTATGACAAAATTCATGATCAATAACAGGACAGAAACATGAAAAACTGACACCAATTTGTTAATCTTACAGGTATTCCATGATGCTACAGTTATTAAAAATATTCTTTCATTCTATTTAGCCCACCCATGCATCCTTCGAATGCCTATTTTTAACAATAGCAATATCAACTTCTATCAAGTTCTTGTGTATAATGCAATCAAACGTTATTCCCTTCTGAAAATCCAGCCAAGGTGACACTGCTAGGCAAATATAGCACTAATTGAAATATCAAACACAACAAAACCAGGGTGTACCATGTACACTACCCATGTGTACTGTACGCAACATGTACCTATTTTTTTCTTTTCCCAAGCTCCCTGTAGAATTACCATTAATGCACAATTTTGTGTACTCGTATTAGAAATTACTCATCCATGAGTGTGCAAGTCACACTGTCCTGTTATGTTTGCTTTGCCCAAGGGCTTCTATATCAAATATTTTATGCTACCATTCTGAATGAATGAATGACTACTTATTTAAGTCCCAAGGCTTAATATCCGAGCACAAGTGCTCTACTAATTGGGGAGACAAAAATGTAAGGTAAACTCTTTTCAACTAAGATTTAGTAAAGTTGAGAATATGAAGTTAAAAATTATTTAAATCTAAGAACTAATTTGTTGATAAATGCTGTCATAATATTATCACCTAAAAATTATTTAACCCTTTGACACCCAAACCAGCCTAAACCGGCCAGATCATGTAGTATTTTACTCTAGCTGTCTAACGCCAGACAATTTTACTCATCAATGGGGAACCCCTGGGAGTCAATGGGTTAATCACTCACTGAAAAACTATGTCCGCATTAATAACGAGCTACATAGATGGACAGCAAGAACAATGCATACATCTGTCGTCCAACAGAGGGCTAACGTCAAACTTTCGAATAGTACTTTTAAAGTTGTTCAAAATTTTTGCGGATCTGATATTTTTAGGCAGTTTTCTCCATAATTTTGGTTGAAAGTGCTATGAGTATTAAAAATGTTGCTAAATAAATATAGGCTGTTTGACTTTATACATAAGGGTGCATACATCTTGCAGGCATCTATTCTTTAGTGTTGTTAGCTCAGCCCTCTTGAGTAGTTCTGAGTGTAAGTTGTGTGAAGATCCTTTAAGCCTCTCTCTTGGAGTCTTTCTATCTTGCGCAAATGAATGGCTTTACAAAAGTGCCAAACTAATTGACAATATGTTAAGTAGGGTAGAGTCGCTGTTTTGAACAGCACTAGTTTGGCACATAGGAATTAGATTGTTTAGTGCATATATAAGCACTCCTATCTTTTGGCTGGCCTTCTTACAGATTGAGCTGATATGATCAGTGAAGTTTGGAGTCTAAGATTACACCTAAGAGTTCAAGCTTTCCTACTGTTTTTATTTCTTCATTGTTCATACAGATTGTATGTGTGACATTGTTTTTGTCTTTACTGTCACCAAAGTTCATAGTGTGATACTTTTTAAGATTCCCAGCTGGAAGATTGGAGTCGTACCAGCTAGTTAGTGGCATTGCGCGCAGTTTCTCTAATCTCCAAGGTAACACTAGATTGATCGTTTCCGATGTGGAACATCTGATGGTCGTCTGCGTACATAGACAAGCTTGATTTAACAAAAAAGGACAAGTCATTTTGAAATATATTCCACATCAGTGGACCCAGGGCAGGGCATCTTGTCAAGACATTAGTCAACCACAATAGTCCTTAATTCTAAACCAATAACATTTTGATAACTCAATTTCAGCAAACCATCTTATTCCTGAGCATAAGCAATTTAGTGCTTACTGGTAAATTACAATTTTTCTTACAATCTGCAGATTTCAGCCATCCTGAACATGAAGTGTGGAGGAGAGGTTCCTGTTGGATTAGTGTCACACCCAGCTCATCAACTGGATATTCCAAGGTTATTATTGATGTATGCAGTATATTTAAACTGTGCAGCAGTTTTTCATGTTACAAACTCTAGACAAAAAAAAAAAATTGTTTTTAGTTACACTTCGATAATTATTATTGTTTACTACAAACTCACTAGTTTTTATTGAATTATAAGATACGAATAATTAAATGGAATGTTTAGTTTTAAATGTTTCAAAAACGAGCAGCAGTGTTTTATCAGGGTTTAAAAACATGATGTGTAGCCGAGTGTTTTAGACCCACTAAAATATGTGCTGCTAGTTTTTTGAACGGCTTCAAAAACATTCCACAAAGAGTGTGTCCCTGTGGACTCAGAGCAATGGTTCAAATTGTGAGAGGAGAATATTAGCATACAAGAAAAACAAGCTATGCCTTATTAGTATTCTCTATTTAGAGAATAGTAACAAGGAGTAATATTATAAAGCTCATACATGCAATGTTTTATCGGCTATTAGGTGCATGAATTATTAATGAGTTTTTGAAGTTAGAATTAAAGAGAAAATTGTATTCCATGTATAGTCATTGATCAAGTAAGCCACAAAATGATATTAATTGACCACTCCCCATAGGGGCTTTTCATAGCCAATGAACACAATATCGACAGAACAGAACATTCAACAACAACTGTTAAGAATGCCAACTGGCCGGAGGCAAGCTAGTTGGCTATTTACAAGTGCAGCCAAGAAGTTGAACCAGGGACTACCAGGAACAAATTCAACCAGTGGTCAGAATGTGTCTGGAACCCGGGATCCCCAGATCTCAAAGCTTCTGGGTCTATTTAACACAGAATCGATTTTATTGTTTATTGTCGTGATGTGACATTATGCATTATTATGGGTAGCACATGTGTTTCAAGTTTGACCATTTGCCTGTAATTATCTGTTCAAAATCCAAGATATTTGGTTCATTAAAGAGATGGTCTGGAAACGAGACTGTTGTCATAGCAACATGTTAATGTTCGCAGTTTTGTGCCTTATAGGATGTACATTATTGACACTAATTTTGCATATCATTACTCCAATAGTTTGGGAGATATTCTCAATTTTTGGATTTAGTACAGTCATTTGTACAGTTTGTGACGTCATCAATAATTATTTTTGAATTAAAACTTTAATATCTCTGGAACGAGAGAAGGTCTTCCAAAATAGAAAACACCACTTTTTATCATTTTGAAAGGTGTTTAAAATAAGCAAAAGATATTTTTTACTTCATATTAGGCACTTTAAAAATAATGCTACAGTACTGTTCAAAAGTAATGAGAGCGAATTTTCGCTGGATATCAGATCCAAAATAAACTTTTTGGCATGAAAAAGCTTTTTGTTTCCATCTGGCAGTGGATTAACGAGACAGGCTGTCTGTTATATTCAAAATTTAACACTCGAGTCAAGATTAATCAAATCACCTTTCAGTATATGGAAGTCTCTTCATTAATAATTTTGTCCCCTTTTTTGTTGCAAGGGCAGAATTCCTGCAAAGCTTAAGTGATCAATCCAAAATCCTCTGCCATTGCTTACATGTATGTTCTTTTCAGAATTTTGTGCATGCATACCTCCAGGATTTATTGCGTCTCAGTTCCCTGATATGTTGCATTAAGGCTAAGCTAGTAACAGAATGGCATTATCCAGTGATCATGTTTTAATACATGATGTATAGGAATGCAGTTTATAGACCGAATGCATAAATGGCGGCCAAAAAAATATTCTTTTGTTATGTGCTAATTAGCCTCACTAGCCTCGTTTGCATGGACAAAATACAAAAGAAATATTGCTTGAGAGCGAGGCTAGTGAGTCTAATTAGCACATACATGTAAACAAAAGAATATTTTTTTGGCCGCCATTTATGCATTCGGTCTATTGTTTCTTATAATTTTGGCCACCATTAAGTAAATGGTTGTAAAGTTGATTCCTTCTTTCCGCATGTTTTCAAATGTAGCCATTGTTTGATCTCATCAAATGTGGCCGTAACTCCTGGGATTGGATGAGAAACCATTAAGTATGACTGTTACTGAAGCATGACATTTAGCAATGAAAGTAGTTCCTAAACTCAAAAAGTTATAGTTTACTAGAAAGAAATCTCAATTTCTGCCCCTTGCTCACTTTTAGTTCAACTCTTTCTCAGATTTCATGATAATGGCAATAAAGCTGTGAATTCAACGGAAAATGAAGAACTTGGTAAGATAAGGTTATTGTGTATTCATTTCAGCTTCATAATTCCAAACCAAAGAATACAAAAAGCAACTTAAAAGCTTTAAGGTTTTGGTGATTACACTAATGTAAAAAAAAGTTAAATTTGCATTGTAAAAACACATAGACATGGATAACCTCCTACCAACCGAAAGCCTAATTATAGCTTTTTTAAATTTTCTCAATCAGTCTGGCAGTTCTTCAATTATTTTGTAACTTTAAAGGACCGACATGTGCAACCGTGAGATGGCATTGTGAGCTAAACCAAACTTGCATAGTGGCAGAACCTAACCATGAATTTTTATTCAAGTGGAGTATTTTACTTGAGAATGTGAAATTCTAGTGAGAGGTTCATTTTAAACATTTTCTTAGTTGAACACCAGTTTGAGATAACTGTTGAAGACATCAGAGGCTTGTCAGTATTTGGCAGCACTTTGTGGGGTGAAACAGATTGTTTTGTACAGTACCACTTTCCATTCCAAAGACTCCAGCAGCAGCATTCCTCTCAAACTACAGGTCAAGGTATGCTCTTACATCAAACAAATATTTAGATCCTTAATCCATCCTAAAATCCTTGCATTGTTTATGGTCACAAGTGCAATATATGCATTAAGGTTGTGGAGGAGCTATGAATAAAAGCACAGGATTCTGAGCACTTAGTCAACAGATTTGAGGCAGATAATTATTTTTCTTCTGATGGGTGCCTTTGCAATTTGCAGCAATTTTTTATCATTCCTGTAGTATTAAATTGTTATGCTTGTGAAGTACAGATTCCTTTGTACTGTAATTCATCCATGTAATACTTTTATGAAAGATTGAAAGCAATGCTCTCACTTATCAGCGGACAATTTAAAGTGCCTATCACCTCAATTCACTTTTCCACTTCATTTATTCTCCGAAGTCGTCCCAAATACATCATGTTGTTTTTAGATTGAAATTTCCCTTTTTTATTGGCCTTGAAAGATGAGAAAAGTGGTCATACTTTGATCAATAACCTAGCAATGAAGGGTAATGGGTTCGGTACTGGGTTGACGTAACAAAGTAATCTGCATCGCTATTTTCAACGAACTATCTCAATGCAAATTAATTTGTGACGTCAACCTGGTATGGCACCCATTCATTCCCCTTCATTGCTTGGTTATGGATCAAAGTATGACTACTTTTCCCGTCTTTCAAAGCCAATAAAAAAGTGAAATTTGAATCAAAAGGTTCTGAAAGCAACGCGATGTATTTGGGATGATTTTGGAGAATAGATAAAGTGGAAAAGTGTGTTGAGGTGATAGGACACCTGAAAAATCCTGCAGCTTCAGTGGGATTCAAACCCATGACCTCTGTGATGCCGGTGCAATGCTTTACCAACTGAGCTATGAAGCAACTCAGTTGGACGCACGTCAATAATATTTGTTGGGCTTATGTGTGATGGAAAGAAATTTGAATCCTGTTGATGTTTTCTGAATTATTATAATAATTGCTTAAATTGTCGTGATTGGTGCAAGCATTACTTCCAATCCAAATAAACATTTCTTTCCTTCAATAATACTTTTGTTGTTGTTGCACTTCCCATCTTTTTTTAGATGAAGTTTTAAAGCTTCAGCCTCATCGTACTCACACTACCTTGTGCGTGCCAGATCCATCCTTCCATGATGTGGCAAGACATGCATTCAAGCTTCCTCTAGGATTTCCAGTCCAAAAACACTTATTGGCAGCCTTCACTGGCTCATGGGTTTCAGCCCCATCTGTATTAGGCTCAGGTGGAGTTCCTTTTGAACTATGGAGACGATTCTACTACCCAAACATCAGAGATCAGATGGTTGCTAAGGTTGGAAACAAGAAACTAATACAAATGTATAGTTAAAGTGGTACTATCATCAAAAAAGCATTTCCTTTTTTTCTTCAGATTTTGAGTGTAAGTCTTGGATTTCATGGTCCGCCAGTACTCGTGTTCAAACTGACCCATTGGACCTCAGAGGCTTGGATCTAGAGAAATGATGATGTCAATTACTCACTAGCTTAAAATCTCAGCGTGTAAACGCAATTTATTATACATGCAAAACAGGGGTTTAAAGTCTGAAAGCCCAAAACTCCTATGCTGCATATTAATTCAGCTGCGTACACACGCCTTGCATTTTTAAACTAGTGAGTCTTTGACATCATTTTCTCCTCGACCCAGCCATCTCAAGATTTTAAAGTTTGTAATGGCAGACCAATAAATGGGAAAAACCCACTTAAAATAAACAGATGTCTTTTTAAAATCAGATCTTAAAACTTGGGTCAGTTAGTGATTAGTTAAGTAAACATAGTTTGAAATCCAAAGAAAAAAAAATGAATTGTTTTTTTTGGTCGTAGTACCACTTTAAGATGTGTTCATGATTTAGTTGTGCTTGTAGCCTGTGTTTAATTTGTGGATCCAGAAAGAAAGAATTGCCACTACTTGGAGTGAGAAGATGGCTTTGCATTATTTTCATAATTTATAACAAGTCAAAAGGGTCTCAGTTGTTGCAGGATGAATCTCTAATGTATCTTTCCTGACAACTGACTAGGCTAGTCTTCCTCTGGCAAAGCTGTGTGCTATGGTCACGATGCAAAGACAAGGAGAAGCCACAATCCAGTCATTTTCCTTACCACTGACAGTCCTTGCAGGTGATGAAATTAATAGCTTGCGGCAGTCTGACAGAGTGCCTGACACTGGATTACTTGATGTTACCTTGAAGTATCAGCATGTCAGATCAGATCAGCTGAAAAAAGAATACCAGAAAGAAGAAATTGACCATGTGTGTTTGTCATTGAAGGTTGTACAAGCATGTGGACTCAAGGTGCTGTGCACTTTGTCCTTTAAATACACCTCTATGGGGGTTGAACAGATATGTGTGGTGTCATGAAATAATGAGATTATAAACTTCCGTAAAATAATAATAATTTATATAGATTTAGCCAAGCCTAAAAGCAGAGCTCCTGTGTTGTTTATTCTTAGGGAACTGGTCAAAACTACAATACTCAAACAGGAACCACCTTTGGGGTAGGGGGTTTCTCTAAGACACCACCTATCTTCGAACCTGTCACATGAACATTACCGACATTTTATTGGCTTTTAAATTTGAGTTGACACAGGAATATTCAGCTAGCAAGAGTCGGCATTACTAGGCAAACAAGAAAAGTGAGCTTTGAATCTCACTGTAATTTTTTACTGCTGGATAGAGGGGTGGCTGTGCAATATAGACACCATCTTTTGATGTTAAGCAAGGAGGGTGCAGGCAGACACCACGCACCATCTATTTTGTGGTTTGGTGGGTCCTGTTCGAGTGTAGTAGAATTGACCACTTCCCTTACAATAAGTTAACCTGACTCCAGCCTGTAATCCAATTGAAAACCAGTACCTGGTCAGCAGTCAACTTAAGAAAAAAAAACAGCTGACCTTGATGAGCTTTAAACATGAGCCCACAATGTGGTAGTGTGATATTGGTCAGCAGATACCTTGTTTTGACAGGTGTCAATTAACCATAGCATGGATGTCCAATATCAAATATATTCCCTCCAAAAAACATGGGTTATACCACAGTTTCACATTGGTGTACATGAAGGGGTGGACATACATCAAAATTTTCTTGCACAGTGGGGTTACCATATTTTTTTACCCATGGTGTTCTGCATGCACGCACCTTTGGCGCGTGGAGCTCCACTATAACTTGTATACCGGTAAATAAATTTTAGGTCAAGAATTGCTGCGGTAAATGGGTTACTTTGTTTCAATGTCGTTGGAAAGTGCAGCTTAAGATTATCAACAGACAGCAAGGGCTTGTTGCCTTTTGATGTTAGCATAGGCAACTTAAGTTCGCATCACTAGAGAGCGTGTAATTGTTAAGTACAAGTGGGAAGATGACCTTTGAGTGCAAGCGGTAGTGGGTTACAGGCAGCTGTTGTTACCGCTTATGAGCAACGCTGTGGGGATGGGGTAAGTGTTGTACATGAAATGACTGTATCTCATTGGGTGGAGTTAATTTGACTCAGACCCAAGCTCAGTGACCATTTTTAAAATCATCAGCTATCGTGGAATCGGAAGCAGAAAATGCTCATTTCCAGCCAAGGGCATGTGGATTTTTGACGACGAAACATTCACCGAGGTTCGCAAATGATGGGGCTTTAGCTTTGCGCGAAAAAATCGCGGCTGGGATGGATTTTTAAGGCGCAAACCGCCTCTGAGCTGACTACGCAAGCTTACGGTCGAAATCTTAGTGTGCTGCCTTGACTTCGTCTTTTGACAGTGATTTCATGGAATGCCCGAAATGGTAAAATAAGCACCAAAACGCACAAGAAGACACCAGAGGTGAGTCAGTTTTATTCATTTTATTGAATGAACATGAAATTGAGCGTTTTTTTAGGCTTCATAATCGACAGTATTCTATTTCTCATACAAAGTCTTGTAACACGTTTTAATTCTCAACGCCTGCCTGTAACCCAATACCGCTTGCACTCAAAGGTCATCTTCCCACTAGTAATTAATTATTACATGCTCTCTAGAGATGTGAACTTAATTGGGCTGCCTAAGATGTTAGCAGCAAAAAGGGATCTAAAGGGGCCAACATCAAAATAATATTGATCCCTTTTAAGATGTACAAAAAGATAATCAATTGAAACACATGAAAATGCTGAGACATTTTTTTCCTAAACAGGATGCTAAACAAGTAGAGATAATGATGTTGATAATAATCACCTACACTGTACCTAATATATGCTAGTGTGCAAAAGTGCTCTACTAATTGGGGAGGCAATAATCAAAAGGAAATGTTGTTTGTTTTGTTTAATGTTTATTGTAGAATTTCATTATATAATACATGTTCAATCTACGCTGCTCACAGTTAGCAAAAGCTAGTCGAGGCGAGCAGTGGTTACACATGTATAAAATAGAGAACAAGTGGAGAAAGCTATGGTATGCAGTTGTGTTTTAGAAACAATACATTGTAGAACGAACAGGTATACAAATATAACTAGTGTACAAAGTATACATTCAGCTAAAATAAGTAAATATCTAAAATCAAATCAATGCAAAGTGCAAATATGAAAAGCCAAAGTATTAAGATATTTTTGTTATTAAGACAGATAAATCAATATGGTCACTTTCTTCTGAAAGTAGGATATTGTGGATTTTAATTTTAAAATTGTTTGTGGATAGATGGTGAATTTCACGAGGTAAACTATTCTAAATTTTTACACCATTTCTCGAAAAAGATTTAATTTGTTTGTCAAGTCTTGACAGTTTATCAAAATATTCACCTCTTGAAGATGACCTTGTTTTATAATGAGTGAATGCTTGCTTTAGAAATAAATAAATTAGCAATATTAGGAGGTGAGAAGTTGTTAGATATGTCATGCATCAGAACAGCAACTGATTTAAAGTACAGAAAATCAAGAGGAAGAAAGCGAAAAGAAAGAAAGTAGGGTACAGCATGAGATTTGTAGTCACCAAAGTACATCAGGCAGAGGGCACGTTTTTGGAGAATAAGAATTTTGTTTCTATGAGTCTTGGCGGCTCAGCCCCATGCAACTATGCCATACAGTAGATAAGGCTGGATAATTATTGAGATGTACCGGTATATGTATGCAAAGGAGCTAGGGGTAGAAAATGTCTTAATCTAGCAATTATGCCAATTGTGGACAACAATTATTATTATGATATTTCCGTGAGAGAAACTCATCCATCAACACACCTAGATGTTAATTTTAACATATTTTTACGTTCTAAGGAAATATGTTTCGAATACTTTCAAGTTAACTTCATAATAATTTAGGGCGCGTTCGATTGACCCTATTCCGGAATAAGAATACGAGGAGTGATGATGAAAACGGTATGTTTGGCGCATTTCGAAGCAGCAAGGATAATAAAGATATGTTTAAAATAGCATTTTAGCAGGTGTTTGACAACTTTTAAGTGAATCTCCATAAAAACAAAGGATTTCTCACTATTCCGGAATATGGTCAATCGAATGCATCCTTAGTTTCTTTTGTCTAGTAGGTTGGAATATAAGTTAGATTTCTTGATGATTAACAGTCATAGCCATTTGGCGGTTAACCAGTCAGACGTTAGAAAATTCAGCATTAACTATGGTTTCAAGTGACTTGAGATTTCTGTCAGCATATAGCATAGTGTCATCAGCAAATAGATAGAACTTCAGTTGGTCAGCACTATTAGATATAATTATCATTTATATAAATGAAAAAGGCAGAGGTCCCAGTACCAACCCCTGACAAAATTGTTTCCTTTTTAGAAGTTTTTTTTAGCACCAATTTGTGTTGTTTGCTGCTGACAACCCAGTAAATATGAAGAAAACCAGTCATTTATTATTCCTCGCACTCCATAATGATGGAATTTACTTAGTAATAATCAGTGATCAAAGGCCTTTTGTTATAGGTCTATAAAAATCCCGCATGAGTACAATTCTCCACCCATGTTAGTTTCAATTTGATTATGTCCAAAAGAGCATGTTCAGTGGATGTTTTTTCGTGAAAACCATATTGTGAGTCATGAAGGATTATAATTGCGTTGCTCAAGAAAAGATTTAAGACGGTAGTACATCATTTTTTCAGAAAGCAATGATATTGGTCTATAATTAGATGGATCTGATTCGTCAACACTTTTATATATTGGAATTACTTTAGCATGCTTAAGTTTGGAAGGATATGAACCGTTTTCGAGTGATTTTTGTATGATAAGGATAAAGGTTGACTAATAATATGTTTAGCTGATCTCAGAATGCGAGTGGGAAAAAAATATAGTCTGTATGCCTTATTTATTGGAGTGGCCATTATCTCAAGTTCTATATCAGGGGGCAAGACAGGGTTGAAAAAGAATGAACTAGCAAAGTTGAACTTTGGCAAATATTCTGTGAATTGTTTAATAGGTGGATTTGGCATCTTAGAAGCCAAATTGTATCCTATGGATGAAGAATACTTATTCATTATGCCAGGAAAGGACATTTGAGGGTGGTTATATCCTTACAGGCTTTCTTTTCTCTATACCTAAATGACTGTTGATGCCCTCCCATATCTTCTTAGTATTACTGAAATTTTCCTGAAAATACTTGTGGAAATACCATTTCTTGCTAATTCGCATCAGCATCAAATTTCATTGCGGTAGATCTTATAGGGGGCAGTTTCACCAGAACAATAAAGATTGTTTTTTCTCTTATCAATCTCCTGATGTTGGGTTTTGGTGAGAGGGAAAAACTAGATTACCGTGGTAATCTGTGTTCATATTCTTTCTGATAGGCTGCAGCCTGGGTTCATGCTAAATCTATGCCAAGCTTGTCATACCCAGCTGAGGTTGGTGTCAATTGTTATGTTGTGATCCAGTTCCCACTTGGCAAACGACGCAAGCATGTGACAAAAACTGTAGCACGCACATTCACTCCGGAGTTTTCATACAATGCTAATATATTATTACCAATATTGATGCCATCTGGTGCCACAGGAAAGGGAAAATTGAGTTTAGCAGAGCAATTGGAAGATTCTGAAATGTTGATTGAAGTTTGGTAAGTTAGCTGTCAAGTCATTGATAATTAACAATTATTCGCCGAAGGCGAAGTGATTATCGGTGAATATTCACCGAGACGAAGTCGAGGTGAATATTAACCGATAATCACTGAGCCTGAGGCGAATAATTGTTTTAGTATAAATACACAGGTGATTATTTCAAAACAAGAGAAAGAAAACACATTTCAACGCGAAATCATCTTCACTTACAGTGGCAAAAGACTACTGGCGGCCATTTTGTCCGTCTAGGTGATTATCGGCTGATAATCCGAGATAGCGAGCCAATGAGAGCGCGCGATTTTGTATAATCACCTGTGTATTTATACTAATGAAAGATATGGTGAAATGTTAACCCCTGGCCAGTAAATGACTTGTTGACTGGGGAATGCTCGGAAAAAGTGTTCTTTAAAATTTGTAAGATTCAAACCTACAACCCTCTCTGATAACTAATAATAATGATAATAATAATTATTATAATAATAATTGTACATCATACATGTATGTTGTAGCCGGTATGTATGAGTTATACGAACAGCTCCTACCAACGAAGTTTTACCAAGTTAAGAATATGAAGATATCACAGTCAAGTGACGTGTCCTGTCATATGTGTAACCATGCACCAGAAAGCTTAGCTTACGTGTTATTGAGATGCTCAGCCCTCGCCCAAAACAAGTATTTGGCAAGACAGAACAAAGCGCTGAAAATATCCTTTAAGTAACGTTCATAGGTAAGAATAAACTTTATCCTTATCTTATGTTCTTATAATGTTCAGCCTTTCGAGAATTTCGTCTAAAGCAAAACAACAACAACAAAGGCTGTAATTTTACTGTTCATGTTATGATCTTAACCCTTTCACCCCCGTGGGGTTCCCCATTGACGAGTAAAATCGTCTGGCGTTAGACAGAGTAAAATCTATAAGTGGCACTCTTGGGAGTGAAAGGGTCAAACACCTTTGCAATATTCAACGTACTTGACACCACTGACTTCTGCATTTTTCTCAAAGCACGTCCATGATAATATTGTACTGGTGGACTGTACAATGTCTATCCAGGGTATCGTTCTTGTAACTCCAATCATCATGGGCCATACTTTACTGACTTCTCTTCATCTTTCTTTTCTCTTTTCTCTGAAATTTCTTTTCTCTGAAATTTGAATGAAAGCTTGTTGTCGCTTTTGTGCTTTATTATTTACGGTCATGGTTCTTTCGAAAGGATTTGATGTGAACTGTCAGAAATTTGTTTAATTGCATATGTGATTGTGTGTTTCGTTTGCACGCACGCAACTGAAATAGGAAGGGTTTCTTGCCTCTTATAGCAAATATGTTGTTTGTTTCAATAAATGTTTCGCTGGAAAAGATTTCTGTGAAATTTCCAGCTTTTGTAAATTTATCATGTTGTGTAATTTTCGAGCTTAACAAATTTGCATACATGTGTTGAAATGTGATACGGAGAGAATTTTTTTGGTAGCGCATAAGTCACGTACGAAAATAAACAGGTCTGTTGGAAGGGTGCTTGAGTTTCAACAAAATGAGCGCCAAAATCGGCAAAAAATTGTGACGCTGATGAGTACTAAATAAAGTAGCAGCTATTCCCAAAACGATGCAATTACCTGGTGATAAATACAATGTAACCTTGTCTTAGGGAGTAAATTTTTGACTTTGCAGAAACAATGGTCAACCTCCAGAGTTGGGCGATTAGATCTTTGTGTTGAATTCACACATTTCTTGTCAAACTTTTTAACACTTGAAAGAAAAAGAAAACTAACAAAAACAAAAACCCGGTATCTTGCCATCATTTGACACAGATGCTTCACTGTTTCGCGAGTAAACATGCCGCGGTAACTTGATCACAGCGCCTACATGCTAGAAAAATGCTAGAAAACCAAGACGACAGCAACAGACCTGTTTACAACAAGGAGGTCTTGCATACAGATCAGAGCAATGATGAGTTTAATAACATCGAAGAAGCGTGTAGATTTTGGAGGTACTTATGGCAAGGAGTCCATGAGAGAGATGCGTGAGCAGATGTCGACGTGAGAGCGGACTTGATCGAGGAAGTAAGAGCGGCAATGGACTTGCAAACTTGATGCAGAGAATGCAGGGAAGATCATTAGCAGAAAGGAAAACTGAAATTCTCCTGAACCAGACAGTATTACTAACTTCTGGTGGAAAAAAGTGTGCCTGTTATACGAGGGCATGGCCAAGAGTTTTCAGGCGACAGTACACCAGCTTGAGTTCTCCTTGTGGTTCATGGGGGCAAGTCCATCCTAATCCCAAGGCCAGGGGAGTTCAAGAGCAAAAACCAAAGGCCCATTATGTGTTTAAACACGCTGTACAAGTGGTATATGTCTTGCTTGAAATGTAGTGGTACCATCAATAATTGACTTATTGACCGAATGGTACTGCAGGATGCGCAACGAGGTAGACAGAACCTGAGCATGGCTACGGTTCAACAGCGAAGGTATCAAGAGATGGTAGAACTGGAAAAGTGGCAAGGGAAACTAATGAAGAACAGGTGGGATGACAGTTACTTGGACCGAGGGGTCTGTTTTGCATGGCTTCATCTTTGGAAAGCAGCACCGACACACACAGTGGAAGGGTTGCAAGAACTGTACCAGCAGTTATCTGCAGTCGATCGTGTATGACAATGGCTGTTTATGGAGACTTTATTTTCCTTCTCCAGACCGGTCTATCTTCAGCTGTTTGTTGCCAAGT
>OX421450.1:23388766-23391266 GCA_949126865.1 Montipora capitata | reverse complement strand
TCACTTTTCCCAAAATAAATGTAGGTCAATGATTGACAGGCCATCCTACTCATGCTATGGTGGCAAAGAAGTAATCACTTTTCATTTACTTATTTGAGGTGACTCTGTTTGAAATGAACATGACATTTTTAAAAGGCACTGCTCTCGACTTGGCAAAGTGCACTGTCACGTCCACCATTTTAAGAGGCTGTCCGCGTAAGAACGGGTAAGGCAAATTTCCGCACTTCACCGATTTCCTTGATCTTTTCAGTGATTGTCGACTACCCTATCCCATGTACAAATATCGCATTTACTTTGATCGATTCCATGCTTTTCATTTTTTTTAGAGGACTGTTTGCGAGGTGACCTCTGAACTCCACAATTTGCCGTCTGTAACACCTTCGATATAGCTGTAAATATCGGACACCAGCAAAGCTCTGCTTTCTATTATGGAAAGCTGATTATTTTATATATTTAAGAGTAACTCTTCTTTAATGCATCACAGGTTCAACGATCGAGTCCTACAAAATATTTACTGAGTTATGAATGTTTCAAAATACCTTACCTTGAGCCGAGAATTTTTTGAGGCGGGAGGTACCTGCGTTTGAAAGCTATTATCTCAGTTGTGGGACGTGATCTAGAGCTAAGACTACTACAGCTGGAAAGTACTTATACAAGGCTAACACATCATAGAATAAAACTGTTCCTCACCAATACACTTGGGTACAGAATAATGTTTATGATCAGAATTATGTTCTGAGCTAGTGTGCAGTAGGTTATCGCATTGAGCACGGTGAATCCTTTTTCATGACAACGTAGTGCCGTGTTCTTGGTATGGGCCGGTCGCGCAACAGTCAACAGCCGGGGGCAAAGAGGAAAAAATTATGCTATTTGCATTGATGCCATCGTAAATTTCCATGAAATACCACCTCTTGGCCGGCAATATCACGGTACGTTTAGCTTACTGTAGTTTGCGTCTTTAATTTGAACGTTTACGGCATGTCGGCGAAGGAGTCATTTGAGAAAACAGGGTGCGGTCTGGATTAGACAACCCGTGGAAAGTTAGATGGTGAGTTCGACGAGGTTGAAAGGGTTCAATCAGTACCCAACAAATGGCTTTACAACTATTAGTCATTCATCAAAAAATGAAAAATACAAAACACACACACACGCGCACAAAAACAGTTCAGTTTGCATTGGTTTTGCCTCCTTATTTCCTGACGATGTAACTTGTTGAGATTTGAATGGACTTACATGCCAGTAGTGCTCTAATTAAAGCATTTGCATTCTTGAACAAATGACATCAATAGATCTATCAGGTCCTTTTTTCTGTCTCTTGATTTAAATGGTACTTCATAATGGCGCAAGATATCCTTGAGCAGTGTCATGTTAAATTGATGCAGCTTATTTTTCTTCGCACACTCGCACAAGTTGAAGGCGTCGTATGAAAGGGGATGCTGCGGCCTCAGTTCCTCTGAGATGTGCTCCATCAGCCGCTGTCGCTCTTCTTCTTCTTCCTCTACAAAGAGTTCCTTTGAACTTTACTCACCTTCAGGTGAGGGTGCTTGTTGTCTTCTTCTGTTTGCAGACAGGCGTGAAAAAAACCCTTGCACTTGGCTTTTAGTCAACCACTCTTCTCGCTCAAATAACCTTCTGTTCTGCTCATCTCTTGCCTTCCGCATATCATTGGAAACTTGCTGAGGGTCAGCTTTTAGCCCTGACTGTTCTCCGAGGTCAAACTTTGCCGTCAGGTAGTTTTTAACTTTCTCGGGGAATCTAGTTGATCCTGCTCGTTGCTTGGTTAGAGCCCAGCCCATAATAACACAGCTCGTGGTGGGCGCCGGTTCACTTTCACTCTGGTGGACAGGATCGCAAGGTTCATCTTCAGTGATGTTGACTGTTGTGGTAAATCTCTCCACCCAATCTCTATGAATCGTATCGTTTCTGACTGTCTTTCAGCCTCAACGCAGTGATCCCCTACATCTAAATGCGCTTCAAGTTCTGAAAACAGCTGAAAACTCTTCACACACCTTGGCTCCGAACATTCAAAAATTTCAATGTCCGAATTGTCCAAATCGTGATGACGATTGCCTTCATCTGAATCACCCGCCAAAGAATCTCTGCTTTGGTATACACGTGAATTATGAAAAGGGAAAAACTCTTCCTTAACTATGAGACAGGTGTCCCCTTGTTCTTTTGTCACCAGCTGGTCGAATGAGATTTCCTTGCCATGCCCAATTCTGTAGGACTTCCACACACAAATAGTTTTCTCGTCAATCTGGACGTTGTGCAGTTTGCTGAAACCAGCTATTTTGTTCACTTCTAGGGTTAACTTCGCTTCGTCAACCTCACAAACACATGTGGAGGTACCCTTCACTGGTCGTTCAGATAGTGCACTTCTCATGTCCCCCGCTGTCAGAATGTCGTGTCCTTCGTCACAGAAACGGCGGATGCATGTTTTCATAGGGCACAAGATCCGATCACAAACGTCTTTGCCATATTGCGGTTCAGAAAAGTCATA
>OX421450.1:23358766-23383766 GCA_949126865.1 Montipora capitata | reverse complement strand
TTATTACCTTACCCTGTATTAATATACATTTCATGATGTTTGTTTTCCAAGTAATTCCCTTAGAAACTGATAAAAAACATTTAACAGAATTAGCACGGAACACGGAACTGATGAAATTTTTTTTTTTTCTTGGCAACCCTAAAAAACCTGGCCATACACATATCAATGAATTATGCCTTTCATTTACGCATAAATGAATATGTAGACGACGAGTCTCCCTTGTCTTCTCTTGTTTATTCTTCACAAACAGGCCAATTTTCGTACATGCAAGATCTTGAAGGTTGAACGGCATTTAGGATGAAGTAATTGACTTATCTATATAAATATTTTCTCAAGAGAAGGATGTTTCTCAAACTTGCGATCAAAAAAATAGTTGGAACGGCGGTTCCTTTTATGTCAAAATGGCGCCGAATAATTGTGAAAATAACGAACCCTTTTACGGCGCCCGCAAGCGAGTGCCCAAAAGTTTTATTCTATGATGTGTTAGCCTTGTATAGGTACTTTCCAGCTGTAGTAGTCTTGCATGGCTCTAGATCACGTCCCACATCTGAGAAAATAGCTTTCAAACGCAGGTACCTCCCGCCTCAAAAAATTCTCGGCTCAAGATAAGGTATTTTGAAACATTCATAACTCAGTAAATATTTTGTAGGACTCGATCGTTGAACCTGTGATGCATTAAAGAAGAGTTACTCTTAAATATATAAAATAATCAGCTTTCCATAATAGAAAGCAGAGCTTTGCTGGTGTCCGATATTTACAGCTAGATCGAAGGTGTTACAGATGGCAAATTGTGGAGTTCAGAGGTCACCTCGGAAACAGTCCTCTAAAAAAATGAAAAGCATGGAATCGATCAAAGTAAATGCGATATTTGTACATGGGATAGGGTAGTCGACAATCACTGAAAATATCAAGGAGATCGGTGAAGTGCGGAAATTTGCCGTTCTTAAGCGGACAGCCTCTTAAGTGTTTAGTCCATGAAATCATTTGACCTTTAAAGACCAGCTTTTTGGCTTTAATTAACTATCATTTCGACTCCTGCCCTTTTCATTAATTCTTGAAGGAATTTTCATCATGTTATTTGCTCTACAAGTTAATATCATTGAAACACTTGAAACAAGACATACTAATACATGTATGGAAGTTTAAGCTTGCCTTCTTTTTAACCAGATAAACGAGTAAAATTCATGATAACATGGCCAAGAGCGTTTAAATGTTAAAGCAAGCACTTATTGTGTTTGTTTTTCAACGGAACTGTAAATGCTAACAAGAAAGTTGTATTCCCAATTTAAGACCAAACCCAAAATTTTCAGGCAATCAGACAAAAGTAGTTGGGAAAGTTATGAAAACGGCATCAGAGCTGTACTTCAACCTGCCTCTGTTGAAGCGCAAAAGAAATAGTTTCACCTTCTTTTATATTGCCCCCTCCCCCCTATTCAATGTTGGAAGATAACACAACAATTTCCCACTAAAACCATTCAGGTTCGCACAACATTGAATAGGGGGGAGGGGAGAGAGGCAATGAAGACGTCAATGCTGACCTTCCCAAGGGTTTTGTCCATGATTGTAGGTTGATAATTCCTTGTAGCAACAAAATTTTCCGGGAGTTTTATTTTGCGGATTGGCAATTTTTTACTGAGGTTTGCGGAAACAAAATTTTTTGTGGTTCAAGAAGACCAAAATTTCTGCTGGTACCGGTAACTTATTTTTGTGATTGCCTGTTCAAACAGCAGAGAAGCATCACATTTATTTTCAACTTCTATTGTATGGTATGTTGAGTTACAGTTCATGTTACATGTTATATGCCATATTTTAATAGAGACATAGGTATCACTGCAAAAAGTAACTGAGCAACAACAAAACAAAACAAAAAGCCTTTTCCTACCATGCAAAAAAAAAAGCAAACCAGTTTTGTTAAATAAATACATTATTTGCTGTTTCGTTCAGATAATCCATTTGTGCCAATCTAATGTACTGAAAATTGCTGTGTACACTTGACTTTTTCTGTCCTTTATGTAATGTTTTGTTTGCAATACAGACTACCATATATGTATGTCTTTAAGATTGGGTTGGTCCAGTGTGAATTATTGTCCAAGTGGCACAAGCCTATGGAAAGCGGAGTTTTTAAATTGACTAAGGGGAGTTAATTTTTTCAGCATTTTATTTTGCAGGTTTTTTATTCTGCAGGAACTAATTTTTGCGGATTGGGTTAATCTGCAAAATTAAAATCCACACAATTCTCCCGCTACACGGTATAATGTTAAGCTACTCAAAGCTGCTTTGAAATTGCTAGAAATGACGAGTTTCTGCTGACCAAGTCCATTAGAGGTATAAAAAAAATCCCTTTGCAGTAGGAGAACCAGAAGTTACAGATTGGCTTGAGTTATATGATGCAGCACCATCTTGTCAATGAAGGGCCAAGGGATCAATACAGAAATCTCTAGTGATCGAATAGTAAATAACAAATACCATTGATTTCTTACCAAACAGAGAAATTTCTAGAACATTTTGGTTAGTGCTTAACAACCATTTAAAAATTTAAACCCTGGCCAGTGATCTGATTGATTTCTCTTCTGCACATTACAGAATGATATGATATACTGTACCTATTGCATGTGCTAGCTACAGTTGTATCAAGCTTTTATCAACTCTTTCGCTTTTAATTTCTGGCTTTGGGCAAACTAACATATATGTGTCATTATTTGAAGTGAGAGTTTTAATTAATCTTCATTAATAATGAATCTAATATGACAGGAATCAAGGGCTGGTATCCTATAAACATGCCTAGTGACAGTGAGGTGCATGGTGCAACCACTCCTTTTGGTACTGGAAAGGCTGTAGGAGGATTGGAATTAAGCCTTCAATTCTCTGAAGCACAGGACAGAAATCACGTTCTTCATGTTTCCAGGGGAGTCGGTTGGTCACCAAGGTCTGTATTGGAGTGTGATGAAACTGACTGGCTTGGTAAAGAGGAAATGCCAGAAGATACAAACTTGGAAATTGGCTTGAAAATCAGCAAGGCTTGGATTCCTACATCACAACTACACTCCTTTTCGTCTGGAACACAGAGAGCAGATAGAGGTGTCATGGCATATGCAAGATACAAACTTTATAACAAAGGTTGGGGGTCTTTCCATAACATTTGGTTTAAACTTGGTGAAATGTTTCTTATGTGGAAGACTCTATATTATACATGTACATGTATATGCTTATATTGCTTTGATATACATGTAAGCTTCTGCACAGGCTATTTATTGGGCGATTTGAAATCCTGTTTTTGTTTGGCTATAGTAAGTATATGTTACAGTATCAAAAGTTCGTTTTTGTGGTGCTGATCATCTAATTAATCAATCATTTTGTCTTTTCTAAAGCTCCAATATGCTCAAGGATGGCTCATGTAATTGGTTCTAGTGATGGCCAAATGATTTGTGAGCTAAAACATTCAAAAGATACTACATTACCAGCTTCACCCTCACTAACATGGCATATGAAAGAAGAGGACTTAGAGATCCAGTTATGGCTTAGTCATAGGGGACTGCATGATGAAAGTGCAGCAAGAAAAAGGGACAGGTTACTGGGGTCAGCATTTGTGGATCTTTCATCATTGGTGATCAATGATCACAGAAACTACCGGCAAATCAGGTCTGTAACACTGTTGTCTTCTTCCAGTCCACTATATTTTTCAAAATGTTATGTAACTTTCCATTGAAAACATTAGAGTGGAATGTACGTCTCTTACAACAATCCATTTTTAAAAAATAGTAATTTATTATTTGTATTTGTTGTAGTTGAATGAAATTAAGGTTAAAAGGATTTCAACCTAGTTTGATTTTTTGCTTAGTCTTGTCTCCTGACATTGTTTGTTCATGATTAAGGTTACTGCTAACCTTTTGGGGTGCCTTCAGGGAAATCTTTCGTAAGGGCATTACTTTCAGTAAAACTCCAGCAAACTATATATCACTAGAAAGGTAATAAAATGAAGAATCCGAATATAAACATACTAAATTTATTATGGCTTCTACAGTGCATGGTAAGCTTCAAACTCAAAACCATACATGTTCACTTTGCTGAATTACCCGCCTTTGCATTATCATGCACAACCAAACAAACTGGGCTTTTAGGATCTTCCTATTGGTTTTTGAAAAAATTAACTTTGAAGTTGACCAATAGAAAGTTTTCCGTTTTGCGATACGCAGAGACGCGTCAAAGTAAAAGTGTTTGGAAATTTTCTAAAGTCCGACACACTTTCATGCACAAATATCTGACGATCATTTTGGCCAAATTTCGTAAAAATCCGACACATCTGCATACCCTATAAATTCATTTGAAGAGGAGCTATTCCTGGAAAAATAAACCCAGAGTTTTCGGGCAGAAAAGATTTTACACGTTTTCACACCTTGTCAATGCGGATGTGAATAAGGTCATGCCGCTATGATGCTGCCGACCCGTGAAAATTGACGTAAGGCCCCCTGAAGAGGGTTTGTGACCAAACGGTTTTGAATTCGCGGGAAAAGGCATTCAGCACTGCATCATTAGCCACAGCCATTGATAATGGGAAAAGCAAAAGTCAGGCGCAAGTAAATCGACGGCAAAAGGCAGGAGAATATTCTCTTGCAAAGGGGCAACTGGGAAAAGGAAAAGGACAGAACAAGTATCATGGAAATGCATTCTAGATCTGTAGAAGAAACGAAGCGTGTGACGATCAATGCAATAAATTCTCTCGAGTAGGATTATTATTTATAACATACTGCCCAAGGCATATTTCTTCGGTGTTCTTTCATCTGAGAGCTGCTGTGTAAAATTCCCACTTTAGGTATGATGACGATTTCTTTGCACGAAATCTAGAAACAGGCAAAAGTGACAGGGTGAAGCGTGGAAAAACAAATGAATGAAGGGGTAGTTTCTAAAGAAACTGTGGTGCTGCGTCGGTGGGGAAGTAGTATACAAAAATTTGGTTTTATCAACGGAGTTGATAATGTAAATTGGCCACCGTACAGAGATTCTAAAAGCTGACGTTTCGAGCGTTAGCCCTTCGTCAGAGCGATTCTGACGAAGGGCTAACGCTCGAAACGTCAGCTTTTAGAATCTCTGTACGGTGGCCAATTTACATTATCAACTCCGTTGATAAAACCAAATTTTTGAAGCGTGGAAAGCCGCCTCCTCCTCGCCTTGCACTTACCGAAAACTGTTAAAGTGCCCCTATGACCAAAAAATCAATTCATATTTTTCTTTGCATTTCAAAACTATGTTAACAAAACACTAAGTGACCCACGTTTTAAGCCTTGATTTCAAAAAGACACCTCTTTATTTTAACTGTAATTTTCCTATTTAGTGGTCCGCCATTACTAACATTATGTTCTTGAGAGAGCTGGATCGAGGAGAAAATGACGTCAAAGGCTCACTAGTTTAAGAATGCAATACGTGTGTATGCCGCAGAATTAATATGCAGCATGGGAGTTTTGGGCTTTCAGACTTTTAAACTCACGCTTTGCATAATTATATAATAAGCTGCGTTCACACGCTGAAATTTTAAGCTAGTGAGCCTCTGATGTCACTTTTCCCTGGATCCAACCGCCTGAGGTCCATTCGGTCAGTTTTGAACGTGAGTAATGGCGGACCGTGAAATCCAAAACTTACACTCAAAGTAAACTGCCTTTGGATGAAAATCAAAGCTCAAAATTTTGCCAGGGGCACTTTAATTTTTCAACTGCTTGTACCAATTTCTTTTCCCGTCTCACAGGCGTTCGAAGAAGTTAAAAACTCCGACTGGTTATACCATGAGCCCTTGTCGCTAGCAGCGAGCTGAGTTTTCTTTGTTTAATTCCCCGCTGGAATCTTTCTTTTTTTTAGGCTCAGTCTTTTTCTTACTTTTTACCCAGGGAAAATTTTCCTGTTTCAACTTCTCTCCTCATTTTGTGCGTTTTATGACCTATTAAGGAAGATATCGCCTCTCATATTCCTTTAACACAACCACATCGACTACAAATAAATGGCAAACTCAACATGCAATGAAGTGAAGATACCCGGATGTATTCCCATGTCAAATTGCACGGGAGGTCTAAGGTGTTGACGAGTGTTGACATCTCAAAACACCTTAGGGGATTAACATTTTAGTCACGCAAAAGACCAAATTTGCAATGACTCCGTAAGGAGAAAGCATTTTCAAATAATTTCTTTTTCAATTAGAAGAAAAGAAATATAATGAGCTATCTTATCATGGTAGCTTTTCAAAATTTTGCAAAATTCGAGACTGAAAAGGTTAGAAGTAACCTTAATAGGCTTAAAAACAAAGGAAAATTTGAATCAAACTATGTTGAAATCATTTTAACAGGAATTTCAGTTTGAACTACAACTTATTCTCAAGGCAATGAAGACTTGGTTTACCAGTTTACCAGTTTCAGCACTTAGACAGCTTCAATTTTCCTGCTGTCTGTTTTGCTGTTATGTGGTCTCATCAATCAGTAGTCCATTCAGAAGATTATGCCAAGCTGACCACATTGCTGAAGGAAAGGTCAGACCACAACCCTGGGAACTCCATGCCCTACTCTTTTCGACAAGTGGGTGGGATCTTTAATGCCCCACAGACTTTATTAACATGGGAAGTATAACATCAAACACATTCAAGACGGTTGACAACTACAAGTGTGGTTATTCCATGTGCTCAGTCACGTGACATACAATACAATAATCTCTAGGGACAGGATAGTAAGCTTTATGTCACATCCTACCCTTCCTGGAAAGAAACAACACTTTGAAACGAATAACAATTTGAAACAAAATAAATGTGATGTCCCTGGATTAATTAAAGAAACAAATGAAATAAAATGTCATAGTCCGTTGCTTGAAGACAAATAAACAATCTCGATCAACCTGAAGTTCTACAGATCAAGCTGCTTTGGAGCTACTACATTTCTGCCACTTCGGGTGACATATGTATCCCTAATGTTCTCCTTTGCTGTTTCTGGCTGCACATGTTACTCTTGTGCTGGGATATTTGGCAACGTAAAGGGGATTGTAGGTTGGTTTGACTTAGCATCCCTCGGGGAATCCTTGCTCTGGACTTCATTTTGGTCTGCTCTGAGAGACACATCTGTGTCCTCCTTGTCCTGGAAGGTATTTCTGTGTTCAGGTGCAGGGTAGACTCTAAGATGTTGCCTGTTGCAGCGATACTTGGAACCATCTTCAGCCTGGACCACATATGATCTGGTTTTGTTTGATAGTCCAACAAGGCTAGGTACTTGTCATCATTTTTGCGCTACAACTTCTTTACAGTCAATCTGCACTGCTCTTTCCACTTCTCCGTTGGCTTTTGGGTAATGTGGTGACGTGGTGGTGTGTTTAAAGCCATAATCTTTAGCAAATTCCTGGAACTCACCACTGCTGCACTCAGGGCCGTTATCCGATGCCACTTCTGCTGGGATCCCATGCACACCAAACAGCCTTTTCAACTCCTCCACTACAGCTCCAGTTCTTACTGATTCCATGGGTGTAACTTCTATAAATTTGCTATAATAGCATACAGGGAGTAAATAATTTTTTCCATAAAACTCAAATAAGTCTGTTGCTATCTTTTTCCAAGGGAGTGATGGTGGTACGGAGGGCCTCTTTGGCTCTGAGGGCTGTATATTGGCGTAGTTGGCATAAACGCTGCAATTGGTGACCATTTCCTCAATTTCCACTGACATTCCAAGCCAAAATAGTACCTCTCTGGCTCTTTGTCTGCATTTGACTATGCCTAAGTGGTCTTGTGGATCTGACGTAGCATTTCAGGCTGTAGAATTTTTGGGATAATTAAACATGTTCCTTTGAAAAGGAGACCATCTGCTTTCCCAACTTCATCTCGGTATGTCCAGTAGCTAGGGACTTGCCTCCACCGGAACTTGCAGTCTTGACTCTGGCTATCCATTTTTCACCATAGAGAGAAGTGCTTGGAGTTCTGGGTCTCTCTTGGTCTCCTTCTGGAACTCTTCATATCGCTCGTCTGAGACTGACAGGACAATATTAATTTCTTGGATTTCTTTATATTTTATTAAATTCCAGTGTCATCACTCTGCACTGCTGCTCAGCTCAGAGTGTCAGCGAGGACTTGCTTACAACCTGGGATGTAGCGTATCTCCACATCGTACCCACGGACAGTGAGGATCATTTTCTGAAGTCTCAGTGGTACTTGAGACAAGGGTTTGGTACTGATGGGCTGGAGAGGCTTATGATCTGTCTTGACCACAACACTTCTGCTGGAGATGTACTGGTGGAATTTGCGACAACCAAAAACGACTGCTAACATTTCTGTTTCAATGGGAGCATAGCTTTTTTCAATGTCAGTGAGTGTTTGGGAGGTATGACAAACAGGTCTGTTGTCTTGCAAAAACACTTTCCCAAGCCCTTTCCCACTTGCATCACACTGGATGGTTAAAGATACACAAAGGTGAAGTCTCTTCATCTTGGCAAATGTACCACAGGGATTCCATCATTGGAAAGCTCAATGCGATAAGTGCGAGGCAAGCATCCAATCCCGTTGAACAACTCGTGGTAGTCATCCAATTCCTTTCTTCTCACTGGTGATTCGTTGTTGGTTAGCTGGTGAATTCTCTTCAGTAGGCCAAGTTTGACACAGATGTTTCCACTAAGCACTGACTCCACGTCCGGTTCCACAACAAAGAACTTAACGTCTGCAACAGTTTCTTTGCATCGTGCCGGCAACACCACTTCTCCGCAAGGTTTCAGTTTGTGTTTAGAAAAAGAAATTAACACAGTGTTCGTGGTTTTCAGTGGTTTCAGAGGTCTACCCTTCAGATTTTGGTAAGTGCTCATTGACATAACATTAGCTTTCGCACCACTATCTAGCTGGAAGCAAACTTCACTGTATCTTCTACGTCAACAAATTCGTAAATTGCTTGTCTGCTTCAACACAACTTGAACCTATTGAGTAAACAAACAGAGAGTTGTCTTTGTCTTGATCGGAGCTCTGGTCTGAGTTGCTTGCTTCTTGTATTATTGATGGACTTCCTTGTTTGCAAAGTATAATTTTGAAAAATGATTCATCTTTCCACAATATCCACACAGTTGTCTTATTTCTGGACATTTCTTACAAGTGTGTTTTGTCCCTGGATGCACTTGTTTGTGGGTTTCTTATGGTTCAATTTCGAATCCTTTGTCTTCTCGATAGGCATTTTCGTTTTCCCTTTATTTGAACGCTGTCTACGATTCCATGGTGGAAAACTTTCTTGATTCAGTGCATTTACGGTTGGATCTTCTTCACTAGATAGGTTTTTTAGACTGTTAAGATTTATTTTGTGGTTT
Organism: Montipora capitata; assembly: GCA_949126865.1. Taxonomy (NCBI): domain Eukaryota; kingdom Metazoa; phylum Cnidaria; class Anthozoa; order Scleractinia; family Acroporidae; genus Montipora; species Montipora capitata. The sequence goes on along the minus strand of OX421450.1, from coordinate 23,374,469 downwards.
CTACGGATTTCGATGGCCTTTTTGCATGTTAACGCATCTGCTTCATCCAGGCATTTCTTGCACACTTTTGGGTGTTTACAACGAAAAACAATTGTGTCAGTGACCATACGTTCCTCTTCTTGATAGCCACAATCTTTAACTAAGATCTTTAGATCAGTGACAAACGATTCGAAATCCCTGTTGTCTCCCTGGCATCTTTCGTTAAATTTCAAAGCAGCCATAATGTGGTTTTTTCGTGGTGTGCAGTAATCTTCAAATTTCTTTAACACCACAGCCAATTTCACCGCATCTTCAGGTTTTGTAAAAGTAAATAATTCCAATACATCTAATCCTTTATCGCCGACGCAGAGTTTCAAGTAGGTGACTTATACGCTTTTTTCTTTATCGTGCAGTGGACCATTAAAAATGCATTGTGCTTGTCGTTTGAAACGACGCCATTCTTGATGCAAATCTTGTGCGGTCCATGATGTCTTCGGGAGCTTGTATTTTGCCATTGCAATAGGATTTCGGTCTCTGAGAGTTGTGCTTTCTAATTCAAATCAATGTTTAGCGTGATACCTTTCCTAACGAGGGTAAAAGATCCCCTTTCTGACACCATATAACATCAAACACATTCAAGATGGTTGACAACTACAAGTGTGTTTATTCCATGTGCTCAGTCATGTGACGTACAATACAATAATCCCCTTGGGACAGGATAGTAAGCTTTATGTCACAGAAGGTATTTGTGAGACAAATACCTGAGAAGACTTGAAAGTCTTACCATTTGTGGGTGTTATTACAAAGGTAGCACTTTCTCCTCAGTTATTTTAAGACTCTGGTGGTTAGTCAAACTCACAACCTCCCACATGGCAGCCTGATTCTCAACCAACTAAGCCACCGGTGCATAGCTTATACAAATTGCCATCAAAATCATGTGATTACCTTAGTTTACAAACTACTGCCAGATTATTAAGGGCATGTTAACTGCAGAATGGTGATTTAGGTGTAGAAATACTGAACAGATACAGATTGAAGTAATCATAATGGGCACCAAGTGCTGTGAGATGGGGCCAAAGTATAAAACGTTCTGTGTAGTAGAGTCATGGCTTTGGGTCTGGTGCTAGCTTCTTACATGAAACTTTATAACTAAGGTGTCCCATTAGGTAATTATTGGATCTCATCAACGATGAGTTTTGGTGATTTTGAACTTTCTTGTACCCTTGTCTTCACACTCTTAGTTGTCTATGAATAAAGTGCTTGTTACTCAAGATTTCTTGAATGTAACAGGGTTGGACTGTTGGAATCGGGTTTCAATCAAAATAATTCAAATCATTGTTGCCAACAGAGAATCCAGTGTATTTGATCTACTTGAAATCCCAACAACAGAATGTGCATGAAAACAAAGAAACAGTGAGACAGAAAAAAATGGTAGTGATACATGTAGAAGTCACACATTAGTCAAATGATAAACTTAAGCCATCAAAGAAGTGTTTTTTCCAAGTTTGAATTGATGAACTTTTCTTTGTTCCTTTTGGTCAGTGGTCTGTATCCTTTGTTCAGATCTGGAGCAACTGAGCTGTTTGGAGCATTTGTGCATGTGCGTGCATCTGCCAAGGTGCAACTTGAGGGTGAAAGTCATATGGAGGTAAGTGTTGGAATTTTGTCAGGCTAATCTTAAAGTTTACAACTGTTTTTCTATTAAGTGAATAGTGAATAGTTTATTTGAGTAAAACATTGCAGCCAAAGGGCTGAATTGCATTATACATTAAATACAAGAGTAAATACTAATTATAGACAATTATATACAATAACAATTGAAAAAGCTGCGTTTGGCTCTATTGGTTTTAAAACTAACATCATAAGTTCGAGAACGTCTTAGATTATACTTAGACTTGTGCAAAGGTGGTAATAGTTTATGTAAACGATGAGAGATGTCCCCTTCTATTGAGTTAAAGAGTGACTGGCTTAAATGATGGTGATGCTGCTTTAATGACTATAAATTCATGGATAAAAGAGCTTCTGAGTAAGTTTGATTTGGACAAATTATTGCTAAGGCTCTCTTTTGCACCCGCTCTAAGTCTTTAACCAAGTACTCAGGAAGTGAAGAGTGAAAAACTGGTATGGCATAATCACATACAGACCTTATACACATGTGATATAAAAACTTACTAGCTCTGCCTTAGGGACACTTAAACGTTTTAGCTGCTTTAGAAATAAAGGCGTTTAGCAGGTTTTTAAACTGCTGTTGACATATGCTCGTTCCAAGTAAGATTACTGCTGATAGTTAAGCTGAGTAACTTAGCGTTATCTACAACTTTAAGGGCCTGACCGTTAACTAGTAAAGGAGGCAGATCATCACGATGTTTTGCGAAGGTTATTTGTAACTCTTTACATTAAAATTTCTTTCGTTAAGTTGGAACCTGGGGCCCGTTTCTTGAAAGTCCTGAAAACTTTTCGGCCCGAAAAGCCATTTGAGAAACTGCCAACCACTTATTTTGGAAGGCCGATCTTTTAATATGTTTTCAAGGTAACAAAAAGCAAACCAACTGTGAAGTTTGACGACTTAAATCCTCTCGGTTCTTGAGATAAAAAGAGAAACGGGCCCTTGTTCTTAATAGCCCACTCCTCAACTGAGTTCACTAGTTGTTGGGCGAAACTGATTTGACCTTTCTCTACAACTTCAGATACAGTTGTATCGTCTACATATTTCCATAGGCTTGCGCCATGAACTATTAAATCGTTGATAACGAGGATAAATAGGCAGGGACCAAGCTTTGTGCCCTGTGTCAGTAATGATCTTTTGCTTTGAAAATCTTCACCTGCAAAGTGGTACCAGACACAGGAGTAGTCACAAGGTAGTCATGTGCCTTTTCCTTTCACTTTCAAACCTTGAGCAGCATGCAAGCTCTGATGAACATGCTGATATTAGTTCCCTGATGGAGGATTGTGATGGAGATAGGGACACCATGAATTCCAGTCAAGAACACATGACTGCTAAAATCACAGAGGACAGTACAAAAGAGCAGCATCCGGTCACTGACACTACAGATGATTCATTTTCAGCTCATGTTTCTATTGACCAAGCTCTTCATCTTCCCACTGTTCCAGGAAAGGATGGTCAAAGGTATTTGGTACTATTATACTGGATTGTGTTGTAGTTTGTATTAGCCCACCCAACCATGACATACTTTCTGTACTACAAAGGATACCATCACACTTAGAACCTTGTGCCATACTATTTGTGATCAATGTGGTGTTTCCTGATCCTTGTTCAGGGTTCTGAACATTCAATTATTGCTGTAATATGTAGTCTAGACTTGAAAGCCTTGCCATTGGCAAATACCATGATAACAAAGACCTTGAGTAACCTTATGGTAGTCTATTCCATAATCAAATGACTGAGTCAGTGGAACTGCTTGCCTTAGTCAGTCACGCTAGCGAGCAGAGGGGAAAATGGTGATAGAGTGAGATGTAAGGACTACACGCTCTTCTCTAACCGACTCATTCAGAATCACCAAAACCTGCAAATCTAATTAGTGAAAATGATATGACAGAGGGTTCTGCTTTTTGATTGCTAATGATTTATAAATAAACACTCAAAACAAATACAGTAACCGCGTGGGAATATTAAATTTTATGTGCATCAATTCAATCAACTATTGGGAAAGAAAACTACTGTAATTACGTTGAATTTAATGAGTGACACTCCAAAGAAGCCCAGTAAAAGGAGAGGTAGAAAACCTAAGCAGGGAGAGGCCTCAGATTTTTTGGCGGATTTCCAATTGAATGTTGGAGTGTTTTGGCAACTATCAAGGACAAATTCTTTCTTAGAATGGACAACTCATCTATCCTTAAATAAGTGACAAGACAGAGCTACTTGTAGTTCTGCAGAAAAGAAAAATCAATTGCCGAAACCAGTTGGTTGCACAGCCATAACATATTTGCCCAATAGGAGAGCTTTGACCACAAGTTTCTGCTCTTGTTTGGGTTCAATGTTTCCCATTTGAAGGGATATATGATAAAACTCTACCATAAAAGCCATATTGTGCTTATCTTCTCCCAGGGAAAATGGCGTCACAATCTGTTATTAAGAAGTAATTAACTTGTCAAAAAAATCTGACAGCGGTCCATTGTCAATGAACAAATCCAAATTCTCCGTTGCTGGTGCAACAGGAAATTCTGAACGCATCGGTTACGGAAGAGCGTGCAGTCCCTACATCTTGCTCTATCACCATTTTCCCCTTGGCTTGCTTGCGTGGTGACTGAAGGGGGTTGTTCGACTGACTCGGAAGGGACTGCGAGCAGTGTAGATCTGGGACTAAAAATAATAATAATAATAATAATTTTATTGTAGGTTGACTCATTGATTTCTACTGGTGGACTTAGAAAATTGTTTTGTTATGAGTCATTCAAAGTCAACATTGTGCAATAACTGAACTGAACTGAAATAATATGAGAGCACTGGCCTCCCACCAATGTGGCCTTGGTTCCATTCCCAGACTCGGTGTCATATGTGGGTTCAGTTTGTTGGTTCTCTACTCTGCACCGAGAGGTTTTTCTCCGGGTACTCCGGTTTTCCCCTCTCCTCAAAAAACAAAATTGGATTTGATTTGCGTTAACTGTCCCCGACTAGTGCTCTACAGCACTAGAAGATTAGGCACTTAAATAAAGTTTCTTTCTTTCTTTCTTTCTTTCTTTAAATCTTTGTTCCAGGACAATACCCAATGTGTATGTCTCCTATCAAACACTTGCTTCTGGTGCACCATCATGCACACCAGTTGCCATGTCTTCAATCAACCCATGCTGGGAATTTCAAAAACTAGAAAGGATAAGCTACACTACACTTAAAACATGGGTGAGTTAATTATTATAATAAATTGTTGGCATTTGGGTGTTTGTTACATCAGCAATTTTCCCTGAATAACATTATTTTAATAAGGCATAAGTATCTGGTTGTTTCCTGATGGAAAAGTCTGATGGAATTTATGGTCTGGATGAGTATACATGTATCCCAGAGAAAGACTGGCAATGAACCAAGCTACCAAGAGCTTAACAAAAGTATGATGCCTTGGTGAAAGACCACAAGAGAGGGGGCCAGTCCTTCCAAACCCACGACGGCAGAATCAAGAACTCGCTGACGAGATGTAGGAACGAGAAAAAGATGCGGAAGAGCTGGCCAATCCAGTTCAAACAAAGTCAAAGACAATAAAACTCTGCAAACTAAGTTGACGGATGCCAAAAGGACCATCACCCAGCTCAAGGCTGAGGTTAGACACTTCGTCTATGCATAGCTGACAAACTGCAGCAGCAGCAGCAGCAACCACAACAGAAAGACGCCACTCCACCAGCGCCCACATTCTTGACACTATCCATTCAAGCTACCAGAGGGTGCTAAAGATCCTTAACAACTGTTGCATGGCGAATGCGTTTCGCCTAGCTGTTTGCAGCCGCAGCGCCCTCCGAGATTTCGTTGCCATTGCCAAATTAAGAATTGTTGATGAGTGCAAGCACCACCTGGGGTTGAGAGACATGGATAGTGGGTCTGTTTAGGAACTAGAAGCAGTCTTCTGGAGAAGCCTTTCGCGACACCTGCCTGTGATGGCTAGTATGTGGTGAGAGCGACAGGTGTTGCTGCTCAAATTTGGTGATCACTTTTTCGAGGAAAGCTGTCTGTCCTTTTAAACAAAGAGCTCCTTTAGGAGCCACCAATAAAGAAAATACTGCAAAAGTAGATGACCAATAAAAATAATCATGATATCAACACACCCTGAAAAATGAGAACCATGCAAAATTCAGAGGGGGATTGGGACAAAGGTAAAAGTCAAAAGTGGTGGATGGACTGGGAATCGCCAGCCATTATTTACAGGAATGGCTCTGACTACCGGTATTTAGAAAGACAACTGCTGTCCACTTTAAAATCACTGCATATTATAGTCACACGAAAGGTTACACAACCCTACGTAACCCTAAACAACACTACATTGTTAAGAAAGAGAGCACCAACACCGCAAAGCGGCAAGGACATACAGCAAAGATGGCGACACAATACGAACAACAGAATTGCGTCATGTGAGAAAATATTTATCCAATAGAAACGATCAGCTGGGCGGCATGCATTATCATAAATTAATACTTCTAACACTCCCACTTGATAAACATGATGCATGGCTAAAAAGAACTAAATGAACACATTGTGAAAAAACAAAAAATAATAATTTAAAGCTCAGGCAATGTCAATCACACCTACTAAATTTCTCAGTTTCTCAAAAGACAGTTTTCCGACTCCTTTGGTCACTAAGTCGGCAAGCTTGTCCCCAGTAGCACATCACTGATTTCATTTGAAAGAACTCTTTCGCGAACAAAATGATGACAAATGTCAAATGTGTTTTGTTCTGCTGTAGTACTTTGCATTCTTAGCCATATCAAGGGTGCCTTAATGGCTGTCTTCATAGATGGTGGTTGGGACATCCATCTGCTCACCAAAATCCTTCAATTAAACGACGTAACCACAAAGCTTCCTGGAGGACTTGACAACAGGTGACTGCTTCCTGCTTGACCAACTGATTATACTCTCAGCGATCTGAAATACGTACCGGTAGCCTGACATTGATCTACGAGTGTCGACATCTCCTGCCCAATCCGCATCACTGTAACCTACTAATTCTGGTTCACCTTCTTTGCCTGGAGAAAATTGGAGACCATACTTCAACGTTCCTTTGAGATATCTCAGAATACGCTGGATGCCCATCCAGTGATCCTTACTTGGCCCTGTCATATACTGAGAGAGAACTCCAACTGCAGCAGCAATATCTGGTCTTGTTGCTGTCGACATATAGGTTAGACATCCAATCGCTTGTTGGTAAGTCTGAACATTGAAAGGTTCGTCATCTGGTGATAAGTGTTGAAACTTCCTTCCGGGCTGAAGTGGAGTAGAGACGGGTCTACAGTTTTCCATCCCAATTTTCTTGAGGACTTTCTCTACGTAGTTAGGCTGAGTTATGATCAATGTTCTGTTCTCTCTGTTTCACTTGATTGACATACCAAGCAGGTTGTGAATCTCACCTTGGTTAATCATCTCAAATCTTTTGCATAATGCAGCTTTCTCTTCTTTAAGCAGTGTAATGTTGTTTGAGACTGGAATGATGTCATCAACATACACCCCCAAAAACACGAAACTGATTTGACCATTAGCTTCTTTCACCGACTTCACATAAATGCAGCCATCTGCATTGCTTTTGCGATAGCCAACTGATTTCAGGTATTCATCCAGAGAGGTATTCCAACAACGAGCTCACTGTTTAAGTCCATAAATGCTCTTCTTCAATTTGCAAACATGATTGGGTTTAGCAACATCAACAAATCCTTCTTGATTTCACAGTCCAATGAACCGTTCAAAAAATCAGTTTTTACATCCATTTGGTGTATCTCCAAATCTTCTGCATTAGCCAGGGCAAGTAATGATCTCACAGATGTGTACCGTGCCACTGGTGAAAACACTTCATCATAATCAACACCTTTCTTTTGTGAATATCCTTGTGCACCAAGCCTTGCTTTGAAGCGACCATCTTCGTCAGGCTTGACTTTCAAGACCAAACGAGAACCAACTACATTCTTTCCTTCAGGTGGAGGCACTAGATCCTATGTATTATTCTTTAACAAGGAATTATATTCTGATTCCATGGCTTCTCTCCATTGACTAGAATGTTCACCTTTCAACGCTTCTTGAACTGTCGTGGACTCATCAATTTATGAACTGACAAATAGCCAATCATCATCTTCAAACCTACTTGTCTTTCTTCGCTGCCTTGTTGGTCCCAGGTTTTGAACTTCTTCCATAAATTTATCTTCGTATGTTCTCTTCACTGGTTCTTCTTCATTTGGTGCTCCCACTGTTTGAAACATCTGTGGAACTGCTGATTTAATATTCTTCTCAACTGGTGGTTCAACATCCTCTGGAATAATGGGTTCTTCCTTCTTCTTTAACATCATCAGGAACTTCAGCTTCTTTATTTAAGGGATGCACTGCAACACTTTTACTTTCAGTTTCTTCATTCATGTCTGAAAAAATGTTCCTCAGCTCTGCTTGGGCTGTATCCTTTGATTCCATCTCGTCAAAATGATCAAAGTTCACTTCAAAGAATTGTACATCCCGACTCACAACAAAATTCTTCTTTTTCAGATGATACAGTTTGTATCCCTTGACACTAGGAGGATATCCGACAAAAATTGCTTTGTGGGCTTTGGCATCAAGCTTTCTGCATTGTTTGTCTTTAATATGTACATAACTCACACAGCCAAAAACTCTCAGATTGGTAATGTCTGGTTTTCTCCCAAATAAACATTCAAAAAGGGTTTCATCTTTCAATGCTGCTGTGGGGCTTCGATTGTGAACTCAAGATAAACTGCTGTGCTGCATGCTTCCGCCCAGAATTCAAGTGGTAAATTGTCTTGATAGAGCATAGATCTTGCTCCCTTTATAATAGTGCGATTCATTTGTTCAGCAACTCCATTTTGCTGTGGACTATAAGGGACAGTGAACTGGTGCAATATTCCCCTTTCTGAACAGAACTTGAAGAAATCATTGGAAGTGTACTCTCCTCCATTGTCACTTCTGAGAACTTAAACATCTTCCTCTGCGAGAATGTTCAGTTTCTTAATCTGATGACCAGTATGTTTCTCAACAGAATTGACATATTCCATGAATTTTGAAAGTACTTCACTCTTGGATTTGATGAAATAAGCAGTTGTATATCGTGAAAAATCATCTGTAAACGTAACCTTGTACCTACTACCACCTTTCAATTGCACTTGCATTGGACCACATACATCACTGTGGACAATCTCATACGGCATGGTTTCCCTGTGTTGGCTTTGTTTTGGGAAGGGCTTCTTCTGCATCTTGCCAAGAACACATGCCTTACACTCCTTTATTTGTAGTTGGGTGTCTGAATCACAGCTCATGCCATCAACCATTTCCTTCTTCACTAACTGATTGATATAGGCATAGTTCAGATGACCCAATTAACTTGCGGTGCCAAACTGCAAGCGATGGTGTACTATTTGCTGTTGAAACTTGAGCGTACTTGGTAGAATTGACTATGTATGTACAGCTTGTCACGCAATAGACTTCCAATAACAAATTCTTGGCCATTCTCCCGTACTAAACATTTATCCTTGTCAAATTGGATTTCTGCTCCCATCAGTGCAATTGCAGTTACTGAAAGTAAGTTCTTGGTCAACTTTGGTACAAACAACACTTGAAGCAAATCAAGGACAATTTCACGAGAACTGTTTAACGTAGGGAGTTTGACTCTACCTTTGCCATGTGCAAGAATTACTGTGCTGTCTCCCAGGTAAATATTTCTTGGTTCTTGGTACTGAACTTAGTTCTCTAAAATGCTTTTGTTGCTTGTCATGTGCTTTGTCGCTGCTTAGTCAATAAACCATTCATTTGACTGATTCATCATGCTTGAGATTAGTGCAACTCCTTCGAGTTCTGCCATATTTGAATTTTCTTTTCTTCTTCTTTGGTGTGTTTGTTATTCAGTGGACAGTGCTTGCAATTATGCCCATCCTGGTTACATTTAAAGCATTTGGTTCCCTTGTATCTTTCATGATCATCATGGTGAAATTGAGAAGAATCTTTACGAACTGGGTTGAAATTCTGCAAACGTGCACTGCAAACAAAACCGGATCCACCACGTGCTTGATAATTTCCTTTATTGGAACTTCTTTCTCTTCTTTGATTCACGAGGAGCACATTGCCAGACTTTTCTTTCTTGTTCTTCTCAGTCCGTTTCATATATTCTTCAATCAACAATGCTTTGATATTCTCCCAGTCTAGATCATCGGCATTTCTGGCATTTAAACTTGTCAAGAAGTTATTGACGACTCGGGTAAACTTCCCAGGGCGACTGTGGCGAATTTCTTAGAAGAAAGTTCCTCATTCATTTCCATAACTGCTCAGCAAGGGAAGTCATATGGGTTAAATATTGCAACAAATCTGAGCCTTCTTTCACACTTGCTGTGTAAAACTTATGGTTTATGCGGACAATCTGTGTGACTGATACAAACTCAAATTGCGTCTGCAAGATTTTCCATGCTTTGAGAGGGTTGGTAACCGAAAAAATGTGAACATGCAATTCTTTCTCCACATTCAGAGCAATCAGCGAATAAGCTTTGTCAGATCATAATCGAAAAGCATTCCTTACAGTTGCAGTACTGTTGCAGGATCTCCTGGGGGTATTTCTTGACCTTCCTGGGTAAATCCCCATAGACCACGCTCCATTAAAACAAGTTTTATGTTGTACTTCCATGTATGATAATTCTTCCCGTTCAACTTCTCGACTTTTACAATTTCTGACATCGTCGTCATGTGCCAAGGTAAAAAACACTTCAAATCCCTACAGTAATAACTTCACATCCTGGGCCCATAACCTGTTAAGAAAGAGAACTATCCATACAGTCAAACCGGACCTTTTAATGAGAAAACAACAACACCGCGAAGCGGAAAGGACATACAGCAAAGATGGTGACGCAATGCGAACAACAGAATTACGTCATGTGAGAAAATATTTATCCAATAGAAACAATGTATCAGGGGTTGAAAATCACAAATTTTTCAAGGCAATTATCGCCCTAAAGTTCCCGACATTCTACCGACAGATTACCAACACGGTAACAGCATATTACCTTATTACCGACAGTGGGCCAACAGATGGCCTACAGATGGCCTACAAGCAGTTATCTTTTCAGCAAACGTAAATAAGGCTGGTGGCCGACTGTCGGTGGAGGTGAGCTTTTGGTCACAATTCTCTTTGTTAGACTAAGTGATGTTTGGACAACTGTAAGCTTAGCAAAAGTTAGCTTCAAAATCCAGTTGACACTGAAGGTATCTTGACTTTGGGTTGCAAACCCCGTTGAAGTCCTGAATTTTTCAGGCTTCTTTACGCAATTGCAAAAATTGCGTTCATAACTGCAAGGATCATAGCTTGACTTGATTTCATATCCGCAGGACATATATAATCCATTTCGTATATCATTTCATCGTTGATTCATTCCTCACGGGGAACATTGGAACCCACAAATGACCAGCTCCCAACGTCAGTGGCTTCACAGCTCAGTTGGTTAGAGCGTCGCACCGGTATCGCAAGGTCACAAGTTCAAACCCTGTTGAAGTCCTGAATTTTTCAGGCTTCTTTACGCAATTGCAAAAATTGCGTTCATAACTGCCAGGATCATAGCTTCCCTTGATTTCATATCCGCAATTCATATATGATCCATTTCATATATCATTTCATCGTTTAAACACTGTTCTGTTCTCAAACAATATTAGTAATTTCTCATCCTACAGAAGCTTGTAAGTATCTCTTAATTTTATTAATTTTCCGATTTCAGTTAAATAATCCTCCTATTCAGGGTTGGTGTTTCAGTAAATAATAAAAAAATGAAAGTAGGTGCTAACAGGTCATCATGCATCCTCAACTCAGAAGGCAACAAAGTCTTGCCATTTGTAGAATGTCAATTGCAAACTAACTTGAAGGCAAAATGCTCCACTTGTTCATTTCAAGACCACCAATTGGCTGGCGTGGGCAACCGGTCAATAAAGTACACTGCTCTGTTTGGAATATGAACTACAATGTTATCAGTGTCCAAACTTGGACACAAGCTCAACTTTACTGACTTGTTCAAATAGAATTTGGTTTCTTGGATTTTGAATGCCTGTATGGTACTGACACAAGAACAGACACATCTTGGAGAGAGGACCATTGTTGACCCTAGAACTGTGAAAGATGCTGTCAAATTTCACGATCCTGGGAACTGCAGACCAGAGAAAATTCCCCTGACATATGGCCTTTGTTAAACTGCTATGAGATCTGTGCATATGCATTATAGAAAGCGGCTGGACGAAGAGGAAGCTGAGAAGAAGAAAAGGCATGCTGAAGAGAAAGTGAAAGTTGAATAGGTGGAATGAGAGCAAGAGAAGCTAAGGCAAAGGACCACACTATTGAAAGAAAAGGGAGAGAGCATAGACAGAAAGGAGCAGGTGACAATAGAAGAAATGCAAACAGCTGATGAGCTGCTGTCAGAAAGCACAGTTAAGTTACAGACTGCCCTATCGTCCGGTTTAAAGGATGATTCACAAGGTGCGACAATTGCATGTCTCATGATAGAAACAGTAAGAAACAGTAAGAGGAAAGCAAAAGGTCGTTAAATCAGAATCAGAAATTGCTGGAAAAGGCACTAAAGTCAAATTAAGGATGAACAGTTGATCATTTTATGACACATGGTGTTCACTTTGGATTTGTTGTGTTGGCTATTAATTTTGTAATATCCTTTTAAACAAAGTGATTTGTTGATATTGTTGTCACAATAAGAAATATAAAGAACAAGAACATTTAGAACCGAAATACTCCCTTTGTCATATTCATGTTCATAATTTCATTGTTAGGTTATGGGCCAAAGTGGTGAATTGGGGTAGCTGATGGGATGCAGGGAGGCTCTCTTTGTCCATCAAATTACTATTGATTCTCCTTTTTTTTCCTGTTTTTTTATAACAAAGATTCCTATTTTTCCTATTTTTTCAATCCTGAGTTTCCTATTTTCTTATTTTTCTGAATGAACATGCCACTGGACACCCTGGGATAGACCCATGCAAAACCAGCTGTGGGACAAAATTAATGACTTTTTGTTCTGTCAAGTTTTACTACATTTGGGTGATAAGACACACCTCAAATAAGAAACACATTGTGGGCAGGGGCAAGTTCAAGCAACTGCTAAGACTACATACAAAATACTTCATAAAATGTTGGGAAACTCTGTTACAAACCATGCGCATGAGCCTGCATTGTGTACTATTATACAGCAACAGTTGACAATCAAGAAATGAAGACTGTTAAGCTCATCCAGTTAACTTGGTTAATAATCTTTATTGTTATGTAACCAAAACACCTCCAAGACGGCTTCAATACCTGGTTGGAATAAAGTTTGGCAAATTCTTATGTTCCATTTCAATGAAGTTATGCGTATAAAAATTTTTCCAGCCATTTGTTCACTGTTTTCAAAGGTGGTTAAAAGAGGGTTGAAACCTGCACACAGCAACACACAGCCTGGTCTTTTTTAAAGTTCCATTGGAAAATGACAAGTTAATGAATAAATTATTTTTAAAAGATCAAGTGAAATCAAAAAGTGAATTGGAAAAAAATAATAAAGAAATAAATCATATGCATGCACAGACTATTTGCAGCATGGTCCATTTGAAATACTAATGCCAGTGATATATTATTGTTATTTTAATAATTATTAATAGTTCTCTTGATGACAGTCATAAATGTCATTTCCATAATAATGTCTTGTTCTCATTTTAAGGATCTTGTTTTCAAGTTATGGCACACCCCACATGATACAGGTAAATATACATACAGATTGCATTTGAATACTGGTAATGTATAAATTAACTGGGTGTCACTAACATTTTTCATAAGCAGTTAGTGAAGGTGAAATAGCTGGCTGTGATCACAGCACCATCCCTAACAAAAGAGTTGGGTTGTAGGCTAAACAGATGGTAGTAAGAGGTCCTATAGGCTATGGTAAACCACTGGCAACCAGCTTTAAATATTATGTTAATAGTATGCTTAAGAAATACAATGACTTCCACCTAATGAGACACTCTGTTCATACAGTAGATGTACTCACAAAGGCACAAAAGTCCGGTGAAGATAGCTCATCTGAAGACCGTTTAATAGGGTTTGTATCATTTGACCTGTCACCATTGTTGGCTGGTATGAGGCAACTGATTGGATGGTACAATGTTATGGATTTTTATGGAGACTGCAAGGGACAGATCAAGGTTAGTTTATGTAGTGATGACTCAGTGGAGAGAGCATTGGTTACATTTTAGCTCTTATTATTATCACCTCATTGGAGCCTTGACCCTAAACATGAGATGCAATTAGGAACTTGACTATGATAGTGCTGGGACCTGACACATGTATCTTGGTTTTGGTAAGGTATTTGCACCAACAACCTGAATCAGCATTCCTTTTTCTATTGAGAAAACAAGTGCAAATTTAAAATGTGCTAATTTTGTCTTAACTCCTCTCAAGGAATCATTGAGTAACATTTATTTATCAGGTGTACATGTACCATTTTTGGCACCCAGCAGTGCACTTGAACATTGTGATGTAAAATTTAAATTACTATGATCAGGAGGGTATTGCTGCATGAATGCCTAAGTGAGGAATGCCCAAGTAACAGTGTATGCAATGATTTTAAGTGAATAGCAGTGACCAGGCATGACATATTGCAACCTTTTAGAACTTTTGCTTTCAGCAATGATATCAATGCGAACACACTTTAAAACATACATATACATCCATATATTTTCCAGCTTAGCTATAGTTGCTCATCAATGATGTGGTCAATTTTGATATACAGTCCTTACTTGGAAACAAGTTGCTCTAATAGTTTCAAGTTTTGCTAATTGGTTTCCAGCTTGGTGTGTCTCCTGTTATTCCTGTGTCACCACTGCGCTGTTCAACTGCTTCAAGAACAGGATACCTCCCCTCTTCAAAGCGAGATCTTCAAGTGAGTAGCAGTAGTATTGCCAGTAGTATTGCCTTTTTCCTCTTTTAGCGCAAGAATTTGTTAGGTCTTAAAAACGTATGAGAATAACTTAGCAGTTGGTGAATAATGCAGTGCAGTGTGTGTGAAATGGATCCATGGAAGATGTATGAAAGTAAAGAGGGTGACCTCTAGGTTGGGGAGAGATTTTGTGTGTGGAAGATGCAAGAAGCAGCTGATGGATAAGTGGAACCGGTGGAGGAGTTGTGTGAATAGGTGGAAACGGTGAGAGGTTTATGTTATTTGGGGGATAGGGTGAATGCAAGTGGTGGCTGCGAGGCAGCTGTGATAGCAAGAGCAAGAATTGGATGGGTCAAGTTCAGTGAATGTGGAGAGTTGCTAAACTCAAAAAGGTTCTTGCTGAAGGTGAATGGTTTATCGGAGTTGTGTAAGAGTGGTGATGTTACCGTATATGGGAGTGAGACATGGTGTCTGAGGGAAAATGAGATAGCAATTTTGAGAAGGACTGAGAGAGCAATGGTGAGAGCAATGTGTGGTGTAAAACTGATGGAGAAAAAGAGGACAGAGGACCTGATGGAGATGTTGGGATTGAAGGAAACAGTGGTTCAGATGGCAAAGGCAAATGGAGTGAGATGGTACGGGCATGTGTTGAGGAGGGATGATGGGCATGTTCTGAGAAAAAGCATTAGAGTTCGAAGTGAAGGGCAAGAGGAAGCGAGGACGACCAAAGAAGACGTGGAAGATGCAAGTGGAGAAGGAGAGCATTGGTTTGGAGAAAAAGGATGCCATGAATCGAGCGAGATGGAGAGCGGGAGTTAGAAAGATTGCTGACAAAGTGGGGTAAATCCGGCCACCCTCGTTTACGGGGATAAACCCGGATCACAGTTGGATAGATGATGATGATGATGATGATGATGTGTTGCATTTTTGAGAAGCCACATCATCATAGTTTTGTGACTACAGTGACTGGAATCTACCAGTCAACTTCTTCACTGTCCAACTGCATGGATAGCTGTCGTCTAAAAGCAAAATTGTCTCCAGCCAAATAATCTTAAATTTACACTATCATACTAGAGGAATTCAGAATGGATGTGTTTCTCTTTAGGGTACATCATATAACACATCCTCAGTCAACAGT
>OX421450.1:23348766-23351266 GCA_949126865.1 Montipora capitata | reverse complement strand
TTTCTGTGAACATGCAAAAAAAAAAATGTAACAGCTACGTATTGTAAAAGCAATAGCACAAAGGATCTAATTAGTTATTAAAGTTATTGTTATCTTCATGCAAACACAGTTGAATGGGACACTTAGTTTCTATGTTACATATATCCTGCTACATCATTGTTACACAAGGAATAATAATGATCGTTCTGATTAACACAATTTTCTTGCCACTATGCAAACAGAAATTATATATAATAGCCATATTTTGCATAGGCAGTAGTTCCGTTTTGTTAGTTGTACAATATTTCTACCAATTTTTCAATTAAATAACACTAGATATAGTAATATCGTCACTAAACTATATCCCATAATAAACTTATTTGTAAACAACTGCGACTTCGTCGATTTTCCATACTCTGTTCATTGCAAACATCCTATTGCCTTTTCCGCCTTGCCTTTTCTAGCCTGGATTTCAGACTATTACTTCGACTCATTTTCCCCCTGAGAGAGTAAAAACAACTCAAAGTAATCGCCTCAACTTCAGGCTACACCTTCTCTGATCTGAGTTAAAAGACTATTACAACATTACAACAGTCAACACATACGGTATCGACTATAATAATTTGCAAATAAAAATAATGCAGCACTTTGCATCGCGGGGGCAGCTGTAGTGTCAACTATTACTAGTTGTAAGAATCCATTCAATCTGAAAAAGAGTTTTTGGGGTTGGCAAATAACAATAAACAAACAACAATAAATTATTATGAGAGAAATGTGACTTGAAGCATGGCACAGTGAAGACATTTTGATTGAAGGCTTTTTATCCTGTGCTTATGAATAAATATATTGCATACATGCTTACCAGTTTTCACCCTTTATTGTGCAGTATTTAATTAAATTAGCAGAGTTTGCTGCCTTGGTTCACTTATGATATCATTGTTGTCATCATCATTTATTATACACTTTATTTATACACGGCAAGGTTAAAAGCAAATTTAAACTAATGCTTTTGGGTTGTATTCAATTTGTAAAAAACAAATGCAGTTGTGGCTTTGTCTCTGGTCAAGTTCAGGCTGGCCTGACTGACTAAGGCCTGGCACTGTTTTTTCAAGTCAATTTCACACTTTGATGGCCTTTCTTTCATATTATTTCTGAATATGATTTCAAATATGTCCCACCAGTCTTGTTTTGTGTCCAATTTCGTGTGTGTCGGCTGCTGTGTTGGTTTTGGGTCCACCAATGAGACACGTTGGTGGTGTGTTGGCTGACACATCACTTATTTGTCGCTGACAATGTCAGCTAATGCATTGACTGACACATCAGCTGACTTATTGATGGGATCGAATTTGTTACCCTACCCAAAATGTTGACCCATCAGGTGGGAGTTAATGTTTATACCTTAACTCTCACCTCTAAGGTATTACCACACATTAGAATGCTGGGTTGGTTGTACAAACTTTTATTTAATATTATTTGCTTTGTAGGCAAAATATGAAGGAACTGGATACTCTTCAACAAAGTTTACACCTCAAGTTAAGATCACGCAGTGCCATGGATGATTCCAATTATCCAGAAGGAGAGTTGGTACATGTAGTTGTTGAACCATCAAGGCATCTTTTCTCAGACATTTCAATGGAGACCTCGAGTGATACTTCAAAAACTGACAGCAAAGAAGTGGCAGGCATTGAGCAGGAGAGCAAACCTTTTGGAAGTGAATCAATATTGGGTGACACTGTTGGCATTCACAATAATGAAAACTTTAAACAAGGCACTAGTGCAACACCAGGAACAATAATTGAAATGCAAAATACTACTAACCATGTTACTGATTTGAGGCTTCCTGAAGGAATTGGCTCATCTAATCCAAAAAATGTTTTGACTTCTAACCAACGTCTACAGTGTGATAAAGAAGGAAACAGTTTCTTTACATTAGCAAAGAATTCTCAAGTTGAAAGTCAACATCTATCAATAGATAGTGATTCAAGTGTTGCCAGTGATTTATCTGACAATTTTTCTGTTGGTGGAGATGTCAAAGATAACACAAAAACCTCAAAGTTTTATGACAACAAAGACAGCTGGCTCAGCAGTGATGAGGAAGGTACCTTAGCAAACATAGAGGAGTTTGAAAAGCTCACATTTTCATCAATTCCTACTTCAGAACATTATATGGAGCAGAAAACTATTTTCCAGGATGATAATAGCACAGAGTCAAATGTTCACCAACAGAATAGAGAGAATGATTCTGATGGCGATGATGGTGAAATTACCGGTAGGGAAGTTGATAATCCAGCCATAATGTGTAAAGTTGCTGAGAATTTCTCAGAAATGAGCACAGATGCAGGCACAGGCCTAAAATGCAGTGGTACAAGCACATGTGACTTTGTTGAAAAGGTCTATAACTTTGAAAACAATCAAGAAAATCTGCCCAGAGAGCTACCCAAACATGCTACTTTATCAAGTCATCATTTGCCCAATTTTTTTATGCCAACAGAACAGCTGGAGGAGTCCATGAGGATCCTAA
>OX421450.1:23333766-23341266 GCA_949126865.1 Montipora capitata | reverse complement strand
GAAAACTTTGGGTAAGGCCAAAAAAATGTGGCATTTGTTACAACAATGGAGACAATCATTAAATGTTGGTCTCCTACATTCATTCACACAAATAATTTATAACAAGTTGAAAATTTCAGCAAATTGTTTCACTTCAGATAATTTACTGCAACCATTTTTTCAATATTCGATGCAGGAGTAACATGTTATACCACACAATGTTTTACAACTATTGTCATTTTGTAGTGCTTCGGGAGCTTTCTTTGAACACCTATTATTACTTGCTTCATAAAGGTAAAAAGGTAAAGTCACTTTATTTAACGTCGGTAGTTCCTTCAGCTACGAGGCTGGTATCAATGGAAGCCGACGGTGCGCCCTTTACCCCCCTCCCTCTGTCAGTGCTCCGTTTTAAGGGGATTTAAAGCTATAGCTACATGGATCAGAGGAAAGTCAAAACAGACGTTGAAGTCACCCAGGATCGAACTCGGGACTTCTTGCTCTGAAAGCCACGCACTAGCCATCTGTGCCACGACTGCTCCTAAATCATACTTGAAATGATGCTGCTATCAGGGGCGGATCTAGCATTTTTTGAAAGTGGGGGCTGAACAAGAATACTAATCAGCGCGGGTTACCGTGCCTCGGTAGCACCTTAGCGCTACTTTCTAGGGGGGTCTGGGGGCATGCCCCTCCCCCCCCCCCCCCCAGAAATTTTGAAAATTTGGGTACTCTTACATGCAATCTGGTGCTATCTGGAAAGTAAAATATCAGGATTCCATATTGAATAAAATTAGAAGTTGTGGTTATAATGATGCATGGTTTGTGACTCTGCTCCAAAGTCACAACAGCCTTGGAAGAAACAAATGAAGTGTCTGTCTACCACAAGTGCGCAGGATGGTGATCTTTACGTCTGCTTACTTAGCCATTTTCTGAATCTTTTCATGTACTGAATGCACAAACACTGTTTTTGCATCCTTGCAAATATCTGCCAGCTGATCCTTCACCACGTTAATATGCCTGTATGCCTCAATAACATCCAATGTCGAACCCTGTAATGAATGGCTAAGTCCTACGGTGAATCCAAAAAGATGCTTGGCAGTGTAAAAGGCAGCAATGAACACAGGGTTCTTGATTTGATGGAACAGCACATAAGCACGTACGTGTCACAATGTTATTCTCATTGTACCTAACCAAAGTATATATAATTATATATATAGACATTAAGATTTTACATTGTTACAGTCTCTGTAAAATAGGTTGATGGTACACAAGTAATTCTCATCCAGTCTTCTTTGTCATTTCAAAAGGATAATATTAATGCTGGTAATGTTGAAAGCTTTAATTTTCGCACAACTTTGGTCATACTATCAACGAAAAATCATGCTTTAGCTAAAAAAATCAAAAGCTCCAACAGACTGCTAACAAAATTATTGTATATTTTGACAAAAAATAAATCTGTGACGAACTGAAAGGGGGGGCCTCGCCCCCCCCCCCCCCTACCCTCCCCATCTAAATCCGCCCCTGGCTATCAAGCAAGTGTAATGACTATTGTTTAGCTATAAATTTCATAGCTTTTGTCTCCTGTCCGTACTATCAAGGTTTGTGATGGGTGTGTCACGTGCATAAAATGGCAATTCAATCCGGTGCATTTACATTTTTGACGTAATCAATTTAATCAATGCAAATTATCTCAACAACAAATTGTGCACATATGCAATTTGTACTTGCAAAAAATAATGTAAGGAATCTGGCGACGAAACAACTGAGACACAACATACGCAGCTGGTGATGTATATTTAACCGGGGCAAATGTTACTATTCCCGTAATAACCGTTCCACTGATCTTTTCTGATTCTATGAACTGAAATCCTTAATACAATTATTTGTCCGAAAGCTGTAAGTCCACTGCCGTGCATGGAGAATACTCCACCGCATTTTTTTCAGAGTCAAGGAAAGCTTTGAGGAGATGAGGTAGAAAACTAATCAATCCTGCCTGAATTGTACTAGGATATCTTCGCATAACAGCAACTGAATGTTTGTCTGATTTGTCCATGTTGCTATGTGAATCCACCTTGTAATTTCTGTTCTTGTTCCTGTCGTTTAACGGCTTCTTGCGCTTCCCTCTGCATAGTTTCCAATTTTTCTAGCGTGACAGACTTCATGGGCATTATCTTTGGCTTACAAAGAACCGGCATCGGAGTCTGTTCTGTGAAAAGCAGTCCTTGTTTTGGAAAAACTTCTTTGAATACAAGTCTCTCACCCGCCATCTTGGAAAGTAAAATCCGCTGACCAACTGTATTCTCTGTATTTTGTATTTTGTATTTTCCATGACGACGACAATACATTCGCACATACGTCATTTTAAGGCAGCTAGAAAGCTGCCGTGGACCTACAAACTAAACTGTATCTACAGAATTTAAAAAAATGATGTTAACAAACTTATGAATTATTTACAAAGAATAAGAAAAAATACAATAACCAGTAAGATAATCAACAGTTATTTAATTGACTATAGTGTTTTAGTATCACCCAACTAGTGGACCAATGCAAATGCTGCAATTTGATTGGCTACGCTACTAGAGGACTATTAGTAATAGTCCTCGAGCAGCGAAAAGCGTGACGCTTTCTTTCGTTTTATTCCCATATAAATATTTCTTCAACTTGCATTTGATAACTTTATTACTGCCTTTTCTGTCCGACTAGTTGGGTGATACTAAAACAATTAGACCCTTCGCCCTCAAGGGCCACGGGTCAACAGCCCATTCGGCTTCGCCTCATGGGCTATTAACCAGTAGCCCTTGCGGGCTACGGGTCTAATTGTTAAACAGTGCAACGAGCCTTACCGTGGCCACCCAACAAACTTTCACATATGACAACTACGTGTAAATACGTCAAATCAACAACTCATGCAACGGTGTATAACTTTCAACCGTGCGAACTTTGCAAGGAGGGGTGACTGTCAATCAAATTCGCACACCCTGATTGGCGTATGACTTTTAAAAAACTTTGTTAGGTGGCCACGGTAAGGCGCGTCGAACTGTAAAAATAAATAAAAATAACATTAATAAATGTAATTTACAATGTCTTTGTTTATTCCCAGTATGCCATTAAATGTTATTTTATCTAAAATGTCAGATTTTGCTTTAAGAGCAGATTTAAAAGAAACAACGTTCGGTTTGCTTTTTACGTACATGGGTAAGTTATTCCATAAGAATAGACGCACGGTGAGAGCTGAAAGAAGATCGAAGGAAGTCACTTTTATGCACTAGTCATTTGTTACCCCCACCCCCCGACCCCTGGGGATAGTGGGGACATATGGGGAAATTACTAGGGCAATTACGCGAGATTACGCCATAATTACGCCTCTAGGGGGTAGGGAAATTACAAGATTTTCGTTCCCCTGCCCTACCCCTCTGGGGACATACAGGGGGAAATATCGGGGAATTCTTACCTAGGAGGACTGGGACTGAAAAGAAACGAAGAGCAATGGTAATGAGTATTTTTTTGGTCGCTTATTCCTGTCTTGTTTCTATCCAGTTCTTTTTTTTTTGTTTGTTTCGTTCCTTATATAGTTCATGTGGCACACACAAATGGCAAGAACTGTATATTGAGGTAATCTCCCTAACATTTCCTTGATGACTCAGAATCGTTTAGGAACAGAGGGGTGGGGGAATTACGTGTGTTTGTCTGCTCTAGTCCCCAGTGGAAATACACCTACTTTACAACCATTCAAATATAATTTCCCTACCCATCCCCGGGGGTCAAGGGGTGGGGGAAACAAATGACTAGTGCATTAGGGCGTTGCACGTAAGCCTGCGAGCAGGCCTCCGAGGGACTGGGGTTGGGGGTAGAATGACTGTCCCTGAGATTGCTCAACGGAAAGTGTTTAGTAAATAGAGAGTTTATCCCAGCCGGAGCTCTATTGTAAAATGCCTGATAAGATATGGTTACAATGCTCTTTTTGTAAATGTACGATAATGACTTCCATTTTATCGCTGCCAGGACTTCTGTGATGAGAGTAGATTCCTTATATTAAAAATAAATCTCGCTGCTCCGATGTGAATGTCTTGTAGGATCTGAAGTGACTTTGAAGATCCCCATAGTGCAATTGAATACGTAATACTTGGAATGATACCTCTGAAATAAACAGTTCACTTTAAGATGCGGTTGTCGAGACCTTTTAAGTGTTTGAGTTTCATCACTCTTGCTGAAAAACGTTTGCTCAAAGATTTTACATATGGCGACCAAGAGATAGTTTATTGTCGATATGAATCCCTAAACATGTAGCTTTAGAAACGAAGGACAACTTATTAGGCCCTAAACAATTTTTTTGTAAAAGTCCGGTGAATTTTGATTTAGATAACAACATTAATTCGGTTTTTGCAGGATGGATAGTCATGAAGTTATCCTTTAATAGCCCATTTGTTTAATTTAAATCGGCGATCGCTTTCTGTATCTTAAGTAAGACTTCAGGGGCACCCAACGAGAATATAGTTAAAAAACACTTAAACATAGCATTGCTTAAGTATTTTAGTATTTAAACGGTAGATATAGGGACATTTTTATCCCCTAAAAATTTTTCATCTGTTCGGATTTCCTAGCTGAAAGTATAGTGATCCGAAAACTATACGGGTTCAAAACTTACCTTTCGAAAATCTCAGCCAGAAAAAGGCTCCCGAAAATTCTAGGTGACCTTTTCAGGATAAAAATCCGTTAAAAATGGGCAATTGTACCATTTTTCAGATGTTCTAAAATCCTAGGAGAGGCAGGCAAGCAAGAAATTTTACAACAAATGTTCCGAAAATTCCAGGTCTCAAATCGTCTTCCGCAGAGATATTTTCCGAAAATTGACGTTGGGTGCCCCTGAGACTTCATCAACAGTATTTCCAATGCAGAAAACTGTGGTATCATCTGCAAACATTTCAACGGAAGCGTTGGTCGTGGCTCCGGGTAGATCATTTGAGTAAATGCTGTAGAGTCTGGGACCAAGTAAAGATCCTTGGGGCACACCAGTACCTATTTCCAACAATTCTGAATTTGAACCATTTACAATGACACATTGTTTACGATTTTCAAGATAGTTTAGGAGCCACTCGTCAAAGGAGCCACTAATGTGTAGTTTATCCGCTTTTTCAAAATCAATGAAGACTATACCAATATTACTTTCATCCAGGGCTAAACGCCATCGTTCTGTTAATGAGAGTAAAAGAAGTTCAGGGAGCCTCCCTTTCTGAAGCCCCATTGATTGAAAGAGATTAGATTGTTGCCATATAAGACCTTGTCAAGTTGTTGGCTGATAACATTCTCTCATAGATGGCCGTACTGCTGAGAAGGGAAATAGGCCCGTAATTTCCGCAGTCCAGAGTGCTTCCTTTCTTGTGAAGACATTTCACTTGTGCTTGTTTCCACTGGCTTGGGAGTTTGCATTCCAAAATACTTCTTTGAGGCAGTGACATAAAGCAATCTAAAAAGGTATCTCCAATAAGGCGCAACTCCCTGCTGAATATATCGGCATCAGGTCCACTTGCCTTGCCAGGTTTCAACCATTTGTGAATTTTAAAGGAAATCGGCTAAAATTCCTTCGAACAAAGTTTAGGTTACCCGTAGCCTCTTGTTACGAATGCACTCACGTGATAAGACGGCCATGTTGTTGCTAAAACAATAGAAAAATGTAGCTTTGGTTTTGCATTATAAATGAATATAGGCAAATTCCCAAAAGACTTTTTCGCTATTGTTCTTTCCACCAACATGGCCGCCGTGACGTCATATGCAATCAAAGAATACACAAGCAGCCGTGACAACATCAGCTGTTTGTGTATTGTTCCTGATAAAACTAAGATGGAAGATAGAACTTAACCTCGCACTTAACTGGACAATTTAATTAAGCAATTGTCACTAATATACACCTAAAAACTCCAGGTAGCTTCAATGGGATTCGAACCCATGACCTCTGCGATGCGATGCCGGTGCAATTGGCCAAAGCGGAATACTCTTTGTCTTCAAATATTCATTGTTTTTGCTTTCTCGTGGGACCACATTGTCGTCACCAGAGCCTCGGATCGACCCAAGGCTCTGGGAAACTCTATGCAGGAGAACATGCGCCGTAGGGTTCTTATGGCCAAAAATTGGCTATTTGAACCTTAGGGCACCTGCTCACTCCTCGAGCTAACATGAATGCTTGATTGTTCTTCACGAAAACCAACGAGAAGACACTTTGTTTCAGGGTTTCAGGTTTCCCCAGAGCTCTTCTCTCCCGCTGTCAAGAGAAGAGCTCTGGGGTCGAGATTGTTGGAACCATTGTAAATCCCAAGAGAAACAGAAAACAATGCTTATTCAAAATTTGGGGAGACAAACAAATAATATTATGGTATTTTCCGACTCGCCCAATGCTCTTCCAGCTGAGCTTTGAAGCCCCTCAGTTGAGAACAGGTCAATTTGTTGAACTCGTGCAATTGGGAGGCGCGGTGGCCAGTGCGCGCGACTCCGGATCGAGTGGACTGGGTTCGGGTCCCAGCCAGGGACATTGTGTTGCGTTCTTAGGCAAGACACTTTGCTCTCACGTTGCCTCTCTCCACCCAGGTGTGTAAATGGGTACCGGCGAAGTTAATGCTGCGGGTAACCTTGGGTTGGACTAGCATCCCATCCAGGGGAGGGGGGAGAGTAGAAATACTACTAGTCGCTTCATGCTACAGAGACCGGAGATAAGCGCCGGCCTGATGGGCCTTCTAGGATCGTAGCAGATTTTACCTTTTTAAGCGCGAGGATCAGTTCTATCTTCCGTCTCTATAACACTCACTTCAAAACTAAGATAGCCAAAGATAAAGGGTATTTTTCCTGGGGGACTCGCATACCATGCCCCTTTTATCCCTGTTTTCACGTATTCAGCGTGCAGTTCTGGGTCCGCGGGGAAGTATTACGTCACCACATTCCTCTGGTTGGTTATAAGGACTTCAGGTGTCGCTCCTTCGTGTTCTGCCTTCGAATGCGACGTTGCCTACTTCGCTTCGTTCCGTTTTGCGCGTGTTCATCGCCCCGTTTCCCTAGTTTTCCATGGCGGGTCAGGTTCCTGCTGTCGTTGATAACGCAGCTGTCATTCAAGCTCTTGATGGTCAAGCTCCCCAAGACGAGTTCAGGCTGTCGGTCCCGTTCAACCCGGAGAACTGGCTGCCGAATTGGTGGCAGTTTTTACTCGTGGATATTATCCACGAGTTTTGGGGTGAATGCGTAACCGGAAGTTTGACCTAATTAGCCAATCAGGATGGATAGCAAGCGAATCACAACACAGCTTGGAAAGTGCGACTTCCTGTTCGCCAGGTCGTGGGCCGCCATTGGTGTTTGTGGCTTTTGCATTAAATGTTTGAGCACTTTCTGCTGCATTTTAACAGAAGCATAAGACTGAAGATGTGAGGAAATGGCGTTCTTCGAAGGTGAAGCAAAAGATTCTGAACAATTACACATTGGTGGAATTAATTGTGTACCGCCTTTCACTGACCAAGGCGAAGACTTT
The DNA here is from genome assembly GCA_949126865.1 of Montipora capitata. Classification (NCBI taxonomy): domain Eukaryota; kingdom Metazoa; phylum Cnidaria; class Anthozoa; order Scleractinia; family Acroporidae; genus Montipora; species Montipora capitata. The sequence goes on along the minus strand of OX421450.1, from coordinate 23,333,783 downwards.
AATACATGTCGAAATGG
>OX421450.1:23308766-23326266 GCA_949126865.1 Montipora capitata | reverse complement strand
GAGCAAATATGTTGTTTGTTTCAATAAATTTTTCGCTGGAAAAGGATTCTGTGGTATTTTCTGCCTTTGTGAATTATAATATCATGTTGTGTATTGAATTTTCGAGCTTTAGGTTGAAATGTGATATGGGAGAAGTTTTTTAGTATTGCTCTGTAAGCAGGAAGGGTTCACAGGCCTGTTGGAAGCGTGCTTGAGTTTCAACAAAATGAGCCCCAAAATCAGTGAAAAATTGTGACGCAGATGAATAATAAAGTAGCTGCTATTTCCAAAATGATGGAATTACCTTGGTGATAAATAACGTCGTACGCGTCTTGGAGAGTAAATTTTGACTTTGCATAAACAAGAGTTGGGCGATTGTGATCTTTGTTTTGACATCGCTCATTTCATTGTCAAACTTTATAACACTTGACAGAAAAAGAAACTTACAAAAACCCGGTATCTTGCCATCATTTGACACAGATACTTCACTGTTTGGCGAGTAAACATGCCGAGGTAACTTAATCACGGCGCCCGCTGAATTCCGGCATGTCACTTTCGATTTTGTGATTTATTTGAACGTAGCAAAAACCTCCCAAAATGTTTGTCGCCGATCGTAACTTTTTATATTCTATATTCATGGTTCAAAATTAATGTTGTTTTCGTGTCGTAAATATTTTATTCACGATCGACCGTTCCGGAAACTTCCTTCTGCTCTTTCTAAAAACTGTGTATCAGTAGTTATTTGCTTTTGCATCAATATTTGTTTTGCATAAAGCAAGCTAACAAAATCTGTACTGAGTTTGCATTTGTTAGCGTTAATAGTATTTTCGGTCAGATGCTTGTGTTTTATGAGGGGTTTATTGTTTTGGTCTCCCATCCTGACACTAACCCTGCCCGAAAGGGCTTACCTTCAGCGAATTTTGGTATTACAAAGCAGTCAGATGCTCAGAGGGCACACTTGTGGTGAAAAGAAGTTGTGAGGGAACTTGAAAATTATCAACATGTCAGCCCAGAAGCCAATGTTTATTTGTTATTCTTCGGAGACTGGAATGCTGTATTTCAATACCACACAATTCAGTGCCTTCTGATTTTCTGTAACACGTACCACAGGCTACCCAGTGTATGCTTCACGGAAGCATCTCGTTCATTTGAAATCACGTATAATTGTTTAAATATGAACGATTACGATGAATTTGCATAAATGAAAACAAGCCATACATTATTTTCAAACCCTCCAAAATTTGGAAAACAAAGTTTAAAAAATTCTGCCCCTCAGCAAAGTAACCCAATTTGAGGAGCAAAACTAAACAGGGGGAAACTTAACTTAGCAACGTGTTTTCATTATCAAGTGCTAAGAAACTGCTGCGCTCTCTGCTCTGGTGTATAATGTAAATATAAATATGCAAAAAGAGCGTTTCAGTGGGCGCGGTGAATATGTGGTTGAAGCCGAATGACGTCCATGTAACATAGCGACGATGAACCAATCACTGCACGCATGGATTCAAAATAGACCAATCGCTGAATTTCCATCACGTGCCTCGAAGCAAATTGCTTTCTTGCCTTCCCTTTGCCAAAGGAGTGGACTTTCGGATTGTTTCTTTGAATTATCTGTGTTTGTTCTGGAGTGCACAGAGGCAAACCAGCGTTCTCGTTTACCGTTGCTGCCACAGTCCTTGTCCTCTCTGACAGAGCTGAGAGGTGCGCACCAAGACCTCTGCTGTGCGTGCTGTGGTGCGGAGTTTCCGTGTACTTGGATCGTGTCGTTTAATTCAGTTATCACAGCCATTTGCTAGCATTGATTGTGTTGCAGTCTGTCAGAAAAACGGGTTAAAGCTGTAAAATGTGCTCTCAGTGGATACGAGTAATGTGATAGAGCTGTTGCAACGGTAAATTTGCATCAGGGATTCATTTGGCACTTATTTTAGAATAAAGTGGAAGTGACTGCCTGGAAGCATTCATTTTCAGGGTGGTTGCCTTGCTCAAGAATCTCAGTTGCATTTGTCGGAAAGGGTAGAAGTTTCGTTTCTTCGTTGATTATCCACTGGTTTATCTTCAGATTCCAGAAATAAGCATTTCGTTAGTAATAATCTTACTTCTATCTTGGAAGGTACGTTTTGCACGAAAACTGTTTGCAAATTCATTTCTACTTGAAGTGGCTCGATCGAGCCTTATTCCATTGTGCATTTTTAGGAGCTTTATTTTACGAGACCTCGAATTTGAAGGGCTTCCTTTTAGGCAAAAATACTACCCTGAACTGAGATAGACCAGCCTTCAATCATGTGTGACGAAGAGATGAAGAAGGAAGAGCAGCAGTCACTGCATTCGATGGACTCGATGGATTTTAGTGCTGTGGCTGATTTTACAGATCTTAGCATTAGAGACCTCACTTTGCTTATGGAACATAGAGGACCAGAAGCTAAGGAATACTTAGTTTCTACATTTGGAGGGTTGAACAAGCTTGTTCACAGGTTGCACACTTCATCTGAGAAAGGAATCGGTGGTTTTCCTGAGGATCTCGAGAATCGCAAGAATGTTTTTGGGGCTAATTATATACCTCCCAAGCCGCCTAAAACGTTTTTTCAGTTCCTAGTTGATGCTCTTAAGGATACAATTCTTATAATTCTCATGTGTGCAGCAGTCGTGTCGCTTATGTTGGGAATATTTGCCCCAGAAGAGTGTGAAGGTTCCGAAGATAACACGGGTTGGATCGATGGATTTGCAATTATCGTTGCTGTGATTATCGTTGCACTGGTTACCGCAGTGAACGATTATCAAAAAGAGCAGCAATTTCGTGGACTGCAGAGTAAAATTGAAGGAGAACACAAATTTACTGTGGTGAGACATGGGGAACCCATAGAAGTACTGAACAGTGAAATAGTAGTAGGGGACTTATGCCAGGTCAAATATGGGGATTTATTGCCAGCCGATGGTGTTATTGTCCAAAGTAATGATCTGAAAGTTGATGAAAGCTCTCTGACAGGTGAATCAGACTTGGTAAAGAAAGGCGCAAAAGATGTTCTTTTGCTCGCTGGTACTCACGTCATGGAGGGTAGTGGTAAGATGGTTGTGTGTGCTGTTGGTATCAATTCTCAAACAGGAATTATCTTTTCATTACTGGGGTCACATGGTGAGAAGGAAGAAAACAAAGACCAGCAGGATGGTAAAGGAGACGCCATTCCACAGTCGCCTATGATCAGAGCTGGTCAAGATGATTTTGAAGAGATCAACCTTGATGAGGATGGTGATCCTGAGGGAAATGACAAAGAGAAGAAAGAAAAACAAGAAAAGTCTGTACTGCAAGGAAAACTGACTAAGCTTGCTGTCAGTATTGGATGGTTTGGTGTTGCTGCTGCTCTTTTGACCATATTAGTCATGGTCTTGCAGTTCAGTATTAGGAAATATGTCATTGAGAAGGCTTCTTGGGAAAATAAACATCTAAATGCTTATGTTAATGCATTTATCACTGGTTTGACAGTGTTAGTTGTAGCCGTTCCTGAGGGTCTCCCTCTTGCAGTGACTATATCATTGGCCTACTCTGTAAAGAAAATGTTGGACGATAATAATTTGGTCAGGCATCTTGATGCTTGTGAAACTATGGGTAATGCAACTGCCATCTGCTCTGACAAAACTGGAACACTCACCACTAACCGCATGACTGTAGTGCAGAGTTACTTAGCAGACAACCATTATAAGGATGTGCCAAAAGAAGGAGATCTTCCCAAGTCATTAGTACAGTTGCTGTGTAAAGGAATTGCAATAAATAGCAGCTATGCTTCTAATATCCTGGTGAGTGATCCAACTGCTTATTCAGTATATTTATCATCACATTACAATATGGTGGTTATGATGTTAAGAACAGTGAAGATGAAAAGCAGTATTTTGTATTTAGCAAAATGTGGTGTTTTAATTTGCTTACTACTTGTTTTGATACTTTGTAGTATGTAAAATTAGTAAATAACTGAGGTTTGATGGAGGTATGTTTTTGAATGCTGGAGTTAGTCAGTTCATCTTTTGTTGGTTCAGTTGGACTTAGTTTTCTTCTGCTTTACTGTTACATTGGGCCGGTGTATGTCAATGTGACTGTTCCCTAATCAGCCCTATGTAGTGCATTTACCTGAAAAACAATACTAGCTTTTGCAATGTTGTATATTATTATTCAGGTATCCATATTCAGTCTTTCAAGCCTTGTGTTGTTCGTCTTCAAATTCATCTTTGTTAAAATATAATAAGTTAATTAATACATAATATCATTTCCCTTTGTGCATGATCTGTTCTTTTTGTGAAAGGAATGGGAGACTGATTTTGCATCCATGTTTTCACTGCACTGGGAATTTTACATATTTGCACAGGCAGTTGTTTGTTTTTGGGTTAGTTTTTCTGGCTTTTGTGTATTTGGCTTGCTTTTTTGTTGAGCAGATGTTTTAAATTTGGGGTGTCTGTCATGTTAAAATATGAACCTCTGCAGTGGTCAATTTTTTTTGTTAGTTATCAGTCCTATTTGAATTTCCACAATAATCACTATTGATTCCTCATGTTATTGGTATTCTTGAGAATTTTTGATCAATTTGGCCAAGGTCTTTATTCCTTAGTTTGTATCTTATTTGAAGAAAGTAATGAAACAGTAACAGATGTCAAGTCAATTTTAATTGAAATCAAATTACTGTACCTATAAGGTGTATTAAAAATAAGAGTAGTTTTCTTCTAATTAAATTCAAGAATTGTTTTGTTAGTTTTCACTTACCTGGGAAAAAAATTTGCAAAGAAAGGTAATTTTAGGCATAAGAGCATTTTGAACACTCAAGGTCAAGTTAATTATAATTATCCAAGTTGAACACAATGCTTTACTTAATAAGAAGCTCAATCTTTAATTTTGTAAGCTCATTACATGAATTTTTTCATCAAAGACAACAGTTCAGTTTTAGCATTTCATTCACAGGGACAGCTGTTTTCCCCTCATGATTATGTGATGTGGTTCAATTTGTGTACTGGTTCAAAATTGTTTAAACCAGTTTAGTTTTGATTTTCCTTTGTTTCAGAATTATGCATGATAATCAAAATTGAAGTGGTTTGAAAAAAATTAAACCAAGAAAAGAGTTGAACCACAACTTATACCGTATTTTCCTGTGTATAAGTCGACCCACCATTTTTGATGGCAAAAAAAGCAATTTCTTAATTTCTTTGTTAAATGTTTGTGGGAGACTAATCTTGTATTCTTCGATTTCTGGAAATGTGGATACACAAAAAGATCGGGGCCTCAAGCGCTTAATAGTTTTGTGGTTCAGCGGTTGTTGTATATGCGGGCATTTTGTCCTTGAGTTTCGAAAAAGTTCTCAGAAATTCGAACATGTAAACCTCAAACTAACCTGTTTCGTCTTTCAAGGATAAAGGGCTTTAGAGGATAAGCACAACATCACAGAAGCAGGAGTCAATCTTTGAAACGAACGATGTGAAAATGTGCAAGGTTTAATTGGTCGTTGACTTATAATTTCTCACATGACAAACAAAACAAAACTCATAAACCAAACAATAAGAAGTTTGCAAAAGCATTGAAATCAGCCAGGTTTGTATAAAGAATAAAAAACAATCATTACCAACCAGCATTTTCATGCAACACAAGTGACGATGCTTGCACGCAAACGCAAGGTATTGCGCCAGGTTACCAAGCCATTGAACGAAGGCGTTTTATTTGAAGAGACAGAAATGCCTTTTAGAGCTTTCTGCCTTTGGAAAACAAAAATTTCCAGTGTTTGTTTCATATTTGTGCATATTTCAACTGAAATTGCTTACATTCATTTTGAAGTCTTTTGTCGGCTTTAGTCCACTATGTTCGTTATGCCCAAGACAACATCATTATGTTAATTTTGAATAAATTACTTAGCTGGAACTTGGGTCAAAATCTTTGACCCCTGTATAAGTCGCGGGCGATTTTTGGAGCTTCTTTTGAGGCCATAAAAGGTCGACTTATACACGGGTAAATACGGTACATTGTAAATGAAAATTGTTTTTTCTCTGATGGAAAATTGAATCTTCAGGTGGAATTTTATTGTAATGTTAAAATAGATCATTGGTGACCCATCTTTTGCATAAACATTATAACCTATTTTCATTCGAAAACGCAAAATGTCTGTTTGGGATTATTGTAGAGGAGAATATCTCTCAAAAAGTCTGCATTTGATAAAGGCAGGGTTTTCAATAAAATTTGAAGTAGGCAGCTGGTTTAAGGCTAGTAGCCGACTGCATCATCCAAGGGGCCGTCACTTCGTCTAGGGGGATCTGGGAGCATGCTCCCCCAGAAAATTCTGAAATCTGGAAGCTCTGAAATGCGATTTCCAGCGTCCTGGGCGACAATTTGAGTACAAAGTTAAAGGAAGATTTCTTATCAACAGCGACACTGAGTGCGCAGTTACGTGCATTTTTTTGATAATTTCCAGCGAAGAAAGATTTGGAAAATCATTTCAAAAGGAAAATTAACGATTTAAACGTTGTATGACGTTTCGGCAATTTCATGCCATCATTACTACCAATTTAAAGCTGCCGTGAACGGCAAACTTTTTTGCACGTTTTTTCAAGCGCGTAGACAAACCGCAATAATTTTGTTCGGTCAACATGAGAAATCATTTCAGTCGAACGATAAGAATATGTCATTTTAATCTGAGCGAACAAAAAGGCTTAACCAATGAAACTAAAAGAAGCATTTACTGTTTTGGTGGAAAACAAGTTTTGATGCAACGATTACTCAATAACAACCAATTAAATTAATTAATTAATTCAATTTAGGGGAAAAATAGCCGACTTCTCTGAGCGAAGTAGCCGACATTTTTGGTCGGCCGTCGGTGCTTATTGAAACCCCTGTAAAGGAATACCATCCAAAATAAATAATTATTTACTTCATTGATCACTCCCCATGGGTGCTTTTCCTCATTAACAAAACATCAATATCTTACAACAGAACAGAACAACTTTTCAGAATCCCACCTGGCTGGAGGCAAACCAGTTGACTATTTACAAGTGTATTGGAACAACCCATTAGATACTGTATTTACCCGTGTATAAGTCGACCTTTTATGGCCTCAAAAGAAGCTCCAAAAATCGCCCTCGACTTTTACATGGGTCAAAGATTTCGAGCCAAGTTCCAGCTAAATAATTTATTCAAAATTAACATCATAATGTGGTCTTTGGGCATAACGAACGCAGTGGACGAAAGACTTCAAAATGAATGTAAAAGCAATTCCAGTTGAAATGAAAAAGGATTTGTTTTACTTTAAATGTTGAAGATACTCACAAGCACAAATATGAAATAGACACTGGAAATTTTCGTTTTCCAAAGGCGGAAAGCTCTAAAAAACATTCTTGTTTCTTCAAATAAAACGCGATCTTTCAATGGCTTAGTAACCTGGCACAATACCTCGTGTTTGCGTGCAAGCATGATCGTCACTCGTGTTGCCTGAAAATGCTGGTTGGTAATGATTGTTCTTTATTCTTTATACAAACCTGGATGATTTAAATGCTTTTGCAAACTTTGTATTGTTTGGTTTATGAGTTTTGTTTCGTTTGCCATGTGAGAAATTATAAGTCAAACACCAATAAACCTTGTACATTTTGCATCGTTTTTGAAGTTATTTTCAAAGATTGGCTCCTGCTTCTGTGATGTTGTGCTTATCCTCTAAAGCCCTTTATCCTTGAACAACGAAACAGGTTAGTTTGAGGTTTACATGTTCGATTTCCGAGAACTTTTTCGAAATTCAAGGACAAAATGCCCGCACATATAACAACCGCTGAACCACAAAACTATCAAGCGCTTGAGGCCCTTAATTTTTTGTGAATGCACAGTTCCAGAAATCAAAGAATGCAAGATTAGTATCCCATGAACATTTAGCAAAGAAATTAAGAAATTGCTTTTTTTGCCATCAAAAATGGGGGGTCGACTTGTACACGGGATCGACTTATACATGGGTAAATATGGTACAGAAGATGACCTCATCCCACACAATCCCTTATTAAAGTTGGTCTAGTTTTTTGGAGTTGCTTGTGAAATTTAAAGGCTCCCATAGGCCTAGGCTCGATTACCAGCTGCTGTTTCGGGAAATAAGCCAGCGCTCACTCCGGAAATCTCGGCTGGATGCGTGAGGTGAGCCATTGTTAATCTCCGCCAATCAGAAACTCGCCTGCACAAATCCGTCTGGCATAAATTATATGTTTTGGCTGGGAAGGTATTCTTTGACCCGGCCTGTTCGAGGTTTACAGTGCTTTAAGATAGGAAACATCCAAGATTGCGACAACGAAAAGTGTTCGAGAAGCTGGAGAATGGGAATTGTGTTGTTTTCTACCGCCTGAGTTCGCAAACTTCACTGATTTTCCAGTTGGCGCCAAGGTCAAAATACGGTTTTCAAATCCATTGCTATTGCAATTTTCTCCTCATACTTCGCTAATGTAAGAGCATGTAAAATTCCTCAAGATCAATTGAAAGTACTGCTGAGTTTATTGCTGGCAAAACGAGGGGGCCGATGAGGTCGACTGAGAGCTAAAGCAGCCGAAGATTTCGTTGATGATTCTCCGGTTGAATTCAAACTCACATCGATCATTTAACCACAAACTCAAGCTCGTATCATCTGGAAACTTCGCACAGACATTTTAAGTAATTTCTGTTTTCTTAAAATCAGTGTTTTTGGGATGTCTAATGCTATTTCCCTGCAACTATTAACTTTGCATAAATTATATTTTGAATATACGTCACAGACACAATCTATCGCTCACGTGTCCAGCCGTCTCTTCTCGGAGAGGATACCCAAACTCGAGTGAGCGGCGGAAATCGAGCCTACCATAGGCCAGGCAAGTATATCTTATGATATACTTGTCCAGACAAATTTTGGGTTGAAAAGTATGTAGAAAATGTTCGATAAATTTACTTGTAACCTGAGCATTCGTGTTTTATTTTACACTTGTCAGAAATTAAGAATTTTGACTCCCAGTATTATGTGATCCCGATTTACACTGGTCTATATCTGCCATGGCAAAACGTACTTGAGTGTAGCTTACAAAGTCACGATTCAAAGACGCAAAGTTTCAACCCTCCTGTTTAGTGTCTTCCTTTTATGTAAATGCTACCAAGATTTGTGTTTTTGCTGTTTGTAAGCAGCAGGTTCTGCTCCACTTGTTTTCCTTTTTGCTGGAGTTTGTGAAACACCTTGTAACTCATTGAACACCACATTATTAGCTGAGGCCACGAGTTGCCATTTGCTCTTTGCTAAACCATGCCAGCAGTGAGATACAAGAAAATTGAGCCTGCAATCATTTCATGGAAAATAAGTACTGCGTGGTGAAAGATGTCGCCGATGGCGCCCAAACTTGAGATTTCAGTGCTGAGGAAAGCTGCATGTTTATTCCTTATTTTCTGGAGGTTTCCGTTGAAAGATTATAACATTGATGACATTCATGAAAAGATATTAATTTTATTAGACGACCTTTAGAGTTCTTATACTCGTCTGGATGAGTTTTTAGTTGTCTGGGACAACTGGAGAACTGCAGATGTGGATCCCAAGTGTAGTGGAATTTTGAATTTGCTTGTGGCCATGCACACAATGTTGGTTTTCAAGGCCATTAGAAAATATGTGACGCAAAGTTAAGCGCTTGATTTTAAGATTACAATGTAACTGTAATAATCTGAAAACAGAAATGAAAAATAAATTTCATGTGCAAGCTTCAAAATATCTTTCTGTTTTCAATTAAGAACAGAATAAAAAACCTGCAGTTCAAATCAGCGAGAAAAATAGCAGTGAATGCAGTTGAGATGTTTGTGTAAATATTTTCTTTCTCTCGCAATGTGGCCCAAGAACCTTAAAAATTTAGGTGCACATTAGTTGGACAATACACTGGGAAACATTCATCCACAGACAATGAGTACTTTTAGAGTTGTAGGGGCAGAACTAGCATTACACTACTAGTTTTTGCCCTAGATATTTAACCATCACGCCAAAAATAAATTTATCATTTCAATTAGTCTTCAAATGGTTTGATCTATGGTTTGGTTCGTTTCATTTGAATCGTTTCGATGGTTTGTAAAACACTTGGTTTCCTTCATTATAATCGTTACTCTAAGATACTTATTGTACATAATCCAAAAGACATGTTCAAATTCCACTTTTGAAAATTGCAAAGCTGTGAAAAGTGCGCAAACAAAACAATTCTTGTTCTGCTTCACTGATCAAAGTTTGGTTGCCTAGGACGTGACAGTTTTTACTCAGTATGTGACTAATTCATCCTTTCAAATGATGGCATGCCGTGAACCAAACGAATGATAGAGAGTTTAAAATGATACAAACGATAGAAATGATATAAAAATGTAATGCTCTCAATGAAAAAATTTAGGATTCCACCAACTTTGTCGTGGTGCTGGGCGCTAACAAAGCAAAATAAAGGAAAGGCAAGTATCAAAATAAACAACAGATATCATAGAAAAGCTTTTGTTTTTGGTATTATTCCAGATAAATACTTTGTAACAAAGAGATAACTGACAACCAACACGTGCGCAAGGCCTAAAGTAAATTAAAGTCAATTTATTTAACGTCGGTATTTCCTTCAGTTATGAAACTGATATCAATGGAAGCCGACATTGCACCTTTTACCCCCCTCCCTCTGTCATTGCTCCGTTTCACGGATATTTAAAGTTATAGCTACACGGGTCACAGGAAAGTGGAAATAGACGTTGAAGTCACCGAGGATCGAACTGGGGACCCCTTGCTCCGAAAGTCGCACACTAGCCAACTGAGCTATGCCTGCAAATGTTGGTTTTTGAGGAGAGGGGAAAACTAGAGTACCCGGGGAAAAACCTCTCGGAGCAGAGTAGAGAACCAACAAACTCAACCCACATATGGCGTAGAATCCGGGAATTGAGTGGAAAGTGAGTGCTCTCACCACTGCGCCAGCCCTGCTCCCCTGGCTCCCCTTGTTGGTTGCTTTGGTCCTTGTGTTGTAAAGCAAATCCAGTACTTAGATAACAAGGCAATTTTATTGACTGAATGGTGTGGAAAACAAGTGTATAAAGCTGTCCATTGATGAACTCCTTGGATGACCGTAAAGCAGAGTGACTCCAGCTAGTCATCTCCTGTTCTGTACCCCCACTTTTTGTTCTCACTTAAATTCCATATTTATCTATGGAGATTCATGTTCATACCAAAATTTCACAACAACTCCTAATTTACATGCACGAGTTACAATAACTATTTATATCAAAAAGCTGCACACTTGTTCTCAATCTCTCTGTTGGGTTAAACGTAACAAGCAACCAGGCATACTTTTCCTTAGAGAGGGCGTGGAAAGGTACGCCTGATACAATTTCTTAATGAGTCATCTGCCGCCCACCTGTTAAGAACGATGTTATCTTGTGTCATGCTATAAATGTGAGGCAATCAGATTTTACCGTAAATTACCTGCATGTTGCGATTCAAGGAAAGATGGCGAAAACAAAATAGAACTCTAGCTGGAATGTTTGTGAAGTCAGAGTTTATACATACAATCAAAGCTGCGAGTAATTTTGCATGACATTTGGTGTGGTGTTTTAGTGATCTGCTTAAACCATCACGGAACAAAAAATTTCTTCATAAAATCACAGAAAAAGCCGAATCTTCATGTTATCAGGTGCAATCAACAGTACAACAAACTTTTTTTAAACTCTAATAATTAAGATGCCAACAACAGATGCTAATATCTCATAGGCAAATGTCCAATTTTTTCTGTCAAGCTTGGCTCATTCCCCAGTTGTAGCAGCTCTAAGTTCTATGCAGCTCTTTTTGGATTCACAACTTGTTTTTTCGGAATATGTTCCAAAGGACTTACCACAACTACAAACATTTTCGAGTCGGTGGAAGTGGAATGATACATTTTTTTTCTAGAATGTTCGGGACTGTAAATAACAATATTGCCAAACCCCGTGGGAAGTGCAACTATAATGTCGTCTTTTAGACAAACCATTCTTCGGATGCATTCTCTCTGCTCTAGCTTTAAAGATTTTTGAAAAAAATGTAAAGTCGAAGGAACAGCAGCTGTAAACAGCGCCTAAACATCATTCCTGTTCAAGTCTTCTCGGCGGCCATAATATGATCAGATGTTAACCGATTTTACTTAAGTATGATTTGTATTTGAGTGTATTTGAGTGAGGCTCTAAGAGCTCTATTGTTTTTCGCCCAATCAGAGTAAAGTCCAGATTCTGGACTACAGGCAGACAGCTCGTTAAGAAATTGTATCAGGCATACCTATTTGCGCCCTCTCTAAAGGAAAGTACAAGTGATCGCAGGTTAGATTAAAGATTTTTAGCTGGTTACATGCTTTCATATGACAATGGAATTTTCTTCTGTGATCAGTTCTCTGATAAGCCTTTTTTTTTCTCTACAAGTGTTTTTTGCTTATAGAAAATAGTGTTTGTCTTATAAACTCATGTTTGCCTTTATTGAATTTCAGATGGTCTTGTATGTTTATTAGTAAAATAAGTTTCTTTCCTTGAGATTGACTGTTCATTTCACAAAATCATGGGTGATGATTCAAATTCCTCAGATTGCCCTGTAGTTCTCTTCTTTTGCATTATTTGGTTAAATAGGAGATTGTACCAAAGCACGATATTAAGAATTTTCTTTATTTTTTAATATCTCCTTGGTTGAGCATCAGACTACCATGCAGGAGGTCGCTGGCCGGGCCAACACTCAGAGTCTTCAATTAAGTGATGAGAAATTGTTGCCTTTGCAGTGATATTTGCATATGGTTAGACTTTCTAGTCAATTTGGATAGGGACGATAAACAGGAGGCCGCCTCTGATATCACTTGCATGGGACATTGAGAAGAGTAGGGGACGTAGTCCCCAGTTTGGTGGTGTCGCTCATTTGTTCTGGGGGTCCTGTGCAAACTACTTGTTATTCAGTTAAGATTGTAAACTGCTTGGGTGCCATTTCATGCCATAAAATTCCCCCATAAAGTATTGTTCATTGACCCTGAAAGGCCCCTAGGAGAGTGGTCAACTACAAATTCATTCTTTCATTCATTCAGGGTGCCATCTTCTGTTAGTATATTAATCAGTGATTGCATATTCTTGTTGATGCAGGTATATTTGGGGTAAACCAATTAACAACAGGGTTCTTGTTGCTCTGGAATTTTTTTCTTCTGTTTTCTCTTTGATATATGTGTCACGAATGTTGTATTTTCTGTGATGTTTTAGCCTTCACAGTCAGGAGATGGCCTCCCAATTCAAGTAGGCAACAAAACAGAGGGTGCTTTGTTGGGTTTTGTCCTTGAAATTGGTGAAACTTACCAACATTACAGAGATGAGAACCCAGAGTCCAGTTTTGTTAAAGTGTACACCTTTAACTCTGCGAGAAAGTCTATGACCACAGCTGTGCGCCTTCCAGATGGTGGATTTCGCATTTACTCCAAGGGAGCATCTGAGATTATTTTGAGTCGTTGCACGTCAATAATTGGTAAAGATGATGAAATCAGGCCCTTTGCATCTGCTGATGCAGAGAAAATGATAAAACAAGTTATTGAACCAATGGCTTCTGATGGTTTGAGAACAATCACTTTGGCATACAGAGATTTCCCAGCTAATGGAGTACCCCCTGATCAAGGTGTGTACCATTAAAATGTCGTATGCTTAGTAAAGTGCTGCTATGATCAAATTTTTATCCCTTGAATTTTTAGTGGGCCAATAGTTTTTGCAGGCAACACACCTACGACTATGAAGAATTTGTTCCCATGGCAAATCACTCTTTTGTAGACCCACCTTTACTTCACTTTTCAACGCTATAGTTTTAAAAAGAATATGGCTACGGATCTTGATCATGACTAATAAATTAATATTCATGACAAAATTGGGACCAGAGAAAAAGTCTGGATAATCGAGGTCCGTATGTACTTAATTAAAACAGTTATTTATGGATATGGCCCATAAATAACTGCAGTTAAAAAGAGTTTCAGCTCAAAACTGAATGAATTTTCTATATAGTTTCTTTCAAGACAATCTTGCTGTGGTTAATGTCAGAAATTCAACAATTTTATAATGAAAGGTGTTCTTTTGAATATGAGGTTTAAAACTGGGCCTTTTCAATGGGAAAGTGACTGTCACATTTATGAAGCCGTGAAGAACAACGTAAAATTGGCTAAGTAAAACCATATGTATGGTATTGGAAATAAGTGTTTGTCTTTTTCTGTGTTTTGAACTGGTAAAGCATCCAGAGAATATCTTTGCTTATTACTTGGAAGGTCAAGACCTGAAAATTTTGAGAAAGTAAATATCTTTTTTTTTGCTGAAACCCGTATCCTTTGCTTCAGCCCTTATGAACAGAGTGAAAATGTTTGTCCGCAGTGGTTTCTTTGTTTGTATGCTAATTTAAGTTCTGAACAGCTCCAGAGTGTATTGCTCTAAATATGCACTTTGTAGATGCAGAATCATGATAATAATTTTTGTGCAATGGCTACAGTGTTCGCTTTTATTCTGGGTATGCTGCTATACATGTTTTAATAATTTCCTTTGAGATGACATTGTGTAGTACGTATGTTATACATGTACATGCAGATGTTACAATGGGTAAATTCTCGTAGTAACAAGTTGCTTTTGTTTATAATCAGCAGGTGACGCTAGTGAAGAAAATGAGCCAGATTGGGAAAATGAACGTGAAATCTTGTCCCATTTGACTTGTATCGGAGTTGTTGGTATTGAAGATCCAGTAAGACCTGAGGTAAGTAAAACAGCTCAGTTGATTACGGCTTTGTTTTACTTCCACATTGATAAGGTGAACATTTTGAGTAGAAATTAAACAAACTGTCATAGCTTTTGTCCAGGTCAATTTGGATGTTTTGTTCTAATTACATAACATCCCATGCATTAATTCTCTCAGGTACCAGATGCCATCCTGAAGTGCCAACGAGCAGGAATTTTTGTCCGAATGGTAACTGGTGATAATGTTAACACTGCCAGGTCTATTGCTCTGAAATGTGGAATTCTAGAAGCTGGAAGCGAGTTCCTGGTTTTGGATGGCAAGGAATTTAACAAAAGAATTCGTGACTCATCTGGAAAGGTACATTACATTGCTAGAAACTAGGTGATATTCTTCAAACATGGGATAAAGGTTAATTTTAAGCATTCTCCAAAAATGTACCTTTGAACTTATTGTTTTGACCCTGTCTCCTTTGAGGAGGAGCTGCTTTTTAATGAGCAGTGCTAACGGTAATACAGTCTGCTCTGAGTTTGGTTTGAAGGCATTGAAATAGGGCCTTGTGCACGGTATTGGTTGTCAAACGTTTGTTATCGACAATACCTGACTTTTAGCTGTTATTTCTTTGTTAAAAAGTATTTATCTGGAATGATACCGAAAACAAACTCTTGTCTATTATGTCTGCTGTTTATTTTGATACTTGCATTGCATTTACTTTGCTTTGTTAGCACACAGCACCAAGACAAAGTTGATGGAATCGGAATACTTTTGTCGGACGTGTTACATTTTGATCTGAAACATCACACTTTTAACGTTGTTTATATCGTTTGTAATGTTTCAGACTTTCTATCGTTCGTTTGGTTCGTGGCAGCTATCGTTTGAAAGGATGAAATGAAAATGTTTAAAGCATTTTGAAGGTTTCAAAGGTTTCGAGCCTTTCAAAGTTCGTGCATTGCGTGAGAGAATTAGTCACATACTGAGTAAAAATTGTCACGTGCTAGGCAACCAAACTTTGTTCAGTGAAGCAGAACGAGGTAATTGTTTTGTTTGCGTGCTTTTCACGGCTTTGCAATTTTCAAAAGTGGAATTTTAATGTGTATTTTGGGTTATGTACAAAAGAAATATTTTAGAGGAAGGGTTAAAATGAAGGAAACCAAGTGTTTTACAAACCATCGAAACGATTCAAATGAAACAAACCAAACGAACCAACCATTTGAATGCGAAGGGAAACGAAAAATTTATTTTTGCCGTGATGGTAAAAATTTAGTGCAAAAACTAGCAGCGTAACGCTAGTTCTACCACTATTACTCTAAAAGTTCGCATTGTCTGTGGATGAATGTTTCCCAGGGTATTGTCCAACTAATGTGCACCTAAATTTTTAAGGTTCTTGGGCCACATTGCGAGAGAAAGAAAATATTTACACAAACATCTCAATTGCGTTCATTGCTGTTTTTCTCGCTGATTTCAAGTGCGGGGTTTTTTATTTTGTTGTTAATTGAAAACAGAAAGATATTTTGAAGCTTTCTTTTTACCAGCTAAATACACCTGAAATCTACTTTCCATTTCTGTTTTCAGATTATTACAGTAACATTGTAATCTTAAAATCTAGCGCTTTATTTAGCGTTACATATTTTTTAACGGCCTTGAACACCAATATACCGTGTGCAAGGCCATAGAGGGTTTTGGGGATTAATTTATTGTGGTTAAACTGGATGAAATGTGATGGGTAACATACAGTTTGAGCATTTCTGTGACTCTGTAAGAGTTGAAAGCCTTAAGGTGGCTCAAGCCAGTTTCAACACTTTCAAGAGACCTTGCTATTAGAAGGGTTGACACTACAACACTTTATCACATAATAGCAATGTTATGGTACCATGTGCAGGGATGTCATTAGGGGCCGTAACCCGTAACACCTGTTATGGCTGAGCCCAGTCAATGTTACGGGTGGGGGTCTTGATGCTGCAGAATGAATATTCATGAAGTAAAACAAATTGAAATTTATTTATAAACATTTACCTTCTAAATTATTTCTACCTTGTGTTGTCTGTGTTCCTGATTCTAAGACGTGTGTTTGGTAAAAATCCAAACATTTTCTGTAAGAAACCTTTGGAGAACACCCGCAATCGATCGTTGTTGGATTCTGACGCCATTTTCAGCAACTAAATCATTATCAATGTACCGTACTTGATACAAATAAGATTCCGCTGACCATTTTCACGGTTCTGTGATGCATGACCATTTCCATGTGGTTAGTAATTTATTCATGGTGAAGTTTAACTTTTTGCTCTGTTTCATTTTCATAACTTTTTGATTGAGAAAATATAAAATTTGGTCCTCAGAGTACAGGAAAATGCATTTCCGAGGGTCATTTAAAACTAAATTATTCTGCAAGGCTGGTTGTACGGCTGTGAGGATATATATATTTTTGATTTATATATCCTCATTTATATATATTCAATTCTTTTTCAGCATTAATTGGTGTTTGACATGGTACCATAACATTGCTGTTAAGTGATAAAAATTATTAATGTTGTAGTGTCAATCCTTCTATGTAAGAGAGTTTCTTTCAGCGTTGAAACTGGTTTGAGCCACCTTAAAGATAATAAAATGTAATTCATTCCTTTTAAAGTGCTACTATGATGAAATTCGCATCTTCCCTATCTCAGCAATTTTAAGACGTAAACATGTAGTCTGTGCAATAAGAAGAATGCTGTTTACTATTTTCAAATATCTCTGTTTGTTCCAGAGATATTCAAGTTTTAAGAATATGCAAATTAGCCAAGTGATGACATCATAAATTCAACTAAATTTTGATGAAATATGATGAA
>OX421450.1:23281266-23303766 GCA_949126865.1 Montipora capitata | reverse complement strand
GAAAATTACCCCGTTGAGAGATCAAAATGTGAAGAGTAGTTTGACAAGAATGTCCGACTGAATTTATGACACAAACCGCTGGCTGGCTACGCAAAGCAAATTGTAACCATTTTTGGAGAAAACCTTCGCAAAATTACTTAAGGGGCTTGCAGACCAACTTTATATAGTGTGGATGCTTTTGAACTTCGATCAACACACACCGCCCTTGTTTTCAGTGAGGACTCGATCGAAACCGCAACATAATTATCACTAACCCTTCCGTGTTTCTAAAAATTATCCATTATCTATCCTCCAATAAATCGTTGTGTTTGGTACTGTAATATATGTAGCTTGCTGGACATGTGATACCATTGTTTGCTTGAAATTTGTCGGTACCTGGCCGCAAACAAATTCACAGGAGTAACATTCCGAACAGAACCAGGATATGATGTAAGAACAAGATTGCGTGATGCAAAACGTGGCCAAAGGTCAATAGATGTACTCCTTTTTTTTGTGTTGGCGTTTTGAGGTGTAAGCCCAAAGTGCATGCTAGAAATAGTAGTTCTCAATCTACCTTTTGATGCGAGAAAACGTTTCATGCATTGATATCGAGTCGCTAGTTGTTTACATTTCATTGCATGGCATGGCATCTTGTGGCTGTTCACTCCTCGTTGGTGGACCCTGCGGCCCCAGTTCATTTTCCACCCCGCGAATGCGGAATGTGTTGCAATCGGCGAGTGTAGCACAGCAAAGATGTCTACAATCACCTCGTGTATTGCAAAATCAGCGACGACAATGAAGTGGACAGTGAATCAAAGCTATTACTTACTCGAGCAGGTTGGTGGTTTCCTTTTAGACATTACAAATCCTCTAAAACGAATTTTTCTTTGGACATTTTTCAAAATGTAATCGGCATTTTTATTTCAGGCATTTTTGAGACAGAGGAGTCTCATTTAAAGATAAAGTGTGCCCACGACATCGAGATTTGTTTGGGACTAGGTGGAGGTGCAATAAGTGGCGGTGTTCGATCCTCACTTCTGCGGGGATCGATGCCCACAAGTACAGGGGAAAATTCTCAGCCCCAAAGGCTCAATATGAATTGAAAAAGGCGCATTCAGCCTATGTTATGAGCGCCACGAATATGCTTGTACCAGTAGGCGCGTAAGTATTAAACAATGTTGTTATATTCTGGGTAAATTTGTACGAATTGATTTTTGTTCAGGATAAATTATTCGCAATTTGTTTACGCAGTTACTCCAGGGTGCATAATTTTACTAGCTCTCTTGTGCATCTGGGAGAGGCTCCGGGTTGACCCATAGACGGAGAAAGTTGGCACAGAACACCGCTGCTCAAATATACTTTCCTAACAGAAAACCGTTGCCGCCGTAAAACATGATTTTTGGAGTCTGTTCTCAACTGTTTATTTACTTAGTGGTCCAGACACGCGAGTGCACGAGCACAAAACACGAAAAAACATGTTCTCATTCCCCCGGCCAACCTGTCACCCCTAAACCCTTGTGCGCGCTCGTAAAAACCCATCTTACGCAGGAAAAAACTACCGTGAAAAGACTAAGTCTTGTTGAGAAAAATAGTTTTGGTGTTGTAAGACCTTACTAGCTACCCCTTCGTAGACATTGACCTGTTGTGAATAAGAAATGATCCGTCCTTTATTGTGTTCTTCCGGTTTCCTAATTTTCATGAATTATGTCATGGATAAAAACCGTTTTGGAAACGAACAAGCCAGCGACCACGAAAATCGCCCCGTGGCATGGAAACATTACATGCCTGTTGAGCCCGCTTACTCCACTAGCAGCTCGACGCATGTGTCAGGTTTCAACTTTGCAGGCAATTTTTGCGGTCGCTACAACAAGTTGCAAAATTGTTGAGACACTTATACGAAAAAACACCTTTTCTGGCTTCCAGTACCCACCGTATCTAGAATTTAAACCTTTCCCACTTCCCCTTCCCCCTCCCCATTTCAATGTTGACTGTTTAAGTTTCCAACATTTTTTCGTCTGGCTAGCAACACTGATAAGGGGGGGGGGGGGAGGGGGAGGGGGGCTGCAGTGTGAGAGATAATAGGTAAAGTAATAGCGCTCCAAGAAGGTGAAGTGTCTCCACTATTTTTAACCGCGCGGCCATGGGCCGAGCGGGGTTCTTGCTCTGCAATCGGTTTATTATTATTTTTTTGTTGTTTTGTTGGAGAGCTGAACCAGACTTCCACTTGGCCACATAGTCAGTGGGACTTCCAGTCACGCAACTTAGGATGTTTATTCGCCAAAAAGCTGTTAAAACTTTAATGTACTTAAAATGTTATGAAGATAGTCCGCTTTTTATTTACAACAAAATA
Organism: Montipora capitata; assembly: GCA_949126865.1. Classification (NCBI taxonomy): domain Eukaryota; kingdom Metazoa; phylum Cnidaria; class Anthozoa; order Scleractinia; family Acroporidae; genus Montipora; species Montipora capitata. The sequence continues at coordinate 23,301,437 of OX421450.1, read as the reverse complement.
TATATATATTTGTCTTATTGAAACATGTAATCGTGACTTTTAAGAAAGAAAGCTAAGACTATTACGTCATCGGAGATTTCACAACGGTTTCGGCTGATGGTGCAATCGGAGATTTCACAACGGCTATAAGTAATGGCGCAATACCTTTGTGTGCAGCCGTTGTTGTCAGTTTGTTGTGCTACAGATTGATCAAGTGATTTTGGTTCTATAGTCATCAGTAAATCAACAAGGACTGCTGTGAAATGTGTACTACGTTGCGACTATAGTGGTAAGAAAACAGATAAAATTTAGTTTTGTTAGGTGAGCAGTCCCAAATTTCTATTCGGTCATATAGTCAGTGGCACTTTGAATCACGCAACTTATGATGTTTACAGGTATTCGCCAAAAGCTTTTAAAACGTTAATGTACTTAAAATTTTATGGATATTCCACTCTTTTATTTAGTACAAAATGTATTGCCTTTTTGTGTTATTTAAGGGGTTGATTTGAAGCGAGTATTGAATACATAAAAGGTCATTATGTCATCCATGGAATGTGTCGACGTTTCAACTTTCATTGGTAGGGAAATAACCATTGTACTAAACATAGCCGTGGATAACGTAATTCTTAAATTAAGTGACGCGTGTGACTACTAGGCCTTCACTCGTGTAAAAAACCAATTAAATTTAATTGCGACTTTTAGGAAAGAAAGCTGTAAGTTGTTAAAAGTGTTATTATCATATCGTTTATACCCATAGATATCCTGATGACACTTCCAGATTAATTAAGAACATTACGTCATCGGAGATTCCTCGGAAATTTCACCTCGGCTCTTACTGATATTGCAATAAGTTCGTGTGCATTCATTGTTGTCAGTTGTTGTGCTACAGATTGATCAGGTGATTTTGTGTCTATAGTCATAGTGAATCAACAAAGACTGCTTTGGAATGTGCACTACGTTGCGACTATAATTATAGTGGTAAGAAAACAGATAAATTTTCAAAGCTGGGTTTTAAGATCTGAAAGATCTTCTTGTTGCAACTTGTTGTAGCATGTTTGTTTTCCTCGGTCCTCGAGTATCCTTGAGCGGAAAGAGAGGCTGCTCGTACACTAAGGTGTTAAAATTTGACGGATACTGATCACGCAAACAAAGATTGTTTTTTCCAAAATGGTTTGTATCCATGAAATAATTCATGAAAATTAGGAAACCGGAAGAACATAATAAAGGATGGATCATTTCTTATTCACAACGTGTCAATGTCTACGAAGGGGTAGCTAGAGAGGTCTTACAACACCAAAACTATTTTTCTCAACAAGTTTTTTCCCGCGTAAGATGGGTTTTTACGAGCGCGCACAAGGGTTTAGGGGTGACAGGTTGGCCGGGGGAACGAGAACATGTTTTTCATGGTTTGCGCTCGTGCACTCGCGTGTCTGGACCACTAAGTAAATAAACAGTTGAGAACAGACTCCAAAAATCATGTTTTACGGCTTCAACGGTTTTCTGTTAGGAAAGTACGTTTGAGCAGCGGTGTTCTGTGCCAACTTTCTCCGTCTATGGGTCAACCCGGAGCCTCTCCCAGATGCACAAGAGAGCTAGTAAAATTACGCACACCCTAGAGTAACCGTGTAAACAAATTGCGAATAATTTATCCTGAACAAAAATCATTTAGTACAAATTTACCCAGAATATAACAACATTGTTTAATATTTACGCAAGCCTACTGGTACAAGCATATTCGTGGCGCTCATAACATAGGCCGAATGCGCCTTTTTCAAGCCATATTGAGCCTTTGGGGCTGAGAATTTTCCCCTGTACTTGTGGGCATCGATCCCCGCCACTTATTGCACCTCCACCTAGTCCCAAACAAATCTCGATGTCGTGGGCACACTTTATCTTTAAATGAGACTCCTCTGTCTCAAAAATGCCTGAAATAAAAATGCCGATTACATTTTGAAAAATGTCCAAAGAAAAATTCGTTTTAGAGGATTTGTAATGTCTAAAAGGAAACCACCAACCTGCTCGAGTAAGTAATAGCTTTGATTCACTGTCCACTTCATTGTCGTCGCTGATTTTGCAATACACGAGGTGATTGTAGACATCTTTGCTGTGCTACACTCGCCGATTGCAACACATTCCGCATTCGCGGGGTGGAAAATGAACTGGGGCCGCGGGGTCCACCAACGAGGAGTGAACAGCCACAAGATCATATCCTGGTTCTGTTCGGAATGTTACTCCTGTGAATTTGTTTACGGCCAGGTACCGACAAATTTCGATCAAACAAGGGTATCACATGTCCAGCAAGCTACATATATTACAGTACCAAACACAACGATTTATTGGAGGATAGATAATGGATAATTTTTAGAAACACGGTAGGGTTAGTGATAATTATGTTGCGGTTTCGATCGAGTCCGCACTGAAAACAAGGGCGGTGTGTGTTGATCGAAGTTCAAAAGCATCCACACTATATAAAGTTGTTCTGCAAGCCCCTTGAGTAATTTTGCGAAGGTTTTCTTCAATTTTCTCTGCATGAAAACAGTTACAATTTGCTTTGCGTAGCCAGCCTGCGGTTTGTGTCATAAATTCAGTCGGACATTCTTCACATTTTGATCTCTCGACAGGGTAATTTTTCAGTGTTGCCAGAAATATTTTAACACAGTAATTTACAAAGGTTGTTCTTCAAAGTGGCTGTTATTTCATGTCCAAACTGGACGTACCAATTGGGTTTCTGTAGTGTGGAAGTTGGTTGAAATTTGCGATTTTTTGAAATGCCTGAAACTGGTTTTCTTCTAATGGCCAAAACAGTCTCCTTTCAACGGCTTATCCAAATTTTATTACTGTATTATAAAGAGCTAAAGTGTGTTTATATTGTGTTTGTGTTTCATAAACAGACGACGCCGCGTCTTAACCATACGAGCGAGTTAAAAATGTGTTATTTGCCGCCAATTTCACCATTTGAAGGAGGCCAGCATGCCGCGTTTTCAAGCTTTCCCCAATTTCGCAAAATATAAAAAGCTGTTGAAACTTTTAATGTTATTTTTGAAAATACTTCATTATATAGGTTACTTGTCAAAATATGGGGGAATTCGAAATTTCACGAGTGACGCCCAATTCTCCATAATTTCAGACATCGACTCTTAAGCGTTTAATAAAAGAAGTACGTCGAGGCATGGCATTCGTGGAAAGCAGCTTTAGCTAGGCTTAGGTTTTAGGTATAGTTTTTTATAATAGTATCTTATCCATTTAATTAAATTGATAGTGATGTATATTTTAAATGCTTCTTATTATTTATAGCTGATGAATTATCTATCTATCTATCTACCCAAAGCTATTTTCCTGAAAGGAAGTATTATTATACCACATATTTTGTTTTGAGAGTCTGTGGTACTTCATTTTCACAGTGAAACCATTTGAATGTTGTATTGTGGTTTTATCTCTCATCTCGTCGATTGACTGCACGTATCGTCATGTCAGTGTAAAAATTAATCAGTATTTTAATTCTTTTCTGATTGCCAACAGGGAACCACAGCATGTTTAGTGCCCACATTCTTACAACTTGTTATTGTAAATATATTTTGTGGTAAAGTTGACATAATCAAACCAATGTACATTGTTGAGCATGCTATTCCATAGGATTAGCAATCTGCCTCTTGTGCTTTTCAAGCTATGAAAAGAAATTTTCCATGTCTTGTCCTACCAGTGAAGACAATGTGATGTCTTGGAATGCTGCTCATGAATTCTGTTGGGCCTAATTAAAAAAGGGCACAATTTGTGCAAGTCCTAAACATAAGCATCTCATCATCTTTAGCAGTTCTTGTTGAATGAGCCCAGGGTAAGGGATGGATCTTTGCTGTTTTATCAAACTGGCTTTTAATCTGCTGTTTTGGAGGCAGTGACTATGGCACTGTTTGTTTTATTTGCCTCCATTCCTTAAACTAAATTTTGTTTCATTTCATTTCATTTCTTTAGAAACAAATCGTATCTATTTTGACTTCAGGGTGAACTATTTTACACAATGAGGTAGAGTGGCCATTCAAAACAGAGTTTGTAATTGAACATCTAAACGTCTATGAGATCTAATAACTAACTTGTGAACATGTGAACCTGTGCAAAAGTAATGCAAATATATTTCGCTGAAATTCACAGCTTTTCCTGGCTTTTCGACGAAAAAATATCGAATTTTCGATGGAAGCGAATTTTCGATGAAAAGTCATGATAATTCACAAGGCCTATTGTTTCCAACTATGCAAATTTTCGAACGAAAATTCCCTCGGAACGAATCATAATGCTGACAAACACGAAAGTGAAGGAAATGGGTCATAAATATGGGTCATAAATAAATATGAAGTCATAAATATGGGTCATAAATATGAAGTTTTCACTATCTGAGTGATTTTGGGTTACATTAAAGGGATATATTGTTGAAAAATCCAAAGAAATCTCTCTTCGTGGTAATAAGTAATGTAAACAATCTTCGCGCTGGTGAGCTGTAGTAGTAATTGGGTTTTCCAGGAACCAGTTGTTTTAAAGCTTAGTACTGGTAACTGCCTGGGTTCACCAGTAATACCAGTAATGGTATTAGTACCAGTAATACCAGTAATGGAAGATTCACAGAAAACAGAATTTGAAATTTTATGCTGTGGCATTTGAGGGAAAAGTAGGTATTTGTAGACAAGTATCATTCTGTTCTTCTCTTTAATTTTTAATATTCCCTGACAGGCTTCTCACCGTTCAGAGAGTTTGTGTCCGCATGTCTTTCTTTATTTCTTGAGAGTTTCAATAGACGAAGTGAAATGTATATGACCGACCAAGTGACCGACACCACAGTATTTTATCTTTTCTCCTGCCCTTACCATTCCACAAACAAAACACCATTTCTTTTTGTGAAATAGTTCCTTGTTGCTGGTGAAGGTGCAAATTTCCTGTGCTTTGTCACCTTCAATTTTATTTCCCAATCCCCCTGTCCAGTTCGTGATCTTCGATCTGCCAAATCACTCGATGTTTCACATCTTCAGACAGTAATCATAAATACCTCAACTTGAGCAATGCTAGAGAATATTTTCAAAGTATGGTATGAAAACGAATAATTCAACTTAAATTATTGGAGTACAAGAAAACTCACAGGAGTGTGATGCTTTAATTAGTATACAAAATTAAAGAATACTGTATAATATACATGTACATATTTATATTTTTAAACCAGAAGAAGCAGAAGTGGAAGTGGTTAGCGAAGTGACAGGTCAATAAGACTATAATGATAAGCCTTACAATTATTTTCAAGAATAATAATTATTGTTAAGACTTCACAATCTTAAAGTGCCCCTGTGATTAAAAAAACCACTTCCTTTTTTCCTTCAGATTTTGAAAGTGTGTTTGCTTAACACCTGACTGGCAAAATTTTGAGCTTTGATTTTTATCCAAAGGTTGCTTACTTTCAGTGTAAGTTTTGGATTTCACGGTCCGCCATTACTCACGTTCAAAACGGACCGATTGGAACTCAGACGGTTGGATCCAGGGAAACGTGACGTCAGAGGCTCACTAGCTTAAAATTTCAGCGTGTGAACGCAGCTTATTATATATGCAAAGCGTGAGTTTAAAAGTCTGAAAGCCCAAAACTCCCGTGCTGCATGTTAATTTTGCAGCGTACACACATATTACATTCTTAAACTAGTGAGCCTTTGACGTCATTTTCTCCTCGATCCAGCTCTCTCAAGAACATAATGTTAGTAATGGTGGACCATTAAATAGGAAAATTCCAGTTAAAATAAAGAGGTGTCTTTTTGAAATCAAGGCTTAAAACGTGGGTCACTTAGTGTTTTGTTAACATAGTTTTGAAATCCAAAGAAAAATATGAATTGATTTTTTGGTCACAGGGGCACTTTAAATAACCCTCTTCGAAAATTACAGGATGACGTGCACTTTGTTTGGGGTGAGGAGATTGATATTTTTTATTAATGAAAGTAAAAGGCAAAGATGAAAACCGACCGAGCTAAATCTCTCTGTGCACCACTAGCTGAAGAGTGTGGAAGGGATGATATGGGAAAGAATATGGATTACTGCGGCTGCAGGTCTATTAAAATAAAACACAGGTCACATTCCACAGGTGAGTGTATATGTCACTGTGCTGATAAATAAACAACACCAAAAGTGTCTCCTAGTGCTAATCACTCATCAAGAATGTTGTTTCAGGTCTCGGGGAAACTTTTGTCCACATACAACTGCTAAAACAACCAGATCAATAATCTGTGAACCCTATTGCACAATTTTATAATTTGTAACACAATCTTACATGGTGAAAACATTGAACAACAGGAACATGCAATACTTGTGTTAGGGAATTACAATAATTATGAGACACCAAAATGAACCAAAACAAAAAAGTACGTACAAAATAAAATCACTTCATAACCGTTATGTATTTCAAACTCCATTATATCCTATATATCCAGCATAGCTTTAATTGGAATTGAGGCCTGATGTAGATCACCGTGCAACGTGAAAAAACTGCAAATTATTTTTGACTGTTACGCTTGTTAATTTGCAGCTGCTTCTCACGGAACAGCTACAATTTTAAAATGATTAAACACAAATTCTGCTCTTGTTTGGGCTCTCCTCACTAGCCGCCATCTTTCTTTTGACATACAACCAATCAGAGTTCATACGAGAAAAGCACCAATCAGTGACTGTTTTAGTTCACTGTGTGCCAGGGTCTTCTCTCGACCCGCTGCCATATTGAAAGACGAGAAGACCCTGGGAACGAGGTTGAGGTTGGAGGGAACTGGAAAAGAGTAAGTTGCCATGGGAACCAGTTCCTTTATAGCTACCAAGTCTCAATGGTCATTGCTGCAAATTGACCTAGATAGCTCTATTTATACAATAATAATTTAATGAAGGGCTGGATGCAAAAACCTAGTAAGTGACAATTTTGTTCGATTTTTAATTTTACTCAAAACTAGCCCAAATTTTGCAAGTTGACTGGAAATGAACTTAAGAACATGGCCCTGGTATTTTTTAAACCAATTTGAGCTTTATTTGTGAGAAATAGGCTATGCAAAAACACTATTGGCTTCGTGTCTGAAAACCATGGAATCAGTGAAGCGACACTTACCGTTCATTGTTCGATTAAAATTTAACAGCACAAACCAAAATTATGGCTTGCATCGGTAGCTCAATCGAATGATGCGCATGGCTCGAGACGCTGAGTAAACTTTTTTTTTTCGTTCGCGCAGAGCTGTTTCTTTGTTCTTTTAAAATCTTGTTTTCTGCGGCGATCTTATCGATCTTTGTGAAATTCAAGTTACATGAGATATGCGCGATGCACGAAGCTCCAGACAAAACAAACTGGTTTAATACAAAATCTAAGGTGAATTTGTTGAGGTAGCTCGTTTGCTTGGCAGTCGTATTAAATCTTAATGTCCAAGTGGCTCACCTTGATGTTATATTATTAGGTTGAGTGAATTATGTCATCAGCCCTCTCATTTGCTTATTTTACACATTTTTCAAACTTGAATATCTCTGGAACCAATGCAGATATTTCCAAACGATAAACAGCGTTTTTAATCTTTTCTGAAATTCTGTGATAAACCTAAACCAAGAGATAAAAATTTGATCGTAGTAGTACTTCAAAACAATAAAAAAATTCAAAATATAACTTTCAAATAATGGGTGTGGCAGGATAGCCAATTTTAGTGGGCCATGGCATACAGTACAGCCCCTAGATTTGATTGGAAAGAGGTATATAATGGACAAAATTAATAAATTTAACATGAAATTTTTAGGCTAAGAAATTATGGTGTTTCAAAACTATAAAAATTATAAGCAAGTAATAATAAAACCTGATTTTTCCTTGGAAATAGGGGAAAACTAGATTTCTATAAAGTGCAGCATGTTCATGATCTTCTAAAGTGAAAGCCAGAAATACTACTGAATTATAAAATTAAATTGAAATTATATTCTTGACAGGTTAGTCAAAGAAAATTTGATGATGTATGGCCCAAATTACGTGTTCTTGCTCGTTCATCACCTCAAGACAAGTACACTCTGGTCAAGGGAATCATTGATAGTAAGCTGAATCCAACAAGGGAAATAGTAGCAGTGACTGGTGATGGTACAAATGATGGACCAGCATTAAAGAAAGCTGACGTTGGCTTTGCTATGGTAAGCTTCAATAAATTTAAATAAATCATCTCCTTTTGTTAAAATGGTGACTGTTTCTAGAAAACTTTCCCAAACCAGCTAGCCTGCACTTCTTACTGTTGGCAATTCAGTGTAAAACAATGACTTGTGACACAGCATGCAAAAAGGAATACAGGAGATGATTGCAAAGATCATGTCTGCAGCCACAAGTTACAGTCAGGTCTAGCATGAGAAGGACCAAAATTAATATTTGCTGCCAGAATTGCAAAGTATGTGTATGTTATTCACTTTCACTTTTTCCCATCAGCATGCTTACAAACATCAATTTTTTTGCACAGTTTATGGTTGTTAAAATTAAAATCATTCACTGTGTCAATCAATGGTTTGTTTTTAAGTTTTGTTGATTTAAGTAATTGAATTGTTGTATTTCCTTGTCAGGGCATTGCAGGCACTGATGTTGCTAAAGAAGCATCTGATATCATTCTTACTGATGATAATTTCAAGAGCATAGTCAAAGCTGTGATGTGGGGCCGTAATGTCTATGACAGTATCTCTAAGTTTCTCCAGTTTCAGTTAACAGTTAACTTGGTTGCTATTATTGTGGCATTTGTAGGAGCCTGTGTTGTTCAGGTAGGTAAGGGCTGCAATAATTTATTGCACTTCTTTTGAGTGTAAATGCTAGCCATATTTATAGGATTTTATTTTATTGCAAAAAAAAGGCAGCCATGAGTCAAGAGTGAGACGGCTTTAAGCTACTGTAAAAACATTTATAGTCATTAGTTTGTGGTTTTAATGTTTGGTGGGGCACCCTGTGCTATACTGTAACAAGCAACATTCCCAAGATTTTTCTGTCATTCATAGTTATGTGAGTTTGACTTAAACTTCATAGTTTTACTATATCTTAATTAAGAGTTTGCAGACATGCAAAGGGACTTCTTGCATGCACTTAATTGTTTCATGTAGAGTTTACTCTATGAGACATGTCCCCTTAAAATGTTTACACCCTTCAACCAAGTGAAGGACAAAACAGCAAAGTTGAGATTGCCTAACTTGTATTTTTTTTTAATGAAAGCTAGTGTAAAGAGTCCAGAAACAGCATTTACACACATCCAAATAAATGTGAAATTTCGTGGTCATTAATATTCCAGCTTTTTGTTGTTTTCTTAAATATTATTATTGATAATAAACAGAAAAAACTTCCAAAAGCATAAACCATGAGATTCAGAACATAAATACCATGCAGTAAAAGATTCTTTAACTGATGTTGGAAAAAACCAAAGCAATTGACTTCAAGTAGATTGCTCAGAAAATCACTTCTCCAATTTTCAATAGGTTAATTGTTCATTTGGTTACTAGGACTTGTCCCTTCATTTTAAACAAGTTTGATTTTGTGGACACACTTTTGGTCCATGCAACTGATAAGTTTGTGTGTAATTATTATAGGTGAGTCCATTGACTGGAACTCAACTGCTGTGGGTAAATCTTATCATGGATTCATTTGCATCATTGGCATTAGCTACAGAGCCACCAACAGAGGATTTGTTGCAACGTAAACCATATGGCCGCACAAAGCCACTTATCTCCCGTACCATGATTAGGAACATACTTGGTCATGCTATCTTCCAACTGGTAGTCCTGTTTATTCTTGTGTTCTTGGCTGATGATATATTTGACATTGAAAATGGTTATTTGGAGACCACACGTTGTAAACCCACCGCTCACTCCAGTATTGTCTTCAATACGTTTGTCTTGCTGCAACTGTTCAATGAAATTAACTCACGAAAAGTACATGGCGAGAGAAATGTATTTGCAGGAATCACCCATAATCCTGTTTTTGTGATCATAATGGCAGGAACCTTTGTAGTCCAGGTAGGAAATATTACATTAACAGTGTGATTACTACAGCTGTAGGTTTAAGAACACATGTGGGAACGTCTTGCTGACATTATTGACTTACGGTACTTCAGAAAAATGCCTTTCTGATAATACTAACTTGGTACACCACTGTTATTATTGTACTTGATCCAAAACCAGTGTCATTTTCCTTGTACTTTCATTGGGCATGGTGAGTCATCTTTTGTTTGTATGTTACAAGAAGGTAAAACTGAAGTCTTGGAGGAAAAATTCTCTGAGAAAAGTAGAAAACTGACAAACTCAAGTCACGTTTGATGCAGAGTCCAGGGAAAAAAATGTAAGTTGCTCCCCATTTTTGATTAATAAATTAATAGGACAAACATAGGACATAGGACAAAGTAGATTGTACACAAAATCATTTTTTTAACCTCTGATTTATTACACCCAGACAAATGAAAAAGTAAAGGTTGCTTATGTTGTTGTTTTCCTCTGGTTTGATTTTTTCAATCTAGTGGAGCAACACCACAGCTTCTTTAGAAACTAAACCTTTATCCTAAATGTGAAAGAATGCTTTACTTGAGTAGTTAGCTTTCATGTAAGGTTGGGGACATGGCATGCATTTTAGTAATTAGGGTCAGTGCTTAACCCTAATCATTAAGCTGAACTGGTGACCATAACCTTAATCAGTTAAATTTACTGAACAAGCATTCACATGCAATAATTATTGTCTTTGATAGCATCAATCCATCATAATAATCTTAAAATGATTTCTCTAGTTTATTTCATACATTCTACTTTGAAAGAGTTCTAATTAATTACAGAAAGATGCCCAAATATGTTAAAATGGCAGTGTTATAAAAAATTAAACCAGTTAAAAAAATCAAACTAGGGGAAAAATAGTTGAACTACAACACTTCTAAAACTGATTCTTTCAAGGGGCTGTTGGAATTTGGAAGTTTCCTAAATATTCATTCATCTTAGTATGATTGTGTGTCCAATGTAAATAGCAGGTTTATCAAGCAAAACTCTGGCTGATACAGTTCACTTACTTTCATTGTTTGCATCAAACTTTCCTCAGGACATAGAATTATAACTCAACTAGACCCTCCGTGAGGGTACACTGGGTTGCCTGTGGTACGTGCACCGTTCCAAACAATTTTTTTCAAAGTCATTGAGAAGTCATACCAGAAGAGGCCCTTTGGCTCACAGGTCCTCACACGTTCGTACGACGAAACAGATCTGTCCTTGTGTAATATGTAGCTCTAACAGTGCACGATATTGTTTTGATATTGTCTATCATTGTAGTGCCATGGTAGAAGTCTTGGGTAAATAGTCTGAGAAGACATGTGGTTACTAGCAAAGTACTGAACCCAGAAAGATTGAAGAAAATAAATGGGAAGTGAGAAACATTGGCTTCTGGGCTGAGATGTTGATAAACTTCTTTTCACCACAAGTTTAAGCGTGCCCGCTGAGCATCTTACAGCTTTGTAATGCCCAAGTTCACTGAAGTCAAGCCCTGTTCGGCGGGGTTAGTGTTTTGATGGGAGACCAAAACAACGTACCCCTCATAAAACAGAAGCATCGGACCGAAAATACTATTAACGCTAACAAATGCGAACTCAGCAAGGTACAGATCTTGTTAGCTTGCTTTATGCAAAAGTAAAAAACTATTGATACACAGTTTTTAGAAAGAGCAGAAGGAAGTCTCCAGGACGGTCGATCGAGAATAACATATTTACGACATGAAAACAACATTAATTTTGAACCGTGAATATAGAATATAAAAAGTTACGATCAGCGACAAACATTTTGGGAGATTTTTGCTACGTTCAAATAAATCGCCAAATCGAAAGTGACATGGCCGGAATTCGCGGGCGCCGTGATTAAGTTACCGCGGCATGTTTACTCGCCAAACAGTGAAGCATCTGTGTCAAATGATGGCAAGATACCGGGTTTTTGTAAGTGTCTTTTTCTGTCAAGTGTTATAAAGTTTGACAATGAAATTAGCGAAGTCGAAACAAAGATCACAAACGCACAACTCTTGTTTATGCAAAGTCAAAATTTACTCTCCAAGACGCGTTATTTATCACCAGGTAATTTCATCATTTTGGAAATGGCAGCTACTTTATTATTCATCTGCGTCACAATTTTTCACTGATTTTGGGGCTCATTTTGTTGAAACTCAAGCACGCTTCCAACAGGCCTGTGAACCCTTCCTGCTTACAGAGCAATACTAAAAAACTTCTCCCATATCACATTTCAACCTTAAGCTAGGAAATTCAATACACAACATGATATTGTAATTCACAAAGGCAGAAAATACCACAGAATCCTTTTCCAGCGAAAAATTTATTGAAACAAACAACATATTTGCTCTTAGAGGCGAGAACCTCTTCCGATTTCATTGCGTGCGTGAAGCCAAGAAACTCAATCGTGTCAAATTACCATACTTCAGGTAAATACAGCTCACTTTGATTTCGGCTCGACGGGCGATAGATTGTTGTCGAAGTCCACTACTCGTCGCTTTTAAGATTCCACCGCCTGTATATCCAATTGACCTGCCATTCATGAGCTTCATAAGGGTATATTTTGTTTAAGGATCCACTAAAACGCCCTTCGCGTTACATGACTTTCGACGCCATTGCAGGCTAAGTTGATGATTCTACTGTGTCCACCAGAGAAATCTACGCAGTTCCACTACCCTCTCGATCCTAAGAAAATACGCGCAGAAGGCTCTATGCACAAAGACACCACTTACCAGGGGAGTGACAGGCAAGACTTTTACCGACACGGAAAAAAGTACTAAAAAAAGAACGGAAATCTACCTATTTTTCGACTGGGTTTGCAATAGGGCAACCCAGTAAAAAAACCCACGAAATTAAACACAGATTCCGACTGGGTTTGCCATAGGCAACCCAGTAAACAGTACTACACTCAATTGTCAAAAGAAACGATTGGTAGTTTTGTCTTACTAATGTCAGCAAAGCATCAACCAAAGGCATACAGAAACTTAAATCATGTATAATGGCTCTGCCATTTACAGTACCACTATAACGGGAACTGTACTGAAGCTGATAATCTGTATTAAACACATTCAGCACTTCCGGCAACTCAGTCAATAACAGGAAAGTTTGTCTGGACAGTCTAGATAATCCAGAATACAATTCATTACCAATGTTCATGATGTTAACCAAATCCGTCAATTGATGAGCTAATACTTCTCCTGTAATTATAAATCAGTGAAGTAAGAGACATTGCTACACACTGACGGTACCTGCATTTTCGCCAAACACTTCCACATTGCCTTTCCTATAAAGCGCTTGAATAGTTCTGGTATGATCAATGGGCCCAGGATTTTTCTCTATATCATTACACAGCTTGAACTCTGTATGATTCATTCTATGGTCAACGTCCTTATAAACAGATCTTACTGAAGTGTAGTTACACTTAACTTTCACTCGGCTTCGACCACAACTTTTAGGTTTTTTCCTTTGATGTGCTGTACACCATTTCCTTTCCATAGTCCTCTTCTTGACAGCAGACCTTGGTCTTACAAACATATAGTCTCACTTACGATAAAGTACACTCAACTTGGTAAATAAATGCATGGCAGAAGATTTCGGTACGTTCTTTTTAATATATTTTCGAACAAATTTCCTGAAATGTCTGCTCTTATGCAAGGCTCGTGATAACTGCTTCACTGGAATTCTGCTTGGTTCTCGATCCCTTTGGTGACGCCTTCTTACAGATTTACAATAAACAAACTTAGCGTAGCGAGATCGAAATTGCAAGTCATCTACTGATTCTTTATTATCAATATCCACAATAACACATGGCTGAGCCTCATTCTCAAATATGTTCTCCTGCAAGGCTCCTTTTAGCTGTTTCGCTGAAACACTGCTTACTTCTCCATCCCTGAGAACAACATGGCGACACCCTTTTAAACATTCACAATAAACCAACTTAGCACAACAAGATTGAAGTTGCCAGTCTTTTATTGATTCTTTATTCTCGACATTCACAACAACAGATACCGATGAGTCTTTCTCAAATTGGCCACAGTCATTGCAAGCATTCAGAATAGCTTCATTCAAGCACAAAACGCTACACCAAGTATGGTAAAAAATGCTAACAATAGCACTAGTGAGGATCATTGCAAACGATACAAGTAATTGCACATGAAATAGCGTTACAGCTCCAAATACAAAGGGATTCAGTAACAGCAGAAAACAAAAAGCCGTGATAATACAAATAGACAGAAAATTCACCTTTTTCAGAAATTTAACTAAATGCATCCGGCTAGGCGTACATCTCTGCGACTCGGTACCGCTAGCACTAACTTTGAGATCAGGAACTTTCTTCTTCAGGAAACTTTCACAGTTCTGTGCTTCTCTCCTTTGGCATTTGGTTTCAGTGCAGTTCACATCAGTGCAGTTCATATCATCATTTTCACATACTTGCTTATTTAGTACACATTTGTTCTCAACATATAAACTTTCTTTCAGTTTGCGGACCAACCCCGGCCAAAACAATCGCTCAACAGCATCTTTTAGTGTGGGTCTACCGCAAACGGCGTGTGCATAAGTCAGTTCTTTGAGCGTTCCGAGGAAGAAGCTAAATACAACAAAAAGCAATATGCTCACAAACGACATACTATTATGGGCTACACACTTCACCACAACTTGATCGCGCAAAAAAATGATATTTGGTATGATCACGCTCAATCGTATGGTTTTGCCTGTCAATAAGGCAGTATTATACTAATTAGTAAAATCCAACTAGTGGTCTATTATCAATGCTGCGTTCTGATTGGTTGAGCTACTAGTAGGCTATTTGTTATAGCCCACTAGTAGCGAAAAGCGCCGGCTTTGAAAACCAAAACAACAATTAAAGTCTAGCTTTAACTAGCGAAAGATGTTTTGTCTCGATACTTTTTTGACCAACTAGTTGGATTTTACTAAAACAATTATTCCTCTCACCCTCACGGCCTCTGAGTCAATAGCCCATTCGGCTATCCTCATGGGCTATTGACTCAGAGCCCATTCGGGCTCGAGGAATAATTGTTAATTATACATAGGATCGAAATTCTCCAATCACAATTAGCTATTTTAACAACTTGTTTCCTCAGAAGGACGTCTCTGAAGCTGCCCAATCAAAACATGACGACTTCGATCCTCTTAGTGGTATAAATTCACACAAACAACTGGTGGTTACTTTCTTTCGTTTATTTCAGGATGGGTTAGTTAATATCTGTCTATCGTTAGAATATCTCGACTCCTGTCTCGTGTTGCTATCGCACACCCACTAAAATTCGCACATTCTTGGTCGTTTTATTCCTACTCGTTTAGAACCAAACAACTACCTCCTAAATGTCAAGACCAGTAAATGATCACGCAAACGAAGCCAATGGCGAGAAATAATATTTAAACTGAATAGCTTGAAATAAAATTTGCGCGAAATCTCTCTCTTTAAGAAAGTTAAAGAAATATAAGGGCCGTGTATACCAGGCCTGGGAGTTTATACTCGTATAAATAGTTCCTTTCGCGTGTTATGTACGCCGCGTCCAGAGTAAGCCGCGGCTTATTTTCTTTCGTATAATCGACGCTATTGTTGCTTTCTCAACTTAACAATAACTTCATTTTACGCAAGAGTGACTATACTGAAATCTTATTCTGACCTTAATTAAAAACAATCGCCAGCTGTAATCATTTGCCAGAACGATCACGCCTACAAATTCCTGTCATCCTAATTGCGTTCGAGAGAACGCTTCCTAATCTTCTGGGTTGCCTGTTATCGTGTAGGTGCCCTGTGCACGCAAGCGAAAGGTGAAATTCCATGGTTCAACATTTCGGCGCCATTTTGAATGACGTCACAATTTCGTTGCGCAAAACATTCTGCCTCGTGCTTCGTTGTTTGTCGGACGTGTTGGAAGGTTCAAGCTTTATCATTCTGCCTCGTGCTTCGCTGTTTGTCGGACGTGTTGGAAGGTTCAAGCTTTATTTAAACCCTTCGTCGGTTGCATTTATAAATTACAAGTAAAAGTAATGACATTCCGCGATGACGTTCCATTTCATTTTCCTTTCACCGCTCACCGCCTGTGAATGAGCGCGTCGCCAATCTATTTTAGGATCATACCTGTTTTTTTGTTTGCCTTTTTCAACCGCCCACTTGATCGGGAGAATAAGACCGAATTTTCTTGCTCCAACGGCTTATTACCTTTGTGGTATAAAGGATTAATTAACACGCCTCGATACGCTGGATTTTTCTGTTTAACCAGAGAAAGACGACGTGTTTTGAGTTTTCATGGTAGATGTACTTTAGCGATTTTCGAAAAACACCCAGGGACCTAACAAGCCTATAATATGATGAATATTGCTAACACAAATTATTTTTAAAATACAAGCTAAAATATTTCTTATTTTTACACCTTGAATTTTGATTACAGCGATGTGAAATGGCGAGGGAAAAGTTTGCTTTTCTAAGGCCCGCGCCGGCGAGAGGGCATTGTGCAATGTCACGGCATACACGAAAAAAAAAATATTATCTTCGGTTCTACCGTGCTTAATTCGCTGATTCAAAAGGTAAAGTGCTCTCCGTTAAAAAAACAAGATCTTCATTCACAGTTTGTAAGATGCGCCGATAATATTTATTTGATTTTTCTGGAAGGAATAGTTTTTATTTTTATACAGCACGCGCCGGCGAGTCTGTGTCCGTAGCGTCACGCAAATTGTTTACCATTGAACACGATTAAACACGTGCGTCTTATTACAGTAGTTCAGCTTTATTATGAGACAAATTAACTCCCGAGTCCTATGGGATTTCGAGTTGGATTTTCGAGTTAGGATTTCGAGTCGGTTTTTGCGAGATGCTCCAGCTGCAACGAATCGCCTTGGCTTTGGTATGTTAACCGTACGCGTGGGAACAGCCATATTTTATTGGCTATATTTTGATTACATTTGTTGACTTTAATATATAGTTCCAGTGGCCACAAATTGTTCAGTCTGTACTTAGCGAAGGTCGAAATTGAATCGATGGAAGAGTACTCTGAAGCCAAGACCTATAAGAGTAAGCCAGAACTAAGAAAAAGCAATGTAAATGCTGACTTATTTTTATTCATCAGCGGAAATAATAATTATTGCCAGTCGCACGGAGTTTTTCCGGGAGTTTGTTAACATAAATCACGGATAAACGGGCCGGAAACGCGAGAGCAAAGGTTACAGATGTTAGCTGATATTTGTGCTTCCAGCTCAGAATACCCGGAGTACTAGATGTAACACAAGTATTCTTTTTAGAAATCAGCCTTCATGCTGAAACATTACCAGTAAAAGTGAAAATGTGACGTTTAATAACATGAATTTGCTAGTTTACCGAAACTGGAGCCGTCACGCAACGTGTCATCAAAGGTCATATCGAATCGCATTAAATAAAGCAAGGAAATCAAAATCCACAGAACAATAGTGGACTTTGTCAGTATGTTATATGTCTGTAAAACTTCCGCCGTTCACAGTAATGATTTCAGCAACAGACAACTATTATCACAGGCGGAGAACGCACTCCTAATCTTTGATTACTACTAGTTTAATGCGTATTAAATTTCAACTCACTTATGCAAATTAGTTAAGCTCGAATATTACACAACACAATGAATCACAACGGTTGAAACATCTCACAAAAACCTTTCCAGCGTGAAATTTATTGAAACTAACAACATATTTGCTATTGGAGACAAACAAAACCCTTTCTATTCCAATTGCGTGCGTGCAAACAAGAAACAATCCGTCTCACAAACCATACGATATCCAAATGATAAATTTCTCAGTTCAAGATTAAACTCTTTCCTAAAGAACCTTTTCCGAAGCACAAAATAGACAACAAGCTTTCTTTCCAATAATTCTTCACTGTCACATTTTCAATTATTTTTTAACCTGAAAACTATACAGCTTGACTACAAATTAAATGCAAATTGCCAGACAAATAAGATGCCACTTCGCTAAACACTGTGATACATTCAAGACGTTCGATTCCTTTTACACCCATACTGAATTTCCCACTTACTGTCAGTGTTCTTCATACCAGCACAGTTTATAAAATAAGATTAGAAACAACGCACACTTTCTCATATCCGACTGCAACTGTTGTCGAAGACCATTCCTCGTCGCTTTTAAGATTCCAGATATTTATTTTCCCCGCCTGTTTCATTACTCCAATTGACGTTCCATTCTTCATCTCATAAAGGTATATTTTTCCACTAAAACGCCATTCGCGTTACAATCACTTTCAACGCCATTGCAGGTTTAATAATTAAATGTTCTCCTGTGTTCACCAGGGAAATCTACACATTACCCCAGTCCCCTCAAAGCTAACAAAATACGCACAAAAGACTCTATACACAAAGACACCACTTAGCAGGGGACTGATAGGCAAGACTTTTCCCGACACGGAAAAAAACAACGAAAAAACCACGAAATCAAACACAGACCTCGACTGGTTTGCCGTAGGCAACCCAGTAAAAAGTGTAAAGTGACAGCCTTCAAGAGTTGCAAGTGGTGCCCTATTTTGTTTAATCCGTAGTAACTAGTCTAGTCACCAAGTTGCCATTTTGCTAGTTCCAGTATCCCACCATCTCAAGCTCTTGGTTGTTTTTATGCCTTGTAAATCCTTTTTGTCGAGAGATTATAATATGCTTGCTTATATATATATATACCGTATATGCTTTTTGTATGTTGCACTCAATACTTCACAAGCAAATGTTTTTTGTATGTCACACTCAATACTTCACAAACAAATCCTTTCTCAACTTGGTGAGACCAGTGTTCAAGGTTTACCTGTAACCTACACTACAATGTATATCTAGACCTTGCATAAAATCATCTGTGGTTTTTTGATGCCCAAGTGAAGGAAATTTGACAGTGGATTAAATATTGAATTCACATGGAAAAGAAGGCATGTGTGTTTCTGAAGTGCCATTCAGCTTTTATCTGTCCAAGCAATGAACACATCAAAAAAGTCAGGTTTGAAGGAAATTAAAGTAGTCAAGCCCAAACAGGTTTTCAAAGCAGGCTTTGAAATTCTGGGTGCCAGCTCTTTTAATTAGTTTTTTTTCAGACCCTGAAAAAATGTATCAAAGTGGGAAGTATATTTGAATCATGCAGCATTTATCGTCTCCTTTTCTTTTCAGATTCTTATCATTCAATTTACTGGCAAGGCGTTCCATGTTGCTGGTCTTGGATGGGAGGAATGGCTTTGGTGTATTTTCTTAGGCTTCTCTGAGCTGGTGTGGGGACAGCTAGTCCTTACAATACCCAAAACATCCTTCCCCAAACTTTGTCGGTTTGGTACAAAAGAGCTGCCCCTTCCTATGGAACCTGATGGACCAAAAGATAGCAGAGCTCGATTGCTGTGGATACGTGGCCTAACAAGATTGCAACATCAAGTAAGATTTGATCAGTGTTGGTACTGATTATAGAAGAGTTTAGTGCAAAGCTGGTAGTAGTGAATTTTTTTTTTTTTTAATTTAAGTTTTGTTAAAAGCTTGGGCAATTTCTGACCAGAAACACAGATAGGCCATTTTGGGCAGAGGTTTCAATTAAAGCTACTTACTGGCAGTCAACCACCACTTATAGGGTCTCCTATGACCATTTGTTTAGCTTCAGACCAGACTCTTGTGTTTGGGTTAGAGCTGCTATCAGCACTGTCTGTTCCATCACTAAGCCGCCTATGGAAAAAGTTATTGGAACCTGTTTTATTTTGTGTGGTGCAGTGGGACTGTTTTTATCCTAGTTTGGGTTGTCCTCTACTGTTTTCCATGAACAGAATTGAAATGCCCCAATTACTCCAAATTTACTTCCTTTGTAGAGGTTATTTTAAAGAGTTTTGATGCTAAGCCCATTTATCATTGTTGTCGATATGATTTATTAATAGTACAGGGGTTTCAATAAGTTAAGTAGTAAATGGCTGGTTTTGTGAAGTAGGTTGCTGTGGCAGGAAAGGGGCCATAAGGCCTCTTTTGCCAAGGGAAGGAGGTGCGGGCCTGCACCCCCTTGAAATCTAGGAGCTCGGAAATGGCATGTCTAGCAATCTGGGCAACAACATCTGTCACAAATATTTAAATTATTAACACGTGGCTACATTTGGCCAAGTAAGAGGACAATATTATATTATTGTTTTGCACTCTCGATCTTTTGTTGAAATACGACAAAATA
>OX421450.1:23268766-23276266 GCA_949126865.1 Montipora capitata | reverse complement strand
TACGACGGCAAAGAAATGGTCAAAAATGAAAATAGCACGTGCAGGGCGTGCAAACCTTTTTTTTCCCACTAAATATGCAAATTTGTGCGGACCTTCTCGTTGCCGTCGCCGTCGTCGATGCTAAAGCTCCCGGCCTAATGTCAAAAATCAACGAGTTCTATTGAAATCCTTTAATCTCACCTTGGGACATCTTGGTTACGTGCCATCAAACGTGATATTTTAATGTGACGTGCGTGATCCATCCTGACTGGGTCAGCCTATTCAACCTTTTCATGTTCGCGAAAGTCTTAACCATTTCAACTTTTAAATATAAAACGACGATTCTAAATGTTGCAGACCTTTTACACCAGATGCAAATCTGAATATAAATATGTGATAAATGTTACGTAGTACAAATATGAAACATGTATAAAGCGTGCAAATTACTGAAGTACATTTAAGTTAAACATGTTGCGGTTGCAGTCTGAAGGAAGGGTTTTCCCACAGGATGTGTAACGATTCTTTTGTCCTGAGCTGGAAAGTTGTGCCGGCTTGATCAGTTGAACTCAATATACCTGGTTAAATTTATCAGATATTTATGTTCAGATTTGCATCTTGCACTGAAGAAGGCAGAAGTTTTTGCCGAAACATACCTGCACCATTTAAAATTGTTTTATGTTTAAAAGTTGTGACTCCCCCTTTTTTTTTTTTAGTCGTCATAACAGATACGTTTGTTTTTAAAAGGAAAGCTCACGATGTAGGCATTCGAGTTGCTTGCTTTCATCGACTCTGAGAGGGACAATCTCGTTGCCAGGGTCTTTCATCATCGCACTCCACTTATTTGCTTATTGAGTGGAACGGGACGAAAACAGCAGGAGAAAAATCTGAACATGCCGAAGTTATAAGACAAGTGTCGTATTGCCTGTCGTGTAAACTTTCGCTGGTCACGATTTTGCCTGCAATGTTTTCTTCCCGTTCGGACTGACTACTCCTGTATCCCCCAGTATTAGGAAAGCCGGTTCTTTTTATTTCTTAACGTTTACTACACACAAAAACTTGTAACGACTCAATGTTGAAAACGAACCTGAGTAAGTCCTGCGCTGGGTTATTAATTTTTTTTTTTTTGCTCTTCTCTCCCGTTGAGCCAACATTTGATTTGAGGTATGATTTCTTCAAAAAGAAACGATTTAAGCTATACAATGAAACGGAAATGGGTTGATATGGTAAATTGACCATCAAGGCGGCACCACAATTTCTTCAGAAACTAACGTGGTTTGAGAATGCAATTAAACTTTGGAACATTAGAGTCATGTTTGACATTCCCATAGTTACACCTCATTCGTCGACGCCACGGGATAGTGATTATTTACTCTGTAAGCAGTCATTAACCAAACCAGAATCTTACAAGCGTTTGACGATCAATCGATGATAGACATCTGACAATCAGAAGGATTAAATTGACCAATAATTGTTGTTGTTTTTTTTTCATAATACAAACAAAACAGCAAAAATCGCTACCCAATCCCAGACTCGTTATACCTAATTCAAGGAACTGATCAGTTTCCATGAAATTTTACCCTCGTCAAGACTGAAAATCTCTGATTTCTATTACCTATTTTAGACCAAACCTCACAGCGGGACATACCCATATAGTTGATACGGGGAGTAGCCCCGGGGATACCAAGCCTTATACTTCTTCGGGTCTGGGGGACTGAACACCTGTGGCAAAATGATTAAACGCGAGTAAATCTGAGCGAGACAGTGGCCGCTGAAAGTATCGAGGATCTTGGTCTACACGCGAATCTTTCACTCAGCCCAAGCACAGGAATACTCGTTCCTCGCATGTCGCTATAACTTCACCCAGTTCCCGAAGTTGTGAAGAGTAACTCGCTCAGAGACCCAATTGCGAATGATCAGCAAAATGAAGCACATCAACAACAAGCAGTTTGAGTAACCAATATAATCCACCAGAAAATTATGGCTACAAAAAACTGACAACAGGAGACATTAGGGAGTTTAAGAAACCAAGAAGGCTACGGCGACGAAAACGTTACTTCAAACTATTAGCTTGAGCTATCCTAAGTGCTAAGTGTTTCAAGGCGTTTCCATCTTGTTTATGTTGTATAAGATAGGCGAAGTATTCGATAACCAGAATCGTATGAACGGATTTGAAAAAAAGAGAAAGAACAAAAGATTCACTGTTTGTTGTCCATGTTGTCGTCAAAACCCGAAAATTGGTCATTTCACGTTGTTGTTTTGATGAGTACGAGAGAGAAATGCCTTACAAAAATGCGTGCCGCACGTGCAGCATGATAATTTCTTCCTCTTTTAGGGCCTGTTTAATTTATAAGAGGCGAGCCAGCCCTGTTAGACGGGCTGGCCCGGTAAAAGGGATGAAGTGTTTATATGGACGATTTCAGCCAGGTTTACCGGGATGAATTTTAGGAATTTGTTTACGTGTCTTGTTAACCGTGAAAGTCACGCATGGGGTACCTGGTGAATTTTCTTGCTTTGACGTTCGAAACGAAAGGTTCATTTTAGCGCTAGCAAGTACGGAATGGCATTTTAAAACAAAAGATGCAAAAATAATCCTGTGATTATGCAAATCCGACTACGTTTTCAAGGCAACCCACACGTCATGAGAATTTTTCATCCCAGCAAACCGGGCTGGACCGTTTATATGAGAATTTTTCAGCCTGGCTTGCCGAGATCTCCGTAGCTCAGACCGGGATCTCGGCAAGTGGGCCAGCCCGCCTTCTGATATAAACGAACCGAAGTTTTACTAAATAAAAACAGGCATGAGCCGAGATCTTGGCAAAGGGGGCCTAGCCGGACGGGCCCGCCTCATATATTAAAACAGGTGATATAATATTTACTGTTTTTTGGTGTTGTCGTTGCCGTAGCAGTCGTCATTTCTTAAACTCCCTATTGGGACGATAAACGGGTTGCCCGCCATTACTGGTGCAGTTCCTCTCGAAAATAGAATTGATCAAAAGCTATTCCCTCCCTTCTTGATTTATAAAACAAGCATCTTGAATTGAAATTATCGAGCTTGACATTCGATGCGCGGGCCTTGAATACATGAATTGCACATCAAGAGACGTGACATAAATTGCGAGGAATTTGATTTGGTCAACAAACCAACTGATGCTAATTGTTGTCAACTTGAGTGTTAATTGTGCAAGTTGTTTTATTTTTTAGCGGACTTGATATTTTGTCACGTACGGCGTAGCATATACCGGGTTTTTGTAAGTTTCTTTTTCTGTCAAGTGTTATAAAGTTTGACAATGAAATGAGCGAAGTCAAAACAAAGATCACAATCGCCGAACTCTTGAGGTTGACAATTTGTTTATGCAAAGTCAAAATTTACTCTCCAAGACGCGTACGACGTTATTTATCACCAGGTAATTCCATCATTTTGGAAATAGCAGCTACTTAAATATTCATCTGCGTCACAATTTTTCACTGATTTTGGGGCTCATTTTGTTGAAACTCAAGCACGCTTCCAACAGGCCTGTGAACCCTTCCTGCTTACAGAGCAATACTAAAAAAATTCTCCCATATCACATTTCAACCTTAAGCTCGAAAATTCAATACACAACATGATATTATAATTCACAAAGGCAGAAAATACCACAGAATCCTTTTCCAGCGAAACATTTATTGAAACAAACAACATATTTCCTGTTAGAGGCGAAAACCTCTTCCTATTTCATTGCGTGCGTGAAGACATGAAACTCAATCGTGTCAAATTACCATGTACTTCAGGTTTCCTGAAGAACCTTTTCCTTGAATAACAAGAAAATGCTTTTTCTATTGCTATAAAAACTATCCAGTTAAGCTCGCATATCATAAAACATGATGAATTCATAAAGGCCACCTTTTCCAGCGAACAATTTTTTGAAGCAAACAACATATTTGCTATGAGAGGCAAAAACCCCTTCTATTTCATGACGTGCATGAAGAGAAGAAACTCAATTGTGTCAAATATGCGCAATATTGCAACAAGCTAAATTTCAGGATCAAACCGTTTTCATTAAGAACCTTTTCCTTGAATAATGAGGCACAAAATAGACGACAAGCTTTCTTTCAAATAATTCTTGGCTGTCACATTTCCAATTATGTTTTTACTGAAGACTGTGCAGAGTTGATCACAGATCCACGTAAGGTGTTCGATTCGTTCTCTGCCTTTGTTGAACCCATAAGTTACCAGAGAATTTTCCATTTGGTTTCAGTGTTCTACATAACAGCACACTTGGTAAAATATTTGAAATACAGCTCACTTTGATTTCGGCTCCAAGGGCGATAGATTGTTGTCGAAGTCCATTACTCGTCGCTTTTAAGATTCCACCGCCTGTATATCCAATTGACTTGCCATTATTGAGCATCATAAGGGTATATTTTGTTCAAAGATCCACTAAAACGCCATTCGCGTTACATGACTTTCGACGCCATTGCCGGTTAAGGTAATCGTTCTACTGTGTCCACCAGAGAAATCTACGCATTTCCCACTACCCTCTCGATCCTAAGAAAATACGCGCAGAAGGCTCTATGCACAAGGACACCACTTAGCAGGGGAGTGACAGGCAAGACTTTTACCGACACGGAAAATTAAAAAACTAGACCCTCCGTGAGGGTACACTGGGCTGCCTGTGGTACGTGCAGCGTTCCAGGCAATTTTTTTCAAGTTGGGTGGTCATTAAGACCATTTATTATATGGCTTGTGTTTGTAGCCGATATAACGCGCGCTCTGATTGGCTAATTGTGACTGAATTGTCCGGGATTATTCTACCGTAATGCCCACGGGCCGATTACGGGCTTGCAAAAACAAAGCAAAAGGTAATTAAAGTACCATATAATAAACTACTTACTAACCGAGCTAGCTCGAACCGTACTGGGGAATATTGGCCCTGGGTCGTTTTTTTACGGACCTCGCTGCGCTCGTTTCGTACTGCCACGACCTCGGGCCAGTATTCCCCAGTACGGCCCTCGCACTCCGTTAGTTAGAAGTTATTAAGGGGTCAACCCAGAAGTCATACAAGCAGAGGCCCTTTGGCTCATAGGTCCTCACACTTTCGTACGACGAAACAGATCCTTTTCTGAGGTTAAAAACCTGGCTACCGGCCTATTTTAAACTCTTTTTCCTACTTTCCCAACCGCGAGAAAACCGCGGTAAATCAGCTATCGCCAAAAAATGTTTTTTTTTTCTCAAAAAATATTTAAAGTTAGGCGGAAAAAATACATCATTTTAAAGCTAAGAAAATAAGCTTTCCAACAGCATATAACTTATTTACAGACAACTGAAAAATTTTATAAAAGCGAAAGTTGAACGAAAAAATTTAAGAAAAATAACAGTAAATTATGTTTTCCAGGCAAAATTTGGTCATTTTTGCGTTGATTACGAATTTTTGGATGCAAAACTAAAATTTTCTGCAATTTATCTGCTTTCTTGGACATAAATTCGACCGAAAACTGATGAGGCACGAAAATTTTTAGATTTTAGGAATAATCGGATTAGCGACAATGCGTAATGTGATAAGGCATATCGTAAAACATGGACTGGATTGGATTTGTAAAACACGGACTGGATTTGTAAAACACGGATTTGTAAAACGCGGATTTGTAAAACACGGATTTGTAAAACACGGATTTGTAAAACACGGATTTGTAAAACGAGGATTTGTAAAACACGGATTTGTAAAAGGTGGTCTATCATTTTTTGTAAAAATGATAGCATTGTTTGACTGTTTATTTGTTTATTTCTGTCTGTCCCTTTTTAATCTTAATTCTTTTATTTTATATTATTTTCATTTTATGTTACTGCTTCACATTCAAACAATTTCTATAAAAGATTGTTTGATTTTGAGTAATATTAGCATTTGGTAATTTTTACGAATAATCGAGAAATACGAGAAGCACTCGCTTACAGCGAGTAAGTATTCCCGGCATTTTCGGCATTCCCTCGTGTTGAAAAACAAAATTCCGCGTGCTTATATTTAACTTTACAATGCATTTAGCGCGTTTTTATTTTTAAAATTATCAACATCTCAATACACAGGAGCTGGTCAAGACCGATTTCCAACGTTTTACGGGAATAGGTCATTTTACTAGGGCAAACATGGAACAAAGAAAAGTGTACGTGACATACAAACAACCAGGCTGCCAAAAGACCGTAATTTTAAAAATGCATTGTAGACCTCTGTAGGAAATAAATTTGCATCTTTTAAATTTGCGCGGGAGAAGATAGGTTATTGTGCGAGGAAGGAGATGGCGGCTTCTTTTAAACTTCCATCTCTGACCAGAAAACGGCGACGTGGATTTGAGTTTCCAGAGTTCTCATGGAGCTCTGTAAAAATTAGAGAAGAGCTTGGAAGCGGGACATTTGTGACCGTCTATTTGGCTGACTGTACATTAGGAGAGATGCAGCGTCATGTTTGTGTCAAGAAGTTAAAAGGTGAATCCGCCGATTCAAAGCGACGCTTCGAGAAGGAAGCCGGTATCCTCCATAGCGTCAAAGGCCACAGAAATATCTCCGGGTTCCTGAGGTTTTGTCACTAGCCCTATGCCATAATGATGGAGTATTCGTGCTTCGACTTCGACTTCAGTGACCTGCTAAGACCGAAGTCTGCGAGTTTACAGACAATAGGGCATTTGGCATACGATGTTTCAAGGTCATCTTTGTCGTAGTGTTGGTTGCAAACCAAAGTATTGCCTGGTTTTAGGTCTCTGTGGGCAATGCCGTTTCTGTGTAGAAAATCTAGCCCAGTGACCACGTCTATTGTGCACACCAATAACACATCGGCGAACGAGGAAAAGTCAAATTCAGCGTCTACCAAATGCACGAAATCTTGAAGTGTGGTCACCATTTTTTCTACGCCAAAATGACCGAAGTCGAAGCACGAATACTCCATCATTATGGCATAGGGCTCGTGACAAAACCTCAGGAACCCGGAGATATTTCTGTGGCCTTTGACACTATGGAGGATACCGGCTTCCTTCTCGAAGCGTCGCTTTGAATCGGCGGAAAATCGGTCTTGACCAGCTCCTGTGTATTGAGATGTTGATAATTTTAAAAATAAAAACGCGCCGAATGCATTGTAAAGTTAAATATAAGTACGCGGAATTTTGTTTTTGAACACGAGGGAATGCCAAAAATGCCGGGAATACTTACTCGCTGTAAGCGAGTGCTTCTCGTATTTCTCGATTATTCGTAAAAATTACCAAATGCTAATATTACACAAAATCAAGCACTCTTTTAGAGAAATTATTTGAATGTGAAGCGGGAACATAAAATGAAAATAATATAAAATAAAAGAATTAAGATTAAAAAGGGACAGACAAAAATAAACAAATAAACAGTCAAACAAAGCTATCATTTTTATAAAAAATGATAAACCACCTTTTACAAATCCGTGTTTTACAAATCCGTGTTTTACAAATCCGCGTTTTACAAATCCTCGTTTTACAAATCCGTGTTTTACAAATCCGTGTTTTACAAATCCGCGTTTTACAAATCCGTGT
>OX421450.1:23248766-23263766 GCA_949126865.1 Montipora capitata | reverse complement strand
GACGTTTTCCTGCATGTCTTGCAGTTGCACTAAGCAAACTGAAGATGTTGTTTCCACTTCATAATTCCTCTTCTTTTCAGTCTAATCTGATGCCAGGTCAAAACATTTTTAGGCTTTAAGGCCCGTGCAAACACTCGCAACAAGACGCAACATTGTTGGGCCCAACAATGTTGTCTCTTGTTGCGCGATGTTAGCCGATGTGTGCAAACGCTCGCAATAAGTCAGAACATGCTGGGTCTTTAGATGAGAATACAAAGGACTCTGGGACGTTTTCCATCTCCGACGCCATGTTGATTTCTTGTTCGCATGTATTTGTGTGGATACGTGGCATGTAGTGCGCGTGCGCCGGCGCAACATTGTTGAACCACGCTTCGAAACAATAGAAATGTTGGCACTTGTTGGCTCTGAAGTTTGACCAGTTTCAAACTTCATCCAACAACTTCCAACAAGTCGCAACAAGTCGCAACAACACGCAACAACTCACAACATGGTGTGCAAACGCTCGCAACATGTGGGCCCAACAATGTTGCGAGCTTTTGCAACTTTTGAACTATTTACGCAATCACGAGGTTGAGCGGCCATGTATTTAAAAATCTAAACATCTATGAGATACAAAAACAGACTTGCGAATTATCGCAAATCACAACGCTGACAAGCATAAAAGCAAAAGAAATTGTTAATAAATACGAAGTTTTTTACAATCTGAATGTTTTTGGGTTAGAGTAAAGCGATATATTGTTGAAAAATCTTCGTGATAAAGGAGCTATGTCACGCAAATGATGTAATTTCATGACACTCAAATTTCGCAAAAAACATCAGTTTAATGTAAACAATCTTCGCACTAGTAAGTCGTAGCAGTAAATTGGATTAACCAGGAAGTTAAAGAAATATTGTTGGCTTCCCAAATAAACTTCATTTCCACTATAATAACAAAAGTGATGTATTTTTTATGTTAAAAGCTTGGCTACCTATTAATCATTTGTCAGAGCGAAAAAAGTCCTGTCTCCTCGCGTATCACATTTCAAAGCACGTATGCAAATTTGTTGAGCTCGAATATTACACAACATGATGAATTCATAAAGGCCACCTTTTCCAACGAAACATTTATTGAAACAAACAACATATTTGCTGTTAGAGGCAAAAAAAACCTTCCTATTTCATTGCGTGCGTGAAGACAAGAAACCCAATCGTGTCAAATTACCACACGCAACAAAATAAATTTCAGGATCAAAGCCTTTCTTGAAGGACTTTTTCCTTGAATAATGAAACACAAAATAGACGACAAGCTTTCTTTCAAATAATTCTTGGCTGTCACCTTTCGAATTGAGTGCAAATAAATACAAATAGCCAGACAGTGTTCGATTCCTTCTCTGTCTTTGTTGGACCCATAAGTTACCAGAGAATTTTCCATTTGGTTTCAGTGTTTTACATAACACCACACTTGGTAAAGTATTAGAAACACAGCTCACTTTGATTACGGCTCGACGGGCGATAGATTGTTATCAAAGTCGTTTACTCGTAGCTTTAAAGATTCTAGATATTTCTTTTTTACCGCCTGTCTTTTGTATCCAATTGACGTTCCATTATTGAGCTCCATAAGGGTATATTTTGTTTAAAGATGCACTAAAACGCCATTCGCGTTACAATGACTTTCGAAGCCATTGCATATTAATTAAATATTCTACTGTGTCCATGCACCGGACAAAATTTATGCATTTGCACTACCCCCTCAAACCTCCCATATATACGCGCAGAAGACTCTATGCACAAAGACACTACTTAGCAGGGGAGGGACAGGAAAGACATTTCCCGACACGGAAAAAAACAACAAACAAGCAAATTAAACAAATTTTCTAACTGGATTGCCTATGGTATTTTTAACCTTATCATCTCTATTAGATGGAGGAAAGATACCAATATAAAGGTGATAGTGACAAGACGAGTTAAAGTGAAAAACAGCTCACCTCCGGTTTGCCGTACGGGGCTCAAAAACGTCACCTATTACAGGAAATTAAGCTAAAATTCGCGTTAATTTAAGTCACGCTAATTATGTTGAGCGTTATTTTCCACGACGTTCATTAAATGCAGCTTTAATTCCCGCCCTTTTAATTTCCATAATTTTAACCCTAATTTTGAAACGTTTCCAGACGTCCATGACACCTACAAACCAAGAAAATAACAAACCTTTCTTTCCGTTAACTCCTACATTAATTTGAATTTTGAGGACTGTTTTGTTGATCAGAGGGTTCAGTTTTGTTCAGTGATTTTTTTGCATCCAGTCAAGAGTGAATTAGATAAGAGTGCAGGAACCCATGCCTCCTGAAGAGTTTTGATCTATCACTTTGCGGTCTTCCCCAACACAGTCACAAATGGATTTATTCAAGATGCACTTTGCGTGCGAAACAAGCAAAAAACCGCCAATTTTAACCAATCAGAAGAAGCCATGTCACGCGTGACCGCTTCTACCATGTTTTTTCATGGACATGACAACTGACTTTCGCGGGAACGGTTAGTCTAAAAATAGACTCATTTGTGACTGTGCTGGGGAGCCCACCCATGCCATAACAACACTCTTATCTAATTCACTCTTGATCCAGTGTTGAATAAATTTGTTCCAGTGGTCACCACCAACTGTGTCCTAATTGCGTTAATTTCCTTTATTGTGAAATTCTACCTCCTCCAGTCGCGTTAATTTTCCTTATTCGAAAGTAGTTTTTCATTAAATTCGCTTTAATTTAAGTCGCATTTATTTCTAATACCTTAATTGCGTTCGAGGTACGAGAACGAACGAGAACGCAACTCCTAATCAGTGTTGGGTGTTCTGTGCCTTATTGGGTGTCCTGTGCAATTAATAAGCGAGGCTTCATTCGTTAATTAAGGGCCCACAGACATTCCCAAAGACGGACTTATCGCGCGTTGCTAAGGAAGTGAAATGTTACTTCCGGTGACTGACGTTGTCATAGCGGAGTTAAGAAAATATGGTAACCCATCTTTGCGAAATTTCTTTGCGAGAAATTATTATTTTGGTTTTATAGCTATGACGTCATCGAACGTCCGTACGTCCACTCCACCATATATGTACAGTGGCCCACAAGGGACATGCTGCAAATTAAAGAGTTGCTGCAAATGAAATAAAGTTGCTAAAACGTCAAAAGTATGCGCACTCACTGATGGAAGGGCAGGTACAAAACACAGTCACAGGTCCAGGTCACAGGTCATTATTTTAACAATTCAGGAAGTATCCTAAACGTCCGTTAATGCTAACCTTAGGCTTAATTATGCCTAACATTAGCATTTGTAAACAGTTAGGGTTTTTTCTGTATTGGTAAAACAATGACCTGTGACTTGGGACCTGTGACCTGTGTTTCGTACCTGCCCTTCCTTCAGTGCGCGCGCATACTTTTCGTGTCTTAATTTGCAGCAACATTCTTGTAATTTGCAGCAACTTCATTTTATTTGCAGGCTCAACTCAGGTTAAGGACGGTGCCTACTATTGTTATTGCGCATACGTTCTGAGCATTCCCAGATACTCGGATTTCCTGTCGGTAGTGCTTACTAATGCAGGGATATTTTTGCGCGGGTTAAATTTATGCGGAGATGCAGAACTTAGCAAGTGCTCTTGGTATCCAAAAAGAAAATTGGGGGTAACCATGCATTTTTCAGCGATAATTAAGCTTTAATTTGGAAAGGAACGCCATACATTGCTTTGTATTTTAAAGCTTTTTGCTAATATTGTTGATTAATTATCTTTGAAAAATGCGTGGTTACCCCCAATTTTCTTTTTGGGTTTTAATAACACTTGTTAAGATCTGCTTTTCCCGCATATTCATAAAACCGCGCAAAAATACCTTTGAATTAGTAGGCACCGTCCTTAACTCACCTAAACACAAACGAGGCTTCATTTTTCGCGCGCTTTCTGTGGCTCGGCGCGGCTACACGGCCATACTACGTCAACTATAGTTCTTACACAGTCAACGCTTTTCGTGTTCAGGTGGAAAACGGTTTGCAAAATGTTTTCTTTCTGCATTTTTCGCTGGTTTTCAATCCTGTTCTTTCCTTGGGCACTAAACCGTTTGTTATTTTCTAAAAGTGGTTTAATCGGTTTTTCCTTTGTTCAGGAATGAAAATCAAATTTTTATTGTCAACTGGAATTAAATAACAATTATCTGTACTCTTTTGGACATAAAGAAGAAGTTGATTTGTTTGTTTAGCTCTAAAATGCGAGCGAACAAGTGCTTTTTAATCTGTTTGCCCAACTGGTTTTCGTTGTGCCTCGAAAGTGACCAGAAAACTTTGCCCTTTTGTTATAAACACGTAATCGCAATGAGTTCTCGTAAAAATAGGGGGAAATTTCACTAGCTTGTATTTTCAAAAATTTGTGTAAAGCACCTAAACGTTTAATATTTAAGTGTTGGAGCGGATCTTGTTTGAAGTTCTTCCTTTCTTGGTTGCATTGCCGTATTTTGCCGATTCTTGTTCCAAGCCAAGCTGGCGTGTTTCAATGAAATACATCAAAATGTGAATGATCTCGTTTTCAGAGATAAAGTGAAATAAAGTACTTCAGTAAAACTTTTTTTTGACCTTGAACTGACGAAGTTTTTTTATGGCTTCTAATTTTAGCGTGATTCCTATTCGTTGGCTATTGACAGTTGACTCTGAAATGGCTTTTTCCTTTTCCATTCGCTCGCTGAGGGTGTGCTTGTTTTCTTTTAAAACTCATGTGATTCAAGAAAAAATCATTGCCAAACTAGTGAATTCCAAAGTAAATTTCACTCGAAAAACAGATAGCGTACTCATCGCTTCGTGATTCATGCAGCAACCGGAAACATCAAAACGCGGACAATTCGAAACCTAACCCTACATGCAGTAAGAATAAATAACCAGGGAGCTCCGCTTTTAGGCTTGGCTAAATCTATATATTATCGTGAGCTGACCAGAAAACCCACTCACAAGGAAAAAAAACCGCACGAGCTTTTGTTTGCATGGGTTTTTCCTCGCCCTTCCCATTCTCGTGACCAGAGCCTCGGATCGACCCAAGGCTCTGGGAAACTCTGAGTAGGAGAACATGCGCTGTAGGGTTCTTATAGCCAAAAATTGGCTATTTGAACCTTACGGCGCCTGATCAATTCTCGTGCTAACATGAATGCACCAATTAGAGACGCTTTCGGTTGTTCTTCACGAAAACCAATGAGAGGACACTTTGTTTCAGGGTTCCCCATAGCTCTTCTCTCCCTCGGTCAAGAGAAGAGCTCTTGGGTCGAGATTGCGCCCTTCCTCGAGCTCGTTCTCAGATCAACTGCGCATGTGTAAACAAACTGACTTTCGGTTTGAAAAAAAGCTTAATTTCCGGCGGTGTTTAAATTTAATTATTTTTTTATATGGCACGTTTCACCCCAAAATACAGAATATAGCTGAGCATTGATTTTTTCAAATCATCTTCCTTGAAAATGTTATGGGTATTCCAGTATCTTTTATCTCGTTTTACCATGCTTGGCTGGATGCAAAAACGAATACAAATTATCAAACCACTGATTAAAAACCCAAATTGTGTAGCACGTAGACAAATTTAGAGTTGTCTTTTATTGGTCACGTGACCATAGGCGTGGCATGATGACGTCATAGTTAGGGTCATTGGTTTGCAAAAGTTGGAAAATAACCAAAATTATGCCAAATTCTCTCAAATTACTTAACCATTACATCCATAGCAACGCACCCCCAAAAACACGTCAGTGGGTCCTTAATGTTGCGAGGCTGTTTTGAGATTGCATTTGTGTCGACACACATTTGCCTCGCTCTGAGGCGATTGCTTACATTCTGCCTCACTTCGACGCGCTAACCCACGTTGGTGATTCGTGTGTATCTAGCAATATAGGTCTGATATTCTGTTTTCATCTTTAAAAGTGTTTAAGTTTGCTGAATCTTCGTAAAGCGTACATATCACTTTAATTCTCATGCTTACCACAGGAATTTTTAGTTATTGTTAAAAATGTTTCTGTATTCATTAGCAATCATCCTTTCAAATTTCAGAGAAATCGATCGGTCCGCGAATATTTTACGAATTTTTTTCAATGGTCTCTCAAAAGGTCAAGTTGATGTTATGCATAATCAGGCAAGCTTGGGCAATCAAAAGACGTGTGTGACGCTTCACAAATATATTTTCACAAAATGTTCCCGAATCGTCAAGTATTACCACAGAAGACAAGAACATCATTCTAAAAGCTTATTCTACGCAAAAGCAGGTTCTGGCGGTAATTTTGAGAGTGGAAATCAAGTTTACGGCCAACGGTAGATACAAGTATACGAGGCCGCATGGAATATTTAATTACTGGGTTGCCAGTATGGCAAACCCAGTCGAAATCTGGGTTTCATTTCGTCGTTTTTTTACTCTGTTGCCAGTATGGCAATCCCATTTGGAAAGTGGGTGGGATTTGTTCGTTTTATTTTTTTTTCCGTGTCGGTAAAAGTCTTGCCTGTCACTCCCCTGGTAAGTGGTGTCTTTGTGCATAGAGCCTTCTGCGCGTATTTTCTTAGGATCGAGAGGGTAGTGGAAATGCGTAGATTTCTCTGGTGGACACAGTAGAATCATTAACTTAGCCTGCAATGACGTCGAAAGTCATGTAACGCGAATGGCGTTTTAGTGGATCCTTAAACAAAATATACCCTTATGGAGCTCAAAAATGTAAAGTCAGTTGGATAAACTAGGCAGGCGGTGAAAAACCAACACCTGGAATCTCAAAAGCGACGAGTAATGGACTTCGACAACAATCTATCGCCCGTCGAGCCGAAATCAAAGTGAGCTGTATTTCTAAAATAATATTTTACCAAGTGTGTTGTTATTTAGAAGACTGAAACCAAATGGAAAATTCTCTGGTAACTTATGGGTTCAACAAAGACAGAGAACGAATCGAACACCTTACGTGGATCTGTGATCAACTCTGCACAGTCTCCACGTAAAAAAAATAATTGGAAATGTGACAGCCAAGAATTATTTGAAAGAAAGCTTGTCGTGTATTTTGTGCTTCATTATTCAAGGAAAAGGTTCTTTATGTAAACGGTTTGATCCTGAAATTTAGTTTGTTGCAATATTGCGCATATTTGACACGATTGAGTTTCTTCTCTTCACGCACGTCATGAAATAGAAGGGGTTTTTGCCTCTCATAGCAAATATGTTGTTTGTTTCGAAGAATTGTTCGCTGGAAAAGGTGGCCTTTATGAATTCATCATGTTTTATGATATGCGAGCTTAACTGGACAGTTTTTATGGCAACAGTAAAGCATTTACTTGTCAAAATGAGGTAAGCGTCTTTCTGGTGTGTTAAGGGTTAAACTTACCTCCAGAACCTACTTTTTGTGTAGAATAAGCTTTTAGAATGATGTTCTTGTTTTGCGTAAAGCAAGCTAACAAAATCTGTACCTTGCTGAGTTCGCATTTGTTAGCGTTAATAGTATTTTTGGTCCGATGCTTCTGTTTTGTGAGGGGTATATTGTTTTGGTCTCCCATCCAGATACTAACCCCGCCGGACTCCTAGGAATTAACTTCGGTGAACTTTGGTATTACAAAGCTGTCAGATGCTCAGAGGGCACCCTCAAACTCGTGGTGAGAAGTTGTGAGGGAACTTGAAAGTTATCAACATGTCAGCCCAGAAGCCAATGTTTCTCGCTTCTCTTTTATTTGTTATTCTTCAGAGACTGGAATGCTGTAGTTCAATAGCACACAATTCAGTGCCTTCTGATTTTCTGTAACACGTACCACAGGAAACCCAGTGTATGCCTCACGGAAGCATCTCGTTATTTTTTTTTCCGTGTCGGGAAAAGTCTTGCCTGTCATTCCCATGCTAAGTAGTGTCTTTGTGCATAGAGTCTTCTCTGCGTATTTTGTTAGGTTTGAGGGGGCTGGGGTAATACGTAGATTTCCCCAGCCCCCTCCTGTGCTCACAGGAGAACGCTTAATTATTAAACCTGCATTGGCGTCGAAAGTCGTGGTAACGCGGATGGCGTTTTAGTGCATCTTTAAACAAAATATACCCTTATGGAGCGCAAGAATGGAACGTCACTTGGATAAATAAGACAGGGGGTGAAAAATAAATGTCTAGAATCATAAAAGCGAGGAGTAATGGACTTCGACAACACCTATCGCCCGTCGAGCCGAAATCGAAGTGGGCTGTATTTCTAATATTTTACCAAGTGTGCTGTTATGTAGAACACTGAAACCAAATGGAAAATTATCTGGTAAATTATGGGTTCAACAAAGACAGAGAAGGAATCGAACACCTTAAGTGGATCAGTGATCTCTGTTCTCTGCACAGTCTTCAGGTAAAAATAATATGAAATGTGACAGCCAAGACTTTTTTGAAAGGAAGATTGCCTCTAATAGCAAATATGTTGTTTGTTTCAAAAAATATTTCGCTGGAAAAGGTGGCCATTATGAATTCATCATGTTTTGTAATATGCGAGCTTAACTGGATATTTTTTATGGCAATAGTAAAGCATTTTCGTGTCAAAATGAGGTTGGCGTCTTTCTGTTCTGTTAACTTAATTAAATATACCATGCCTCGTGATTTCCACTCTCAAAATTACCTCTAGAACCTACTTTTTGCGTAGAATAAGCTTTTAGAATGATGTCCTTGTCTTCTGTGGTGGTACTTGACGATTCGGGAACATTTTGTGGAAGAATATCATTTATAACGGGTCACACGCGCAACTTGATCGCCCGATTATGCATAACATCCACTTGGTCTTTTGACATCCCATTGAAAAAAAAACTCATAAAATATTCGCAGACCGGTCGATTTCTCTGAAAGGGTGATTGCTAACGAATAGAGAAAGATTTTCACGATAACACTAAAAGTTCCTGTGTTAAGCATGGAAATTCGACGAAGCGGTAAATGCGACTAAATTTGTTGCGTGCGTTGCTATTTTTGTGTTTTGACAGATTTTGACAGAATATTATGCACTAGTCAGTGGATAGCCCCGCACCCCCATACCCGGGGAATAGCGGGGCATTAGACCAGGCCTGCCTTCTAAATGAAGCAAATTCCCCGCTATGCGGGGCAATTTCGTACGTCAAAACCAAACTTTTCTCCCGCGCACCCGGGACGATAGAGTACTTCCAAAACTGTAAAGCACAATGCTGACCAAAATTAATGTACTTTAAGAATTTTTACCTCAAATTAAACTTTGACAAACATGAAAATCAACAATGCAGTCCATTTCTCATAAAGCCCGAATAAATCTACCTTGAGTTACAGATTTGGCGTTCGAAACTTTACAATCACTGGGTTTAGCACAGCCCTGAAAATGGGAATAAAAATACCAGTTTCCTTGGTGTCAAAACCATTAAGATAACAACGACATAAGTCCAAACATGCATTTGACGAGCAGCTTAATCTGACAATATTCCAGTTATTTGCCCTCTATGCGTAAGCATACCCAATCTAAAGTACACTCAACTGACTACAACGGTTCACTATCACAACAATTCTCAAAGAGCTATACAAATTTCACTAAGAAAATGGCTAATTACCAAAATTTTATGGCCTCATGATCCAGCTAAATTTTGCAAATAACCAAGAAATTACCAAGGTAAGAGAGTAAATCCCCTATATGGAACGTTTTCACTCACTCTTACATGGTGCCCAGTTCTTCCGAGGATGTTACTCGCGCGATGCGTGGACTGCCCAAGCGATTTTCTCGAAAACTACCTGAGAGAAATTTTTTCTGCACTCTCAGCTGTCTTTTTGTTCGGCTGGGCCTTCGTTTGGTTTGTGCTCTTAGGCTGTTCGTTATTTTGCCCTTTATTCGGTTTTAGGGAATTTAATACGCAAACCTCAACGGCAACGGCAACGAGTACAACGGCTGTGTAGGCGAGGGTTATAATTCTGTTCATTTCATTGCCGTTCTTTACAAAACAACAACGCGAAATGACCACATTCTGCATATTCGAGAACTTTAACCAACTTTAAAAATTTCTTTTCGAATTTTGACGCTATAACATATTCCGTTTGGGATATTTCTGACAGTGCTAGATAAACTGAATGATTCGTAGGTTGAATATACATGTAAAGTCGTTTTTTAATCGACGTTGTCTCCGGCGTTGTTGCCATTTTTCCTTAAACTGCTTTTTGCCGCCTTAGCGGCGAGCGTCTATCTGCACTTTCGACCATCTGGTTGCGTTGTGTTTCGGCGAATGTTCGCTTAGCACTCGTGTTTCTACTCATTTCTCTTCCGTTTATTCAGTTGTTATTGTTTGTGCAGGGCAAATGTGTCTCTTATTTAAACTCCTATTAAATTTTCGAAATGTATTAAAACATAGTGAGAGCCGAAGCTACTTTGCTTGTAATTAAAATATCAAAGAAGAAATCCTCACAGCGTTGAAGGTTTTCCTTCGATTTGAAACTAAAAGAAACAAAACATAAACAAATCCTCCTCGAAACATCCGTGGAAGAAATGGGGACCATGTCTAAAAATAACTTAAGAGGGATTACCTTTAGTAGAAAGCCTATACGGGGTATTCTCTCTCTTACCTTGATAATCTCTTGAAATAACCCTTCATCGGTAACAAATTTTGAAACTACTCTGAAACTATAGCAAAGAAAATAAAAAAAAATCTAGTGAACTACAGTAGACCTTTGAAAGAGTCCTTGGTAGGAACTTGCATGTTCCACCATTACGCAGACCGTGGTAATGTAGAAACTCAAAAAGACGAAACCTATCGGAGGTAACATTTTCAAGGTTCATCTCACAAAATCATAAAGTTGTGTCACTGTCACCCTCTATGCGTACGTTCGCGTTGCATTCCAATGGAAATACTGAGACAAAAGGTCAACGCTATAAATAAATCGCTAATCAAGCATAACTATAATCTTTGTCTAATTCTACTACAAGAAATGATAATATTTACAGATTGAACCCAGAATTTAACTGAGAGCCCATTACAAACATGAAAAGAATGGATTTTAACTTGACTCAGCCGCCATTTTGAGACCCAGTGATCTTTGCGTGCCTATTCAAGTTGGCGTCAAAATGCAAATCCCCGTCTAAGCCCCGCTCAAGGTCCCCGTTCGCCGATACTTGCGCCAAATGTTGTCGAAAACCCCGCATACCGTGGCAAAAGTGACAGTCCAAAACCGCTGAAATCTTCCGCTAATGCCCCGCATTCCCCGGGTATGGGGGTGCGGGGCTTTCCACTGACTAGTGCATTAAATTGTGGAAAAATATCTACGGAATACGGATAGATCGTTAAAAAATCTTTATTTTTAGCGGTTATTTGAACATAAAAGATAGAACGCTTGACGAGAAATAATATTTTTGTTGATATTTGAAAGAAGAAAACTTTCGCAGGATTCAGGACGCGGTGAAAATGAGTTAACAAATTTGCATACGTGCGTTGAAATGTGATATGCTAGGAGACAGGAATTTTAACCAAAACCTATCAAACCTTCGTTCGTTTCTAAATGATGCACGGATTTTGACGTAAGACCCCACATAGACTGAGCTAGTGAGCTAAGGTTTAATGAAAGCCCTGGTTCTAGCTATTTAGTCACAGAGGTGGGCTTGATTCTAGAATACCCCCTCACTTAAATTGAACCTTAGAAAGCTGCTACCGCAGTCCCGCAGTCACTTACATTGAACCTTAGAAAGCTGCTACCGCAGTCCCGCAGTTGTGCCTAGTTTACTTGTGCTACCGCAGTCCCTCAGTGAGCGTAATTTACATACAGCTGTTTCGAGAAAGGTTGTCCGAAAGAAACATAAAAGCGTACGCGACAATGCCGAAAGGCATTATGGTAAACTGTCAGTTTGAATCAGCGAAAACATGACGGCAATGCTATCGAAAACGTCACCTAGAAATACATGCTAATGCTATGTTACTGACATTTAGATATGAGTGAGATTTAAAGTTCAGTCAAATGATCCAGGCCATGAATTAGTAACAAAGGGTTAGGATTCAAAGACAAAGCATGATTCTGACGACTTTTACCTTACTTATTTTATGTCATGTTTTGCAGAGAAAGTCGGGAAATGTAGCAAAAATCGTGGCGCACGTGGAGAGCCATCGTTTTGGCTAATGAACCCTCTTTTTTTGGACGTGTTTTGGTTTACCGTAGCGTGATGACGGGAGAGAGCCTCAACATAAGCCTGTACGTACTGCCACTTCATCAACGCTATACCCAAAGGACTCTTTCATCCAAACAGCTAGCCATCGTAGGTCTTCACTGGACGGTCGTGGCATCTTCGATTGTGGGCGTTCACTACAAGTTG
Organism: Montipora capitata; assembly: GCA_949126865.1. NCBI lineage: Eukaryota > Metazoa > Cnidaria > Anthozoa > Scleractinia > Acroporidae > Montipora > Montipora capitata. Next base: position 23,251,509 of record OX421450.1, on the reverse strand, counting down.
AATTTCATTCATTGAATATCTCCCATACCACCTTTCGGCATTGTCGCGAACGCTCTTACGCTTCTTTTGGACAGCTGTATATGTACTCCACACTCGGCACTGCCACCACGGTCCCGCAGTGGTTAAATCTTTCACCGTTGGTATGGCAATTTTCAAAAGCTGGAACCAGGGCAAAAAAATTACATCGCCTGAAACTGTGTCGATGTCTTTTTTATGTATTCTAGCGTCGATTGTCCCTCGACATTTTGCGAAAAGTTGAAATTATGCGGCTTTGTTTAATTATTGTCTCTTCCCAAAGAAAAAATATCATAATTAATCAATCCATCAATCAATAAATCAATCGCCTTCTATGGCTTGATGTATAATTTACACTTCTGCGTTTCCATTCACATGAAAATTACTGAAATAAAAGTTCAACGGAAGTCGGCCTTCTTTGTTTATTCCCTTGCAATACAAATTTATACCTGCCAACTTTTTCTGAGATATAGGCGTGAGATTTTTATCCTGGGAGTGCTGGGATTTTTGAAGACGACACGATCATTTCCGAAGATTCCCGAAGAATTCCGAAGTCTTCCGAAGAAGTCCGAAGTCTTCCGAAGATGTCCGAAGTCTTCCAAATTTGCATACTGTGACGAAAGCGAAAACAGCCCTCGCATTTCCCAGTCCCAGTCTTAGGACGCGTATAAACGCGAGCCCGCTCCCAGTGCTTTTCACGAGGAAGGTATTGTCATTTATTCATTTTACACATGGTTTTCGTTCCTTACGTGGGTCTGAGTTAACATATTTTTGGAAATTGTGTCAAGCAAGACGGCAACAACTCACATTTTTCAATCAGGCGTGAGAAATTGGCCCGCAAGCGTGAGCCGGCGTGAGATCGAAGTTTTCAACCCGCAGGCGTGAGACTCACGCCTAAGGTGTGAGAGTTGGCAGGTATACAAATTCAATCAAGTGTTACTTCAATTACTCGAACCAACTTGTTGTAAATCACTTTCACCGGACACTGTTCATTATTTAAACCGAAAAAAAGTTCAACAGAACGCATGCTTTCTCCTTTTAGATGAGTTACGCACACCAAAAACAATAAACAAGTAACGTTGTTCTAGCAGGACTTGGCTAGGAGGTGACACTTTTTATCTTAAGAATCAACGTTCGACGATATCTATCTCAATGACATCTACTTCATGAATTAAAGCGGGTCCAGTTAGGACGAAAAAAAACAATATTCTTTCGGCATTGTCTTTAAAGTCGTTTTGCTAATACGTTGCTATCGAAATGCTTCACTATAATGAAGAGGCTTACATCTACTTTATCGGAGGAATCTTCAAGCATAACTACATGCTTAACCAATCATAATTACATGCGTAACAATCCAAACATGTAACGCAGGCCAGCATTGCTTCATACGAAATAAAAGTGAATGACCTGAATTTCTCTTATTAACTACCAGTTGTCAAACATTTTGTTTACACGATCTCCACACTGACTGGCCGACAATTGTCACTCTTTTAAAATCTTAGCTTTTCTTTTACGGTTCCGTTAACTACACGTTCTACCGAGAGCGTGTGAACAATATAGTACTCGTTTACTGATTAAGCCTAAGCGCCCATCTCAGTGATTAGGCCTATAAGCACTTTTTTCAAATCTTTCCTTTTATTTTAGGGTTCGGTGAACTACACGTTCTACCGAGAGCGTGTGAACAATATAGCACCCGTTTACTGATTAAGCCTAAGCGCCCGTTTCAGTGATTAGGCCTAAGCACTCTTTTCAAATCTTAGCTTTTATTTTAGGGTTCGGTGAACTACACGTTTTACCGAGATCGTGTGAAGAATATAGCACTCGTTTACTGATTAAGCCTAAGCGCCCGTTTCAGTGATTAGGCCTAAGCACTCTTTTAAAATCTTAGCTTTTTTTTTTGGGTTCGGTTAACTACACGTTCTACCGAGAGCGTGTGAAGAATATAGCACTCGTTTACTGATTAAGCCTAAGCGCTCGTTTCAGTCATAAGGCCTAAGCACTCTTTTGAAATCTTCATTTCCCTTTCATTTTCTCACTTACATTCATTGCCCACTATGGGACTGCGGACCGCGGTAGCACTTTCAACAAAAACTTACTAACCCACTACGGGAGTGCGGACCGCGGTAGCACTTCCAAAAACACTTATTCGCCCACTGCGGGACCTCGGACCGCGGTAGCATTTTCAACAACACTTAGTCGCTCACTGTGGGACCTTGGACCGCGGTAGCATTTTCAACAACACTTAGTGGCCCACTGTGGGACCTCGGATCGCGGTAGCATTTTCAACAACACTTAGTGGCCCACTGTGGGACCTTGGACCGCGGTAGCATTTTCAACAACACTTAGTGGCCCACTGTGGGACCTCGGATCGCGGTAGCATTTTCAACAACACTAAGTGGCCCACTGTGGGACTGCGGACAGCGGTAGCCCTTCCACAAACACTTATTTGCCCACTGCGGGACGTCGGGCCGCGGTAGTGCTTTACACGAACCCAGTCATTCAGTGCCAGACTGCGGACCACGGCATCTTAGCACTAACGCTCCTAAGTGAGGGGGTATTCTGAAATTGCTCCCAGAGGTGTGTTCACTGTCTTCCGTAATGTATAGTTTACATTGCATGTTTATTTTCAATCAATTCAACCTGATTACCATTAATTTTTCATACACTTGAATTATTATCTGATTTCTTATCGGTGTATATGAGCATTCTGACAACGACTTTGACCCAA
>OX421450.1:23216266-23243766 GCA_949126865.1 Montipora capitata | reverse complement strand
TGCCCCTAATTTACTACAAGGAATTTTGATTACCAGGGCCTGTTTTTATTTTATATCAATTTGTTGCTTATGGGGAGTGTCAGTGGGAGAAAAAATTAATAAGTGGATGTAAAGGAAGTGTAACTGAGAACTAATCTGACAACAAAAAGGTGTGAATAATGGGTGTGTCCCCAAAGGTTTTGTCCAGGATTGTAGTTAGCCTTACATTATTATTCTAATGGTAAAATTTGATTTGTTGATGTTTTCAGGTGTTCCTTGCTTATTTTGCTGTTCTTGATCATGGCAGATGAAGTAGATGCAAAATTTATTCCTGACTTGAGTAACACTTCAAAGGAGAAGCTGATTGATGTAATGAGTGGTAAAGGAGATTTGGAAACAACAATAAGAAAGTTTGGAAGTGTTAACAACATTATTCATGACCTTCACACCTCCTCTACAAAAGGTATAATTGGGATTCGTGATGCTGTCAAATACAGGCAAGAAAAATTTGGGAGGAATGTTATTCCTCTGCAGCCACCTAAAAACATCTTAAGCTACCTTTTGTGTGCCATGAGAGACTGGGTCATTTTGGTGCTTTTCATTGGTGCATTGGTTTCCGTTATTTTGGGTGCACTCTTCCCTGACAAATGTGAGGGTCGCGGCACATTTGTTATAGCAATGTACGAGGGAATTGGCATTATGGCCACTGTGGTAGTCATGATCCTTCTGACAGCTTTCAGCGACTATCTAAAAGAAACTGACTTCCGAAGCCTACATTCCAAAATTGACAGAGAGCGTAAAATGAATGTCATAAGAAGTGGGAAAATGTCAGAAATTTTGTCAAAAGACATTGTTGTTGGAGACCTTTGCCAGCTCAGTATTGGCACCCTTATTCCATGTGATGGAATTATCATGCAACAGAATGGCCTTGTTGTGAATGAATCTGCTTTAACAGGGCAGACAATCATGGTACCCAAAGAAACACACTCTCTGGTGTATGCTGGCTCTCATGTTGTGGAAGGAGGTGGTAAAATGATAGTGATGTCTGTGGGATGCAACACCCAATTGCACATGAAGAGGGCTCAATCTCCTGCCACCCCCTCGCTTGTTACATTTAAGCCAGCATTTCCTGACCAACCAGAGTATGATGATGAAGGTAACATCTCATTTGAGCACAAGGAAGACACTGCTTTGCTTCAAGGGAAGATTAACAAGATTCAGATTGCCCTAGGACGCATCAGTGTTGTTCTTGCACTAGTTGCAATTCTTGTTATAATCATTCGCTTTAGTGTTTACAGCTTCTTAACACTTGGATTAACCTTTGATCCCAGCTATATAAATGAATACATCAGAGCACTAATCATTGGCATTGTTGTTCTCATCATTGCTGTCCCAGAAGCACTTTCACTGGTAATATCAACATCACTGGCTTTCTGTGTCAGGAAGATGTACCATGATCAGGCTTTGGTGCGACATGTTGATATGCTTGAAACTATGGGTAATATAACAAACCTTTGCTGTAACAAGACAGGCGTCCTCACTCAAAATCGCATGGTAGTAGCAAAGAGCTATCTTGGTGAACAGACATATGGAGGAGTGCCAAATCAGTTTACGAACAACATTCCAAAAGCATTATTTACAGAGCTGTGCAAGGCCATCTCTATTAACACGAGTTATTTGGCCCAAATCCTGGTATGTTGCATTGAAAAGATTACTTTTAAACTACAATACCCGTCAAAAATCTTGAAACACTTGTGTCTGTTTCCCCTTCTCCAATGTTGATTTGGGTATCACAGCTAGTGGTCTCAGTGCTTCAAAACATGTGTGGCTCGACATTGGGGAGGGAGAAGGCACATTTCAGTAGGGAAAACAGTGTGAAGTAGAAATCTCAGGATTTTTCCAGAAAATTCGAGAGAAATGGTGTCTGTTTCAACAATTTGTGACGAGTATTGTATTTACACATGTAGTCCGAAGAGAGGAAAGAATAACAGTTTCTGTTCAAGACGAATTTTTCGATCATCGATGGAATATACCTGCTTGGTTTGCGCACAGATGAGAAAGAGAAATTTAGGATGTCGGATTATTGCTCAGGGCCATTCCACGTTACGGACATTACATCCGGAGAGCAAAATTTTGGAAATGAAACTATTTTTTACGAACTTATCTTTTGTAGTTTTTATTTAAAATTTGTACAAATATCCCTTACATGGTACTTAACTAGCAACAGAAAAGAAACTTTGATTTCATTTACAAATCCTGCCAATATGCTCGTCTTAAACAGCGTTACGGACATTACAAAAAAATCAACCTACGATTTTTTATGTTCACTAGATACTACTATTCCTGTGAATTGACATGCCAGACAAAATTTCCTTAATAGTGAAATGAACAAAGGTGCTTCATAGTTTTTTGAAATAATGTTGTTTCCCTTATTCTGTCCTTACATTTTGAGCTGGAGGTAAAAAACTGCCGTTACGGACATTACATGTTTTTTGTTACGGACATTACACTGTGAATTGTGTTTTACACAGATAAAGTTTAGGGGAAATTTAGATTTTTTCTAGTATAAACTTCTGTTAAATAACAATGTCAAAACTGTTAAATTGATCTAAATCAGGTTTAATTCTATGCTATTTCTCTGTGTTAGCCATTTTGGAACAATTTCTCTACCTGCTCGGAAATTTTTATCTGTTCTGCACTCCCAGCAGAAACAGCCCAGAAATTCCGTTTGCCAGCAGGGCCGCGCGGTAGTTTCCCAACCAGCAAGCACAATAATTACATTTGAGTGCATCATACGCAAAAATGGACCTGGAAACAGGCCTCGGATTTCCCCTTCAATGGGGGAGGGGGGGGGGGGGGGAGGCAAAGGTGATGGATACATGTACATTGACTCTAAATAACCCTCAAAACAAAAATATTTCTCCTAGGAGAGGCGCCAATGCGAGAAAATCAAAAACAATTTGTCAGCACAACAACAACCTTTTTCCCAGCATCTTCTTAGTACTTCTTTTTGCAGCCAGTAGACACACATTTGCGGAACACCTCCGTTGGGTGCCAATTGAAAGCGGAGGAGTGCAGAGCTCAAACCCTCCCGTGAAAAGCACCTTCTTGACGCGAATTTTCGGCTATCTGCTTATTTCGCACATAACGCGCCCTCTTATTAAGTCATTGTTGGTGTTAAAACCTGTGACACTAATGAGTGACTCAACACAAAGGAAACAAGAGGGATAAGTAATAACAGTAAAATAGCAACTAGTTTACCTAAATGGTAGAAATGCTGCCAAGGCTCTGCTGAGAGGAAGAAAGATGTTCAATTATGCTTGCGGTAATTTAATGAAGGTTTAATTTGTGCGTGGAATTGAATGGAGATTTTAATAGGTCTTCAAGCAGTGACGGTACAAAACGTGCATCCCCAAACTGCACCCCCAACTGGACCACTTGAGAGAATAAAGCAAACAATAGATGGTTTTTCACAGTGACGTTATCAAATTCTTAAATCAAAATCTCAAGGTCTTCTGAATTTTTATCTAAAAGAGGTTGAAGATTACCTAGAAATAAGTCTTTTTTTCAAGTTTCCAGTTCCGTGACGTCTTTCGTTTCGAACAACGGAGCTGGCTTTGTTACTAAATATTGCTCTAACGTGTTGTTATTGTAAGCATTTAGAGGAAACTCTATATTATTCTCTATCCTCTATATTTTCTTTTCTATGAGATTGTATTTGCAGGCAAGTTCCTTATACTTAACATTTTTGCCTAAGAATTAAACTAAATATTTGACTATTTACGGTTTAATAATGATATTACATTTGTACAGATTTATTTGTTCCTCCAATCCCCCTTTGCGAGAAACAAGGTTGGAAATTAGTTACCTCCATTTCATTGTTTCCCATCACACAACTGCAACATTCTGAATGCAAAGCTACTCTACTTTCTTTGATTTCAGGCAGGATATTATAATAATTACATTCATAATGTAATGTCCGTAACGTAATGTCTGTAACGTAATGTCCGTAACTTGTTGCATTTTCTCCAGTGATTCACATTGTTGTTGCAAATTCTCAATGCCATAGTTTGGGCCCCTTCAAGCTAAAAAAGGATCCCAGCTCATGAAAAGATCTGGATTTTAATTGAGGAGAAAAAAGAAAAAAGGTCTGTTTTTGTTACGGACATTACGTAATGTCCGTAACAGAAATGTTTTTCAATATAATTCAGCAATAACATTCAAGATGGCCCAAAACCTATCTGAAAATTTAACTTTGTCTTGCATTGACTCAGTTTTTTTAACTTGATGAGATTTTTGAAATTAACGTGCCCTGCTATAATAACTTGAAATATTACAGCTTGATAGCTACTTAAGCAAGCTTCTCATTGGTCAACAATCAATGGCCTCTCTTTGCCGTTTACCACAAAACAAACTTTTGACAAATTATTTCCTGAACACTTTGGGGTATCCTCTTTCCAAATGTCCATGGTTGGGTATCAAAAGATATGTTTGAAATTTTGACATTTTAGCTACTCTAAAATGGAATGGCCCCTCAGCTATATTTGAAAATAAAAGGAAAAGATAAAAATAAGGGAATTTAAAGCAATGTGTTACACATACAGGCAGTAATTAAGACATGCGGGAAAATGTGAGGTCGCTGATGAACTACTTCACTTTCTGAAGACATATATTCCAACTTTTGAAAAGGGGAAATAATATTTACCTAAGCTAATTAGATTTTCTCAGTGCGATAACTAAGGGCATGTCTGTTGCTAAATGTTGTTGATGACAGGGAGACTCAGATGATGAAGGTAAGGTGGCGGGTCTTCAATCTCTTCCATCAAATACCTGAGGAACAGCAGAAGTCAGTCCCCCTGTGTGGAAAATGTTTTAGTCGACTTATTTTCCCACAAGACGACTAATTCAGTTACGACTGATCTTATGTAAATATCGCCGAGTTTGTTGACATTTTTTAATCTTTGCTATGGTGTTACACGATTCACCATGGTGTTTGGAAAATTCCTTGCCTTTTTTAGGAACCAAAAACAAAAGCTACTACATCTACAAGTGTTTTAAGTGATAGAACAGATCACGGAACATGCACCTTAGGGACAATTTTCTTGATTAAGCTATTCAATAAGGCTATTTGTAGGGCTTCACCATGGTGAACCGATAGTTCCTAAAGTCTACGGTAGTATAATTACTTTACTTTAGAACACGGTGAATCGTTGAGTTTCAGCGCTAAGAAGGTCGACAGGTTGTTACAACAAATGATCTCTTTTAATAATGTAATTTTCTACAAAGTGAGCTTATTTTTGTACATAGAACTGTTCAGATGATAGCAAAAGAAGGAAAAGGTTCTGTGTTCCTTTGACACCATTTTGTAGTTATTTGAAATAAGGACTGAGAGGCAATGTACTTCACTATTCTCTCTCAGGGACTCCAAGAGAAATCATGTCACAATGAATAGCGAATCAATTTCATACAATGACCGGAAAAAATCATTCTGCTATGTAAAAATTGCTAAACGTCGTCTTGATGGCAATCAGAGCAATTTTCACCCCCTTCTGTTTTGAAATATGCAACACCACCCCTCCCCCCTTATTTTTGGCGAACAGTGCAATAGTTATTATTGTCTCTGAAATTTTTCATTTTGCGAGAAGAAAACTCACAGTTATCCACAGAATCGAAGTAGTGGTATTTCTTTAATATTTTATACGCTTCCCCTTATTTCTAATCACCATATCAATTCGTTTCTGCATAGAGCATATTAAATTGTTCACAGTCTCAACATATATAGAGTAAAATGTATTGGTAACACGATTCTTAAACTGTTCAAATGTTTCTCGGCATAGTTGTTGTTGCACTGCTTGTCTTTTTAACATCCTACTCACCATGGGAAACACCTTTTCAATGACCGCCATGTCCGGAGATCTTGGGCACAGTTTGATTAAGGTACTGTTTGTGCGTTGCATTGCTGCCCGTGCTAATGCTGAATTTTGAGAGGGATCCCCATCTTGTAAAAATGTTCGGCTACATCCTTTGTCAGCAGCTGCGAATAGGCGATCAAAATGGTTGTCTATAAACGCAGTGAAATAACGACCTTTCATTTTCTCGTATGGTTCACAGCAGATAACTCCTTTATTGTACACTGTAAGAAATTGCCACCATCAGTCGTAGTACTTTGCACCCAGTTCCCTCTTGGCGGCCGTTTGCTATGCATCCCGGAGCCAAACCCTCTGATTTCTTTCTCCAGACACGAGCTTTTTGTGCACGAGCATGATCTAGTGGATTTCTTTTGTATGTAAATCCTGTTCCATCCAGATAAAAGGAAATTCCTTCTGTCCAAATCTCCTGACCGTAGTTGGCTTTCATGTACTTTGCAAACTTAACTCTTGCTGTGGTCTTCCACTGTCATAAGCCTCTTTCTGCGAGTCTGCAAATAGTAGTAATTTTGTGAATTGAGAAAACAAGAAATTGTTCTTACAGATACGTCCCTTTGTTGAATTCCGGCTTCCTCCATCAGTGCTTTACAGGTAAAGTTTCCCTCTCTTTTCCTCAAAACTGTAATGCATCGTATCAGTCGTCTTTTGTCGTGGTCACTTAACCTGTTCTTGCGACCTCTTTTACACGTCTCCTCAGAAGTGTGCCTCTTATAAGTTTTCTCATGTGCAATTCTATAAACACTCGCCGCAGAAATTTTGCACATGCTGGCAACTGTTCACACAGATAGGCCTTTAACCCGATGTAGATAATACGCACGTGCATGAGTCACGCTATCGATTATACAAATAGGCAGAGCCGTTCCACTAAACTGTTTTACCACAAAAGTACCTTAAAATCGCTATACTCAAAAGTCTGCATAGCTTCTTTATATAACTCCTACTTCATATCTAGAACAGTCAGGACAAGAACACTCCTCACGTAAACACTGCAGGCAACAATAATTACTCTTCCAACGTTTACGTTACCCATCCACGCCCTTCAGACGCAAAGACAATACTCGTCAAAAATCTTGAAACACTTGTGTCTGTTTCCCCTTCTCCAATGTTGATTTGGGTATCGCAGCTAGTGTTCTCAGTGCTTCAAAACACACGTGGCTCAACATTGGGGAGGGAGAAGGCACATTTCAGTGGGGAAAACAGTGTGAAGTAGAAATCTCAGGATTTTTCCAGAAAATTCAAGAGAAACGGTGTCTGTTTCAACGATTTGTGACAAGTATTGTAGTTGTTGCATTTGCAAGTGAAGTGCTGCGAGTGAGATGTGGAAGTATTGAGTAATATTTGTACACCCTCTTAAGCTGGAAGTTTCATTTAATACATTGAAACAATTCAATGATTTAAGACAACATTTTTTAATTGACTTATTGACTTACTGCATAAAATATGTCTTATAACTGGGAAGCAATGTGGCCCAGTGTTTAAGGGTGCTTGCCTTGAGATCCGGAGATTCCGAGTTCACGACCCGCCCTGACCACTCGTTGAATTTGATCCTGGTAGTCCCTGGTTCAACTTCCCAGCTGCACTTGTAAATAGCCAACTGGTTTGCCTCTGGCCAGTTGGGGTTCTCAACAGTTGTTGTTAAAAGCTCCTATGGGGAGCGGGCAATTAATTATGTATTGTATTGTATTGTATTGAATTATGAACCCTTTTGTGTAATTACCGTAAAAGTTCATGTATAAGCCGCACCCATAGATAAGCCACACCCCCAATTTGGAAGCTCGAATTAAAAAAAAAACAAATGGAGACAACAAACTTTGAAACTCCAATGAAGTTCTGTTAGTAAACAAACAAGGACAAACAACTATGGTTTTAAAACACTGACACGGTGGTTATACGAGTTTTCATAGCGACCTTTCACTTGTCATACCTTTATCTTGTGAGTTTACTATAAAAAAAAAAAAAATCTTAAGATGCTCTCTCCATTCGATTGTTTTTTTCAAACGGCTCCATGAAGTTGAATATTCGAAGGCGATTGAAATGGCATGCACAACTGCTTAGTAGCCAAGCTTTAAAATGTGGAGAGGAGTCTGGGCATTAAAATGAAATGGTCGGCCATTTACCTGTAGTTTGGTGTTCAGTTGTTCGAGTAAAATGCGAATGCTTCAGGATAGAAATGGCTCCCTTAGACCCAACGCTCACGAAAAAGGCAATGATCAACAACAACGTACTTTCAGTGTGTTATTATGTTTATTCAGTAACATCTTAAGAAGTTTTTATGAATATTAATTGAACCTTAGAAAACTCCAACCTCGGGTGTTTCCGTAGATAAGCCGCACCCCGATCTTTTATTTGACTTTTGAGAAAAAAGGTGCGGCTTATACATGGACTTTTACGGTACATGTATTTTCCAAGTATTCACTTAAAATATTATTTCCCACTAAGTGTTGCAGTTTTTATGTTCAAACAATTAGGCTCAAAATATAGATTTAATGTTCTTTCAGTAGAATTTTTTACAAAAATTAATATTGCCTGTCAAAATTTGCATAACAAGGACAAAGATTAACATCACATCACCCATGCAACAAAAGTCGCATTATTCTCATGCAAAGTACAGGGATTTTTATTGATAGCAAAGATCACTTCTCCACTGTTAAGCAATCACCTTTCCAATTTCAGAGAAATGACCTTTTGTGGAAATTTTATGATTGTTTTTTTTTTAGCGAGGTGATGAACAGAATGCAGGCAAAAGCGACCACATATATGTATGCGTATTAAACTTACTTCGTTGGATGTCAAGGCAAGCCAGTAAAGTTGAAAACGTGCTGACAGACTGTCGTGCAAAATTATGATGAATGCTGACAATGAAACATTTCTAGCATCTTTTAATTTTCTTGTCACAAGTGGACTACATGCATCAACAACGTTATCAAAGATTACCTTTGATTTAATTTTTTAACCCATTTACTCCTCAGGGGCCCCAGGATGCCCCCAGTTGAAGAGTGAAATAGTCTGGTGTTGCATGGACAGAGTAAAATCTGTCAAGTGTCACTCCCAGGAGTCAATTGGTTAATATCCTGAGATCTACGGCTTGCTTGCATTGGAGGTCTAATTTCATTAAATGCAAAGCAAGTTTATTGAAACAAGCTTACAAACACATAATATCTGAGAAATAATGGCCATATTGACATGAAAGTTAGATGAACAATGGTTAACTCCCAAAGATGACATCACCTTTGTATTTTCCATGTTATTACAATATTACTCTGAGTGTTTGGGTAGGAGAGGGCAGGTCAGTTTGATTCCATTTTGATGCAATTAATCTGAGTTTGAGGTACCCATTGACTCCTGAACTGCCCCCACAGACGAATAAAATCAGCTTGCGTTAGACAGTCCGAGAGTAAAATCTATTAAGTTTCACTCCCAGGAATAATGTCAGTGACATGAATTTTACTGCCTTGATAACCATTGGCTATTTCAAAAAAAAAAATCAAATGTATGAACATTAGTAGGATAATAAAGATATATGTTTAAAGGGAACCTCTACTGTTTTAACAACTGTCCCCTAAAATGTTCCATGTGTACTTATTAGAAGATCTGTAACAAAAAAAAAAATGCATTAATTAGTTAATGAAATAATTTTTTTTATCGTCTTCCAAAGGTCAGCCTCATTGCTTCTGGGTGCCACCATCTTGAATGTTGCACAATGCAAGTCGGGTACTGATGACGTTTCGTGGTTGCTTCGTTTCGAGTCTCCTTGCCTTGTTTATTGTGTATATTTTCGTGACGAAATTCAGTTTAATGGAGAACTTACAGATTCTTCCTTCAGGGGTCAGTTGGAACCAGAATACTCATCATGTGAAGAAAGAAGAGAAAATCAATATCATGAAGAAGAAGAAAGCAATTCTTGCTTGCAAATTTGGGCACTCATGATCTCCTTCCAGCCTTTGTGATTGATATTTCCCTGTTATGCCAGCTGACGTGGAATTTTTTGGAAGAATCGTCCGTCAGATAGCTTGAATTGATGCATGTCTATCATCTTTCAGAAAAACATGGAAACTTGTGCTAGTATCTTTAAATTTCTGGTTTTTGCCTTCTTTCTACAAAAAAGCAGATGTTGACTCAAAGTTCCTGCAAACTGGACAGCAAATCAACCATAAAACATCATCAGTACCCAACTTGCATTGTGCGACATTCAAGATGGCGGCACAGTGGATAGCGTTGAGGCAGATCTTTGGAAGACGATAAAAAAATGATGTTTTAATCGGTAATGCATTTTTTTTTTGTAACAGATCTTCTAACAAGTACAATAGAACATTTTAGGTTACATCTGTTAATTAAAAGAGTGGAGGTTCCCTGTAAAATAGCATTTTAGCAGGTGTTTGACAATTTAATCTGAATGTCTGTAAAAAGGAAGGATTTCTAACTTCTATTCTCTGTAGTCCTGTTCCAGAATACGGTCAATCAAAATGCACTCTTGAAGTAGTCCATCACGGCTTTTGAAACCTATAGCTTCCTCAGGTGTTTCTGCAGATAAGCTGCATCCCTAAGGTTCATCCATGTCCAATACACCCAATCTGAGTGGGATCATCTATATTCTAGACAAGTGGGCTTGAGTTGACCTGACATGGCTAATACAGGTCATTTCATCGGAAGTCAGGTCTCACAAGGTGGCGCGGTGGCCTCGTGGTTAGTGCGCTCGACTCTGGATCGAGTGGTCCGGGTTCAGGGCCTGGCCGGGGACATTGTGTTGTGTTCTTGGGCAAGACACTTTACTCTCATGGTGCCTCTCTCCACCCATATATAAATGGGTACCGGCGTAATGCTGGGGGTAACCCTGCGATGGACTAGCATCCCATTCCGGGGGGGAGTATAAATACTCCTAGTCGCTTCATGCTACGGAAACCGGAGATAAGCACCGGCCTGATGGGCCTTCCTAGGCTCGTAACAGAGACTTTACCCTTTTTTTCAGGTCTCACAAAAGACAATGTAATTAATCTTCCTGTTTTAAAAGAAGGCACATGAACAGGACCGTTTTGGTACCGTCCAAGTTGGGTTGACTTGATCCGTCTTCGAATATTGACCTGACACACTGGAAGTCAGATTGCAAGAGACAATGATAACACATGGGAAGGAAGAAAATCTCAACAACTCAACTCAAGTTGATAGGACTGAGTCAAAATCCACTGACATTTTCTACCCTCCCTATTTGCCATTCTTGCTGAATTTTTTACGTGTCTCAAAAACCGACTTCCAGTAACACGAACTGACTTTTAGAGAGATGGGTTGCGTTGGCTTGACTCGGATCAACCGGAAGACACAAGGCAATCGGATTAAGTCCACCCATGTTGATCCAACTCAGGTTGGGTGTATTGGATGACCCTCCCTAGCTTAAGATTTTTTGCAGGAAAGAAGTACTATATTTTAGCTCATTAATATATTTTAGCTTATTATGAGACTCAGTGCACATATGACAACTAGGGAATCTAATTTGCAGTAGCCTCATTTTTTCACCTAGAAGTGGTTTGTTTTTTCCAACTTAACCTTGTTCTTTTCATCTACTGGATTAGCTTTTATTCATTGCAAGGTCAAAGACAGAGAAGAAGAAAAAATTCAAGAGAAGCTCTACTACCGAAATCACTAAACTGTTTGCACCCCAACAAAAATGATCGATCGCATTTGAGTTTCGACTCACTCACACGACCATTTGGAGCGCCCCGATTTGTGACGTGTCATTCTTGATGTGAGCAAGGCCGTGGGAAAATAAAGAAACAGACCGCGGCATGAGATGAATGTGTACGAGCTTTCCACTGTTTGGAAATGATATGTGGTCACTGATGGTTGAGTGGAGGGCGAGATTTTTCAACAGAGTTCTACCCGGGACGTTTTAGAGATAAAGGATTAAAGTACAAAATGAGTGGTCTTACAGTTTCACACATATGGAAGACGTTTTGTCCCGCCTTCAATGTTCCACAACGACCAATGAGAACAAACGAGAAGATATGTCAAATGTTTTCTTTTACATTTATTTGCAACATTACTGTACTTGAAATCGTTTTGATTACTAAATGAAATTAGTAACTGTATATTTGTTCTCCACGACTGACATTACAATAATTAAATTACTGCTGTGTTGACGATTCATATAATTTTTGCAGAGAATTTGTTTTTGAATTTATGTCAACCAAAACAACAACAAGGGATAAAAACTCAATTTATCATTGGAGTGAGACTTCGGTATCGATTCCCATCAACAATTTGTCTATACTATACTGGTATTTATAAACCATACAATTTTGCTTTACTAGCGTGAAATTTGAAACAACAAAGCATTATGTGTTTACATTGAACTGCCTCGCAAGTGTGTGACATTCTTATTTTCTTCTTGGCCAAGGACGCAAGTCATTGTAATTATAATGCTCTGCAACAATTATATGAATTGTCAACACAGCAGTAATTTAATTATCGTAATGTCAGTCGTGGAGAACAAATAAACAGTTACTAATTTCATTTAGTAATCAAAACAATTTCAAGTACAGTAATGTTGCAAATAAATGTAAAAGAAAACATTTGACATATCTTCTCGTTTGTTCTTATTGGTCGTTGTGGAACATTGAAGGCGGGACAAAACGTCTTCTATGTGTGTGAAACTGTAAGACCACTCATTTTGTACTTTAATCCTATGTCTGTAAAACTTCCCAGGTAGAACTCTGTGGAAACATCATCCCCCCCACTCAACCATCAGTGACCACATACCATTTCCAAACGGTGAAAAGTTCCTCGTATGCAATCCTCTCAAGCCGCGGATTGTTTCTTCTATATTTTCACACAGGCCCCCTTACATCAAGAATGACATGTCACAAATCGGGGCACTCCAAATGGTCATGTGAGCAAGTCGAAACTCAAATGCGATCAATCATTTTTTTCGGGGTGCAAACAGTTTAGTGATTTCGGTAGTAGGTTGTACTCTTGATACAACTTGTCATTCCACATTTTAAGTGACTTTCTCGGCCCAACATTTGGCAAAGATTAAAACAAATAAGAATGAATGCGAAAACCTTGCCATGTGCTGGTTGAAGGTGTTAATCATTATTTTATTCTTATATTTCCCAGCTTGAAGAGCTGGTTGATGAGATTACATCTAACATTCACTTCAGCGAAATATAAGAGTTTAATAAACTCTTATATTTCGCTGAAGCTGAAAGGGACCTGTGACAACAACTTCAACAATCTGCACTGCATAATGTGATCTGATTTCATTGGTATCTTTTAGGAGGAAGGGGCAGACAACATCCCAAAACAAGCTGGAAACAGAATAGATGCTGCTTTGTTGCAGTATCTGTTTGAGTTAGGAGAATATTACCAGACATGGAGGGATGATTACCCTGAGGACAAACTTATCAAGGTCTTTGATTTCTCACCTGCGAAAAAATGCATGACAACTGTTATCAATGATGGGGAGGAAGGATTGAAGCTTTATTCCAAGGGAGATGCAGAGAAGCTGTTAGAATTATGTACTTCAGTTGTTGGAATGTCAGGGGAGCCAAAGGAATTTACTAAAGATGATGCTGAGAATCTATCAAGGGATCTGATTGAGCCTTGGCAACGAGAAGGACTGCGTTTATTATGTCTCACCACAAAGATGATCCCATTTTCTGGTATAATTTGTGACTGCTATGTGTTTTAATGAATATAGAACCAGTCTGTTCACAACAGCATGATATTATTATTAATGAAGGCAGCACGTGTTCAGTGAAGTCTTTCTGAAAATGTGTTGAAAAAAAAAAGTGTTTCATAGTGTGAGCTTAGAGGGTCCAACCTAGGTTTGGCGGCATGTGGGAAAGGGCGCAAAGTTGAGGCGCAATGTGGGATATGAAAGGCAGGAAGTGAGATGAAAATACATTGGTGAGACTGGGATTTGCTCTGGGGTACCGGAGAGGACAATTATATGTGGGATGTTTACTCATTTCAGCCATCTGTAAGTGGCATTTTTCAGTTTGAACTGTTGTGTTTAAGTTATGTCATTTCATTACTGCTTTATGAGACTACATTATTGGTAAATGTGGAAGCTACAGTATATAAATTGTCGATCAGTTGAAATGCGTTGAGCTGGAGCAACTTGGTTTTTACCTGGGGGGATAGGGATGGAAGTGCTCATTGCGTTGGGATGCTGGGATTGAATAAAAAACAGCGTCAGGATGTGGGATTGAGAAAGGCTATTTTGGACCCTCAACTTGAGGTGGAACAGTTATAAACCCAGAATTAAGTTTTAATTGTGGCCAAAGAGTAACAGTTCATACAACAGAGAGTATTTTTTTGTTAGCAAGAATTTTCTTTCAGATTGGCAAACACTTTCAGAAAGGACCGAGAAAGATCTTTTGACAGACTTGACACTTCAAGGCATAGTTGGCATAGAGGATCCTGTCAGAGATCAGGCATGTTGTCTTCATCTTTATGTGAATTTCATTTGGCAGGTCATTGTGCATTAATTGTTTTTGCATGTTTTTTCAGGTACCAGTTGCTGTATGGAAGTGTCAGAAGGCTGGGATCACTGTGCGTATGGTGACTGGTGATAATGTTATCACTGCCAGGTCTGTGGCAATCAAATGTGGCATTCTTAAACCAAATGACGAGAGCCTTGTATATGATGGCGATGAATTTAATTCATACATTAGAGATCCTGACAGAAAGGTACATGTACAATTATATTGAAAATAGACTTTAAACATTTTATCACAATAATTATAATATTGCTTTGCTACCCAAGTGTCATGCAAGTGGTATTTCTTTAATTCAAATTGGAGAATATCATACATTTAGTAGTACATAGAATATAAAATATGAAGTCACACTGTTGTTATTGCATAAGGAAAATAGTCTAAAGTATTCTAACAATCATGTTTCAGATTAATGAAGACCGCTTCAATGCCATGTGGCCAAAACTCTCTGTCCTTGCACGAGCAAAGCCATCGGATAAGTTCACATTAGTGAAGGGTATGATGCAGAGTCATATCAAACCTGCTGGAGAGATTGTGGCTGTGACAGGCTCAGGAGCTAATGATGGACCAGTGTTAAGAATGGCTGATGTTGGATTCACTATGGTTAGTGGGTATCCTGGTTTAATTAGCTGTTTATTATTGTCAACTAGAAACGTTGATTTACACTGGCCATTTTGCTTATGGATATTTCTGATGAGTAGCATGATCACGGTACCCATTCCTGTAACATACCTAAAAATTGTGAAATTGTGTTTATTGCTGTGAAAATCACCTATTTTGGCGTATTCCACACCCAGACTTTCATATCTTTCTAATTGTTCGGAAAATATTAAAGTTTGGTCTGTTAAAACTGAATTTTTGATTTACCCATGACCCCTTTCAGGCGTGGTCTTTCATACAGATAGTCAATTTTGAGGCAAATAAAAAGTAAAAACAGTAAGCTTTCACTACATGGAGGATAGCATCCTCTCATTTAGTTCTATTGACACCCTAAACGCTGGCTTTCTGCTCCACTTTTTTGCTCCACTTTACAATTTGAGGTCAGAGCAGATGTCTCTCTCAATTTCCTGAAAATTGCCCCTGAAAAGACATTAGGGCCGTTTATACGAGAGAAAATAAGCCGCGGCTAACTCTGGCCCGTATAAATGGTACAAAATCTACATTCACGGCTTTCTCAAGCCGCGGCTTATCCTGGCCAGGGAGTTTATACTCGTATAAATAGTTCCTTTTGGGGCTTATGTAAGCCGCGGCCAGAGTTAGCCACGGCTTATTTTCTCTCGTATAAACGGTCCTATTGTGGACTTCCCAATAATATCCGTAGAGGAAAGGTTACCAAGCCTTGTGAAGCACATGGAAATCACGGCTTCTTTGCAAAGTAGGTTGTGATGTTTACGGGCACTCAAGACTTGGTTCAATATGGCCCAGCATGTTAAAAAAAACGTAGCGACTCAGTCAAAGGCTAATATTTTCGCGACCCTGAAAGCTACGATGACGAAACTGTGGAAATAGCTAGGGGAACTTGTGAGCATTCAGAAAATGCTTGGTTGGAACCCAGTTATGCCTTGGTTGGATCAGGAGCAACATTGAAAGAAGTGGTCGCCAAGAATATTATTGCGTAATTGCGGAACAGAAAAAGCGTAGCGACTGTTTTGAGAAGTGATTTTCTCCATTCGTAGTGGATCCCTCAAACTAATTTTTCTGTAAGTTTAAGCACAAGGTATGAGCATTTACATGTAGTTGAGATGGTTTTGAACCCACAGATATCAATGGAAGACTTGTTTCAAACAATAACCTAGTGAGCGCCAGAATTCCAAAACACAGTGTTACAGTAAGGAAACTATGGAATTTTGATTCTTTTTAATGTGTTTTAATAAACTTGAACTGTTGAAATTTGGCTCATATGTAGTATTTACTGCGTGTTATCACTGGTTATTGTCCGTTAATCCACATAAGTGTTCTCTCTTATAAAAAAATGGTTTTGAAGACTTTCAATTTGAAAATTGTGTTACGCGTTACACTCAAAATTTTCCTATTTTTCTATCTTTTTCCTTTGTTTTCTCAAGAAAAGAAAGTCTCTTACCCTTTTTACACCCTGTATGCTAATCAACAAGGATAACCTTAGCATTCAGCAAAAATGTAGCTTTATTGAAGACGTTAAACTGAATAAATCAGGAAATGTTTCTGAGTCACCCCCAATTGGGTATGGTGATTGTGCTACACATCTTGAACTCTATTCATTATTTCTGATTCTGTTATGGTCTTCTGTAATTAGAATGTATTTACATCCATTCAGGGAACCACAGAATTGTACTAATTTTAAACTGGTAACACAGCATTTATGACACTGGCCTTCTTAACCCATTGACTCCTTGGAGTGAAACTTAACAGATTTTACTCTGTGTATTAAATGCCAGACGATTCTACTCGTCAACTGAGGGCATCCTAGGGTCGTTTAAGGTATCAATGGGTTAACCAGCCAAAAACTCCATTAATGGATGACATTTTCAAGGTTTCATAGTAGGAAGAATATATAAATGTTAAATATGTGCACATAATTATGTACAATTATATTTTTTTATTATATTTGTATATATTTATACAAAGATAAGTGGAACAGAGAAATAAACACATTGAAGTAGACAACTAAGTGCATGAACTTGTCTATTTTGTTATGCTTTTTAGATACTGTGATATCATACTTATTTACTTCACCGGTAAGCCGGCAGGGTATAAACCCCACAGAGCTAGTGCTCCACTACGGGGGCCCACAACATAAAATGAAAACATACATACATGTAAGTAATGTTATTATATGTCTCAGATAGTACGCGCGCTGTAATTGGCTAAATTAGCGGGCCGTATTCTACAGTACGGCCCGCTGTACAGCCCGCTAAATTTAAAATTTCGACAAAACATCATCTAGTGAGTTTTTCATGTCATTTCTGTTGCATAAACTTGTACTGAAAACTGTTTGAATCTTGCAAGCAACTATTTCAAACTTAACAGCCAAGAAGATTTAGTTTTTTAGATTTTGGCACGGCATTCTTTGTGGCAGTTGAACCTTCCGCTTCACCTTGACTAGTTTCCTTGCCCGTGCGCCGGTTAACCTCAGAGATATAATAAATATCTTACTAACCTCGTTTTCTCGGTCCGTACTGTAAGTTACGGATCCTCGTTTTTTCCCGTTGATTTATGGCCCGCGCGCTTTGCGCTTGGGCCATAAATCAACGGGAAAAAACTCGGTCCGTAACTTACAGTACGGACCTCGAACTCAGTTAGTAAGAGGTATATACAAGAAAATAAATTTAAAAAAACAATTACATGACGTCAGTAGCAACACAATTTCTGACTAAGGCTTAAAATGGAAATTATGGCACATGTGGCATTTTACACAGGTGGACTTAAAGCTTTGTGTCATTTCAACATCAAAAGATTTGACAGTAATTTCAGCATAGTGCAAGTTTGTAAATTATAATTCTCTTTTAAAGTGATTCACTCTTTTTGCTTAAAGTTCCTTAGGCAATGTTTTCCATATCCTAGTTACTCTGTTTTAGTCGCTGCTTTGAAAAGTTACAGTGTTAGAGAAGGGTAGGACTAACTGAGGTTCGTTGTAGCTGTTTCTAGTGGGTCTTACAGGTTTTTTGATGGTGATGTTTGGGTCACTTTGGGTAGTCAAAATCTTAAAGCGATGGACCAGGTCTTAGGTACTCCAGCCAATAGGTTAGTGATAGCAAGCCAACTCTGAGTAGAGGATCTTTGTAGGAAAGATCTTTTCTAAACAGTAATGAAAGAATGAACTTGTTGCCGATCGTTGGAATCTTAAATTTCAATGGAGTTAATTGCCATGACGGTTTGTGGAGACCAGACTTGTGAGCATGCAGTAGACTGGTGTACTTCGAACGAAGGATGTATTTAATACACAAGGAACATGTTTATCATGGATATCAGATGATGATCCTTTTACAAAACCATTCTTAGCAGTTACTAGATGAACATGAGATGATTACTTTAGATCGGATGAAACAAGAATTCCAAGTTCTTTTTGTTATGTTGGCTTGACTTGCACATCCACGAGATGGTAGACTTAAGGGACCGTGTAAGTATTCCTTGCGATGGAGAGAAGGCAGCAGTTAGATTGAGGTTCCTATGCCACGTCTTGCACCATTTTGCTTAAATTTGGTTGAGGTCGTGTTGAAGAGTCTTGCCATACCCTATGCAGGGTTGTTGTAGCATTTGGTGTTGTCAGCGAAGAGAGCAATAAGATGTTTTAGTTACCACTTGAGGAAGATCGTTGACATGGACTAAGAAGAGTAGGGGCCCAAAATTGACCCTTGTGGAATCCCAGATTTAACTCGGAGTGGCGTAAAAGAAGCACCAAGAGCAGTAATTCTTTATCGGTCTGTTAGATAGTCCTTAAACCAATATCTTAGAGTAGAACCAGAGAAGCCAAGACGTTCTAGCTTAAAGAGGAGTAACCGATGATCCACCCTATCGAAGGCTTTGGCAAAGTCCTGATATACTGTGTCAGTTTGAATTCTATTGTCAAGAAAGTTGCATATTAACTTGTAGGACTTGCAGTAGTTGAGAGGTTGTAGATTTTTTAAGGAATCCAATTTGCTTACAATGGAGTTGAGAAGATACATGGTCGATGATCTTGTTGTAGACACAACACTCCATTGCCTTTGACGCAATTGGTAGAAGTGAAATTCTCCTGTAGTTTGATATGTGGTTTGCTGTACCATTCTTTAGTATTGGAATAACATTTGAGAGCTTCCAATCCGATGGAATTGTGCCTACATGTAGTGATAAGCTTTTGTAGAAAATGGAAGGTAAGGATGAACAGATATAAGGTGCACAACATTTTAACAGCTTAGCAGGTATCTTGTCTGGGCCTGTAGCTTTGTTGCCGTCAAGAGGTAGTAGAACATCCTGGACATCAGTCATGCCGAGTCATACCTCATTTATGACATTTGTTGAAGAGCTTAAGATAGCTTGATTATAGGACAGTAGGTGACTATCGTAGTCAGTGGAGTTTAATGGCGATTTGAAGGGACAGTAAAAGGACAAAAATGTAGTTAAGTAAATCAGCAACATCAGAAGGATTGTCTGCGGATCCCCTAATAGATCCATTTTCATTGGTCCAGACCATTTTACTGGGTACCCTAGCCTGTTTTAAGGTAGTTTTGAAGACTGACCAGGATTTCTTGGTGTTTTTCTTGAGAAGGTTTGGTAGAGTTTGAAAGAATTCTTTGCGTTTTGAAGTGATAAGAGCTTTAGACTGTCGGCGCAGAAGTCTTAATCTTTCCCACAAGCTGGATGAGGTGGGTTTGACTTTGGCTTTTTTCCTTGCTGTCTCTTTTTTTTTATGTCACTCACTGAAAAACTATGAATGAATGCCTAACCTCGCTATCAATTCAGGATGGAGAACCATGGCTTCTAATTATTGTTTAGATTGAATACATTCAGCAGCTGCAGCTAGAAAATTGTCACTCCAGCACTGCCAGTCAGTTTCAATGTATACATGGAAACATTGCTCAATCCTGATTTGCTAAAAAAGAGTATAATTTACATGTACCGGTAACACAAGTGCAAATTGGAAATGCATATTTCTAAATTTACAGTTCAATGGCTTCTGAATGATCAGTTGATCAGTCTTGTAAAAGTTTGAATTTGAAAAACGTTGTAATTGGTTTCAACCAACGAGTTGGATGAACTTTATAGAAAATTACTATAAACAGTGTTCACTATCAAATTTTCACTTAATGTTTTGATTTCTCATGTAATTTGCTATAAATAAGTACCTGTAAATTTTTCAGACTACAAATTGCCCACATTGTCAGTCTAAAAAATTCATTTACATGTGCTTATATGGTAATACTAATACTGACTCCCACAAGCCATTGTAGCAGACTACAAATTTGTAGCAGACTACAAATTTGTAGTCTGAAAGCCATTTTTCAGACTACAAATTGCCCACATTGTCAGTCTAAAAAATTCATGTACATGTGCTTATATGGTAATACTAATACTGACTCCCACAAGCCATTGTAGTTTGGTATTCACACAAAGCTGCTTTGGGGGAATGTGTAGTTTTTTAGAAATATTTTATACCATGTCATAGGAAATACGGTAAGCAACTCGATTCATGCTACCCAACTGAATGCACCAACTCTCTTTTGAATTATTGCTTTGAACTCAGGCTTCTTATTGTCTACAATCTAACGATCTTTTATGAATAAATTGTTTATTAATTATTTTAACTTCATGATAGAGTACAAAAAGAAGCTCTTTAAATAAAGTTATTGTACAGCCAATTGCTTGCAAAATTCGTGCCAACTTTAAAGCCCTCACACCAAGAAAAAGAATGGAGAATTTCAGAACTTGGCAAAAAATTTAATGTTAAGTTGACTCGATCAAATTTTAGAAAGAAAGTAAAAGTACTTTAAGTTGAAAAGTCAAAATGTTGGAATAATATTGTGGGACAGGATGAAGCTTGTGTGTAATAATGTCAAAACTAATTAAGCTGCATTGCTGCATTCTGATTAGCAATATTTTCAGAGTAATACTCACAGGGTTTGTGCTACCCCTTGAAGTCCTTGAAAAGCCCTGGAATTTAATTTTGGACTTCAAGGACGCTTGAAAGTTCCTTAAGGTTTTGCTTGGTTGAAAATTGTTGAGATTGGATCATGTTAAGTTAAAGAGACATGTTAATTCAAAATTGAGCCCAAATTTGACTATTGGGAAAGATTAAATGCAAAAATTAACATGCCAGTGCATGTACGTACCTCGCAGGACGTGGGAAAGAATATCAACGTAAGCTTTTTCAGCAAAGAAAATACTGAAACACGATGTATGGCTCAGAAATCTTTTTACAAACACTCCTTGAAAACTCAATTTGTGGTTCTTGAAAACTCCTTGAATACCCCTGGAACCTTATACACAAAATCCAGCACGAACCCTGACTCAACTTGTTCGGAGGAGCAGACATTATCTTGACATTTCAGTTCAGGACTTAAGGAGTGGTTCATTAAGTTAATTGTTTTTCTTTTTTTTACAATAATAATTATTATTGAATGATTGAGTCACTCCTGGAGTCCGACAATAAACTGATTATGAAGAATTATAGGGTTTGTGGTAAAATAATTAACTTTTTAAAATATAAAAGTTGCTTACTTAAACAGCAAGAAAGACAGACCGACGTTTAGGTAAGCCACTTTTATGATGAAATTTGTCCATGATGTGACCTACGAAAATTTCACTTTTTTTTTCCTACACAAATACTCTTTATTGCAAAACCTATGGTGACAGAATGAATTTTGTTTTGATTAACATGACAGGGAGTGGCAGGAACAGCTATTTCAAAGGAAGCTTCTGATGTCATTCTTTTAAATGATGACTTTAACAGCATTGTTAATGCCATTAAGTGGGGTCGCCATATTTACCACACAGTCCTAAAGTACTTGCAGTTCCAGTTTACAGTATCCTGGGTTGCAGTCATTGTTGTGGTAGTTGGAGCTTCTATTGTAGGGGTGAGATTACTGTTTTCTTTTTTCATATCCTTCAGTTGTATGACATTGTCACTGCTCCATTCTACCTCAGTGAACTTTCCTTTGGATCCTCTTCTGTACGCTATATCTTTTAGTCATAAAGTTGATGCATTCTGTAACTCTGCAGTTAACTTTCAGATGCATAATTACATTATTGAGAAGGGACCTTGAGTTTGTGATGCTGATAATAGTTCTTTATTGTGGGTGCTGTCGATGTGGTGATGACTGATAAAGTAACATCTATTAATATAGACAACGTTAATCCTGTGCTCCAGAGTTTGAAGTGACATATTTGCTTGTCACTGACCATTCCTATTTTTTTAATATGCAGAGAAGTCCTCTGGTAGCTACACAGCTCTTGTGGATCAATATAATAATGGACACACTGGCATGCTTTGCCTTAACGAGAGATATCCCAACAGAGGACCTTCTGAACTACAAGCCTTATGGCCGTCACAAGCCTTTGATTTCACGCACCTTACTGCGCAATGTGATTGGCCACAGTATTTACCAATTGATTGTCATGTTTTTGTTGATCTTGAAAGGAAGTGAGCTGTTTGACATTGCAGATGGGTTCCATACTGCCATGTCTTGTAAGCCCAATCAACACTCTTCCATAGTCTTCACAACATTTGTGTTAATGCAACTGTTCAATGAGATCAATGCAAGAATGCTCCAGGAAAGAAATGTGTTCACTGGAATCCACAAGAACTATGTTTTCCTGATCATTTGGGTTGGTCAAGCAGGCATGCAGGTATCATCAATGCACACATGAATGTTACTGCTGATACATGTAGTTTTTTTTTAACTTGAACCCAAATTAAAGCATCAACTAAACTTTTGCGAACATTTTACTTCCCTTGAAAATTACACCTTTTGTAACCCAATGGAACTCATTTGTGAGAGGGAGGTGTGCTTGTGGTTATGTAAGTGACTGTGTCAACATGTCTTATTGTTTGGGGCATGGCTCTGCCACTCACTGTGATGTTTCCTTAGTGAAAAGAAACATCATGAAGACTGGTGTTCATTTTTTGGTGTTACTGCTTGTCATACACAACACTTGAAGACAACAATCAGAAAAAAAATTACCACCATTTCTGAATTTATTCCTTGAAATATCCAACCATTTTTCTTGTGTATATATTTTATCATTGCTGCACATGTTAAATAATTTTTAACGTCTTACTAACCAAGCGCGAGGGCTTGCACGTGGTCCGTACAAAAACGACCGAGGGCTAATTTTGAGAGTCAGGATGGCTTAGTGGTCATCAACCGCACCTCCCACCTTTGTGACCCAGGTTCAACCCTGGCCTGGAGGTCGTATGTGGGCTGAGTTTCAGTCGATCTCAATCTGACTCCGAGGGTTTTTCTCCAGGTATTCCGGTTCTCCTCCCTCATCAAAATCGACTCTAGATCAGTAACATCCGGGTGGATACCCTCGTATAGGGATAACCTCTGGTATCTCTCCCTTTCATTGTATTGAATGAATAAAGTTGGTATTTATTGTTATTATAATTATCTCCAGTACAGTCTCGAGCAAGTTAGGTTAGTACGTTGTTTATTATAATATGGCATCGTTTCTTTGGGCGATCGGACACTTCTCTGTTGTTGAATGTTCCGTAACCTTCGTCTTCCATCAGCGAACTTTGAACGGTAACCTTTTACATGTAAAACAGAAATTCCGCTTGCTATAATTATACTGTTCTTATCAAAAAGTAATAATTTACACTTTTTAAAACTTTTTGTGTTTCGCTCAACTTGAATTTCCCTGGAGAGAGGAAAATATGGAAACAGACCGTTTCCATGGTAGTGGTCCCCACTGGTAAATCCCAACAAAAAAAACCAGCCAATCTTTTTTCCATTGTCCCTTGAAGAGACTGGGACTTGAAGTGTCCAATAGGTCATCATTTTTTGTACTGACATATCTTTTTTCTCTGTCTGTTTTCGTATCGATTAGATTATCATAGTGCAGTTTTTTTACACTGCATTCCATGTGGCAGGAATGGACTGGGATCAGTGGATGTGGTGCTTGTTTTTTGGCTTCTCAGAGTTGCTGTGGGCTCAGTTGATCTTCACCATTCCAAAGAGTGTTCTTCCTGCTGGGCTCCGCTGCGTGGCAGATGGTACTCCGGAAGGACGAGGCATTGCTTACATCAGGAGCTGCTCAAGAATGGAACAAACGGTATGATCAGATTGTCGTCCTGTTTCTATTCGACTCAATAATTGTTCTTTTATCTTACCTCCACTTCCTTCTTTTTTCTCGGGTTTCAACAACTGCATTAGAAAAATATTAGTTATATGATTGACGTGTATAAACACATACACCTATTGATTGGAAATATATCTATGAAATGTTTGTCTGTGGGGTGTGAAAACTTAGCCAATTGTAAATATTGAATCAACGAAGCTAGACTTCTTAGCTTTCTTGGTAGAGCATGATCATGGGTATGTTTTTTTTTCTTTTGGTCAAGCCTCGAATTTTTTTCAGGTATTTTACTTTTTCCTTTATTCCCACGGTAATGATCAATCCAACATCAAGAATAAACATGAATTTTTTTTTTACGTTGGAAATCTGGAACCGACAGTCTCGCAGTGTAGTTTACTTCAGTTATGAATTCGCTTCAGTCATTCCTGATACGATTTCGCTCAACAGGACAGTGGAATAAAAGCCTCGATGCTGAGTCCACTGGCTGATTTGCTGTTAGAACCACAATTCCCACTACATGAAGTCAGAGAAGAGAGGCTACCTTTTGCCGATGGGTTAAGTGACATTGTTTGAGCTCAGTTTAGTTAAACCTTAAAGTTAAGAATACAAACCATCATCAAGGGAATAATAATACTGTCCCAGCATCATTGTAGCAGGTCGAAGCCTTTGAGGACACATCGAGTTAATCAGCTATATAGACAAAGGGTAAAATATAAAATGTGAAATAATAAATACAGCTATCTAACTGGAACTCACTAAAGAAGTGGAGGACATCAGGTTGAAATGAAGAACGGCGACAAAAGAGGAATCGGTTTCATAGGGAGTAGCTTTCACTCTTACAGAAACTTGACAAGCCTTCTTTAACGAAAACATTTTTGCTGGAATTTACCAGGGTTTACTGTGGTCTTTTATCTAGCCATGCATGCATCATGTTGGTCTTGACTTAATACTCTTTCCGCGTTTCGTCACTGCTCAAAGAGCACCTTTTGTTTTCTAATTTATTCCGCTGTGTAGTTTACTTGCCATGTTGAACAATGCGCTGCTAAATTGTGATTATCACAGTGTTGTGCATTTTATTTATTCCTACCTGTGCCAAAGTAAGGGTAAAAAATATTGTTTGTTGTTTGGTCACAACCTATTTGAGATGTATGAAAGATGTACAATTTTAAAATAAGTTGATAATGGGACGAATACCAGTTACATAGTACGAAACAGAAGTATTTAAAAATAGTAGTTTTTGTGATTGATCAAAGCTTTGTTCAAAGGTACAAAGATTTAATTCTGAACATTTTTTAGTCGCTCATTGTCTCCGGTAAAGCGTTAAGTGATCGAAGGCAAATTCTAGTTTAGTCACAAGTGTCCATTACATGCAAGCTAATCCAAAGTAGACTTTCTTCGATTAAGAAATACCCATAACGACGGACGATTTTGTGGTTTTCAAGTTAAAGGCTAATTTACGTAAGAACCTTTGATGATTACATAAAAGTGAAATCAGTTAAGCCTTATTTCTAAAGGAACTCTTCGTCGTTTAAATCGGCAGTTTAACCTTACTACCAACATTGATGTTTAGACCTCGTTGATGTTTAGACCTCAGGGCCCAGTTGTTCAAGTCCCTAGATTGCACTTTATTTATTGGTTCAAAAACGTTTGCACAAGATTTTCAGTCTTCAATTTTGACTTAGACTCTTGCTTTGACGCTGCATGAAAGTTACAGTGTAAAGACCTTTTTGCCGGTGCATCGCTCCGAAGTTGACAGCTTTTGTTCGAGGCCGCCGGCATGTTTGTATCCCAAACTCATTACTTGGGAATCAAATTCCTCTTTCGTGGCTAGTTATCTCGCGAGTGAAAACAAGAATTGGTTAAGCTATAAGAATACTGCTGCTTTGTATCCGTATATTAGACGTTGTTTTAACAATCTTATCACGACGATTAAAGTTTTAAGTCGTATTAAAATGCGTTTAATGGTTTTCCATTTTTAAGCATTTAACTGCGTTCTTGGATCAAAGTCAACTTGCTTAGCAGAGTATTTTTTTCTTGTCGTTTTCACTTTGTTTGTCTTTTGCAGCTGTCTTTACCGCTGCTTTCTTTCCCCGCGAGAAGAAACTCGGCCACGAAACAAGTCCTTTTCGTGTTAAGCGTGCGCTGTCGTTACCTCCAAATTTTTGTGATCGGTCAAATGATAACCTTTGGCACGACGCTGTCTTGTAGTTTGACTGAAATGGCTAATTACAATGAAGTGATGTGCTGTTTTTCTCGGTTAAAGAAATGAGCAGCAGAAAATACAGAAGGCAAGAAAACTGGACGAAAGGAACAAAAATCTTTGTTGTAAGGGTGGCTTGTCTCCCTTCTTTTACAAATTAATAGAAATTGAAATTAATCCGAGTCTCATCACCCGAATCCAGGAAACGCTTTCAAGCACCTATTCACACAGTCACAACTAACTTTGATTGTGTTATCGCATCAAACTCCTCTTCAAGGATACTTTTTTGATTGAGTCCTTTCCTGGGATCAGGTGATCTTTTCTTTGAGAACTTTTCGCGCCCTCTCTTAAGAAAAGCACCCCTGATCGCAGGTCAATTGATTCCCTTCCGGAAGGATTCGCCTTACCAGAAGCTCTCTTGCGTGAAAAACCCCGCACTTGTAGTAAATGCTAACGATTGAAATTGCGGTACGAATTAATTTGAATGCGAAAGCAATAGAAATAACTATCCAAAGAAAGAAACACGAGGTTAAACAATTTACATAAACAATGGGGAAGACTGCAACTGGTATCCGCCGGATCGGTTCGTTCCTGAAAAAAGTCAGATCGTTCCACTTAAAAAATTAAGAAGAAATTCGTTTTCGATCGAGATGTGAAGAAAAACTTCTTCATTTCCCTACCAGTCAAGTCAAAGTTCTTGCTTTCTGAGACCGAACCCGATTAGCCAATAAAACGCGAGCTTCCCCTTCACTGAAAGATACTTTTGTGCTTTAATATAATTCTTCTCTACTGCATTAACATTTTTATTGCACAATTTTACATTATCACGATTTGCTTCGCATAACTTTCATTTCTTGTTTCATGTTACACAACATGCGTGTTTTCGCGGTTGGTGACCACTTTTTCATCATTCGGAAAATGAGTAAAACAAGTTGTTTTAAATCAGGACATTTCATCAATATCTGAAAGTATCTCTCACTCGTGAGAGATGCTTTCAGCACTCGAAGATAAAATCCATATCCCCGCGCGGCCATGTAATGTGCTTTATTTCTGCGTCTGTTGAGGTGCTCAAACCAGTTTCAACACTTTCAAGAGACCTTGTTATTAAAAGGATTGACATGACAACACTTTATCACGTAACAGCAATGT
>OX421450.1:23201266-23211266 GCA_949126865.1 Montipora capitata | reverse complement strand
TATGGAACAGACGGGGATGCTCGTCGGAAATTTTGAATTTAACCCCTAAAGGAGACCATCTGGGAGTGGCTCAAGCATTTTGTGACCCCTAAAGAAGACCAATGTGGGCGTGGCTTAAGCAAATTTCGACCCCTAAAAACAAGTTAAAAAGAAAATTTGACTTCAGTTTCTCTTCGCATAATTCTGTGTATCTTCGCGGAACCCTAAACGAGACCTTGGTGGCTTAAAATATTGGCGTTTTGCCCGGAACACCCTAAGCGAGACCAAAATCCAAAATTTACACCCCTAAGCGAGACGACGAGCATCCCCGTCTGTTTCATATGGGTGTTCCCCCCCCCGGGCTCCATGCTTCATAGAAAAGCACTCCAAATGGTAAGGTATTCTGCTGTTTTTCTGGTCAAAATCCATTTAATTTCGCATGATAATCCCCCTCGTGGATCTTCGAAGTGTTTTTTTATTTCCCTGACAAAATTGTTATAATGTTCCTCGCGAGTGCAGATATAGCTCAAACGATACTTGTCCCATGATGGAAGTAGACACTCCAAATTCCCGGATAACAACAACAACAAAGGCGCGCAAAGTAAAGTGGGCGAGTAAGGCTATTTAATTTAGCGCTAAAGAAAAGAAAAGAAAAGAGAGGTCTGTCCTCATTTCATCGGCCTTACATTGCGCTTCTCATGATGTTCGAGTTACCGGTATCTTCATTGTAGTAATAATGACCACTGGACCTTGGAAACGAGGTGAAAATAGTGTATCCCTCTCCCCCAACACACAGGCGGCTGCCGCTTGTAGAGATACTCAGCCGTACGCTATATAAACTCAACGCTTTATTTCTTAAGACAAACAAGTTACATAATGTTCCTACTCCGCTTCGCTCACCCTCCGCACGTGTACCCATTATACCATCATGCATCACTGCATGTGACAATGCTACATCTCTCCCCATTTTCAAATAAGAACATGAACAATAAACTGATTACAACAATGTCTAACGTGTGAAGAGTTTCACGCATTGTCTCTTAGCGTTCCAATACAAAGTCCTTAAGCGTTCTTGGTAATTGTCCCCTTGAGGCTCTAAGAGGGTATCTTCTTTCTTCGATAGGTTTCTCTTGTTCACCAGAGCTGAGTGGTTTGTCAGGGGATTGCTCCATGATGTATCTTCATTGTAGTAATAATGACCACTGGACCTTGGAAACGAGGTGAAAATAGTGTATCCCTCTCCCCCAACACACAGGCGGCTGCCGCTTGTAGAGATACTCAGCCGTACGCTATATAAACTCAACGCTTTATTTCTTAGGACAAACAAGTTACATAATTTTCCTACTCCGCTTCGCTCACCCTCCGCACGTGTACCCATTATACCATCATGCATCACTGCATGTGACAATGCTACATCTCTCCCCATTTTCAAATAAGAACATGAACAATAAACTGATTACAAAAATGTCTAACGTGTGAAGAGTTTCACGCAGTGTCTCTTAGCGTTCCAATACAAAGTCCTTAAGCGTTCTTGGTAATTGTCCCCTTGAGGCTCCAAGAGGGTATCTTCTTTCTTCGATAGGTTTCTCTTGTTCACCAGAGCTGAGTGGTTTGTCAGGGGATTGCTCCATGATGTCATTATATGCACTTTCCTTATCACTTTCAATATTGACGGACTCTGTAACGGATCTGAAGGGTTTGAACATGCTGGAGTTTCTTGTGATACTGTGTTTGCCATCCTGAGCTGTCACCATAGATCCTTTCTTGTCAGGAACTGTGTAAGCTTCTGTTTTCCTCTGGTGGGATCTTCCTTTGTTCATTTGGAACTAGATTTGATGGTTTTGCTCCGATGATCTGCGTATCTCTTCATTTCATCTTTGGATTGCTGACCTTTGATTCTCATTTCTTCACCTTTCGAGAAACTAACGGTGGTGCTTCTGGAAGTTTTGTTCTCATTCACTACTTGCACAATCCCATAACACACCTCTATTACCCCCAAAACTTTTGCATAACCATTGTTTGCAATTTCTCCTGGGACATCTCCTGGGACATGAAAATGTCCCAAGAGAAGTCGAAAACAATGCCTATGAATATTTTTGGGGGGTAAAAGAGTGGGATTTGTGCAACTAGTGAATTGCTCGTCCATACAGAGCTGTGTGAGGTGAGACTCCAGTTGAACTATGTGGTGTTGCTCTGTAGCTTCTTAAGAATATATTCAACTCTTGCTTCCAGTTCTTGTTCTCTAAGTTCGCTGTTGTGCAAATTCGCTTAATGTTCCTCATGAACCTTTCACATATTCCACTGGCGGCCTCAGGCCATAATGGCGTGATCTTTCCGTGCTGTATTCCCATGTGCTGTACAAATCTTGAAAAATGACTCTGAGTTGAATGGAGGACCATTGTCGGTTCGAATCTTAGCGGGTACCTGGTGTCGAGATATTATATTATCCAGGTGTGGAATAACTGCTTCAGTGCTTGTTGAGTTGACAACTTCAACTTCCGGAAATCTGGAGTAGTCATCAATAACGACTAGTAAGTGTTGACCAGATGATAGAGGGCCAAAAAGATCTGCTGAGACGTAAAGCCATGGACCTTCAGGGAGTCTTGACATCTGTCGTGGCTCTCTGATTGACTGTTTTGTGACCGCTTGACAGGCTAAACAGCTGTTAATCTTGTGCATAATGAGTGTATCAATGAAGGGGAACCGTACTTTCTCTCTGATCATTGCTCTTGTCTTCGTCATTCCCTGGTGACCTTCAGGAGCGATGTCTATTGATCTGTTCTGTAGAGACTTCGTTATGACTATTCTTAATTGTGCCTCTTAAAACAAGGTTGCCTTCTGCATTAACGCTCAGCTCGTCTTTCACAGAATGAAATGATTTGAAGGCCTTGTTGTCCAACCTTAACTCTTGAGTGTTCTTGTGATACCAGCCGTTGTTTCTTATGCTTTCAATGACCCTCTGTAAGGTGTAATCATTCAGTGTTTCTCTCTTAACTTCTTCATGATTGCAACAGGTGTTGAGTGTTGTGAGATGAAATTGATGTATCCTTCTGCAATTTTCTCTTCTCGACTATTGGTTTGAGTTTGCTTCTTCGGGTGCCATGAAGGATAATCTGCTGGGTTGCCTGAGCCAGGTGCATACAATATGTTGGGCTGATATGGCTGTGCAATTGCCTTTACACTTGAATCAATGTGCAGTTTGACCTCATAGTCCTTGAAATGAACTGTCCAATCCTTACTTCGAAGATTTCAAGATGCCTGTCGATGATCTCGTCTCGGTCATTGATTATTTATTATTTATTTATTGTTACATATCAGACTCCGAGAAATAAATGAGAGCAGCCAAAGCCGGAGGCTTAAATGGCGTATGGTCAGCAAACATAATGTGAAGAATTTGCATGAATAAAAGAAGGCTTTAACTAAAATACTTAAACAACTAAATATGACTTCTTAATTTACAAACACACAGGATAATATAATCATCGTCTGTGTTTGCACTGCCTGTGGTAGGTAGGTGGTCAACAGTTAACTTTGCCGCTTACGCGACCATATTTAACGTCGATAACTCTAACAGTATTTTTTAATTACTGACAAAGCTGAGGTCGACGGTGCGCTCATCTTACTCCCCCCTCTCCATCAGTACTCCATCAGTACGGGTATTTAAAGCTACTTAAGCTACACGGAAAGGAAAGAAGTCGAAACAAGGATGCGAGATCCGGGAATCGAACTCCTTTGCACCAAGGCCGCGCACTAACCGACTGTGCCATCCTTGACTGAAAGGAGGTTTCCCGGCCCTTAGACTCGGCATGTGCTTATCTGAGATGTACGTCAGTATCTCTTGTGCCGTGCTGGACAACTTGTCCTCCATGCCTTTTGTCTTAAGGTACCTCTCGTTGATTTTCTGGTAGGTGCTCTGGTCGATTGTGTTTCAGGGTGATCCAGTATCCGCTGTTACTGTAACAGGACTCCCAGCGATGATTATTTCAAACTGGCAGAATTTTTGTTTTCTTGTTGGATGCATGATAAACATAGTCTTGATCTTCATTGTGCTCGCCACATGTAGGTTGACTTTCTCTGACATTGAACGATGCACTGTTCGCCGATCTTTGCGGTTTATAACTGTTCCGTTTGCGAGGTCGTGATAATGGTGGCGTTTCTGTGCTTCTGTTTTGACCATTACAACCATTGTTATCTGTCTCTTTTTTCCGCACATTCGCTCGAAATGACCTTTGGTTTTGCAATACCGGCACGTAGACTTGGCTGCCGAGCAGTTTTCTGCTCCACCTGGGTCAGGATACTTGAATCCACAATTTCTGCAGTGATTTTTGGTTGGTTTGAACATCGGCGCTCGCCGGTTGTTTTGCTGTTGTTCATTTCGCCTTTGTTGAAGTCTTGTCCGTGTCATTCTCACGGTATTTATATTCGTTGAAGTGTTTCCGACTTCACTGGCTTGCTTGTCAGAGATTTCTGAGGCTCGTGCATACGTAATAAAGTCATCAAGTTT
The DNA here is from genome assembly GCA_949126865.1 of Montipora capitata. Taxonomy (NCBI): domain Eukaryota; kingdom Metazoa; phylum Cnidaria; class Anthozoa; order Scleractinia; family Acroporidae; genus Montipora; species Montipora capitata. The sequence goes on along the minus strand of OX421450.1, from coordinate 23,206,783 downwards.
CCACTGAGGTTCTGCAAATGCAGGACAAATGCTATTCTTCTAAGCTTCGATGAAACGCAATTGAGCTTTATCTGTATTTTGATCTCGTCGTGAACTCGAGTGCCAAACTCGCAGTATCTCGCTAATAACGTAAGTTCAGTCAATCGACTGTTCTGGCTTCTGGACACATTCGCGAAATTTCGTTATCTCAAAATTAGGATCTCTCTTTTTATCGAAGTAATCTGAGAGTGTTTTCTTTGCCGTTTTGTAAGCTTTGTCGTTACCTTCTTCAGCCTCCGTGCAAGTTCGCCACCTTTCCCATGCAACATCTCCTGCATTACTGATTAATAAGGCTTCTTTTGTCGATAATATGTGATACCCCAAGCGATTAACTAATTTCCGAATCTTTCCAGCCAATCTGTAAATTTTGCTCCAAGGTTTGGATCATCTTTGCATGTGTTGAATTTTGTGAAATTTCCACTTACCATTGATGTCGCCATCGCAGGGTTTTAATAAAAGTTTTTGAAAGAAAAGTGGAGGAAAAAATTGCGTGAATAAATTACAAGAGAAGAAAGAGGGTATCAGTGAAATCAACAGACACATACTAGCGGATATAATCTGTATGTTTACCAATCAGCAAAACGCACGACTTACACTCGATGAATAGGGACCTGGGGCCCGTTTCTCGAAAGACCCGGTAACTTACCGGGCCCGGTAAGTCACCCGGTAATTACCCGTTAAGTTTTCGGGTGTTTCTCGAATCTCCCGTTAATTTCGATCCCGTTATTTTTCCCGATAACTTGCCCGGTAACTTACGGGAGCTTTGGAGCTCCCGTTACTCTCCCGTTAAAGTTTACGGGTTACATCATTTTGCTGCATCAGGCTGTTACGCAGTTTGTCGGCCAAGAACATACCAATGGAGGCCTGTACTGAATCATATGACCGATACAGAAGTCGTTGAGAGGCATAGATTGTCAACAGGAAGATTAAATTGGCTGATTGAACGGTGTATTGTAAAGAAGATCTAGAGAGACAGCAATTCGCGGAGACTCAAGGAAACCAATACAGGCTAATAGTCAAGACGTACCCACCTACTTTCGGTGCCGTAAAACTACAGATTTTAATATATTAAACTTCGATGGAATCGGCAATAAAGCAAGCCTTGACTTAAAGACGGACTGCGGTTTGTTTTGGCGTGAGTCTACTTTTTTTCACATCTAAATTCGCAGCACCCAGATTCTTAATAGGGAACAACTAGCTGCAGCATTTCCAGCAAAAAACAAATGACATGTTGTTTAAAAAAAAACAAAAAACATACAAATAAATAAATAAATGGATGCAAACTACTGGCAGGGAAAATTTGGAAAGGAGAAGCGATCGACCATCACGTGATATTGAGCAAAAAACAAAACACACCCAGCTAAATGCTGCATGTTTGTCTGAAACAGCAAAGAGGAAATTGACTCCTTGTGTAAGAATAAAACATACTTGTTTTCGAGAGAAAAAGGAATTATTATATGGACTCAAACTCGACAAAACCTATCAATTAATGCTCATCAAACAACGAACTTCTTTGAGTACGTTGTTCCCACGGCGGTCCACTTTATCTCTGTTTTGTTTTGGTGGTGTTCAAGTGTGACAATAAATTCATGTTTACAAATCTTTCAAGCAAATGTGACCGTATTTTACCCTATAGCTGGCTTTCCCAGAGTGACTGGAGCAATCGATGGCTCTCTCATTCCTATCTGGCGCCCAGACAGTGATGAACATCTCTCTGTTTGCCACATGCTATTAAAATTATGACAGTATGCAATGCTCACCTGTCATCTACAAATTTTGTTTGCATATGGCATGGCTCTGTACATGATTCAACTATTTTTAATGTCAGCTACTTGCAAGCATGTATGGAGGGTGGAGGAGGCGGGAATGGGTGACTCCTGAGAGACTGTGGGTATGCAATCAAACCCTACAGGTACCAGAAGGCCCATACAAAAATGAAGAACACCACTGAGTGGGCCTTTGGCCTGTGCTGAAATCTTGTCCGATTTTTTAATGTTTTACTTCAGAGGAGCTCATTATCTGGGCAAAATTTTTGAGCACAAAGCTGATGAAATCTACACTTTTTGCTGATTTTTTCTTTCCGTTCCGAGGAAATTACTGTTGAATGTTTTTAATGCGGGCAGAGCAGTTGACCCGGTCTTGAGAGTAAAAATATTATGGTCGACTAGTAAATTTTCTACTTGTGTAGACGATCTCCGCAGCCGTGAAAAGAGTGATTTTGATTTAAGACATTTAAGAATTTAAATACTCAAACAGTTTTCATTCTCTTTTCATTAAGAAAATTAAGAAAGGAAAAAGGCTACAAGTGGGCCGCAAACAAACATCAATTGTTGTAATTTCATGCGCGCGCTGAAGGCCTACAAATCTTACTCACTCGAGCTCACTCTCCCCGATGACATTATGAATATTTAAGTGCACCTGCATCACGGTAATTGATACAGGGTCTGTAACATCGTTCGACATCATTCAACAAAATCGAACGGATGTTGAAGCAAATGTTGAAGCCTTTTGCACGAGGCTTAAACCAAAGAAGTCATTTGTGCCAAAACAGCCTCTCGGCATAAAATGCTGAAAGAAGAAAAAAGGCTTCTTTCTTGTTCCTCCTGCAATGACTTCTGAAAAGTATGTTTTTAAACTATTTTTAATTGTCGCTGTCGTTCTCGAATTTTCTGAACACCTCATGTGACGTTTGCAAATTTATCTGCAGTGAACCGTAGAAAAATATTCGAGTAAATTTAAAATAATTATGGGAACCTGTTAACTTTTGAACAAAGCACTTGCAATTAAACGAGCTTAATATACCGATGAAAATGGGCACAGCGCTAATTCTTTGTTTCTTGATTAAACTTCAGCTGCCATAGCGACAATTCCTTTTGTTCTCTTGATTCTTTAATTCGCTGCAGGGCAAGCTCACGAAAATGTTTCCCGTTCCTAGATGTAAAAATATTTTGGGAGCGGTTCACGTTTGACTAAGTCTTGCCCGCTCTTCAAGTTCCCATTTAAGAATTTCAAATCGTATGAAGACATCCAAGATCAATATTTCCCTGTAATTACTGAAGTTTTGAGGGGATTTTTCGATCCTGTGGCAAGCAGTCCACAGTAACCAAATCGCTTGAAAACAACGTTGCAAGTGTCACGAATTCGAGGGTTCGCTAAATAAACGGAGCAACATGGCTAACGACGATCAATTCGACTGCGCTCCCGATTTTTCAAACTACGTACAACTGCAGAGCACTCTAATAGGCCTGATGGATACTCGAGGGAAAACATCCTTGGATCGACTTGAGAGAGAATTTGATGGAGTTCAAGGAATTGCTAAGCGCCTGCATTCATCCACTGAAAAGGGTTTGATTGGTATCAAAGACGGACTAACAAAAAGGCAAGTGTTTGGTTTAAACATCAGTCCACGAACCGCAGTCAAACCACCTCAGAGCTTTTTGCGATCGCTGTTTTATTCCCTTACGGACTCGATTTTTCTGATTCTCGTAATGGGAGCCGTTGCAGCTCTTATTTTGGGCTCGTTTCACCCTGAAATTTGCGGAGGGATACAACAAACCACAACTGCATGGATGGAGGGAATCGGCATACTTGGCACCGTTGTTTTTATTATCATGATTTCGGCTGTAAGCGATTATTTCAGAGATTTTGAATTCTACACCCTGCAGGAAAGACTTGAGGAAAGTCGTATTTGCACGGTCGTGAGAAGTGGCGAGGAAGTGACGCTCCGTTTTCGTGACATTATGGTTGGTGATCTGTGTTTGCTGAAAACTGGAACAATAATCCCGGCTGATGGAGTGCTTATTCAAATAAATGAGTTGATCATCAATGAAAGTGCCATAGGTGGACAGGCAAATGTTGTCAAAGGACACAACGAGGACCCTTTGGTGTTTTCTGGAAGCTATGTTAGTAACGGCAGCGGTAAATTTATGGTGATTGCAGTTGGAAAGCACACACAAGACTACAAAAGAACTATAAGTACGCCGGTTATGCCCACACAATCTTCACCAGCCGATGACGATAGCGGTACTCTGCAAGGCAAGCTAAACAAGGCTTCAGCTGTTTTAGGTTTAATCGGTGTAGTCCTTGGTATACTTGTGGCTCTAATTATTATTTTGCGCTTTAGCGTTCAGACATATTCAATGGATGGAAAGAGATATGATGAAAGTCACTGGATCGAGTTTGTACAGGCAATCATTCTTGGTATTGTAGTGATCATTATTGCCGAACCTGAAGGATTAACCCTTGCAGTCACCATATCGCTATCATACTGTATTGACAGGATGCACGCTAACAATATTGTAGTCAGAAATGTCGATGCGGTGGAGAAGATGGGCAACTTGACCACAGTTTGCTGTGGTAAGACTGGAGTCTTGACTGAATTAAGTGAAATGAATGTTACAGAAAAGGTGGAAGAATGTTACATTGCTGAAAGCTTTTACAGAGGGAACCCACGCTATTACAAGGATAAGCTACCTTTCAGCTTGGTTAAGGAGTTGTGCGATGGCATTGCCATTAATTCAAGTTACTCTTCCAATGTAACGGTGAGTTGATTTTGCCCTATATCGAGGGGAATCGCATCGTTTTCGATACGGTTACAGCTTCTGTTTATACGACACCGATCGAAACTGTTGCCGAAACCGTGTCGATTTGAAACCGCTGCCAAAAGTGGAGCGTTTTCAAAACGATGCGGTTTCATCTGTCGTGTAAACAGTGAAACCGCATCGATTTGAATACGGTTACTAGTTTGATGCGAAATTTGTTTGCATTGTTCAATTCAAATGCAATAGTGAATTTAGCACATGGTGCAGCACTCGCTTATAACATCACGACTTTGATTTTCTGGCGAAAACGGTTTCGTGTAAACACTTCCAGACCGCATCGATTTTGACGCGTTTTCAAAGTCATGGAACCGTGTCGATGTGAAACCGCTTTCGTGTAAACGCTACCTAAAATCGACGATCCGTGACGTGGGCTGAAAAAAAGCCCTTGTCCACGGACCTCTGAGATCGATAGTACATGAAGCAAGTTGCCCGTGACATAAATTACTCTGTTCCAGTCTCACAAATATGGTTTGTATTACGTCGTTGACTGCCACAAAGGAGGAATGGGGAGGGGGGGGGGGTGGGGTTCACGGGCACCCCAGGATCCCCCTGGCTACGCCCCTGTACTGCGTTTACTTGAACTGGTCGTTGGGACATTTTCTGCTCGAGGTGCTGAGCAACAGTGCTCTCACGTCACACAATTATCACGCGATAAAAAAACAAAATCACTTGTCGGATCATTCCCAGCAGCTGGGTGCAAACATCTGAATGTAAGACTTTATTAACCCCTGAATGACAGCCGTTTGAAAAACCTAGATGTAAGACCTTTTCAACCCCCTAATAGGGAGTCGAAGCAAAGACGGCGGATACGCCACAAAGCAAGAATATCATTGGTCAAAAAGGGAAAAATAATCGTGCTGCAGTACGAATTTCCGTG
>OX421450.1:23181266-23188766 GCA_949126865.1 Montipora capitata | reverse complement strand
AGATGAAAGTTCGATCTTTGTCAATTGATTCTGATGTCAAATTGTGACCGTGGGAATATTTTATCCAGAAATATTTGATGTGTTCTCCGGCCTTGGGATTTTATTATAACTGTTGACAACCCAAAATTTGAAAAATGGCTCAAATTGCGTCGGATCTGGAAAATAAGCTCTTAGGCTTTTAGGCTTTTAGGCTTTTTAATTGAGGTTTTTTTCATATAATTATCTTCTTAAGCTTTTTATCTGGATTCCCATACTAATCCTTATATTTTTGTCGGCCATGCTCACACTGAGCTTGGGGCGCCTGTGGTTTATTTTAAATATGTCACGTATCATCCTCAAATCAAACTGTGTGAGCATGTGTAGGTATTTTATTTTGTTCTTTGATTTTCGTTTTGCTTTTAAATGTTAAAGAAAGTTATTCCTAAGTCGCAAGCTTGTACAGCGAGTAGACAGTTTAAAATTATTTATATTTCAGCATCTTCGCGTAAATTGTAGTTGTTCTATTTATCCTTTTACTGCAATCAGCTTGCTGGTTAGTGTTTACAACACAAATCGTGAAATATATTTTTAGCGTCGGTAAAATAAAAGAGACATTTTATTAAGCCAACGTAGTGTGTGGTGTTTGTTTCATGATTGTGTATGTTCTGCAGAAGCAACCTGAACTGCTAACGAAATTTTTTTTTGTGACCGTTTATAACTGTATATAGTATAGTATATAGCATTTGCCTTTCTGAAACTTACATTGTATGGTAAAGATAATATATTTTGAAAATGCCTTGTCAAACGATTGCGAGTTGCGGGATCAAAATATAACTAAAACCCTTCCCCAGTGGGAAAATGTTTGTCAAGGAGTGCCACGTGACCAGCCACAACCAGGGTCTCTTTTCTTAACGAGAAGGGAGGTAGAGAAGGGAGACCCTGGGAACGAGGTTGGGATGGTGATCAAAATGTTTCTCCTTTTTTTTGTAGGGGAAACAAGTGCACAACAGTGGGAAAACGAAGAAGATGTAGCGTCACAATTAACTCTGCTTGGACTTGTGGGTATCGAGACTGTGGACGAATCTGTAAGTACACGAAATACGTAGGAGCGCAAGGCGTGTGAAGGAAGGAGAAATTTTCAACACGCATATTATAATTTGATTAGTTACGAAAATACCAAGAAATTTTTTCTTTATAGTTTACTCTTCATAATTCCAAGCGGAAAAAAGTAAAGATTTGATTTTGCTCTTTTAGTCTGAAAGCAGAAAGCGAGTAGTGGAGGGAACAATTGTTCAACAGCCGTTTTGGAGTTTCCAGGGCTTAAAAAGATACAAGAAAGCAAATCTAAGGGAACAAGGTCTTGTTGATGACCTTTGCAGAGGAATCACTGTCAATACAAGCTATTCTTCAAATATTAAGGTGTGTTAGACTCGTCAATGTATGTCTTCGTTTGCTGATTTTTGTGAAGAGCTGGAATGAAAATTTCTTTAGAGGTAAAGGAAATAGTGGACCAGCGAACAGTCAATCAGAGGATTAGAGAATGAGTCATGAAATTGTTTCAGTGTCAGTCGATTTAACGGTGCTGTATGGAAAGAACTTTGTTTGCTATTTGTAATTTCTAAAGTTCGTCTTCACTAACAAATTCTGAAACATCTGTACATCTTAGTTGAGTTTGTCATCACTTATATAAGCGGCCCATTAGACTTCCTGGGACACCACCTTTACCTTTCTATTACTGTCAACGATTAGTGTTGTTGCTTTTTTAAACAGACGGTACCCATTCCACTATTTCGTCATTTGGCTGCGTGAAAAGCTTTTTGCTTAATGACTTATCGCAAAATCGTCACTGGAGTAAATTCTGGCTTACAGCTTCTTTGAATGATAAATTACATCAGTTTGTCAAGTTTAACTGCTAATCCTTCCGCTGTTTTACTGTTGTTTTGTAGAGTGAGGACGCGGATAATCTCCCAAGACATGTTGGTGACAGCATTGATTGTGCTCTACTACAGTTTATTCTGGAGATGGGTGAAACTTACCAAATATGGAGAGACGAATATCCTGAGGACACACTGGTATACAGGAGTGTGAGCCCAAAAGGAGTCTCACCCACTGAGGAGTTTGCTGTTGCAGTGATTCACGACAAATATGCTGGAACTGGATACAAGTTGTACTGCAGAGGATCACCAAGTTATTTACTACCTCGCTGTACAAAAATGGCGCTCACCTCGTTCGGCACTAAAAATTACGACGAGGACGATAGAGACAACACGAGGAGGAAGATTTCACACTTGGGGAAAAGAAAACCTTCAATTGAAATAGTTTGCTTGGCCTCTAAATATTTTTCATCGCCTCCGGGTGAGTTGTAGGGCTTCCTAAGAACTCAGAAAACCGTCTTAGTGCAAGGATCCATTCCATATATAGTTGAAATTTCTAGCAATATTGAGTCGTAATGATTAGGATCTTCTTATTACCTCAACAGACGACAACGGGTGGGAGGATGAAAGAATATTGTCAGATCTAATATTCACTGGTTTTGTTGGCATCGAAGAAACGATCCGAGAACAGGTAAATGATTTCTCTTGACGCAAGCGCTTTTATTAGTGGTTCACTACAGCTTTAAACTGTTTTCCAAAGACGTTTTTTTTCAAGGAAGTGTAACATGCAACTTTTGCCGTCTTACTGAATCATTAGTCTCATTCGGCCAAGACCTTTAATGCGCCACGAAATTATGCACCCCTTGAGAACAATCAATCTACGTTTTGCGCGAAAAAACGGTCAGGATTCTTGAACTTGGCCGGTTATTAAAGTTTAGTATTTTGTTTAGGTTCCGGATGCAATTTCAGATTTGCGTGGCGCAGGAATCAAAGTTTGTATGGTAACCGCTGACAACTTGAGTTCAGCAGCTTCATTTGGATCCAAGAGCGGGCTGTTGGCCCCAACAGAAGATTGGAACCTTAAAGAGTTTTCTTTTTTTGGATGCGACAGCAGAAGGTTTAAGAACGTAAGTAAATATTCAAATAAATATTTGGAGGTTTCCTGCAATGCTTAGTTTGTTGCTGCAAGTAAATTGAAGATCTCCGCTTAACCATTCTTTCTGAAAAATTATTTTTTAGACCTCACACAATGTATCTTATGGATAAATTAAAGTATCTACTTACAAGGGGGCGGGTAGGGGGTTTGTGCAAACTGTGAGAGGCCATGCTCGACCCTCTCCCTGTTTGCACCAACCCTCCCAATCCTCTAAATAATGACCTGTCCCAAATAACAACACATTTTCTTTGACATAACAGGTCGATCAAAACACATTTGATCAATGGTGGCCTAATGAGATGCGTATCTTAGCAACAGCTGGTCCTGGGGAGAGATTGAAATTCATTAATCACATCAAATACACTCGGTCCACTCCCAACGGAGAGGTTGTTGCTGTGACTGCATCTGGCGTGAATGATGACAAAGTCCTGAAGACCGCTGACGTGGGTCTAACCATGGTAACTATATTTATGTCATATCTTGGCTCCAGGTAGTGGGCGCAGAGCAGAGAAGGGAGAAGGATAGTAATCATATAATAATACTTTATTTATACTACAACCCAGTACTAACTAACTAACTAACTAACTAACTAACTAACTAACTAACTAAATAACTAAATAACTAACTAACTAATTAATCAACCGACTAACAGTAGTAAATAAATTATTAAATTATCTAGTAAAAAGCTTTTCTAAAAAGATGTGTTCTAAGATTGTGTTTGAATCGCAACACATTGAACCATATCTGGCAAGTTTGTAACCAACGTCAACCAAACGATGGCCATTAATTGATTCCTTTGGTAGACCATACAATAGTGAGTTACAATAATCTAATCTGGAGGATACAAACGCATGTACAAGCATTTCACCCGTTGGGAACTTAAATATTTCCTAATGCGTCTGATATTCCGAAGATGGTAGAACGCAGCCTTGCAATAGCCATAATGTGATTTTCCATAGGCATAAATGAACCACAAATTACGTCAATATTTCTAGCTTTCGTTGATCTATTGATTTCCTCATCTTAGACTGAGATGGTAGTTAGTGGAGGGAGTGGGTGATGACGCCCATTTAAGACAAGTAACTCAGTTTTGTCTCTGTTCATCTTTACCATATTGGCTGTCATTTAAGTATCGATGTCACGTACACAAGCTTCCATCATGACTTTGGCCATCTCAGATGAGTCAGGAGACGACTCAAAGGTCAAATACATTTGAGTATCGTCCGCGTACAGGTGGAACTTGATATGGTGGTAAAGTCAAGGAATGGTGCGACATTAACAATATATCAATTAATAAAAAAAAAAACCAACTTTTATGATCATAAAGTCGCCACAAAAGAGGAATGGTGTAGTTAACATCCAACTTCCAACAGATAGAGATGGATCCTACTTTTCATTACAAAGGAAAGATCATATTAAATACCTAGGTGTTTTAATTGATGATGCACTGAACTGGAAATATCAAATTTCGTATATCAAGTCAAGAATCGCGTGTAGTACAGGGATTCTATCAATCTTACGGCATTACTTATCCTTGAAACAACTATATTAGAATATCATATGGCATTCTATCATGGGGAAGTACTTATAAAACACACCTTCAAAATTTGCAAACAAAATTAAACCATGTTGTCAGACTGATTTTCTTCGCTACATCTTACGGACCAAATACTGTAAGCGCTTTACCATTGCTGAATCTACTTGATATTCTCACAGTGGAAAATGTATTTTGTTTCTTTGTTTTGAAACTTACCGGTACTTACCAATGGCATAAAGGTGAATTACCGGATATATTTGAAGATTTTTCCCGCAAGTCATGCCTATAATACTAGATACGCAGTTTAAAAAAATCTATACAAGCCACGGGTACGCACAAATATAGGCAAACAGTCCATATACTACGTAGCTGCTGATCTATGGCAAAAACTTCCTGAAAATGTTAAAAACGTACTGTCTTCAAGATTTAAAACAAAATTAAAGCAGCAATAATCGTTTACTTATAATTTAACGATTATAATCATCTTTGCTACTATTTTCATTGTATTATTTCTTCATTATTTCCCTGAACTACAGTAAAAAAAATCAACTCGATATGGCTAGGGGCTAACTCGAAAACCTACCAATAAGGAAGAAAAGACTTGAGTTTCCGTAAAACAAAGGCCGAACAAAAAAAAACAATTATCTTAAAGACCCTTTATCACTTACCGTGATGCACCGCGGCAAACAACCGAATCGTGGACCACGAAACCGCCATTATACGCGAATTATTGATTGGAAAGAAAATCCGTGTCCATCGTGTTGATTATTGTTGGTTGTACGTCGTGTTTAAGTGTTTCCAAACTCTACAATTCTCTTCTGATAAGTTGACATTTCCTTGGATAATAGTAATCGAGTAATGCCTCGACCGAGCGGAAAGAAGAATTGGTCAAGGTTTGGTTGCGACTATCAGTCTTCTCTCTGTGGACAAGCAGTAAGCACCTTACAGGATACGGCAGCAATACTCACAGAGAGTTTGCGGAGTTTCTCCTTCATCGTGAAACCTCCTTTTCGGCTCCGCAGGATGGCATTTCCAAGAAGAGGCGACGTGATGCACAGCAGTCGTCTTCAAATTTCATGGACCAAGTTCTCATTGCGTGAATGGGCAAATTATTTTGTGTCCTCGCACGGCTCGCTTCGCGACAGTGATTAAGAAAATAACAGACTTCAATAACTGTACATTTAATGTCTTTGTTGCTGAAAAAATATTCGAAGTTTGTTCTGGCGTAGACAAAGTGGAAAAGAATTCTTTACGCGCAATTGAACAATGTCCGTTAGATCACTTACTCGAAACAGATTCCGCTGCGAGCGTTGGTCAAATTACTTTAGTAAATAAAATCTACACACAAACCTGCCCGTTTCACCGTGACTGTTCGTTTCAGATTTGAAAGCATAATTTGATCCGGTCAATGATAAAATCGATACCTTTCTGAATCATAGAATCGAAATGACTAACAAGTTGGCAATTTTTTGAAGATCATCTACGCAATACCGTACATCAACTACTTGGATCGCTTGAACTAGAAAGTTCTTGCTCTGACAATGTCTGGAAGATAAACACTGTTTTGTTTTCGGTAAGTCAGTTTCTCAAAGAATGACTCCGCTACGAACGTTGATCAAATTAAATTAGTAAATAAAATCAGCACAAACCTGCCCGTTTCACCGTGACTGTTCGGTTGAGATGTGAAAGCATAATTTGATAATTTGATTCAGTCAATGATAAAATCCACATCTTCTGAATCGAAGTGACCAACAAGTTGGCATTTTTGAACATCATCAACGCAATATGACATCAATAAGTTGGATCGCTTGAACTGGATCGTTCTTGCTTTGACGAGATCTGGAAAAGAAACCCTGTTTTGTTTTCGGTACATCAGTTTCTCAAAGAAGACTCCGCTGCAATTGTTGAGCGGATCGAGTCGAGTTCAGTAAATAAAATGTACACGCAAACCTTCCCGTTTCACACTGACTGTTTTTGTTCAGTTTTCCAAAAATTTCTCCTCTCAAGATAAAATTGAAACCCTCTGAAAAGAGCAAAAAATGTGGATCGCAAAAGCGGGTAGTGGGTGACTGCTTTGCATTTCATAATAAACAAATCGTGGTGCATCATGGTAAGTGATAATGGGTCTTTAATCAAAGAACGCTTATTTTCAAGGGGGGGGGGGGGAGGGGGAAGGGGTTCAAATGCGCGAAAGGGGTTGCATATCCACTAGCGGATCTGGACTGGGGCGTCCAAATCCGCTGTGACACCGGCACCAAAAACTTTGTTTGCACTCAGGATCGGAAAATATTGGCCATCGGTCGTCACTGTGCGGAACTCGCGGACTGTCAGGCTCATATTCGTGTCAAGATGCAACTATTAATGTTTTTCTCGGGTTTCGTTCAGAAAAACATATACCTAACATAATCCGTAGGGGGTGCCTAGCGCAGTTAATAAGAAATGAATTGTTTGACCTGGTAGGGAGTGACCGGTACAGATGTGGCAAAAGAATCAGCTGATATTGTCTTACAGGATGACAATTTTTCCAGCATCGTTGAAGCTGTTAAATGGGGAAGAAACTTGTACGAGAGCATCCTTAAATATCTGCAGTTCCAGTTCACTGTCACCTGGGTAGCTATAATCGTCGTTGTTGTTGGAGCGTGTGTCACGACGGTATGTCTATAAACGACGCTCTAGTTAATGTTAATCGATTTTTAATAAAACTTCATTCGGAACTAGGGGTTAGCGCTCACTGGAACATTGCTTACTTCTATTTCGACCAATCACTGGTTACTTAAACGTTTCTTTCAAGGATCTTGACCACCATCCCCGTCCACTCTATCTTGCTAGCACCGTAAGTAGTGGCAAAGTCGTAAACTTGCTTATTCACTCTGGCTGATCCCTCTTTCAGTTCCATGAAGCGACTTGGATTTCTATTCTTCTCCCTGGACGGGATGTTAGTCCATCGCAAGGTT
>OX421450.1:23168766-23173766 GCA_949126865.1 Montipora capitata | reverse complement strand
CTCCCCCTAATTTACAAGAGTAAATATGATATCTTGCAAGTAGAAGAACCAGATCAATCGCTGCATAAAAGGGACATTAGACAGCCCCATCAAATGAAGATCTGTGAGAACAAAATCATTTCCAATCATTCGTGGCAATCCTTCGATGTCGGAGCTTAAAATGGAAGGTCCTTAATTTGGTAGAAAGCGTGCAGTTAAAAGCAATTGTGTATGCTACTTTCCAGTTGACATCACACTCATTTTGACCACACAGGTCTCTGAGCCACTTTTCTTGGCTCCGGATGGGTGGGGGAGTTCTTTTCTTCAAAAGAGAAGTATAGATAAAATTATTGACCTTATGTTTGGAGATAAGCTCAGTTAAAGTCACTCCTTTCACAGTTTCCTTGACGCGCATCGGAGTATCCCTGCAGCTTCCTCAAAAAGGATTTTACAGATGATAGAACTCCATAGAATTCTAACCATTTTAGTTCTTGAAAAGCGGTCCTCAATTCGTCATACCTAAGGAGGGTACCATTCTCGGCTTGCAGGTGAGAAATTTTGCTGATACCGTGGCTTGACCAATGTTTATAGAAAACGGGCCGGTCATTTATTCGAATTAGGGAATTATACCAGATGATCTGATCACCAATGTTTGCATGATTAATAGTCGCAACGTCAGAAAAATGTAGCTCTGCCCAGGTTTCTAGGACCTCACGGACAAATGGGTTACTTTTCCCTAACATAGGGATGTCGTCTTTATGGAGATTATATGAGAAAATTGCCTCACCTCTATGTTTCTTTAAATTGTCATCAAAAACAAATTTCCATTTGCCCCTATTTGTCTGATCAAGGTATTTTTTGATCCAGGAGACTTTAAGAGATTGATTGAACACGTTAATATTGATCATCTTCAGGCCGCCCTCATCGTAGTCCTTGATTATAACTGTTCTTTTAATCTTGTCGCCTTTACCGTTCCAAAGAAAATCAAAAAGGGGTTTATTGACCTTTTGTAATGCCTCCGTGGAGGTGGGTAGAGGTGTTAGAATATAGACAAGTTGGGAAACCAGAAGACTTTTAATGAGAGTTATTTTTCCAATTAGAGTAAGCCTTCTGAACTGCCACAATTCGATCACATTCTTTATTTTCGTGATCCTCTCATCATAGTTGGAACGAAGCATTACATTTCTGTCTGCTGCGAACCAAACGCCCAATGCAAAAACTTTTCCTGTCACCCAGGAGATATCTGGCTTGTCACACTGTATAGGTCCCCTCTCTTTTGCTGAACCCACCCAAAGCACTTTGGTTTTCTCGAAATTTACTTTAAGCCCAGAGATCATGTGAAATCTGTCCAAAACCTCTACTGCGCGTAGAAAGGAGCCGTCTGAGCCATCGAGTATTAATGTCGTATCGTCGGGGTATTGGCTTAGTCTGTGTTCGATCCCATTCGTTTCAAACCCCTTTTTAAGTCATTGTCTGTCCTTATGAAGTTGGCAAATATCTCGACTACTATTATAAACAAATAAGGGGACATTGGGCACCCTTGTCTGACCCCTCTACTTAGAGTGAAGTGCTCTGAGACCCAACCGTTATTTTGGATAGCGGTCGACACATCATTATAAAATAATTTGAACCAGGTCACCAACTAGGGACCGAAATTAAAATGAACGAGAGCTCTTTCTATAAAGGCCCACTCGATCGAATCGAATGCATTTTCGAAATCTATGAACATCAACAAACCTGGTTTATTCATGTCGTCCGCAAAATTTATTATTCCGTCAATTATAGTAAAATACTTTCTGCAATGGAGCGTCCTTTTAAAAAGCCACTCTGGTCATTGTTAATAATTTCAGGGAGTACCCGTTTCATTCGATTTCCTATCGCTTTCGATGCAATTTTGCAGTCGCAGTTTAAAAGAGTAATTGGCCTCCAGTTCTTTAGGAAAAGAGGATTTTTGTCTTTCTTTGGTAAAAAAGAAATTATACCTTGCCTCTGGGTCACGGAAAGTTGCCCTTTCTGGAAAGAGCAGTTGATGGCGTTCACAAAGAGGATAGAAATGTCATTCCAAAGGACTTTATAAAATTCAGCGGGGAAGCCGTCTGAACCAGGGGACTTATTTGATTCCATTGTCTTGAGCGCAGCCAAACATTCACTAACTGTTAAAAGGCCTTCACAAGACGCTTGGCCGTCCTCATCCAACCTCACGCAATTTGCTCTTGGAAAGAACTCAAGGTCTTCTTGACTATTTTGAGTTGTTTTGCTGCTATATAGCTCTCTATAGAAATTCACACATTCTTGAAGAATTTCATGGTCAGAGGATAACTTATTTACTTACGAATACGCTCACAATGTTGCTAAAAGGATCCGAAGTAGAAGGGGGAGGGGAAGTATTATGATAACACGGGCTTATAAAATATGTCTAAATTCATCCATGATCTAGAAAAAAAAAATGCATCCAAGCTTATATTTCGCAAGTCGAGTATTGAGCATCCACTTATAACCTAACTTAGGGAATAAAGAGAATGATTTTTTTTTCATAACACTGACGTTTAATAGCCCCGAAACGTCAACGTTCAAATCTTTTTACTTTGGCGAATTAATCATCTTTTCCTCGGTTAATGCAATATTTGAAAATGGAGGGGAACGAACAATCGACTTGCAAAGAACGATAAAGAATTGGATGAACATGTCATGATCAGAATGGACTAGGAAAAACCCCTGCATTTGTCAAACCAAGAGATTATAAAGGTAAGAGAAGTAATCCCTCATACTGGCCCTATTCCCATCGTAATCCCTCTTAGGTTATTTTTAGATGATATCAATTTTCCCGCGGATAATGTTACCGCGCGCGTTACGTGGAAGTTTCGTGGAGGAGGGAAAGTGCAGCAAATTCTGTACGATGCCATTCTCCGTTTTCAAAATTGAGTTTCATGTCCTGATAAAATTCATTGTCTGCAAGATACAGGTTTCAAACATACATCCTTGGAATTGCTTAACTGTCTAGTTTACAGTGATACCAATTTGAAGAATTTCCAATCTATCAAACCGTGTTAAATAATTTTGACAGATGCAGATATGTGTACCTTGGTTGCATTGCGTTACTTGTCCATTTTAGTGCGCACTTTCTCATCGTCTACAAAATTCTGTCGCTTACAAAACTCGTCCCTGTCAAGATACAGTTTGCAATCATATATCATGGAAATCGGTTAACTGTATAATTCACTCTGATATCAATTTTACGATTGTCTAATGTAGGAAACCGTGTTAAATAATTTGTAAGAGGGAGCTATATTTTACGCGTGCGTTGCAAATTGACTTCAATCCGATCTTACGGTTTTAAAAATTTTTAGCGTGCGGCCAATTGAAATTTTCCTGTCATGTGTGGTACTGTTTGAAAGCGTTAGCTGTCTAATTTATGAATATCATAGAATTAAGTCACCATAGTTTAAGTCCGCTAAGAAAATCGAGAACGCGTTGACCAAGTCAGGAATATGTTACTTGGTGACTGTAGTCCGCGATATTTCATTGTGTACAAAATTCTGTCGCCTATAAAACTCGTTACTTTCAAGATACAAGATGCAAAGATATATCATTCAAATCGCTTAACTGTGTTGTTTACAGTGACACCAATTTCAACACTGTCCAATGTACGAAACCGAGTTTAATAATTTTGAAAGATGCAGGTATATTTAACATGCGTGCTTTGCAAATTGACTTCCATGCGATACCACTTGTTCATACATTTTTATCGCACTGTCTGTTCAAGTTTTCCTTTCATGTCTGATATCTGTCTAATTTATGAATATCTAAGAATTAAGTCGTCAGATTTTAATCCCGCGAAGAAAATCAAGAACGCGTTAACCAAGTCAGCGATATATTAATAAACAATTATTGGATGAGGTTGAGCATGATATTACTTGTTGACTGTAGTCTGCGAATTGCCAATGTTTACAAAATTCTGTCGCTTATAAAACTCGATCCTTTCATCTGTAACTGAAATCGCTTAATTGTCTAGTTTTCAATGATACCACATTCAAGGTTGTGCCATATACGAAACCGTGTTAAATCTTTTTTTAAATTAAGGAGACAGCTATGTTTAATTTAACATACGTGCTTTTGCAAATTCACTTGAATCCGATAACACGGGTTCAAAAATTTTTATCGGACGCTTGATTCAAGTTTTCCTTTCATGTTTGGTACTGTTGTAGAGCTCTATCTGTCTACTTTATCACCATATAAGAATTAAGTCATCATATTTTAATCCCGCAAAGGAAATCGAGAATGCGTTTATTAAAGTCAGAGAGATCGTACTTATCGACTATAGTCTACCATTTGCCATTCTGTACAAAATCCTGTCGGTTACATAACTCGTTCCTTCCAAGATACAGGTTTCAAAACATAAGTCATTGCAATCGCTTAACTCTGTAGTCAACAAGTCACGTTCGTCCACAAAATGTATATACGCGTTTGTCTCAACATCCTCCGCCATTTTTGTTTGATGGTAAATCGCGAACGACGCGAATCATTGCGTGGGAATTCGCTCAGCTGTCAACATTGGTAAAAATGGGGACATGTGATTGGCTATCAGTCAACCCTCGTGGGAATACCGGATTCTCGCAGGAGATCTAAAAATAACTTAAGAGGGATTACGATGGGAATAGGGCCAGTATGAGGGATTACTTCTCTTACCTTCATAATCTCTTGGTCAAACTCATTGTCACATTTTTTCTCTGAGTTAGGAAAAATTACTCGATCAGCATCGAAATATGCCAAATGGGTTTAGTTTAGTGTTTAAAGTACGCTTGGGCATGTACAGATGCTTTCATTGAAAGTTTGATGTTGGTTGTCCTGTGGTGGTGCACCCTCATGACTGGACCCAAAAATGTTGACCTGTGATATACCCAAGGTTTTATCTGGTCTTTTTTTCTGTCTGATTGATTTCCAGTACGCAAAACACTGGACTCATGAGAACGACCACCAACAGAACCTGATGTCCAGATTGGTTGTGTCGGTGAAAAGTGATT
>OX421450.1:23158766-23161266 GCA_949126865.1 Montipora capitata | reverse complement strand
GGTGTAACAAAGAATTTGAAGAATTTTAACCTATTTTGCGTCAAGTAAAGCATCATGTTGTGTTCGACCCTTTGGAATATTGACATCTGACACCGGAATTTTAATCAGGAAATATTATGTTGCTTACTTGAAGTATCATGCCCCATTCTAAACCTAATAGTTTTCCGTCCTTCAGACTTCGCACTAAAAATCCAGAAAAACCTTCGAATCCAAAAAATTATTCAGTGTAAACTGTAATCCTCTTATCCTAAAAATCTATTAAATCTATTAAAATATTTCCGAGAAAAGAAAAAGCAAAGTCATTACAAAATTTTATGGCTTCAGTTCAAGCCTTTTGGTTTTTAAGATTCATTATCCAAATAAGCTTGAAAAGTCTCTGGGCTTTGGAGAAACGTCGGCCGTAGGAATGTGGAAAGAATTCTTCTGATTTGCCACATTTGTTCTCATTTGTTCGTTGCAACTGTAATCCTGTCCGGCAGATGGTTACGCTTCCTTAATCTGTTGTGTGGTTGGACGATACACGGGCAAGTTTGCCTCGTTTGGAGTATCCACCTCAGATATCTGAGTAGTGCTAAAATGATCAGCTTCATCGAGTAATGACATTTGCATTCTTGGATGACCTGCACCAGAAGAAGATCCACGACGATACTTAAACACAATTGCCGCCACAAGAAGGCTGATAACGAGAATTCCAATGGCACAAGGCAAAATAATAACGTACAGTCTGATCTCTAAGAACAAAAACAACAAAAACAACAACAGTAAATGATTAGCATGTTTTAGGAAATCATGTAAAGATATCATATAGTAAAAAAGATTGCTTTATATATACACAACTATATGCACACTTAACAAAGGAAATAATAATAACAATAATAATAATAATAATAATAATAATAATAATAATAATAATAATAATAATAATAATAATAATAATAATAATAATAATGGTTTAATAACAGTATATCCACATAGTGGCTCTTAACCTGCTATAAGACTACTTTCTAAGGTATCCTATCAAAAACGTATTTTAAGTAATATATAAATATATAAAGAAATATAGAGATATAGAGATACAGGGAAAAAAATTAAGAAGGAAAAATGTACATTAAGAATTGATACGTTTTTTGTAGACATCAGTCTTGTAAGATTTGAAGTCTGTACATTGTCTTAGCTTTGCTGGCAGGACATTAAAAAGAGTGGCTGCTGCATCCTGAAAAGTGCTCTTTTCTAATGGAATTTGTAATCTTGTTGCTTGACTAGAGCGCAAATTTCGCTTGTGTTGTACTATAACCAGTTGCACATATGCTGGCCAGCTAGGGCTGTATAAAGCCTTGTGCACAAGATTTAAGAGATGAAAGTCTCTTCTTTCCTTTACAGGCAACCAACCTATTCACCTAATTCTACTTACATAATTCACATACCGTCCTTCTACAAAACTTGCTGCCGCAAATTGGACGCACTGTAGACGCTTTACTAGGAAATCAGGCAACGGATAAAAGACAGTGTCAAAGTAATCTAGTTTTGAGAGTATCAGTGATTCCTCTAGGTGTTTGCGGAGTCTGTAATCAGCAAAGTTCTTAGCTTTCTTTAAAATTCTTATACTACTATAACAGGACCTACAGCAGTCTTGCTGGGATCAGTCATTGTTTCCCTGTTCCCCAGTTCAAAGTAGCCATGTTCCTCTGTCCCCAAAACCCCTCGGACAGCCTCAGCACAGTCATTACTTTTGCAGACCTACTCTCTTAGTAGTTTCACTTTATGTTGTATTAAGGCCATTAAAAACAACAATAATAACGAATGGGGAATGAATATATCGATCTTTGTATTCTTGTCTCAGCTAAACGCCATTATACACAGTCGCTTATTTCCCACTTGCAGATGCCTTGTTTTTCAAGCCATGCCACTACAAGAACACCATAGTGGCCGGTTATTCTGTAGTTACTCTCTTGTCACCTGTATACATACCTTCACTGGTGTCTCGTGCCCAAACAATGTCATGTGTTCAGTGGCCTTTATACCAAGCCATAAAAAATGTAACTAATCAGAATACAGGAAAGTCAGTGTAATAATAACTGCACAGTGTATATTCAGCTGTATTCCACGTTGCTTGTGCAGGGAGATATGTAACTATTTCCTATGACATGGTATAGAAAGGTTTGTCACTTGTCTTTTGTTTGCATGTACATGTATGCATGTACCCTTTTACCTTAAGTTAGTTTATATTGTTAGGTTCTTACATGTGGGTGTTGACTGTACTCAAAAGCATTTGCATTACTAGCATTTCTCACAAAACATAATAAAGCTACCATAAATGTTCATGCACTGTAGAGCTGGCCATCTAAATATACCAAGCATATTGTGATGCAGTTAATATAATTGCAATTTCTCCCACAAATACTTAGCCTAGTTCATAACAACACAAAAAAAGCCATCTTAAGGAATTTTTATTACTCAAAACGTTTGTTTTAAGGGGCAATTTTTTGCATGATTGCTCCAC
>OX421450.1:23136266-23156266 GCA_949126865.1 Montipora capitata | reverse complement strand
AACAACAATCTAATGGTTTCACTGTGAAAATGAAGTACCACAGATATGTGGTATAATAATACTTCCTTTTAGGAAAACAGCTTTGGGTCAATGTATACTGGGGAAAGTCGTTGCCAGAAGGCTCATATACACCGATAAGAAATCAGATAATCATTCAAGTGTATGAAAAATTAATGATAATTAGGTTTAATTGATTGAAAATAACCATGCAATATAAACTATACATTACGGAAGACAGCGAACGCACCTCCGTGACTAAATAGCTAGAACCAGGGCTTTAATTAAACCTTAGCTCACTGGATTTTACGGTAATCAAATGTCTGTGATGTTACGGGTGAAACTGTGTGCAAATTATGGCTGTTTCCGAACTGTTTAAAAATCACAGCCCCGAGAAATAATAGCCGTCTATAAAATTGCATTGGTTTAAAATAACATGAAATGAAAAGAAAAGCAAGATTTCTCTGTCATCTACCGCATTCTCGTTGCTCGTGCATTCACCCATCTGTATTTTTGGTTTCTTACATCAAATTTTACAGCTTTGGGTTCCCCGCTTCGTACTCCATTTTGTTTGTTGGAAGTTGTCGTACCCAGATTTCTCTCACCTTATTCCTTGCCGCCATTTTGAAAAAATTTGCATATTTGTCCATCCTTGATCACGTGATTTGCTGTGTGCCAGGGTCTTCTCAAGACCCGCCGCCATATTGAAAGCCGAGAAGACCCTGGGAACGAGGTTGACTACCGATAAGAAATCATGAAAATTTCAACAATAAATAATATTCATTATTGATTTTATTACGTATACAAAATGGTCAATTTGAAAAGGTGGACACCTACTCTGTATGGGAGGTTGTCACAGGCCTCCAGATAATTTTTAAGGCACGGTGTCAACAAGGAATTCCAGCCGGTCAAATTTCCACAGCTCCCACCATAACCATTACATGTATGTCAGATCATGAGGTAGGGTTTTTATGTGTCCATACTTTATTTCAGGGCAATGTATTAGGTCTATGGCAGGTTAACAGGGCAGATGGAGATTGTTTTGAATGGGACTTTTCTAAAAGGCACGTGTCATTTAAGGAAACTCTTGTATTTTTGTACATTTCATATACTGTGCAGTAGTATGGAAAGAGACTAATAAGATAAAATACTTGTTTCATGCATTCTTTCGCTGTGAGACTGTATGTTAATTTTGTGATGTCTACAAACATTAATGTTATAGTACACGTATAATAAATATAAAAAAACTTGATCATTGTATAATGCAATTCATACGTTTTCATTGGCCTTGCCATCGTGGTATAGACCATGCTCTACAAAACTATGGAAGGCGTACATGTCAGTTGAAAATATACAATTACCAAATGAAGTCGGTAAGATTTATCTCTATTTTGAGGGCGTTTTTAATAAAACAATATTATTAACAAACGGACGTAAAGACAGCAGAGTAACGATAACTCTCAAGAAAGAAACGACAGTTTTCAATTTACAAAACATGTTTCGACATTCTTATGTCATCTTCAGTTGCAAATGAGCTTTTAAAAGTTGTACATTTGAATTTATATTAAGGTACGTTACAAAATAACGCGTCAAAACTTGCGTACAATTTGAATATGAAATACGAAATGCACGGGAAACAAAAATAGCGCGCATAACAATAAAATAAGAGACAAATGGAACAACTTAATTAAAAAGAAAGAGACAAGTCTAAATGCCTAGCTCAACTGCTGATTAAGAATGGGATTTTCTCACTTAATGTGCAATGCCTCTTTGATCTTAATTTGGAATTTTGAGGCGGCAGAATCTAAGATCGTGAAACATTCTGTATTACAAGAGTCATGACAGGCCCTAGATGACTGCAGGTGCCTGTAAACATGCGAAGACTTGTCCGACAGGAGATGCTCACGAGCACGTGTACAAAGGTGGCGAGTGGTCTCGCCAATGTAGCTGGCATTACAACCAGCACAGGAGAATTTATAAACGACACGCGAACGTAGACCTTGCGGTACTGAATCTTTCACGCTGAACATGTTTCTAATTTAAAACGTACTAAAGGCCAACTCAACATCTAAATCAGCTTTACAATAATGTTTGAGTAGTTCATCAAACAGATGGGGTTGCCATGGGCTCCCCTCTTGATCCAGTCCTTGCAAACCTCTTTATGGGACATCAGGAAAAAAACTGGTTAGATAACTTTTTATCCTCCTAAGTCTTGTTCTATAGACGCTATGTTGATGACACCTTTTGTTTGTTCAATAATGAGGAAGATGCGCTCATGTTCTTTGACTATACCAACGCCAGGCACCCAAGTATTTGCTTTACGATCGAAAGGGAAATCGATAAGAAATTACCGTTTCTAGACATATTGTTAGACAACAGTCATCCATCTATTGTTACTAGCGTATATCGCAAGAAGACATTTACTGGTCTTCTTACCAATTATTTCAGCTTCGCCCCTTTGAATTACAAACTGGGTCTAGTCAGAACATCACTAGAGAGAGTATATAAGATCAACAATTCCTGGGTTGGTTTTCACCTGGATGTTAAGAAGCTTATTTTCTTACTACGGAAAAATTGTTTTCCGTCTTGGGTCATCGACAAGATTATTCATAGGTATCTTTCTAAGAAAATGAATCCTTCTCTGAATGGGCGAGACGCCTCATCCAACTCCGGGAAAACTTCTATGCACTTCTATAAACTCCCTTAAGTTGGCCGGTTTTCTAAAATCGCCCAGACTAAGTTAAGACAACTACTCAAACATTATTGTAAAGCTGATTTAGATGTTAAGTTGGCCTTTAGTACGTTTAAACTTAGAAACATGTTCAGCGTGAAAGATTCAGTACCGCAAGGTCTACGTTCGCGTGTCGTTTATAAATTCTCCTGTGCTGGTTGTAATGCCAGCTACATTGGCGAGACCACTCGCCACCTTTGTACACGTGCTCATGAGCATATCCTGTCGGACAAGTCTCCGCATGTTTACAGGCACCTGCAGTCATCTAGGGCCTGTCATGACTCTTGTAATACAGAATGTTTCACGATCTTAGATTCTGCCGCCTCAAAATTCCAAATTAAGATCAAAGAGGCATTGCACATTAAGTGGGAAAATCCCATTCTTAATCAGCAGTTGAGGCATCTAGACTAGTCTCTTTCTTTTTGATTACGTTGTTCCTTTTGTCTCTTATTTTATTGTTATGCGCTCTAATTTTGTTTTCCGTGCATTTCGTATTTCATATTCAAATTCTACGCAAGTTTTGACGCTTCATTTTGTAACGTACCTTAACATAAATTCAAATGTACAACCGTTAAAAGCTCATTTGCAACTGAAGATGACATGAGAATGTCGAATCATGTTTTGTAAATTGAAAACTGTCGTTTCTTTCTTGAGAACACAACGTTCCATCACCTTTGAGACCACTGAGAGTAAAGATATTGGCCTGTAGTTCTCTGCATGTTGTTTATTGTCCTGTTTGTGAATTGGACATACGTTATCAGTTTTCCACTTCTGTCGGAAACTTTCCGAGTCTAATTGACTTGTTAAATAGGTTGCAAAGTGAGGGCGCAATTACATCGACCGTTTCTTTCAACAGCCTGACGGGAATATTGATGATGACATGATTTTTACATGATTTTTACAGGATCGTTTACATATTTGATTTACATGATATTTCCAGGTTCCCCCTTGGATTTACATGGTCATATGTCCCTGCTTTTAGAAAGTTACATGTTTCACCTGAAAATTTACATGTTTTTTACAGGATTTCTCAAAACATCTAAATGGTAAAAATCTTGTAAATTTTTATTTACAGTATCTTTTTGATGATTTTACATGTTATTTACATATTTTTTACATACTATAGAAATTTTCAAATTTCCAGTGAGTACAAATTAAAACAGAAAAAGCAGAAATAATAATAATAATAATAACAACAACAACAACAACAACATCAATAATAACAATAATAATAATAATAATAATAATACTAATAATAATAATAATGGGCACTGGGGTAGAACAGGTTGGTGCCTTAGCCTACCACGGGAATATGGACGCTCCCGCCCACCAGAGTCTTGAGTGGCACCTTTGGCAAGTGCCAACAACCCAAAAGCCACCCGTGTTAGGGTTACAACAACCTCATTTGATGAGAGAATGTCAAATATTAAATTTCACACTAACGACGTCAACGTGACTGGAGCTTGTAGTGAAGGTGTCGCGTGCGGCAGTTGTCCTGTGGATTAGCAGCGCAGGTCCGGTCGTCATCCTGCTACTGCTGAACATCGACAGAAGAGATTAGGATGGTCAAAGGAAGATAACAAACGGTTGTTTGAATGTTACATCAGGAGTGAACCAGAGAAGCGAGGGTACAGAAAAAGATTGCTAGACCTGTGGAAAGCCCGTAGCATCAACAACGAACTAACAGAAGTCACCGAGCAGAGATTGGCTGATCAAGTACGCCAGATTAAGAACCAGAAGTGGCTAGAGACTGTTTAGCAATAGGAAATAGCCATACGAGTAAGACATGAACATCAGGAGATTGAAACTACAGAGTTCCATGCCACAGACACACCAGACTATGAATATCAGGAGACTGAAACTACGGAGCTTCCTTATCACAGATACACCAGACCATGCAACAACATCTCATACCCAAGAAGAACACCAACGTGAAAAGGAACCCAGATTTTTCACTGCTAAAGAATTACAAGAAGAGATCAGCCCAGAACTGGAAGCCCTTTGCCACGGGATCCTAGAAATTATACAACTAGAACAGAGAATAGGATTACCATCACTGAAGTCATGCGAAAGAACGAAGCTGAAAGCAGAAGTTTGAAAAGTCAATGAAAGCATCAAAAGGATTCAGACGCACAACATCACTGAACTGAATTCTTTAATGTATGCAGCTGCATATGTTACCACAGAAAGAATGGGAATGATAAAAGGGAGGAAAGGGAGAAGAACGGAAGAGCCATTCTGGAAGAGAAGGATTAAAATTACCGTATACCTTCAGATCGGCAATTTTCTTCAAATTTGGATTTTTCGGTTAAAGTAATGATCGAAATGAGATCTCTAATGTAAAAAAGAAATCATTCAAAAAGATTAAATATTGGCGGAGAAATGGCGGTTTTACGTTTTGGCCGGAAGTAAAAATTACCCGTCTTATTGACAGTTTTAGCGCTGTTTTCTGAAATCAAATTTTTCACTCGAAGCGGACACTTTAAAGAGCTAAAACTCACAGGGAATTTGTCCGATTGCCCCCAAATTTTGACAGTGGCTAGGTTAACATATAAACAACAAAAAAGTGTCTGCGAATCTTTTATTTCAATTTTTTTTTTCTCAGAGAGCGATTTTTGTACGAACACTTCACATTTTTTAAAATACTATTTCGAAAACGTTCTATAATGTTTCACTGTAACTGAGTATGGCAAAACGCAGACACGTTTTTTTAGCGCTTTGGGTCGGACGAACAAAGTAAATTAGCGAAAAGCAAAATTTGCTTTGACTTGTAGCTTTGAAGTGATTCGGACGCTCGCATTTAGAGATCGTGAAAACTTCGACAATTCATTTAATTTCAAAATTCTTGATATAGTTTGATAGCCAGCTCTATAAGCTTTAATCTGATATAGTGGTTTAGGTATCTACAGTTTACCGTAAACCAGACGCGCTGCATCGCTCGGACGCGAGACACCCCTGAAGGTATACGGTAACCTTAAGGGGAATATCGAAACTTGGCGAAAAGACCTGAGCAAGATTGAGGAAGTCCGAAGAGGATACATGAGACTGAAACAAAGAGAGAGGGAAAGGTTGAACAGAAAATATCATCTTGAGGAAAGGGGCATTTTGTATATCTCAGGCATGTTGAAACAGAAGATCAAGGCTGGTGGAGTCAAAAGATACGACGAGAGATGTCAACAGTTCAAACAGAACAACCTGTTTAGAACCAATCAGAAGCTGTTCTACAAAACACTAGATGGAAAGAAACGAGGAGAAACGGTGTTACCTGATCCCACAGAAGCAACCTCCTTCTAGAGCAAGATCTGGTCGGAGGAAATCGGTCACAATGAGGGAGCATCTTGGCTAGAGGATGTAGAGGTGGAGCTCAGTACAACAGAGGTGCAAGAAGATATCAGCATCACTGCGGAGGATATTAGAAACGGAGTGAGCAAGATGGCAAACTGGAAGGCAGCCGGCCCCGATCTTGTTCAGGGGTTCTGGTTTAAGAAACTGACAGGATTGCACGCTAGATTGCAAGAATGCTTGCAAGACTATGTATGTCAAGAGAAGGTACCAGAGTTGATGGTCAGGGGAAATACAGTTTTGATACAAAAGGATACAGCGAAGGGTGCTGAGGCCAACAACTACCGCCCTATTGCCTGCGTACCCATGATGTGGAAGCTCTTAATAGGAGTTATGGGAGAGAAGTTATGCCACCACTTGGAAAGGAATGGACTGCTAACAGATGAACAGAAGGGATGCAAGAAGGGATCCCGAGAAAGAAAAGATGAATTGCTTGTAGACAAGGCAATCCTGAAAAACTGCCGAAGAAGGTTGACAAACTTGTCAATGGCTTGGATAGACTACAAGAAGGCATATGATATGGTGCCGCATTCATGGATCCTGAAATGTCTGAAGATGGTTGGGCTGTCAAGAATATGATTTCTATAATCAGCAACAGCATGGTGAACAAGACACTGTTAAGGAGTACGCCTGCAAGTCAGCGAAGAAATCATGTAATTTAGATCCCCTGCCGGCTTCACTGATGAAGAACTGTCTCGACATGCTGTTGCCTACTATAACCAACATTGTGAACCTATCACTTTCGACTGGCACGATGGCTGAGACACTTAAGGTGGCTGAGCTGGTTCCTGCTTTGAAGAAACACGATGCTGACCTTGAACAATTTCCGATCTCGAACTTAGTGATGGTGTCAAAGGTCATCGAGAAGGCAGTCTCTGTGCAGTTAACTGATCACGTCAGAACCCACCATCTTGAAGAATGGTTTCAGTCTGCCTACAAGATTCACCACTCTACTGAAACTGCTCTTGTTAAAGTACAAAACGACATTCCGCGGGCAATTGATGACAACAGGTCTGTGCTTCTTCTCTTTCTTGATCTTTCCGCCGCATTCGACACGGTAGATCACTCTACTTTACTTTTGCGTCTCCGTACTCGGTTTGGTGTCAAAGGAAGTGCTATTGCATGGTTCGAATATTACTTAGCATCTCGCAAATACTACGTACAAGTTGAGGGCTACAAGTCTTCTCTTCGGTCCCTGGATTCTGGTGTACCCCAGGGCTCAGTACTGGGCCCACTCTTGTACGTGTTATGCACCTCTCCAGTAGCTGACATCATCAAGTCTCATGATTTGCAGTACCACTTCTACGCTGATGATACTCAGCTCTGTATCACCTTCAAAACTGACTCTGCTGATGATGCGTGCTTGGCTAAATCTAGAGTAGAACACTGTGTAGAGGAAATTGACAGGTGGATGATTTCAAACAAGTTAAAGTTGAATGATGATAAAACGGAACTCATTGTATTTAGCTCTAAATACCGTCCAAGACCCTGTCTCAGTAACGTTCAGATTGGTAGTGAGTGTATAGAGCAGAGCAATACTGTACGCAATCTAGGTGTTTTATTCGATCAAACTCTATCTGACGGGGAACATGTAAGCAAATTATGCAAATCATCTCATTACCACCTGAGAAATATTAGTAAGATTAGAAAATATCTATGAAAATTCTACTGAGACGTTAGTCCATGCATTTGTTTCATCATAGCTGGACCATTGTAATGCTTTACTTATTGGACTTTCAAAATACCAAATAGACAGACTTCAGTCAGTACTAAATACTGCAGCTCGTATTATAACTTTTACTTGCAAATATGATCATATAACTCCTGTTCTAGTTAGACTACATTGGCTCCCTGTTTCCTATCGTATAAGGTTTAAAGTGCTACTGCTGACTTACAAAGCACTTAATGATTTATCTCCTGAATACCTATCTGAGCTACTTAATAATCCTATGCATACCCGCAATCTTAGATCTCAGTCTCAACATCTGCTTAGTGTTCCTAAATCCAGAACTGTTACCTATGGAGATAGAGCATTTTCGGTATGTGCTCCTAAGCTATGGATTGAACTGCCTTTTCAGTTACGCATGTCGTCAAACTTACAAGCATTTAAATCAGGACTGAAGACAATTCTTTTTAAAATGGCTTATCTTTAGATGGGCATTTGCTTTATTATTTTGCACACTTTTATGTATTTTCTTTTGTTTCCTATTTTTTTGTGGTGTAAGATGCAATTTGTAAATATTTTTTAAATTTTATATAATTATAGAAATTAGAATAGTAAAATGAAATTGTAAAAATTGTCTTTGAGTTAGTACAAGGTTTAAAATTGTAAAGCGCTATGAATAATTAGTATTAATAGCGCTATATAAACGAATTATATTATTATTATTATTATTATTATTATTATTATTATTATTATTATTATTATTATTATTATTATTATTATTATTATTAGTATTATTATATCATAAGACAGTATTGACATCAGGAGGAATGGCGCTCGGGCAGGTGGAAATTGGGAGAGGAATTTTTCAAGGTGACTCCTGGTCACCACTACTGTTTATAGTGATCATGTCACCCTTGACCCTAGTACTACGAAAAATGAGAGCTGGATACAAACTGGCAAAGGACATGAGGCCCATTAACCACCTACTATTCATGGATGATCTGAAACTGTACGGAGCTAGCAAAGATCAACTAGACTCACTTGTTCAAGAAGTATGGATCTTCTCGCAAGACATTAAGATGACGTTTGGGCTGGACAAGTGTGCTGTCCTGGAAATGAGAAGGGGAAGACAAGTTGGCAGAAGCGGAATAGAACTACCCGACGACCAGCATATCGGGGAAATAGAGGAGGAAGGCTACAAATACCTTGACATCTTACAGTTGGACCAGACCCTCAACACCAAGATGAAAGGCAAGACAACATCGGAGTATATCAGAAGAGTCAAGAAGTTGTGTAGATCAAAACTCAATGTAGGAAATTCGATCGATGGCATCAATACCTGGGCTGTAGGTGTAGTACGCTACAGTGCGGGAATTGTGGACTGGACAATGGAGGAGGTAGCCAACATGGATAGAAGAACTAGTAAGATCTTGGCAATGAACGGCTGTCTGCACACCAGGAGTAATGTTGCGAGGCTGTACCTGCCGAGAAAGGAAGGGGGAAGAGGACTGATCGCTATCGAGGAGTGTGTAAGAAGGGAGAGCGAATCCCTTCATGGCTACCTAAAAGAGAGCACAAAGTGGATGCTTCAAGCTGCGTTGAAGGAGATAGTGATTGTTGAAGAAGAGAGTCTGCAGGACTATGAGAAGAGGAGGAAAGACGAGAAAGTTAAAAACTGGAAGGAGAAAGCCCTACATGGTGCGTTTGTCCAACAAATATCAGATGAAGCCGGAGAGGAGTCTTGGAGATGGCTCAGGAATGGATTCTTAAAAAAGGAGACAGAAGGTTTGATCCTTGCTGCTCAGGAACTACCTTTAAGAACAAATTCGATCAAGTACAGCATAGATAAGACCTCAGAGACACCACTGTGTAGATTGTGTGGAGATGCCACTGAAACAGTACGACACATTTTCAGTGGATGTAAGAAGCTTGCCCAGAGAGAGTATAGGAAGCGCCACGACAAGGTGGCCCTGCGGGTACACTGGGAGTTGTGCAGGAAGCATGGGATAGAGCGTAATGACAAGTGGTATGACCATCAACCCTTGCAAACCGCAGAAAATGGAGAAGTGAGGATTACCTGGGACATGAATATCTACACAGACAAAGTGCTGAAACATAATCGGCCAGATATTACTCTAGTGCATAAAGACACACAGAAATGGACACGTATTGACATAGCTGTGCCAGCGGACCAGAACATCACCAGAACTGAAGACTAGAAGGTTGAAAAGTACCAGGAACTAGCATTTGAAATCAGAAGGATGTATGGAGCCTCGAAAGTCATAATAATACCTATCGTGATTGGTGCTCTTGGAAGCAAATCAAAAGGTGCAAAGACCTGGTTTGGCAATTATCGGCCATCCTTGGAACTGCTCACCTGTTACGGAAAGTGTTGTGTCTCTAAGCTACGGGGAGTGGCTGAGACACTATAAACATTACCCAGTGGAACAACTAGAGAGAATCGTTTCGAATAATAATAATAATAATAACAATAATAATAATAATAATAATAATAATAATAATAATAATGGTGGCTAAGACACTATAAACATTACCCAGTGGAACAACTGGAGAGAATCGAATCGAATGATAATGATAATGATAATGATATTGATAATGATAATGATAATAGGGGAAGGTGTTCAATTACCAAGTGGAGAACTCATCAGGTAACTTGAGGAAGGAGAAGGATATAAATATCTTGGTGTTGCAGAATGATAAAGTGCTGCGTCAAGAAATGAAAGAGAAAATATCAAGCGAGTACTTTAGGAGGGTGAAGGTAATCCTTGGTTCACAGCTGAATGCCCATAATGCTGTTACAGCCATAAATTATAGAAGATCTATTATCAGATATAGTGCAGGAATTGTTGATTAATTATGATTAATATGGAATTACAAAAACGCCTGCGTAGAAAGATGAGTCTTTACATTTTTCTTACAAATAGAACTACTTTGCTAGTGCTGAAGGGCAAGAGTATCAACTTCGGAGCTGCCCTGTCACCATAGGTCCGTTTATTAGAGCTGGGGATCACAAGACGGCGTTGGTTTGCGGATCTAAGATTAGACTGCAGCGATGTAATAGTTCATTAATTAAGTTTCCTCAAAATCAGTGTATCCCCTGCAACGATATCATTCCCGGTGAAGGAACACTCCAACATACAACAAAACGTGGAAAAACAAGGTTTTACTCTTTACATTTGATTTGCAAAATAATCTGTAAGACACTAGTTCGTATCACTCACACTGTATAATGAGATGCGCCTCATCAATTATCACGAGTGAAACTCTGTTTTTAAAAAACGATTTCAGAAGTGTCCACACATGCTCTACAAACGCCTCGGCGTGTCCACACGCAAACTTTACACTGTCATCGAGAAAAAGAACGCCATTCTGATCATTGCCTCGCTTGAAAACTACAATTCGTTTTTTTAACTTCTCTATTTGATCGGACACGATCGCATTGAGAGGGGAAACAACCAGGACACAGCAGTCGCTGGCATTTTCTACATTTAAGCATTGCATCGGCATCGCAGAGGTCATGGGTTCGAATCCCGTTGAAGCCGCCTAAATTTTTCAGGTGTCATAAGAAACAGTTGCTTACATTGTCCAGTTAAAGTGCCTATTAGTATGGAGTGAAAAATATCCTTTGCTAACTTTAAAGGCCTTTCAAAGCGATGAAGAATGGTGTTTTCTATTTTGGAATATCTTCTTTCGTTCCAGAGATACTTAAGTTTTTGTTCAAAAATTGATGACGTAATCAACTGTACACATGACTACAATAAATCACAAAACTGAGAATATCTCCGAAATTTTGTCGTTTATTAACGTAATAAGACATGTTCACTCTCGTTAAACTTATACAGAGATGTAAAGCATGATGGGCAGAGCAGTACATGCGTTTCAAGTCTGATCATCTGCCTGTACTCATTTATTCAAAATCCGAGATATTTGGTTCATTGCAAAGAGGGACTGGAAACGAGAGTGTTGCCATGGCAACATCTCAATGGGTGCCACTCTGTGCCTAATCATCAGTCTAATGTACATTACTGGTGCTAGGTTTGAGCAACACCCAGCCAATATTTTCAGAGATATTCTCAATTTTGGGATTTATTACAGGCATGTGTACAGTTTATTTTGTCATTTTTTGAACAAAAGCTTTAATATCTCGGAAACGAGAGAAGATATTCCAAAATAGAAAAACACCATTCTTCATCATTTTTAAAGGTCTTTAAAATAAGCAAAAAATATTTTTCACTTCATAGGCACTTTAAGTGCGAAGATCACTTCTCTCTTTTCTGTATAACCCGCGCTTCAAATATAACTCATCGAGTCCTTTCACGAGCTTAACAATTTGAAATCTTTCAACTGTGTGGCTTCATTGCTCAGTTGGTAGTAGAACACAGCACGAGTATCGCAGAGGTCATGGTTTCGAATCGCCTTGAAGCCACCTGAATTTTTCAGGTGTCTATAAGAGACAGTAATTTATGGCTTAAATTGTCAACATAAGGGCTGGAATCACTTATCACTCCTTCGTCTATAATCCGTACTTCAAATATAAATACATTCATTTCATTCACCAAGTTAGTCCTTTCACGGGAACACATGAGCCCAACTATTTGACCTGCTCCCAGCTGTGTGGGTTCATAGGTCAGTTGGTAGAGCATTGCACCAGCATCGCACAAGTCATGGGTTCAATCCCGTTGAAGCCGCCTGAATTTTCCAGGTGTCTATAAGAGACAATTGCTAAAATTGTCCAGTTACGTGCGAGGATTACCTCTCTCTTTTGTTTTTCTAAACTGCCGACTACGAAAGCCACAAAAGGAACAAGCTGAAATATGAAGGAATTTCCAAAACCGGTTGATAATATAATTAAGGAGGCACAAACCAGTTTCAATACTTTTACTGAACAAAGTGTACTATTACGAAGGGCTGGATCTACCCTGTTGTTTCACCATGTTAAACAACTGTTACAATAAATTCCTTAACAAGATGCACTCATTAATGGGACGCAATATGTCGACATGGCAAAAAACAGCCATCTAAAACACCCTATATTTTGTCTTTAAATGCTGCTTATCTCTCATAAACGAAATCGGTGACTCCAAAATATTATTGTTATTATTATTAATATTTTATGTAAGGGTATAATTTTCTACATAAAATGCTAATGACGGCATGTGTCGGTGCCTTTGAGACCAAATGTTTGAATGTTGGTACGGAGTTCTCTCACAGTTCCAACGACCTCGATTATGTCTTTCCCTGATCTGTTTCACAGGAAACTTCAATTAAGTCATTAAACCTCTACATGTAATAGAAAATTTCAATGAAGAATTGTTTCGGTCAAGTATACTAGGTATTGCGGTCCGCTTCAAATCCAAGGTTACCGTTCAGTATCACATTTCTCGACATAAAAATATTCAAATTCTAAAAATCCTTCGCTACGTTAAACAACCCCCAAGTGAAAAAGAGAAGTTTGTGCATGTATTATTAGGTAATGAACGGTAAATAGTTAAACATTTTGGTGACTGTACTTTAATCTTCTTACCTTTCGTAACATTTGCCTTGAACCCAACGTAGTCTCGGTGCATACCATAAACTTCTGACACAAACTCTAACGTCATGAAGTTGGTAGAAGAGTATATTGCTTGAGGAATATGTATATCTGTATATCTTCCACATAATCTTGTCAGCAATTCACTCTGAACAGAAGGCCCATCTCTCACTACGAGAGCGTCCTTTGGACAATCGTAGCCTCCCCCATCGAAAATGTCAAACTTTGTAAACTCAATCTTGAGCCGATATCCCGAAGGAGCAATCAACGACCACACAAAGTGGGAATTTCTGGGGTATTTGCCGGGAAATCCTGGACTAGTAATTGCGTCATTTGAAGCTTCCCGCAAATCAATTGCTGCAACAAAAAACAAATGACTACAAGTAAGAACAAAGCAACTACACCTCACATCTTTTCACACCCAAGAGGCTTTCCGCTGCCGTATTTTCCTATTATCTGTCTAATTCCCTTCTTTAATAGGATTCTTTACCAATCAAATGCAGTGATTAGCGGAGTGGTCCGATCACTGGGAAACTTTCACTACTGCACTGCAGAAAAATGAATTACTATGAATTACATACCCGGCGGGATTACTTTTGAAATGGGAACCTTCTCATGAAAAGAATGCGATAGACATCAGTAACAAGCAGCATTTTTCAATAAGGATTCTTTTTTCCACCTTCAGTATACTGTATTTATCTTTAAAGCAGCGGTGGGACCTTCGCAGCAACTATTATTCTCAATTTTTTACTCTAATTCTTTGACAGGAGACCTGATACATTGATTAGAAAGAAATGTACTCACTGTGCTTAAATCGTAAGGTTATGTAACGAGCAGAAAATTGGCTTGTAGAATCGCCATCTGATACATTAAATTCAATATAGAGTGAGCTCTTTGTGGTGGCGATGGGGTCTGGCAAACCACTTTGACAGTATGCGATCCAGGGTTGGTCTGTCGAACTATCTTTGAACTCTATGCGCGTATATTTTTCAGTGCAATAGTCCTGTCGAGCATAGCTGACAAAGGAAGTTCGTAGGGTATAGTTAGTGAAGTAAAAGATAATCCGTTGATCTGTAGGAACACTGATTATCCAGATGCACACCCCGCCTGCTTCGTCTGGAGCTGGACTGATTATCACACCTTTAGGCTTCTTTAAGATTACAGGAGAGCCGCCACATCCTACAGACATTGGAAACTAAATGATGACTTACCCTTTCAGTTAAACCCATCAACAATAGATGAGCTTGGGCCCGGTTGTTCGAAAGCCGATTAACTTAATCCAGGATTAGCGTGAACATTTGTTTCATGTCTTCAACTTTTTGGTGAAAGGTTCTTTTGCTTAGTTTTGTTTTCCAAGATTGACTTCCTCTAATGTAAAGTTTTGCTTAATATCAGCGTTGAACAGCATTTGGGAGTAGAGAAATAAACTCCTTGGTTAATTTTTAATCTGGGATTAGCGTTAATCGGCTTTTGAACAACCGGGCCCTGCAGGATCTTAAAATAGTTGAGGATAAAGTGCTCCTTTTGTAATTTCATCTGCAAATAATTAGACTTTCAGGTCTTCTCGGATAAGAACTATAAACCGTAGGCCCCGTCTCAGAAATATCTTCTATGTTCATAAGTTCCCCGTGGGACGTTAAACGGAACCCACACACTATTCGAGAAGAGTAGGGGATGAAGTCCCCGGGGTCGTGGCTGTCCTGTTTTCTCCAGCAGAAGTGGCCGGCTTGGCGGTGATGTCTCGAAAAAAGACTTGTGGTGTATGAGGCCACCTAAGCAGAAACAGCCACAAGTCAAAAAGGGACTTTGCCAAGTGCTGAAATATGTAGATGTAGATGGCGTCTGAAGGTGGAGCCACGAGACAAACCGACCCTAACGCGTGGGGTAAACATGACAACCCTGTGAGCAGCAACTACCAGGCACCATCACACTGAACAACAGTGGAAACCAAGATAGTTACCACATATTTACCAAGCCAAGAGGGATGGGTGGGCCGGGGATAAAATCGGAGAGAACTGCACAGTAGTGGGAAGAAACGGAGAATGACTTGATTGCAAAAGCGAGAAGCCCCTGTCCGCAACCCCTGGTCACCCCACACATCAACTCAGGGGAAAACTGCTGGCCAGCATCGTTTCAAGTTTTACGACATGCTGATTTCTACGAAGGAAAACTACAGTACAATGAATACAATATCGTGAAATACTGGACCTTATTAATTCGCTGATTGAAACCGATACTAAATCCGGAAGCCGGTATGTTTGCCATGGTGTTCGTGATTAAAATCTCAAATAAAGTGTTGGATCTGACCTAAAAAGTATAAAAAAATAAATTTTCGGCAACGTTCTGTTACTAGCTTTCATCAGAGTAAAATGACGTGATGAATAATTAAAAGAGCTTTTTACTGGGTTACCGTATGGCAATCCCAGTCGGAAAATGGGTAGATTTTCCGTTTTATTTTTTTTTTCCGTGTCGGTAAAAGTCTTGCCTGTCACTTCCCTGGTAAGTGGTGTCTTTGTGCATAGAGCCTTCTGCGCGTATTTTCTTAGGATCGAGAGGGTAGTGGAAATGCGTAGATTTCTCTAGTGGTCACAGGAGAATCACTAACTTAGCCTGCAATGGCGTCGAAAGTCATGTAACGCGAATGGCGTTTTAGTGGATCCTTAAATAAAATATACCCTTATGGAGCTCAATAATGGAAAGTCAGTTGGATAAACTAGGCAGGCGTCGAAAAACCAACACCTGGAATCTCAAAAGCGACGAGTAATGGACTTCGACAACAATCTATCGCCCGTCGAGCCGAAATCAAAGTGAGCTGTATTTCTAAAATAATATTTTACCAAATGTGCGGTTATGTAGAACACTGAAACCAAATGGAAAATTCTCTGGTAACTTATGGGTTCAACAAAGACAGAGAACGATTGAACGAATCGAACACCTTACGTGGATCTGTGATCAACTCTGCACAGTCTTCAGGTAAAAAAAATATTTGGAAATGTAACAGCCAAGAATTATTTGAAAGAAAGCTTGTCGTGTATTTTGTGCTTCATTATTCAAGGAAAACGTTCTTCATGGAAACGGTTTGATCCTGAAATTTAGTTTGTTGCAATATTGCGCATATTTGACACGACTGAGTTTCTTCTCTTCACGCACGAAATGAAATAGAAGAAGGTTTTGCCTCTGATAGCGGAGGGGTTTGCGCAGTGGTAAGATCTCTGCCTTCCAACCCTAAGGTCCCGGGTTCCATTCCCGGTTCTGCCGAGACTGGAATATTTGGAGACCTTCTTTCCCGCTAAAGTTCACTCAGCTTTCCATCCTTCCGAGGTCGGTAAAATGAGTACCAGCATGCATGGACTGCTTAGAAGCGGCTGCAATTTGCGCCTGTATATGCTTCCAGTCCGCTGGGGGTAATTTGATAATTGTAAAGCGCCTTTGAGACCTTGTGATAAGGGCGCTATATAAATGCACCACTTTA
The DNA here is from genome assembly GCA_949126865.1 of Montipora capitata. Classification (NCBI taxonomy): domain Eukaryota; kingdom Metazoa; phylum Cnidaria; class Anthozoa; order Scleractinia; family Acroporidae; genus Montipora; species Montipora capitata. The sequence continues at coordinate 23,139,507 of OX421450.1, read as the reverse complement.
CTTTTTACTTTTAATAGCAAATATGTTGTTTGTTTCAAAAAATTGTTCGCTGGAAAAGGTGGCCTTTATGAATTCATCATGTTTTATGATATGCGAGCTTAACTGGATAGTTTTTATGGCAATAGTAAAGCATTTTCTTGTCAAAATGAGGTTAGCGTCTTTCTGGTGTGTTAACTGAATTAAATCGTGAGTTTGTATTTGCCGTCTGCCGCGTAACCTTGATTTCCACTCTCAAAATTACCTCCAGAAACTACTTTTTGGGTAGAATAAGCTTTTAGAATGATGTTCTTGTTTTGCATAAGGCAAGCTAACAAAATATGTACCTTGCTGAGTTCGCATTTGTTAGCGTTAATAGTATTTTCGGTCCGATGCTTCTGTTTTATGAGGGGTATATTGTTTTGGTCTCCTATCCAAACACTAACCCCACTGGATAGGGATAAACTTCGGTGAACTTTGCTATTACAAAGCTGTCAGATGCTCAGAGGGCACGCTTAAACTTGTGGTGAAAAGAAGTTGTGAGGGAACTTGAAAATTATCAACATGTCAGCCCAGAAGCCAATGTTTCTCGCTTCTCTTTTATTTGTTATTCTTCAGACTGGAATGCTGTAGTTCAATACCACACAATTCAGTGCCTTCTAATTTTCTGTAACACGTACCACAGGCAACCTTGTGTATGCTTTAAGGAAGCATCTCGTTAAGACATGTTTTGATCCCTAAGGGGCACAATAAAAGGCAAATAGGCCTTATAGGGAGAGCCGGGCTGCCGGTCATTTACAGCATTGGTATTTAGCGTGGAATGCCAAGATTCTAAGAATAATCGTTTCTATCGTGGTGTTAACAACCGACAGAAACGTTTATTCTTGGGTTTCACTCACGTGACCAGCATATGTTTATCAAGGAAAACAAAAGACAAAATTTGCATAATAATAATAGAGTTCAATTGTCGGAGGATTGGATCTGGACTCCAACATGGCCGTCGTTTTGTTGTTTGGGGACTCCAACATGGCGGCCGTGACGTCATGTGAAAACCAAGAATTCTTAAAATCTTGGCATTCCACGCTAAATACCAATGCTGTAAATGACCGCCAGCCTCTCCCTAAGGCCTATTTGCCTTTTCAACAGACTTAACTGATTAGAGTGTAATGTGAAGTGCCAGTTTTGTACCCCATATGTACCATGTGAGCGTTAGCCGTACTAATGGAAACGGGCCCACACAAGGACAGAGAAAAACTCTGACCAGGGTGGGAATTGAACCCACGACCTTCGGGTTAGATCACCGCTGCTCTTCCGACTGAGTTACAAGGTCAGACGGGAGCAGGCCGTGGGAACTGAAGATGTTAAAGTCACGGCAATGAACATGTACAAGTACAAGGAAGGGCCCCTTAGGGATCAAAACATGCCTTAAAAAGCTCTTTTAGTTATTCATCTCGTCATTTTACTCTGATGAAGACATACAGAACGTTGCCGAAAATTTAGTTTTAATACTTTTTAGGTTTCTTGTTTTTTTTTATATGTTGTCTGCTGTAACCAGTGTTGGTGTTATCGTATCAGTGCTTGCATAAAACTTCAAAATTCCTAACACAAAATGCAAGTTTTCAGAAGGGAAACATCCGTATTCCTTCATTTTGGAAATCATAACAGTAAGTTTGCTGTTTTAAATTCATAGGCTTTGTTACTTAGTAATTGAAAAGCGGAAAGAAAAACATGGGCTCTTACCTCCGAAAGAAGACTTGATAGCAGAAAACAGCAAGAACACTGGGAAACAAGAATGACAGTCAGTTAATGGACCGGACGCAATCCGTTTGGGAAAAAGTCTGTTTAGAATTATATGGAACAGACATTTTCGCAACGTTTTCTTCAAAATTGAAGAAGTATGTTTTTTCGAAATACCAAAATTTTCTGTCCATTCGGGATTTGATTTCGGTGAGACAAACTAGAAGCCATTGATTTCATCGAAAATTAAAGTAAATTTCGCTCCAAGCAAGAATTGTGTGAAATCATTTCCCTGTTGAAAAAGCCGATCAACTTGACAACTGAAAAATTTGTTAAACCGGAATTATTACTCGGAATACTGACCTGAAAGGTATCCGAGTTATAATCTGGGTAGAATTTAGTTTTGGACAGTAGAATTACGAGGCGGTGATTTCATTGGCTAAAAGCAGTGCGGTACACCCCTTTGAGCAATACATTTGACCTACCCCTGCGAAAAAAACAACTGCAACAAAGCCGAGTGGTCCGGGTTCGGGGCCTGGCCGGGGACATTGCGTTGTGTTCTTGGGCAAGACACTTTACTCTCACGGTGCCTCTCTCCACCCAGGTGTATAATTGGGTACCGGCGTAATGCTGGGGGTAACCCTTGTGATGGACTAGCATCCCATCCAGGGGGGAGTATAAATACTCCTAGTCGCTTAATGCTACTGAAACCGGAGATAAGCGCCGGCCTGATGGGCCTTCTGGCTCGTAAGCAGTGACTTTACAAAGCCGTCAAGGAGAATATTTCCGCTAGCTTCAAACAGCCCCACGTCTTACAAAATTCGATGAAAATCCGAATTTGTAACGTGGAGTGGAGCAACCAAAGCGATGGGTGCTGTGTTTGGGCTTGAGCGTGACACCTTTAATTTCGTTTGCTGATTCAGAAACTCAAAGCCCATGCTCTACGTGATGGCATTTGACGCAAATCAGAAACCCATAAGGGTTGAAACGTGTATCGCGCGTTCACAGATTCCGGATATTCAGTGCGAAGTGCCATATTTGGAAACCTTTCGCTCCAATTAATTTCGCGCGAGAACATTGGTGGTATTGCGTCACGGTATTCTTGCGAACTGAATGTTTCTCTCTTGTTGTTCCAAATATGGTACTTAGAAAATTGAATATTCAGAAGCTTGTTTCCCAGCACACAAGGGGCCGTTACACGTTTCAACCCTGATGAGTTTCTGCGCAAATACATTGCAGCTGAAAGCGAAATTGCCGGGTTCAGCCTTCGGATTCAGCCTTACTCTGAGCGGATCATGTGTATTTTGTTCACCCCTCGACCGACATATCGACCGATACTCGACCGATACGTCGGTCGACGTATCGACCGACACTCGGCCGATATGTCGACCGAGATGTGTCAGTTGACGTATCGGTCGATATGTCGACCGACATATCGGTCGAGTATTGGTCGATATGTCGACCGACATGTCGGTCGAGTATCGGTCGATATGTCGACCGACACTCGGCCGATGAGTTGACCATTTAT
>OX421450.1:23128766-23131266 GCA_949126865.1 Montipora capitata | reverse complement strand
TAAGCGAATATACTTTTGTTCTTGGGCCATCGTAGTTGGATCACAAATAAGACACAAACAGCAGTGATAAACATATTGAACTTGTTCATTTTGATCATGACTTGATGTTTCGTATGTGCTCTACATACATTTTCAAAAGTAACCGTTGAAATTTAAAACAGCTATTTATATATAACAAAGCGGAAAGAAAGATATTGTTATCCTACTTCCCTACTTAGGTTTGCAAAGCAACCAAGTCGCTAAACGCCTGAAATCTTGTGTGTACAAATTCTACTCTTGTGTTAACCTTAAGATTGTTTTTCAGAGCACTCGATGTGTAAAATCTTTCTTTCCTTACAAGGGCCGTATTAATCGTTCACAACAATCCAGAGTTATTTACAGAGCAAATTGTTGGGATTGTAATGGTTTTTACATCGGTAAAACTAAACGGCGGCTTCACGGTAGAAAAACCGAACATTTTAAGGCCCTAGCTAAAAATGACAATACTTCAGCGATTGCTGACCACGTCAAGGCCACTGGACATAACATCAAGTGGGATTCTTTTGATATTTTAGCGAAGGGCAAAACAGACTATCATTGTAAAATAAAAGAGACCTTTATTCAAGAACTTGAGCCAGCTTTCAACGTCAACGTCGGAAGTGAAAAGCTGATGCTTTATCAATCTTTTCTGTTTTTATTATTATCATATATTTTACTATTAAGTATTTGCTTAATCTAGGTTCCAGTCCCCTCATCCGCTTTGTTATATATAAATAGCTGTTTTAAAGACGTTCGCGCCCAAAACGTTCCCACGTGCAGATTTTTTTAAAACTTGCCACGCAGAAAGGTAATGATCTACTTTTGCCAAAAAGGCAAACAAAATGGGAGGTCACCGTGCTCGTTTTCGAGATCATGAGGTGCATTTTTAGAAGATTGCGTTACTTTAAGACGATCTTAGCTTACAACTGTCAGCAATAAAAAAGCTACATGAGTGAAATTTAGATCAGGTAAACGTACTCAGTTCAACATAACTAATATAACTAAATTAACCTTTGCAGCTGATGTCTTTTTTTGAGGTGAAATAGACCTGAAAAACGATACATATTAGTCTAAGAAAGAAAACTTCGGTCGCACGAGAGCATAAAAGGCCAAATATTTGTAACTTCTCACGTACAGATTTTTTTTGTTTTTTGTTAAAATGGACAAAATCAAGAAAGGAAGTGATCTACGGAAAGAAAAATGGGGGTCGCCGAGCATTCAAGAGAGTAAAATCGCTGCGAAGTTCTCAAAGCGATTGTCTGTTCGCAATGTCACGCCATTGCGTGACATTTCCGAGAAGACCTGGGTCTACAGCTATCCCATGATGCCACATACTTTCATGTTCCATTCTTGTGGAAAATTTTTGCGCCTTCAGCATCGTGTTTACTTGCGTGGTCTACGATGCATGACGTGGGCGTGACATGTGCAAAAAAGATGCGCAGTAGCAATGAGCGCGAACGTCCTTAAATTTCAACGGTTACTTTTGAAAATGTATGTAGAGCACATACGAAACGTCAAGTCATAAACATATTGAACGAGTTCAATATGTTTATCACTGCTGTTTGTGTCTTATTTTTACATACATACATACATACATACATACATACATACATACATACATACATACATACATACATACATACATACATACACACATACATACATACATACATACATACATACATCTTTATTTACAATGCAGGTTAAATGTGTTGGCAAGACCGAAGTCCTGATGTGGACCTGCCTAACTACAGCTAATTAAATACAATCACATTAAAATATAAAACTAAATTTAGGAAAACAAAGTGTAAGTTTCTTCTTAATTACAATAAATTTAGATAAATTAAATACAAAACATAGATAATAAATTCATATCTAAAAATAAAAAAAGTCATTATTTTTCATAGAAACACAGCAGGAACCTCTGGCAAAATTTGTCTCTTAACATAATACAAAGAAATGGGATTCCATTGCCTCAATTTCTTGATCTCATCTGTTGAAGTGGTCATAGGTAGCTTACAAACAACCCTAATTGCTCTCATATGAATACGTTCAATATCCTCCATAAGTGAAGGGGAAACAGAACCCCAGACAACAATATTATATACTACACTAGGAATAATTGAGTTAAAATAAATAGATTCCAAGGTGGACTGAGGCAGGAATTTGATTCGTTTCAGAACAGCCAATTTCTTATTAAATAAACTACAAACATTTCTAATATGATCCTGCCAAGATAACTTATTGTCAATAGTTAAGCCAAGACACTTAGATGAAGACTTGAACTCGATGGTCTTGGTGCCGTATCTTAAAGCTGGCAGAGGGCCTATAAAGATTGATCTAGATACTATCATTGCTTTGATCATATTGAGCGAATTTTCACCAAGCAGAAGTATTGGCGTGTTATCTAGATTAAGGAACCTGATCCCCACAACAGCAAAACTGACAATCTATAAAACAGCCATTATGCCACACTTCACAT
>OX421450.1:23098766-23123766 GCA_949126865.1 Montipora capitata | reverse complement strand
ACGTAGCAAGTCTCGCAAAGTGTTTTTCGCTGATGGTAACTCAAGTCGTACATTTGAGGTTTCCCATTCAGATACACCCTCTCATTCCCAGGGTCTTTCATCTCCTACCCTCCCGGGACCCTCCCGGGAAAATGAAAGACTGTCCAAATTGTAAAATTATTCGTAATCGGTTATGTAAATGCAAAAAAAAAAAAAGCAAAAAAAACAATCGAGAAAGGAAAAAAAACAGAAGTGGCAATCAGCTCAGAATGCACACATACTGTGAGTCAACATCTGCTGTTTGAGGATTTACAGGAGTCAAAAACGATGCGCGCAGTGTGTACGTGTGGTAGCGCAGTAACTTGACACAGTGCTTTATTCCATACCTATCAACTGAGCTGCTTTTTCCCCCAGGAGATTCAGGTTGTCGTTGCGTACTATGTAGCTGTAACGGTACACGATATTGTCTTGGTATCGTAAATCATTATAGTGCCATGGTAAATCTCTTAGGTAAATAGCTCTCTCAGAACTAGTGTGGTTACTAGTGAAATACTAAACCCAGAAAGATTGAAGGAAGTAAAAGGGATTCGAGAAACATTGGCTTTGAGGCTGATATGAAGTTCACTTCAACTTCTTTTTTCAGTAAGTTTAGCGTGTGCTCTGAGCGTCTGACAGCTTTCCACGACAAAACTTCACTAAAGTTAAGCTCTGCCCGGCGGGGTTAGGATGTTAAAGTGCCCCTGTGATCAAAAAACCACTTCCTTTTTTCCTTCAGATTTTGAAAGTGTGTTTGCTTAACACCTGACTGGCAAAATTTTGAGCTTTGATTTTTATCCAAAGGCCGTTTACTTTGAGTGTAAGTTTCGGATTTCACGGTCTGCCATTACTCACGTTCAAAACTTACCGATTGGACCTCAGACGGTTGGATCCAGGGAAAAGTGACGTCAGAGGCTCACTAGCTTAAAATTTCAGCGTGTGAACGCAGCTTATTATATTTGCAAAGCATGAGTTTAAAAGTCTGAAAGCCCAAAACCCCCGTGCTGCATATCAATTCTGCGGCGTACACACGTATTGCATTCTTAAAGTAGTGTGAGCCTTTGACGTCATTTTATCCTCGATCCAGCTCTCTCAAGAACATAATGTTAGTAATGGTGGACCATTAAATAGGAAAATTACGGTTAAAATAAAGTGGTGTCTTTTTGAAATCAAGGCTTAAAACTTGGGTCACTTAGTGTTTTGTTAACATAGTTTTGAAATCCAAAGAAACACATGAATTGATTTTTTGGTCACAGGGGCACTTTAAAGGGACACTGTCATGCGCTGACATGCGCAGTATTTCTCACACCTAGAGATTTGAACAGACTTTAAATTCTTTGTTTTTTTCTGTTTGAGTCTAGACTTAATACGGTTTCCGAAAAGCAATAAAATGTATATTTATCTGTTATCGATGATTTGGAGTTCAATAAATAAAAGCGAACACAAAGATCATGCCATTTTTGTTCACTGTCAGCTGAATTCAGTGAAGTGTGACCGGAAACACTGTCAGCCGTACAAGCGCTCACACAGAAATACATTTTTTTTCTCCGCGATATACCAAACATATTATCAGGTTAACATGCCTTTTCAAAGCTGAAAGACAGTGCATTTATTTTCAAGAGACGATTTTGAAGTCGGTTGAAGTCGAAAGACGGTAAGCATGCAGAGAAAAAATTCAGCCGTATACTATTCACCGCTTGCGGTTTTATAATTTGTGTAACGCACAAACACAACCAGCGCAGTTCCGCTCATCTAAATGCAGTTTTTCTTTAAAACATTTAAAACACATTTTATATCGAAGTTAGTAAACGTTTATCGACAAACGATGATGTGGTGGACTCGGACATTTGAGTGACGCGCTAAGAAATGAGCCACGAAGATGGATTTCGATCCTTGCATTGCCAATAGTGAAACGACCTACACTTCGATTACACCATACGTCGAATTTCTCATGAATTCACGCCTTAAAAGGTTTTTCTTTATTGAAGATGCTGTATTGGTATTTTGACTGCTCTGCTTTGCTTTCTTGAGGAGACTGAATCACTATTTGTGCGCTGAGTGTTTAAGATTCTGAATACGACAGCGGCCGCCATATTGTCTGCACCTTTCGATTCGCATGGGCGACCGTGACATTGGCCCTTTAGTCCGTTCGAGTTGGGGTCGAACGGATGGGAGACCAAGTGAAGCTATGATCCTCGCAGTTATGAATGATGAAATGATATAATTTATTTATTGATTCATTCCTCACGGGAACATTGGAACCCACAAATGACCAGCTCCCAACGTCAGTGGCTTCAAAGCTCAGTTGGTTAGCGCGTCGCACCGGTATCGCGAGGTCACGGGTTCAAACCCCGTTGAAGTCCTGAATTTTTCAGGCTTCTTTACGCAATTGCAAAAATTGCGTTCATAACTGCGAGGATCATAGCTTCACTTGATTTCATATACGCAGTTCATATATGATCCACTTCATATATCATTTCATCATGGATGGGAGACCATCGCAAAATCTCAGTAACGAAGACATTAATCATTTTCTTTACTTGCTTTCTTTTTGCTTTTGGTTCTTAAAGCTTTTTCCTAATGTATTTTCACGTTTTTGATTCCAATGGGAGGAATGGCGTTGGAATTCCCAAACAGTGCTTTCAATGGACAAATGAACACACTGGTTCGATTCACAAAATATTTGGCATAATGGCCAATTGAACTCACCAGTTCGATTCACAAATATTTTGGAACGACTGAACAAACTGGTTCGCAAGAAACAGGTCGATTGGAGTATTCGTTCTATGCAATAATGTTCACAGTGGAACACACGAGAACGAAGCAAGGTCTAGAAATAACGTTGAAAATTTTCCTTACCTTAAAGCTTGCTGTTCTCAAAGAAAAATCATCTGTCCACTTTATCAAATACTTTCAGATGTGAGATTACTGTGTCAATCAACGAGGGCGGAGAGGATTCCAAAACTAAAGTTCACATCGTAATAACAGAACTCCGTGGCCGAGTGGTCTAGCGCGCGCTCAGAATGCTAAAGAGCTGGGAAAAGAGTGGGAATTCTACTCGCCGTACGGTAGTTGGGAGATACTGATACTCGGATTTCCCGAGCGGGGCTTAATTTAATATCCGTGAGGCACAGTTGTAACTACGGAGAATACGACTAAGAAAAAGTTACGCAGCCGGTTTTACACCCTTGGGCTGCCTGGCTTAGATAGGAATTATGCGAATTTTGTCATAGTAGCACTTACAGGTTCATTAAAAAGTATTTTATCCAAAAACGCTTGAAAAGTCTCAGGACTTTGGAGAAACGCCTGCTGTAGGAATGGGGAGAGAATTCTTCTTTGCCATGTAAACGACACCGAAAATCATTTTCGGTGTCGTTTACATGGCAAAGAACAATTCTCTCCACAGGCCGAGAAATATTCCTTCCTTCGTTGTAACTGTAATCGTGTCCGGCAGATGGTTACGCTTCCTTAATCTGTTGTGTGGTTGGACGATACACAGGCAAGTTTGCCTCGTTTGGAGTATCCACCTCAGATATCTGAGTAGTTTTGAAATGATCAGTTTCCTCGAGTAATGACATTTGCATTCTTGGATGACCTGCACCAGAAGATCCACGACGATACTTAAACACAAATGCAGCCACAAGAAGGCTGATAATGAGAATTCCAATGGCACAAGGCAAAATAATAACGTACAGTCTGATCTCTAAGAACAAAAACAACAATAACAGCAACAAATGATTAGCATGTTTAAGATGTCACATAGTGAAAAAAACATCACCATTTGCGCACTTAACAAGTCAGTAAAGTACGGCCCATTACGATGGTTACAAGAACGATACACTGGATATACAGTCCATCAGTACAATATTATCATGGACGTGCTTTGAGTTTGGTCAAGGACTATGGAAGAAGGATTACGGAAGTTGCTGGGAAAAAAGACAAAAGATGTGCTCCGAAACATGCAGAAGTCAGAAGTGTCAAGTACGTTGAATATTGCAAGGACACTTGAGATCATAACATGAACAGTAAAATTACAGCCTTTTTTTAGAAGAAATTCTCGAATGACTGAACATTATAGGAACATTACATAAGTATAAAGTTTATTCTTACGTATGAACATTACTTTAAAGGATATTCTTAGACACTAAAGGAAATTTAAATGTTAGGTTCTATACATTAGAAGTTCAATTAATTTATGCAGAGTATTTATTTTATAAGTTCTACATAACTCTTATTCACAGATTGCAATTCAACTGTTATGTATATAATTTTATTCGTAATATAAATTGTAAATAAGCAACATGCGTAAGTCATTCTAGTACTATATTGTAAATGATTTTCCAATACTTGCAAATAGGTTTTTATAACTTTTAGGAGAGTCACAATTTGTAGTCTCATAATTTACGCTGAACACCCTATGAGACTTAACTCTCCTGGCATACTGAAGTTCAATAAACTGCAACCATAATTAAAAAAAAAAATAATAAAAATAATAATAATAATAATTATAATAATTAATAATAATAATAATAATAATAATAATAATAATACATAATAATACATAATTATTATTATTATGACATTGGAGGGGAACTGGCGTGCCACGGCTTGCTCCGCGTTTTTAAAATACCATTTTATTATTCTTTTTATCCTTTTTAACCGTTTAACCTTCAATACGTATCCATAAGCTTCAATACGTATCCATTAGATCATTTATTAGACACTTCGCGGCATCGAAAAATACAAGAGACAAGAATGTCAAGTCACGCGAGGAAGGCGAAAGTAAAATGGACAGAACAGATGAACAAGGATGTTTATGCTACGCCGGACGTGACAAAATATCAAATCCGCTAATAAATAAAATAAGTCTTACAATTTACAATCAAGTTGCCAACAATTAGCATCAATTTGTTTGTTGACCAAATCACATTCCTAGCCATTTATGTCACCTCTCTTGTTGTAGAATTCATATATTCGAGGACCGTGCCTCGAATGTCAAGCTCTATGTTTTGCAAGTTAAGACGCTTGTTTTATAAATCAAGAAGAGAGAGGACAGCTTTTGATCAATTCTACTTTCGAGGGTGACTACATGAGTAATGGTGGGCAACCCGTTTATCGTCCCAATTGAAGAAGTCTGCTACGGCAACGACAACGCCAAAAAGCAGTCATATCACCTGTTTATATGAGGCGAGCCAGCCCGGTTTACAGGCGAGCTGGCCCGCTTTGCCGAGATCTCGGCTAATGCCTGTTTTATTTAGTAAAATTTCGGTTCGTATAAATCAGAAGGTGAGCTGGCCCAAGCCAGGCTGAAAAATTCTCATATAAACGGTCCAGCCCGGTTTGCTGGCATGAAAAATTCTCATGACGTGTGGGTTGCCTTAAAAAAGGGGGCCAGATTTTCATAATCACAGGATTATTTTTGCATCTTTTGTTTTAAAATACCATTCGGTACTTGCTAGAGCTAAAATGAACCTTCGTTTCGAATCAAAGCAAGAAAATTCACCAGTTACCCCATGCGTGACTTTGACGGTTACAAGACACGTAAACAAATTCCTAAAATTCATCCCGGTAACCGGTAAACCTGGCTGAAATCGTCCATATAAACACTTCAGCCCTTTTACCGGGCCAGCCCGTCTAACAGGGTTGGGTCGCCTCATATAAATTAAACAGGCCATAAAAGAGGAAAAAATGATGGTGCTGCACGTGCGGCACGCATTTTTGTACATTTCTCTCCTGTACTCGTCAAAACAACAAAGTAAAATGACCAATTATCGGGTTTTGACGACAACATGGACAAAAAAGCAGTGAATCTTTTGTTGTTTCTCTTTTCTGCAAATCCGTACGTACGAATCTGGTTATAGAATACTTCGCCTATCTTGTACAACATAAACAAGATGGAAACATCGTGAAACACTTAGGATAGCTCAAGCTAATAGTTTGAAGTGACGTTTTTGTCGCCGTAGCCTTCTTGGTTTCTTGAACTCCCTAATGTCTCCTGTCGCAGTTTGTTTCTGGCTACTCAAACTGCTTGTTGTAGATGTGCTTTATTTTGTTGATCATTCGCAATTGGGTCTCTGAGGGAGTCCTCTTCACAACTTCGGGAACTGGGTGAAGTTAAAGCGACATGAGAGGAACGAACATTCCTGCTTGGGCTGATTGAATGATTCGCCTGTAGACCAAGATCCTCGATACTTTCAGCGGCCATTGTCTCGCTCAGATTTACTCGCGTTTAATCATTTTGCCACAGGTGTTCAGTCCCCCTCGAAAACAGGATTGATGAAAAGCTGTCCTCTCTCTTCTTGATTTATAAAAAAAGCATCTTAACTTGCAAAACATGGAGCTTGACATTCGAGGCGCGGTCCTTGAATATATGAATTCTACAACAACAATGGTGACATAAATTGCTGGGAATGTGATTTGGTCAACAAACAAACTGATGCTAATTGTTGGCAACTTGATTGTAAATTGTGTGACTTGTTCTATTTATTAGCGGACTTGATATTTTCTCACATACGGCGTAATATACTCGTCCGTTAAAGGTATGTTCCCAGGGGCTCTTCTCGCCTTACTTGAAAACTTTACGCCAGTCCCGATTCTCGTCCCGTCTAAACTGACTGCCCCTGGGTCTCCGAGGATGGTGTTTGCTAGGAATGTCGAGAATCTTGAGGAAGGTCATATACACTAACTGCAGTATGACACTTTACAATTGTAAAATAAATAATTAATTGAAAAAAAAGTAATTAGGGTAAAATAAAATAAATATAGAATTACAAAAAGCCTGTCTGAAAGTTGAGTCTTAAAAATAGAACTACTTGGTCTAATGCAAATGGTTGGGCAGAGTATTCTACAACTTCGGAGCTGCCATAGAGAATGCCCTGTCACCATAGGTCCTTTGATTAGACCTGGGGATAACAAGAAGGCATTGGTTTGCGGATCTAAATACTCTAACTTTTGCGATTCTTCAGATGTAAAAGAAGGCTGATTTACATATCGAGCTGACATGCTTCTCTAAATTTAAACAGTCGTCGACAACCATACCTGAGTTCCTTGTAGATACCGAGGGCTGAACACAGTAATTATTAATGATAATAGAATTAACAAGCAGACGAGGACGGTATCTAGAACTAATCACAAGAAGCTCAGACTTATCGCTATTAGACTAAAGCTTATTTGCCCTCATCAAATTTTCTATTTCACCAGAGGTGTAACTGGGAATTATCTGCATAAAAGTGGAAACCCATGTTATACCTCCGCACGATATCCACATGCAAGTGGAGAAGTGTGTAGCAGATATCATATGGGGCCCAATATAGGCTAGTTTCTGTAACCGACACATATAGGAAAAACTCATGGGAATTCTAACAGTTAAAATTGCCACGCTGTTGTAAATTTCAAAATATTGATGACGCGTGGCGACTGATCATGCGCAAAAATTAAAAAAAACAGGTTTGACAAGTCGAAACTGGACTGACTCATCCAATTCTTTGGATGAGCGGCAAATCAAATAATGTGGAGGCGGCGAGCAGAGTCTACTTTCCTCTTCCCGACTTATCTAGGAAGATCGAAAGAGACTCTGCTCGCAGGGTATCTTCATGCCGACTTTTATCATGTGGGGTACCCTAGGATTCTGACAGAAACCTATAAATTTTTCAGTAAAAAAATAAAATGGCATTTTTAAGATATATGGACTATCTTGAGTTTCCAATGAAATGATTCCTTGATTGTCTTGTGTTTGCCGGAGTTGTTCGAAAATATTCCGACTTCTTCTTCTTCGTTTTGTGGCTACTGGTCACACGTGACTGACACCGGATACATAAATTTTCAATTTTTAACGCATGCTCAATACAAAATGTGGAGGCGGCGAGCAGAGTCTACTTTCCTCTTCCCGACTTATCTAGGAAGATCGAAAGAGACTCTGCTCGCAGGGTAGCATGAAGACGGCATCTCCCCCCGAATGTTGACAAACTGATATCTATGACTAAAATCTGATCTAAACCAGGAGAGGGCTGACCCAGTTACACCAAAGCAAGAAGCTAGCCTATCCAGCAAGACATCATGCTCCACCGTGACAAAAGCAGCCGATAAATCTAAAAGTAGCAGTATACCATGATTGTCTAAAGCTATGGGAATGTCATTGTTAATTCTTACAAGAGTAGTTTCAGTGCTGTGTAATGGTTTCGGCACCGTTGTTTGAATTTGGACTTTTTGGGGGGGGTGAGATTTGACTGCGCATGAGTAAGATCTTCTTTGCCTAGTAGACGCATCCCACCAAACCACAGACGACTACGCGACAGATTATCAGGGAAATTTGTTTTATAAAAATTGTGTGCGTGACCGGAAACGAGTTTTTCGTTGCACGCAATGCAATATGCGGTCATCGTTCGACTCGGCAACACATCTTACCGGGCAAATTTCTCCCAATATTATTAGAAATATATTTTAAAAAACCATCGTAGAAACTTATGAAGCATTTTTTACTAGTTTTGATTGGAGTCAACACCTTTAACAACAGTTTTAAATGTGAACAACTATTCTACGATCGCACTTCTTTAAAGGTAGAGCTCTCAAGTCTTAAAGTTTCCAAAGCGTGAGATGCTTGCTGGAGATTGCGACAAAGGCGCAAGTGCCCTGTGTTTCTTGTGCCGGAGGCGCCAAACAATTCTAGCGAGGTCCGGGGGCATGCTCTCCCGGAAATGTTTTGAAATTTGTACTTTTCAGATCGCTGGAAATGCACCGTCGAGTCCGCCATTTTGTTTCTTTCATGCTGCTTGCTAAGAGAGCCCATGTTATTATGGTCAGCCTGAGCTAACATATCGGCCTATAATTCATGTATTAACGGGTGAAAGTCCTGAAGAAACAAGAAAATTGGTCGCACGCGAACAGATTGAACATTGGCCGAAGTTCAGTGCCAGTGAAGGAATGAATTCGGAATTCATGAGCACTTCTGAAAGCTTAAAAGGTAGAGTTACCTTTGAGAAAAGTGCCAATGCGTGAGTAATGGTCGTGTCGGCGTGAGAGCGTGAGATTGCATCGAAATGCGTGAGACTTGAAAGCTCTGTAAAGGAGAAGTTTGCTCCAACATAATCCTTGTTTTTCTTTTTACCACCAAAAAGCTAATACAAAGATAGTTTACCCACCAAAATTTCAACTACCAGTGCGTCTTAAAACCTTATGAAATCCTTCTTTAAACTAGCCTGAAAATCTGCCATCTTGGATTAAGTTAGCAGCCTGGCGATCTAAGCGTGACGTCAAAGAGCTCAACTTGAAGTTTGGCGGAAAAAGGATAGGAAAGGAAAGGAACTTTATTTAAGTGTCTAATCTTCTAGCGCTGTAGAGCACTAATCGGGGACACTGTAGATTGAAATTAACAAGTTAACGAAAATTAAATCAATTTTTGGTTTTTGAGGAGAGGGGAAAACCGGAGTACCCGTAGAAAAACCTCTCGGTGCAGAGTAGAGAACCAACAAACTCAACCCACATATGATTCCGAGTCTGGGAATTGAACCCGGGCCACATTGCTGGGAGGCGAGGTCAGCTTTATTCTTACATGTATTCTTGTGGTCATGCCTTTTTGTTCAGCTCCAGTTTGCTCCAACAGGAGCTCTAGAGATCGCAAGAGGAATTTCTTTTCACCGTTTACCAATTTCGAAAGAGAAAATTGCTAAAAAAAATGGTTATTGAAGATTGGCTGGGACGAAAAATTCTTGCCACCAAAGCGATCCCAAATTTGTGTGTGTTCGAATCACTTTACGGACGATTGCTTTGAAGTCGATCACCTATACAGTCTTCTGGGGGGAACAACACACAAAAGCTTTTTGGTGGTAAAAAGAAAAACAAGGACTATTTTGGAGCCAACTTCTCCTTTAAAGGGAAATAATCATGACATGGGCATGCGCTAGCGTCTTGTGAAAACTTGAAAAGTGTTGGGTTACTTTTTCAAGTTGAATCGACAAATTCAAAATGGCGTCCCCTGGAGAGGGCCATGGTGGACAAAGGAGAAACTCTGGGAGAAAAGGAGTGGAATAACACGCACAAGCGCTTTTATCTGGAGAAATGCACTTTTGTTTGTACGGTAAGAGGATTGTGAATTGTGAGTCAAATATTACGGATGAAAATGACTATATTTGCTGCCGAGGTTACTTGGCGGCCAGTCTAATCGTGTTCGTTTGAAATGAACGAATTTCTGGATTTGTTGATGTCTTCGTTGTGCTCACAGAAGGGACTTAAAGATCTAGGACGGACGCGTGAACGAAAGCGTCACCTCAAATATAACTTTGCAATATGTCCAATACCGTAAATCATCAAGCAACTTGTCATGCGCCTCTCTCGGCAGCGGGAGGTTATTATTAGCTAATGGAAATTTTTATTTTTTATTGCCTTATTTGTCTTCCCTGCCTTTCTAAAACGGTCCAGAATCGCTCCTCCCGGGCTGGTTGAAATCTAGCTACAAATATCGTTGTAAGGCCAACCTTGTAGCTATCTCTCCTTCTCCATCTAATACTAAACCTGCGAAGTCATCCAAGCTGTTTGTGCCGTCTTTCTTTCCCTCCAATGTCATGTCGTTGACGCCGAAAATAGATGAGATTCGTGAAGTCGTCCATTATGCAGATTTCGCCCTTGTATGCATAACAGAGACTTGGCGCAAAGAACACACTGACAATAACAATGTCTCCATCTCTGGCTATAATGTGATCCGATGAGATCGAACTGAAGCAGAACATGGAGGAGTGTGTTTATACATCAAGGAGTCTATCCATTTCAATATTATTGATGACATTATGGACAGAAGGTTTGAGGGTTATTTGGACTCAAATACGGCCTTCGCGTCTCCCAAGGGGCATTACTAGTATTGTAATCGGGGTTGTTTATCATCCACCGAACGCGGCAGACCCGCCTATGCTCGATTATTTGTATGACTGTTTATCGTTGATTGAGGCTCGCCACCCCGGATGCGGGATAATTTTACTTGGCGACTTCAATAAAACTTTGTTCAAGAAATCGTCGCGTCTCAGTAACAGTTTTGATTTGAAACAAATCGTTACCTTTCCAACTCGCGGCAGAAACACCTTAGATCCGGTGTTTACAAATTTGAAGGAGCTCTATTACCCTCCGATCCAGCGCCCTGCTTTCGGTTTATCCTATCATTTCTCTTTGGAAGTCCCGCCACTCGTGCGTTCTCAACGGCCAAGAACAAAAGCCACTGTGAAATCGAGAGACTTACGGCCTACAAAGCGTATGGCTATGCGCACATATCTCGAAGAAATAGACGTTAAGTCACCTTGTCCATAGTAAAGATTCCTGCGATGCTGGAGACCATAGTTAAGATCGGAATGGATGTTCTCCTTCCTTTAAAGTCCAAGTCGGTACAAACTAATGAGCCGCCCTGGATCAACCAACAATTGAAGGGTCTCATTCACCGCCGCCAAAAGGCTCTTGCTCAAGGCGACCGGAAGCTGTACTGTACCCTTAGGAATCGCGTTAATCGCGACAGGAAAGCATGCCGGTAAAAGTTCTATAATCTCAAGGTCGAACATTTAAAGGACTGTAAGCCAACAGTCTCGTGGCGTGAAGTTAAGAAGCTCAGCGGTATGTCGGATGCAGCCACAAGAAGCGCTAATCCAGCTACTCTCTACCAACATATTGAATGCGGCCAGGGAGATTCCCCCACAACCACGATAGATATTGCTAACACTATCAACCAGGCGTTCTTGGCTCCTATGAGAGCCTTCACCCCCCTTACACCGTGTATGTCAACTAATTCTGACCAAGATACTTCTTTTCAGGTTTCAGAATTCTCTGTTTTTTAGAAGCTAACAGCCTTAAATCCAACTGAGGCCCTTTCAAAAACATCGAACTTTACATGTGCCGAATCTAATGCAAATGAGCGGAAACAATAGATTTTTCTCATTTGCATTAGATTCGGCATATGGAAAGTTCGACGTTTGAAACAGGCCTAAGGCCACCGGTTCAGACGGAATCTCAAAGAGAATGTAGATTTATTAGCACTGCCTGTTTCTGACATCCTGAACTGTTCGTTTAAAGAAGCATCGTTGCCTCAGTCTTGGAAGGACGCTGACATCGTTCCTGTTCCAAAGCAGAAACCAATACATGATGTAAACAAACATCTCCGCCCAATATGCTTGACTCCTGTACTCTCTGAGGTTCCTGAAGATTACGTCGTGGAGTGTTTTCTCAAGCCTGCTGTTTTGGCAAAAGTGGATGTACGGCAGTTTGGGACTGTGCTAGGTTCCAGTATAACACAAGCACTAATAAGCATGGTCCATGCGTAGCTTTAGTGCTACTGATGGGAATGGTAAACAAGTGCCTTTATTTTCTACGCCAGCTAAAGCGATCACACGTTAAATTAAGTCGGAAGAACTTCTGCTTTTCTACTTGACATGTATAAGGCCTGTTACTGAATACGCATGCTTTGTTTATCATCATAGCCTCCCGCAATACCTTTCATTCGATCTTGAGGGAGGGATGCCAAAGGCGAGCACTGCGTATTACTTATCCAGGTTGCTCATATGATGAGGCCCTTTCCATGACCGGGTTAGTCCATTTGCACAAGCGCCGAGAGCTCTTAAGTGATAAACTTTTTAATTCTATCTTATGCAACCCCTCGCACAAGCTGTATAGCTTACTTCCTTCCAAGAACAAGAGCGAGGTTAATTTAAGGAATAAGCGTGCTTTTACCACACGAAGTCTCAATACTATCCGCACTCGCAATAGTTTTATCCATCACTATGTCAATAAGGCAATGATGTAAATATTTCCTTTTTAATATTTTCAGATTTTTTAGGCTTTCCTGATTTTATTGTAAATCATACGTAATTCAGCTTATGGCTGCCGTGTTTTTGATCAACGAGATGCTTCTGTGAAGCATACACTGGGTTGCCTGTGGTACGTGCTACAGAAAATCAGAAGGCACTGAATTGTGTGGTATTGAAATACAGCATTCCAGTCTCTGAAGAATAACAAATAAAAGAGAAGCGAGAAACATTGGCTTCTGGGCTGACATGATGATAATTTTCAAGTTCCCTCACAACTTCCTTGCACCACAAGTGTGCCCTCTGAGCATCTGACAGCTTTGTAATACTAAACTTCACTGAAGTCAAGCCCTATTCCGCGGGGTTAGTGTTAGGATGGGAGACCAAAACAATGAACCTCTCAAAAAAAATAGAAGCATCTCCGGGCTGACCGAAAATACTATTAACGCTAACAAATGCGAACTCAGCAAGGTACAGATTTTGTTAGCTTGCTTTATGCAAAACAAATATTGATGAAAAAGCAAATAACTATTGATACATAGTTTTTAGAAAGAGCAGAAGGAAGTTTCCGGGACGGTCGATCGAGAATGAAATATTTACGACATGAAAACAACATTAATTTTGAACCGTGAATATAGAATATAAAAAGTTACGATCAGCGACAAACATTTTGGGAGATTTTTGCTGTCAAGTGTTATAAAGTTTGACAATGAAATGAACGAAGTCAAAACAAAGATCACAATCGCCCAACTCTTGTTTATGCAAAGTAAAAATTTACTCTCCAAGACGCGTACGACGTTATTATCACCAGGTAATTCCATCATTTTGGAAATAGCAGCTACTTTATTATTCATCTGCGTCACAAGTTTTCACTGATTTTGGGGCTCATTTTGTTGAAACTCAAGCACGCTTCCAACAGGCCTGTGAACCCTTCCTGCTTACAGAGCAATTCTAAAAAACTTCTCCCATATCACATTTCAACCTTAAGCTCGAAAATTCAATACACAACATGATATTATAATTCACAAAGGCAGAAAATACCACAGAATCCTTTTCCAGCGAAAGTTTTATTGAAACAAACAACATATTTGCTCTTAGAGGCGAAAACCTCTTCCTATTTCATTGCGTGCGTGAAGACAAGAAACTCAATTGTGTCAAATTACCATGTACTTCAGGTAAATATGCTCACTTTGATTTCGTCTCGACGGGCGATAGATTGTCGTCGAAGTCCAGTACTCGTCGCTTTTGAGATTCATGCCTAGTTTATCCAACTGACTTTCCATTATTGAGCTCCATAAGGGTATATTTTGTTTAAGGATCCACTAAAACGCCATTCGCGTTGCATGACTTTCGACGCCATTGCAGGCTAAGTTAATGATTCTACTGTGTCCACCAGAGAAATCTACGCAGTTCCACTACCCTCTCGATCCTAAGAAAATACGCGCAGAAGGCTCTATGCCCAAAGAGACCACTTACCAGGGGAGTGACAGGCAAGACTTTTACCGACACGGAAAAAAAAATAAAAAAAATAAAAAAAAGAAAACAAACAAACTAAACGCAGACCTCGACTGGGTTTGCCCATAGGCAACCCAGTAATAAACTATCCATCTCTGCAAGCTAAATTCGATGCTGGCTACGAAGCGTGCAGCGACAGTGATTTCGCGGCACACTTGTCATTAGAATATCGCAAAAGGTAAGTTGTGTTTCATGCGGTTGTGTGATTTACAAATTGGGTTAACTGTGTAGTATATAGTTGTAATTAAAAGATATTTTTGGCGTTCTCTTGCAGTATCACGCCCGGCCAGTGCTGTCAAAAGGAATGCGCCCTAAGTCATGAGTTCTCCCCATGTAATAGAAATTTCAACGAAGAATTGTTTCGGTCAAGTGTAAATTTAAACTATCCCTTTTTACTAGGTATTTCGGTCTGCTTCAAATCCAATATTACCGTTCAGTATCACATTTCTCGAGATAAAAATATTCAAATTATAAAAATCCTTCGCTACGTTAAACAACCCCCAAGTGAAAAAGAGAAGTTTGTGCACATATTATTAGGTAATGAACGGTAAATAGTTCAACATTTTGGTGACTGTACTTTAATCTTCTTACCTTTCGTAACATTTGCCTTGAACCCAACGTAGTCTCCGTCCATACCATAAACGTCTGACACAAACTCTAACGTCATGAAGTTGGTAGAAGAGTATATTGCTTGAGGAATATGTATATCTGTATATCTTCCACTTCCACATAATCTTGTCAGCAATTCACTCTGAACAGAAGGCCCATCTCTCACTACGAGAGCGTCCTTTGGACAGTCGTAACCTCCCTCATCGGAAATGTCAAACTTTGTAAACTCAATCTTGAGGCGATATCCCGAAGGAGCAATCAACGACCACACAAAGTGGGAATTTCTGGGGTATTTGCCGGGAAATTCTGGACTAGTAATTGTGTCATTTGAAGCTTCCCGCAAATCAATTGCTGCAACAAAAAACAAATGACTACAAGTAAGAACAAAGCAACTACACCTCACATCCTTTCACACCCAAGACGCTTTCCGCTGCCGTATTTTCCTGTTATTTGTCTAATTCCCACTTTAATAGGATTCTTTATCAACCAAATGAATCTAGAATCTAAAGCTCCCTAATATCTTTAAAGCAGCGGTGGTACCTTTGCAGGATCTATTATTTTCAATTTTTTACTCTAATTCTTCCACATGAGACCTAATACATTGATTAGAAATAAAATACTCACCGGCTGTGTTTAAATGGTAACGTTATGTAACGAGCAGAAAATTGGCTTGTAGAATCGCCATCTGATACATTAAATTCAATATAGAGTGAGCTCTTTGTGGTGGCGATGGGGTCTGGCAAACCACTTTGACAGTATGCGATCCACGGTTGGTCTGTCGAACTATCTTTGAACTCTATGCGCGTATTTTTTTCAGTGCAATAGTCTTTACGTCGAGGAGTGCTGAACAAGGAAGTTTCTAGGGTATAGCTAGTGAAGTAAAAGATAATCCGTTGATCTGTAGGAACACTGATTATCCAGATGCACACCCCGCCTGCTTTGTCTGGAGCTGGACTGATTATCACACCTTCAGGCTTCTCTAAGATTACAGGAGCGCCGCCACATCCTGCGAACATTGGAAACAAAATGATAACTTACCCTTTCAGTTAAACCCATCAACAATGGATGAGCTTGGGGAATGATGTCTGAAGTTGGAGCCACAAGACAAATCGAGCCTAAACAGCCTAAAGCGTGGGGTAAACATGACAACCCTGTGAGGGAAACCAAGATAGTTACCACATATTTACCAAGCCAAGAGGGATGGGAGGGCCGGGAATAAAATCAGCACTAACTGCCCAATAGCGGGAAACAAACGCATTATTACTTGACATGCGAAGCTTAGTAATCAAAAAGCGTAAAGAAAAATAGGCTTCTTACCTCCGAAAGAAGACTTGATAGTAGAAAACAACAAGAACACTGGGGAAAAAAATGACAGTCAGATAATGGACCGGACGCAATCCGTTTGGGACAAAGTCTGTTCAGAATTAAATGGAACAGACATTTTCGCAAACCTTTTCTTCAAAAATTTTGGCTCACTTTTTGGAGAAGTCCGTTTTTTCGAAATATCAAAATTACAGAAAATCTTTTGTCCATTCGCGATTAGATTTCGGTGAGACACACTAAACTATGCTATCCTAAACAGCCATTGATTTGATCGAAAATTCAAGTAAATTTCGCTCCAAACAAGAATCGTACGAGATCAGCATCCCTGTTGAAAAATCCGATCCATTTGACATCTGAAATTTTTTTGTAATTGAAACCGGAATTATTGCTTTAATAGCTGCGCCGAATAAAGCTGCTTGAAGTTCAGTCACGCAAGCACAAGCTGTCAATTACTGTAAAATGCTAATTTATCCAGAACACATCTAATGTTCATACAATAAAATTCAATCGACCAAAAGAAAAAAAAACCGCTTAGTTGTTTTCACGGATTTTCAACACAAGATAGCACGTTTTTAGACCCAAATGCAAACGTCCAGTACGCTATATAGCAAGATACAGACGAAGAACAACATACAACTATTTGAAATCGTCGATCGCCTCTAAGGCACCGTTCGACCTCACTGCTGTCAAACTGAATAATGATAAGGCCATTGAAGTAACTCGATCCCATGAATAAACACATGATTGCCAAAACGAAAGATCAGCGACAAATTAAATATTATTGACATTAAGAACCCACAAATGGAAGATCAGGGGCAAAATGTTTGTTGGCAGTCTGAAAACGTGAACCTTGATCGAAAAGTGGTATGACAGTTGACATTTGAATGCAAGTCCAGTTGCAACTCTTACCGGCTCCAAATATAACGCGCATGATACTCGGTATTTTAGCCTTGCAGCTGAAAACTTGGACACCAAGCGACGCTCAAAAGGATCTTCGGAAAAACAGGATCCGTGGTAAAACTTACAAACCAAGGTGTGTACAACGCGCCCCGATGGAGAAGGGCCTGGCACCAACAATACTGTGAAAGGATTGTGTTACCAACTAACGCGGTTTCACACCGACACGATTTGTAACTGCAGAATATCGTGCCACTCGAACAAAGTTCTGCGTAGCCGGCTAGGCGGTACGCAGAAACTAATAACATTAAATTTGAAGTATGTAATTTATTTAAGTAACAATAAATTGCGAATTGAATATGGCTAGCTAACTGAGCTTGCTACTCGGTACGCAGTGAGATAATCAATTCAAGATGGAAGTCTATCTTTGAAACTGGCTACGCGATACGCGGTCTGCAGTGAGATAATCTCGTAAAAAGTGTAGTTAACCAAACCGTAAATTGAAAGCTAAAATGTTAAAAGAGTGCTTAGGCCTAATTACTGAAACGAGCGCTTGGGCTTAATCAGTAAACGAGTGATATTTTGTTCACACGATCTCATGAAAAGTGTAGTTAACCAAACCGTAAATTGAAAGCTAAGATGTTACAAGAATGCTTAGGCCTAATCACTGCAACGAGCGCTTAGGCTTAATCAGTAAACGAGTGCTATTTTCTTCAGAGGACCCTGCATGTGAAAAATGTACTTAACTGAACCACAGGCTCCCCAAGCTGAAAATACGTGGTGTATGCGACAGCTTGTGTGCACGCATTGGTACCATCGTTGGATGGGGTGGAGTTCATTTGCACAATGTCGTTACTTCCTAGTAATGGTAATGGTTTACCAGTGATGAAGGTCGGACACGTTTTTGCTCTCTCCGTCGTTTCATTATATTTGCTCCTACCAGGGTTCTTTTTTAGCGTGAATAACCACGGAGAATGTTTTCTAACTCAGCATGGAATAACTGTGGTTGCTGTGGTCTCCCAAGATCGTCTTTTGTCCGAGAAAAGGCTGACTTTAACAGATCCGCCTTCGCTGTATTTTGGAAATCTAGCGAACGCCATTTGCCTTCCTAATAATGAATGCAAATACTTATTGTCATCTGGATGGCGATGTGTCAACTACAGTGTGATAGATTTGTTATCTGTTTGCTTGCCTGACAATAGATGCAATTACCTACCTAACAATGGATGCAATTACTTATTGTTATCTGGATGGCGATGTGTTAACTACAGGGCGATAGATTTGCCATCTGTTTGCTTGCCTGACAATAGATGCAATTACCTACTGTTATCAGGAATGCGATGTGTTAACTACAGTACGATTGATTTGCCTAATGTATGTTCAGTCTGATGTGCGAAAGTATGTCGACAAACGCAGACCGAGGATCAGAAGACACAGGCGGTCATGCGCCTACTACGCGAATTCGTGCGCGACATTCCGTCTCACGACAAGCGGTGAACTAATTTTCAAGTTGAATCCTGGTCCGGTAGAACGCAACCAAATACCAACAATTGTGACGATGCGTGATGACACAAGGCTAGAAAATAGATCGACACGTAACTCTTTGAACCTAAAGTATGTACAATGTATTGGACGCTCTTTGCATTTAAGTTCTCGCGGGCTGGGTTCTCTGTCCTTGTGCTTATTAAACGCCAGGTCAGTGAGGAATAAGTCAGCGGTGCTTATGGACTACCTATGCGATTGCAAAGCTGACCTTTATGCAATAACGGAAACCTGGCTTACGGAGAATGATGCTGCTGTAAGAGCTGAGTTGAACCCGGACGGGTATAATTTGTTGGACCACCCACGGGAGGGTCGGTGTGGTGGCGGAACGGGTCTCATTTACCGTGACTCCTTGCGTGTTAAGGAAGTTGAAGCAGGTGAGAAGAACTCCTTTGAATTCTCGGAGTGGACTGTGACTACGGTCAGTAACTGTATTCGTTTGGTTATAATCTATCGACCACCATATTCTGATAAACACAAGGTCCCAACAACTGTCTTCTTTAGGGAATTTTCAGATTATCTCGAATCAGTTCTTCTGACTAAAGAGCAAATTTTATTCGCTGGAGACTTTAATATCCACGTTGATGATCCGCGTGACCCTGATGCTATAAAATTTGCAGGTCTGCTCGAGTCATTCGGGCTTCAACAGCATGTGAAGGGCAGCACTCACAAGGAGGGCCACACCCTCGACCTTATAATCAGCCGTTGCTCTGAGACCGTTTTAGCAGCTCCACCTATAGTTGACCGGTTTATTTCAGATCATGCATCAGTCTGTTGCAGGTTGATTCCAAAGAAACCGCCAGCAGTAAAAAAGCGGGTCACTTACAGGAAATATCGATCAATAGACATGGAGTTGTTTAAGCATGACTTGGAGATGTCCTCTTTATGTCTACCACCTTTGACAACGGAAACACCTGTATATGGTGTTGACAAACTTGCTAAGGACTATAATTCCACTTTGTGCATGCTGATCGACTGTCATGCTCCACTGAAATCTAAGACTGTGAATGCACGCCCTTCTGTTCCCTGGTACACCGCTGAAATAGGGGCTGCTAAACGTCTTCGGAGGAAAGCGGAAAGGCGGTGGCGGAAGACTGGCCGACAAGAAGACCTTCATGTTTTTAAAGCGCAAAGAAACCGTGTAACTTACATGATGAATGCTGCAAAAAAGGACTTCTATACTAACTTTATTGCGGAGAATATTGTGGATCAAGGGAAGTTATTTAGGGAAGCCAAGAAGTTGCTGGCTAAGAAGGAAGTACCGTCTTTTCCTGACTATGAGGATAAATCTGTTCTTGTGAATGATATCGGAAAATTCTTTATCCGCAAAATAGAATCCATCCGCTCGGATATTGACAAGGCCGTCAACTCTTGTGCAAACATGGTCTTACCGGAGGATCCAGAGGTTGGCCCGGAAAAGGCACTGTATGCTTTTCATCCTGTCAGTGAGGACGAAGTCCAGAAGCTTGTCCGACAATCTGCAAAAAAGTCTTGTCCACTTGATCCAGCTCCAACATCGCTTGTGGTCTCCTGTCTCGATGTTCTACTGCCGGTTATTACACGCATAATTAACTGTTCCCTTACATCTGGGGATTTTCCTGAGTGCTGGAAGGAGGCGTTAGTTTCCCCTCTACTCAAAAAGTCTGGCGTGATTTCAGAGTTTACTAACCTTAGACCTGTGTCTAATTTGCAGTACATTTCAAAGTTAACGGAACGTGCCGTCTTCGATCAAACGCATGCGCATTTGACATCACATGGCTTATATCCTCCATTCCAGTCAGCGTATCGAAAGTGTCACAGCACTGAGACTGCACTTTTAAAAGTGCAAAATGACATCCTAATGAACTTGGATTCTCAACGTGTGACTCTTCTTGTGATGCTGGATTTGAGTGCAGCGTTCGACACAGTTGACCATGGAGTGTTATTGAATCGCCTCAGTACGAGCTTTGGAGTCAGGGGATCAGCATTGCAGTGGTTTGCATCCTACCTTCTCAATAGATCTCAGCGCGTGTCTTTTGACCAAAAATTATCGGAGAATTTCAAATTGCAATGTGGTGTTCCTCAAGGATCATGCTTAGGGCCATTGCTATTTACTATCTATGCCAGTAAGCTTTTTGAGGTTATTAAGAACTATCTACCACAATCGCACGCATACGCAGATGATACTCAGCTGTATCTTTCATTCAATCCTGACTTGGCTTGTTCGCAAAATGACGCAGTTGAAGCAATGGAGCAGTGCATACAGGCTATACGATCGTGGATGATCAAGGACAAACTACGCATGAATGATAGTAAGACGGAGTTCATGATTATAGGAACCAGAAAGCAACTGACTAAAGTGAACATTGATGGTCTTACCGTTGGTGAGAGCAGTATAGTTCCCGTAACTTCAGTTAGGAACTTAGGATCATGGTTTGACCAGAACCTGAGTATGATTCCACACATCAATAAGATATGCAAAGCTGCGTCTTTTCATATTTACAATATAAGGCGGATCAGAAAGTACGTCACCATCGATGCCGCACATACGCTTGTTCACTCCATTGTCATTGGCCGCTTAGACTATTGTAATAGTCTTCTTTATAAAGTTCCCGCGATACACATAAGTAAGTTACAACGCATCCAAAATAGTGCTGCCCGGCTCGTATGTTCAACTCCGAGGTTTAATCATATTACACCCGTCTTATTTTCTTTGCACTGGCTACCCGTTACTTACCGTATCGAGTTCAAAATATTAGTTTTAACGTTTAAAGCAATTTATCAACTGGCGCCCTCCTATATCTGTAATCTGGTTCGATTAAAGGATAAATGTAAGTACCAGCTTCGTTCTTCTAAAGAACTACTATTACAGTTGCCCATAAGAAAAACAAAAAAAACTCTGGGAGACAGATCATTCCAAACAGCTGCCCCTGTATTGTGGAACAGCCTGCCTGCGAGTGTTAGAGACATCGATGACTTTTTGGTTTTAAACGAACTATAAAGACTTATTTATTTAGGAAGGCTTTTGCCTGTTATTGTTAGATTGACTACTTTTAAAGTTATTAATTTCAAGGATTCTTAATTATATTTTATTGTAATTATTAGGAGTAATTTTAGTTGTAAGGCGCATTTGATCTTATTCAGATGTTAATTTGCGCCTAATAAGTAATAAATTATTATTATTATTATTATTATTATTATTATTATATAGAGAATTGTATGGGAAAATCACCGATCGTAAAAAAATTGTGTAAATAACTATCTCATTTGAAATAAAGTTTGCCTACCTCAAATGTGTGACCAACTTGTCTCTTTTGCCGAGTTTCGAGCCATTCTGACGCCGTTTAGTGAAGTGATCCGGAAGGCCGTTACTGAAATAATAGGAAGGCCGGTAACTCCATCCATCGCCGGCCAGACCTCACTCCACAAATCGTTTCCTCCTCAACAGGAAAAGTCCCGAATCGCAATAAAAACAACAGTTCCATAAAGCCCAATAAATTTCACTCCAAATACGTGTGTTTCGGCGGCCGAAAGACTCGTGACGAACGAAAACTTTGCCTTAAAATTCACCTCTTCGGCTTTCCTCAGAGGCTTGTGACCGGGCAGTCAACAACGGAAACTCGCAAGATGGTTTCAGCCTCAACTCTGATTGGTCCATTTGAATTTGACCGCGCGCTGGCAACACGACCGTTGTTGACTTGTGACCGGTGCCGTCAGAGCGTAAAATTCACAGTCGATCACTTGAGGACGTCCGCGCCCATTCCTACTGCGCACTTTTTCGCACACGTCACGCACACGTCATGCATCGCAGATCACAAAGGTAAACACGATGCTAAAGGCGCAAACATTTTCCACAAGAATGGAACCTGAAAGCATGTGGTATCATGGGATAGCTGGGGACCCAGGTCTTCTCGGAAATGTCACGCAATGGCGTGACAGTGCGAACAGACAATCGCTTTGAGAACTTCGCAGCGATTTTACTCCTTTGAATGCTCGGTGACCCCATTTTTTCCCCCGTAGATCACTTCCTTTCCTGATTTTGTCCATTTTATCAAAAAACAAAAAAATATCTGTACCTGAGAAGTTACAAATATTTCGCCTTTTATTCTTTCTTTCTTAGACTGATAGGTATCGTTTTTCAAGGTCTATTTCACCTCAGAAAAAGACATCAGCTGCAAACGTTTGTTTAGTTATATTAGTTATGTTGAATTGAGTACGTTTACCTGATCTAAATTTCACTAATGTAGCTTTTTTATTGCTGACAGTTGTAAGCTAAGATCGTCTTAAAATAACGCAAGCTTCTAAATCTCGAAAACGAGCACGGTAACCCCCCATTTTTTTTGCCTTTTTGGCAAAAGTAGATCATTACCTTTCTGCGTGGCAAGTTTTAAAAAAATCTATACGTGGGAACGTTTTGGGCGCGAACGTCCTTAATTCGCGAGTCACGCCTTTAGAAAGCGAAATACCCTTTTGAATAAATTACATACTTCAACTTGAATTTATTAGTTTCTGCGTACCGCGTAGTCAGCTACGCAGAACACACTTGTTGCAATGAATAGGGCATGTATTTCCCGTTGTTATGGTCTGTCTTCTGTGGTGTATCACGGTTGTGAGGATAAATGCTTGGAGATACTAGCTATACCAAGCTACTCTAAATTCCGAGGGTAAATAAACATATGAACGGTGAGAGATTCGCTCGATTGATGTGCCAATTAGAAGTTGGTAGATGAGTGCCTTGCCTTGCTTGTATATCTACCACTTCCCATCTCTCACTACGAGAACGTCCTCGTATCCTCCCTCATCGGAAATGTCAAACTTTGTATTTTTTATCAAGGAAAGGTTACGTTTATACAAACGTTGGCCGTGTAGCACTTATATTTTAAACAGAGTTAACTGAATAGAGGGTAATGTGAAGTGCTAGATTTCTATCCCATATGAACCATGTGAGCGTTAGCCCTACTGATGGAGGGCATCAGTAGGGCTAACGCTAACATGGTTCATATGGGATAGAAATCTAGCACTTCACATTACCCTCTATTCAGTTAACTCTGTTTGTATTTTTTATCGTCTGATCCCATCATTTAGGAAAGTAGCAATACATGAGAAACTGTAACGGTAAAGTACACGGTAGGAACTGAATATTTTTCCACAATTGCTGCTAATCTCGCAATCTGATTGGCTAAATTGCCGTTGACGATAAGATTCCATACCACACTGCTCAAGTCAATGTGTCGCGCAAAAATCCTTCGACGTTGATCACTGTGGTAAAAAACAAATCGAAATGTGGCTTAGCGTGGTCTGTACTCTTATCGATAACAAATACGCTTCATTACTCTTTTTCCAAACATTTTTTTCTTATTGTTTTTGCATGTTGAGCGAGTTTGCAAAAGTCATTGAAAGGACTTGGAAAGTCTGACGAGTACAAGGAGGATACTTCTGATTTTATCTAAATCCGGATTTTTTAGATTCGTCAGTTCAAAGTTTTTTTTGGGAAAGGATTTGAAAAAAGTATTTTTGACAAGCGGTTTCCCATGCAAAAATGATACACAACAGCTACCGTACGTGAGAGTTCAGCCCAAATGTTTTTCTCGAGCCATTTTTACCGTACGATCGAAGACATGAAGAGGTCAAAAATAGTTAGGTTTCCTGCAAATTTCACACCAGAAATTACACTAAAAGTTTCTTGACAGCAATAATATTGTTAGCACCTTTCCTACAGCGAAAAAAGCATGTTTTTCGTCATTTCTTTTTATCTATCACTAAGGTATTTTTTTACTGATGCCATTTTCATTTAATAATTTCTCCAAAACAAACTTTACCGCTATTTTTTGTTGTTTTTAAAATTTGCACGCAACTCTGGGTTTGTTTGTTTGCGTCGTGATGGAACTGATAATCCTTTTCGGATTTTGAGTTTTTTTTCGACGCTGAAGAATCCATTGATCCAAGATCAGAAATCACTGAGAAACTTTCACTACTGCAGAAAAAATAATTACTATGAATTACATACCCGGCGGGATTACTTTAAAAAGGGAACCTTCTCATGAAAAGAATGCGAATCGATAGACATCAGTAACAAGCAGCATTTTTCATTGAGGATTCTTTTTTCCACCTTCGAAGGGGCCGCGTAGAGGGGGGGCTCCAACTTTTTTCCTCAGTATGGTGTTGTTTTAAACTAAACCTGTCACCCCTACTCTTAAGGCTGGTTTACACGTACCACGCAAGCATAAGCACAAGCAGCATACGCAGGGACATTAACTTGTTGTTAATTAGCCGTCTTTTGTTCTAATGAAAAGTACCAATTACCAAAATGCTACTGCGTCGGCGTATAATGCTTGTGCTTATGCTTGCGT
>OX421450.1:23091266-23093766 GCA_949126865.1 Montipora capitata | reverse complement strand
CTTAGGCGTCTTGTTTCCTCTAATTCTTCCACATGATCCCTGATACATTGATTAGAAAAAAAATGTACTCACTGTGTTTAAATGATAAGGTTTTGTAACGACCAGAAAATTGGCTCCTAGAATTGCCATTTGATATATTAAGGACGGTGCCTACTATTTCTCAAGTGAATATTTTTATTTGAAGGAGAGCATTTGTCCAATGTCCATGAAACTTAGCAGAAAGTTTGTTATATGTGTTCTTATTAATTTGCCAAAATATTTTGCATCACAATTTGGTCACGTGACCCTTAAGCAACTTATAACGTTTATATCCTTCACTCAAAAATGGGGAACATTTATACTTTAAATTTTTGAAAACGTATGGCATTAACACGTTTAGTACAACTGTGCCTACCGAATTGTGTACAGAAGCCTGAAAATTTCAGAATTTCAACGGGGTTTGAACTCGTGACCTCGCAATACCGGTGTGACGCTCTAACAAACTGAGCTATGAAGCCACTGACGTTGGGAGCTGGTCATTTGAGGGTTCTAATGTTCCCGTGAGGAATGAATCAACGATGAAATGATATATGAAATGGATCATATATGAACTGCGGATATGAAATCAAGTGAAGCTATAATCCTCGCAGTTATGAACGCAATTTTTGCAATTGCGTAAAGAAGCCTGAAAAATTCAGGACTTTAACGGGGTTTGAACCCGTGACCTCGCGATACCGGTGCTACTTGAGATTGTTATTGCGCATACGTTCTGGCATCTCTAGATACTCGGGTTACCTATCGGTAGTGCTTACTAATAGAGGAATATTTTTGAGCGACTCAAAACTATGTGGAGAAAACCGAACTTAGCAAGTGCTATTGGTATCCAAAAAGAAAATTGGGGGTAACCATGCATTTTTCAGAGATAATTAAAGAACCTCACTCACCCACTTTAAATTGCGCGCCTTTGTTGTCGTTGTTATCCGGGAGTTTAGAGCGTCTGCTTCCATACATGTGCAGGTATCGTTGAGTAGCCCATTTCCGAGTTACTGCATGACTCAGTTTCAAAGCGCTTCATGTCAAGTTTTCTTGTGTAGTTTTCAAGTTTTGCCCTGATTTCTGAAAAACTTGACGGAGGACAAAGATGAATCCTTGAAATAATAAGATATGAAGGCAGAGACAGACGTTTGCGTATGTTTTACTAAATTGATTACTCCTGTTTTAAGAACTTTCGTTTCATTTTCGACAAGACAAAGTATTTTAATACGTAGAAAATTATTCGCCTGTTTGTACGAATTTTTCAAACGTCATTGTTTAGTTTGTTTAGCTCATTTCTCTGTGCTTGCCACGAAATATAAATGTTTCGTTTGTTTTTTTAATTTTTATTGCACCAAGAGATATTTGAAGTTCTGTTTTGTCGTTAATCCATCATTTTCCTTTGAGCTTTGCGAATGGAGCGCTTTTTTCAGTTGTAATTTAATTTCAACTGTGACAGTGCGACGTAGAGCGCGTAGAAATACTTTGCAAACCAGTTCGTCATGTTCATTTTCAGAAAAAAAAAACAGAAAAAAATAGGCCATTTTCATTATGACGTCACGCGAGCAATGGCTTGTGGTAGTTGTAGTAAGAGTGGACGCGAATTACGTGCTAAAATTAAAATTAACAACAACAACAATGGCTTCTTCTCAAGCGTGTAACAAGAAAAAAAGAATAAATTCAACTGAGAATGATGTCCTGGGGCTTCCTTTAAAGACAAAGAACCAGAACTTTTTCACAACGATCAACTAAGGCGATGGTTAAAGTGCCGCGGTGCTTCAACAAGTGGAAACCAAAGTCAACTGAGGTACGCGCAAAATTAAAAACATTATAAAAAAAACTTTAATTCGCTCGCGCCTAAATACAGTCTTTTTGTTTTGTTTTGTTTTGATTTGTTTTTTTGCATTGCATTGCATTGGATTGCAACCAGAGTAAAGAGTTATCAGAGCTCTGGATTTGACAAGATCGTAGATCCTGATGGAGGAATTCATCTTCAGAGAATACGTCTCGAACGTGAAATGCGAACACCACCAGACGAGCCGCAAAGAATCGAGTGGCAAACAGATGGCTGCACTTTATCGTTGGAACAAATTCCAGAATTCCAACATTGCTATATATTTGCCCATTTAGCCGGAGAAATTACAAAAGATTCCACCAAATTCAGACGAGGGGCTTTCAAAAGTAAGCGGGAGGGTTACGCATTGTTCAAGGCCAGCCACGTACAAAAAGTGAAGTTCAACGCAACATCACACCAACATCAAGGAAGGGTTACGTTTATACAAACGTTGGCCGTGTAGCACTTATATTTTAATCAGAGTTAACTTAATAGAGGGTAATGTGAAGTGCTAGATTTCTATCCCATATGAACCATGTGAGCGTTAGCCCTACTGATGGAAATGGGCCCACGCAAGGACAGAGAAAAACTCTGACCAGGGTGGGAATTGAACCCACGACCTTCGGGTTAGATCTCCGCCGCTCTACCGACTGA
>OX421450.1:23073766-23083766 GCA_949126865.1 Montipora capitata | reverse complement strand
TGTTGTCAGGGAAAACAACGGAATAAACGTCAAAATTTTGACAAAAACATGATCTCAGCACAACTTCCAAAAAAAACCAAAAATGTTCTTGTTTTCTAGTTAATTGCGTGCTATAAATTATAATCTTAACTTACTGTTTTGCGAATATGGTCTGCAGGCGTCAAAGAGTGGTGCTGGAGACACAAAAGTTGGCTTCAGTGTATAATGGTGCACTTTGTAAGGACTTGTGTAAAGCGACTTTGCTGTAATTTGGTAATAAGCCAAAAATCCACCTGTACCACCAGAAGCAGAAGAGAAGGCCACACTAACAGATTCAAAGAGGACCAAGGAGAAAGGGGCTAGAGAACCACACAGCTTTCTTTTATACCGGTTATTATCTTGCACTTGAACAAAGTTGGAACAGAATCCAGTTTTCCCGTTATTACCAGAAATAAGGTCAAATTGAGAAAATGTCAAGTTGATCATCATTCCTGATGGCACTTTAATGTCCCAATGGCATGGAAAAAAGTTCGCGCCGTATTCAAAAGGAAAACCTCGATTATAAATTACACCAGTCAAAGCTCCATGATCGATCGAAGGGCAGTCTGAAAAACAGCAAACATTGAGCGTGAGATATATAGATGCATACGTTGTACTCCAAATACAACATCAATGGGATCGCTTATCAATAACAGAATTCCTTTACCCACCTTTATAGTGATAAAGTTCTCTGTAGTGCGCAACAAACCTGCTTCGTCCTTGCCGTACGCTCGAATTAGAGCGGAATTTTAAATAAATGTAATCATTTGAAGAAATAACTGGTGGGGGAAGACTATCGCCACATACTCTTGTCAGCAGCTTGAAGTTTTCGCTTGGACCATCAAATATTTCGAGATAACCACAGCTACAACAATGGGCATCTAAATCAAATGATGAGAAGTAAAGAAGTACTTTACGTTCCCTATAACCGGTGTATGCGTGAATTCGCCAGTGACAATCCTCGCTTGTTCCATAGGTAGAGGGGTAGTTAGGACTGTAGATTGTTCCATTCTGTTGGTAGAGCAAGTCAATATACTGCAATGAACCACCACACCCTGTTGAACAAATACATAAAAAAGCTCTTGAGAAACCCGAGAAGAGCGGAATTATACGACATAAAGGCAACCAAAGACAACAAATTTCCTACAAGAAACGCCACATAACAGTTATCCGCCAACGCCTCTGCTGACCTACCAATTCTCACGATTCTGCCATGAGTCTCGTGATTTAAGACTCAATCTCATGGTTTTGGGGTAAAAAATCACTCTGAAATGAAACACTACTGTGCTGTGTGATTTATTCTTCACTTTACCATTTTTGGCTGACAGAAGTTACCAAGAGTGCATGGACTATGGACTCTTGAAGTTACCCATTAACCAAACCTTGAGTCCATGCTGAGTTTCCAAGCAAT
Source organism: Montipora capitata (assembly GCA_949126865.1). Classification (NCBI taxonomy): domain Eukaryota; kingdom Metazoa; phylum Cnidaria; class Anthozoa; order Scleractinia; family Acroporidae; genus Montipora; species Montipora capitata. The sequence goes on along the minus strand of OX421450.1, from coordinate 23,082,337 downwards.
ATTTACAAGTATACTGTTAGCCTTTAATGGCACCTTGTTAAAAATTTTTGGCCATGGAGTTGGCTTATCCGGAAGAAACGACTCTTCGTTAAAAGTTTCGTCCCTAGTGACCTACCACATGGAATCGCTACTTTTAGCTGAATCTTCCGAGTTTTGCATGGGTCTTGAGATTTTCCTTTATCAAGGGTTGGCAGGTCTGTCTATGTCCATTTTTTCTTACGGTTGGTGACGGCCTCCGTCCCATTCCTTTGCTCTTTTACGAGATGCGTTGACACGTGGAAAAGAGGCTGTTATGACATTGTTCATTTTTACATAAACCCGACCTGGCTGGCGCCCATCAAAGCATCGTTGTTAGTATGTGAACACACGCAACTCGCTCTGTTCACATACTAACAAAGACATCAAAACGCCGTGTCCGTTACAATAAAACCCGACTATTCGTTAACCGAAGCTTAAGGCGTGAAAACGCTTACACCCAGTTAAAATACCGAAAGGGATGTCCCGAAGAAATAGGACCCAAGAAGGAGAAAAGTCAGATTGACATTTTGCTCCACCCAAATAAAGCCCTAGCGATATACTGGGTCACATTAGCAAACCTCCTTTCAGTGCTAAAACAACCTGGCAATCTAACAGACAATGGCATTTGCAAAGTGTAGATGGCCTAAAACAGGAAAGGGCCACCATTACGTTGGCCGACATATGGCGTCGTTCGGCATCTTGCGTTTGATAACATTGGGCCAGCCTTTCGATGAATGTTTCCCAACAGTGTACCAACGGGGCCTAAGAGGCTATTAACATGTTATCACCCAGGTCCCTTAGCGATTCTGGGGTATCCTTTCTAAAAAAAAGGTCTGAATTTTGCCTTAACCCCTGCCAACATCCAAGCCACCGAGAAAATCGCTGGGCCAGCAGCTGGACCACTTGACGCGGAACGTGCAGACAATTACAGAAGAAACGTCAACACTACCCTTCAACTGATGCAAGCAAAGTGTTTTCACTCATGAACAAAGTAAACAATTCTAAGGCAACTGGCCTGGACAGAATATCTGCGAGGCTTATTCGAGAGTGTGCCGATCTCATTTGTGTGCCCATATGCGATATTTTTAATTAATCTATTAGTCAGGGTAAACTCCCAGAAGACAGGAAATCGGCTAGAGTCACACCCCTTTTCAAGCAAGGCGATCGAGACGACCTAAACAACTATCGTCCGATCTCGGTTATTCCAGTTGTAGTCAAGGTCTTTGAGAGAATCGTTTACGAACAATTATATGCCTATTTAGAGGAGCACGATATACTATGTAAACATCAGTCGGGTTTTCGTGCGATTCATTCAACTGTTACAGCTTTGCTTGAGGCAACTGACTCCTGGGCATATAATATAGATATCGGCGGTTATTTTCCTAGATCTAAAGAAAGCTTTCGACACCGTTCACCACGAGATTCTTTTATCTAGCTTGACTTTTATGGTATATCTGGAAACAGAATTTATGCTGATAGGATCTGGCCCAAGATCTCACCAGCCAGAAACTGAGAAAAATAAGAAGATCGCGTTTCTCGACACGTCAGTCACCAGAGATCGAGACTCACACTTGTACACCCAAAGAGTAAAAGAAGCTATCCACGGAAGACTTCGCCCTAATAACATCAACACGGATGAAGCGTGAATACCAACGACCAAGAAACACGACAAAAGATCGGTAGGTCAAGGAACCGCCGCGGGAACAATCTCGAATCGGACATCAATTACGGCCGACCACCGTGATACATATAGTAGCGCGTAACCAGTCAACGTTATCGCCTGATCTGGTCTACAACTGAGGTGTACATAGTGAGACAAACTATTGTAATGAACTTTATTTCAGTGTCAATCTTCTAGCGCTGGGGCACTAATTGGGGACACTATCTCTCTTGGTCGGCTTCATGTCATCCAAAGAAGAGATGAGAGGCGGCTTTAATTTGTAATCCCCACAAGTCCCTGTCTATCGCCATCGCTCGTATCTCCTTCTCGGATAGTTCTATATCATTTGAGAGGTGTTTCGCTATTCGCTGCTGATAGCTGGGATTTTGTCTTCCCCGGCGTCTGAATCCGTGTGGAGGGTTGTACAGGATGTATTGTTGTATGATGTCATTTGGGTCTCTTCTAATACTTAAGTACTATATTTTACCAGCTACTTTGCATATAATTACATCTCTGATGAATGATTCCTTTAGATGTAATACGTTTGCACGTGTGTGGAAAATTGCAGAAGTAATTTGTGTTCCTAAAGATGGAGATGATGTCACTGCTAGCGGTATTATCCAAAGTAAACGAAAGGTTGGCTCACAGACAATTTGTCACGTTCTTAGACAATAACAACAAGCTATCACAATCTCAAAGAGGCAATCATAAATATTATTCCACTGAAACGGCTCTCCTGTTTGTCACTGGGGAACTATTAAAAGCTATGGATAAAAAGAAAATCTCAATACTGGTGTTGACGTTGGGAGCTGCGAGGATCATAGCTTTACTTGATTTCATATCCGCAGTTCAGTATATGATTCACTTCATATATCATTTCGTTCATCGATTCATTCCTCAAGGGAACATTAGGGCCCACAAGTGACCAGCTCCCAAGGTCAGTGGCTTCGTGGCTCAGTTGTTTAGAGCGTTGCGCTGGTTTCGCGAGGTCATGGGTTCAAACCCCGTTGAACTCCTGAATTTTTCAGACTTCTCTACGCAGTTGCTAAAATTGCGTCCTTAACTGCGAGGATCATAGCTTTTACTTGATTATTGTTTTTATGATAACAGCAAATTTTAGCCCGCGCTTGCTTTTACTGGAACTCTTTCAGCATCCAATAATAATTTAATTAGATTAAAAAGGATCCGCTGTATGTAACCTTAGATAATGACCTTAAATGAACACTCCAAACTGTAAGATGACATATTGAAATTCACATTTTGACACACCATAAATTACATACAGTACACCAACGAATCTTTGGTTCAGTGCCATATTTCAGCCGGATTACGATTCAAACTGGAAAAAGATCAACATGCACTGTGTTTCAAACTCGTGACGCAAGTGATTCTCATTTGAATTGTAGTCCTTATTAACCTACCTGTCGTGCTGTTGAGAACTTTATAGTGAGCCACAAATCCCCTCCCCTTCTGAAACCATCTGGAATGAAACGTCAATTCAGCTAATCCTTCCGAGGTTATAACTGCACGAGGCGTTTTGTACCCACATGCTTCCATCAAAATTTCTCTTTCCCCGAAACGTGGTTCTTCTGATATTGTAACGGAAGCGAATGAGCAATAGCTAGATCCCATATCAAAAAAAGTGAAGTAAATCAATACTTTTTGACTGGAAGGAGCTTCAAATCTCCAGAGGCAATATATGTCCCCTTTGTAGTACGTAGAAGTGAAGTTAATTACGTGGATTGCTCCACTTGGTTCGTTCGCCAGGTCAATAACTTGCTTGTCTTTACACTCTGTTGGTGAAAGTGAAAAAAAACTTCTCATCCTTCCTGATTTTACAATGAATACTCAACTTTGAATTCAGCAAAAGCGAAATGGATTGTGCAATTCACCACTTATCCTCCGTACAATTATTGCCTACGTGATAAAATTCAAATCAGCACAGATGCCCCCCTAGATATTTGGGACGAAAACCGAACAAAAGCTCCCAAAGTGGTAGTCCGCCCCAAGAGACACGCTATTTTATTCGTAAAATTTCCCATTGCTACTGACTATAGATGGTTTCACTCACGTGACTTGACGGCCGTTGTGACGTCACGTGAAAATTTCACTTCGCATTTTGCTTCGGTCAGATGTAACGGTACGAGTTACTGAAACGAGTAGGTATAGAACGTGACTGGACTGCGCAACCTGACCAGCAGGTCCTTTGCAGAAAGCCATGATCGCTCATGTATAGCGCACTAGTACATGTACACTCTCATACGCACTTACCTTCACTTTTACCCACGTAGGGAAGTGGACGCACCTACTGTATCTTTGCATGAGAGTATTCATAATTGGTGCCCAATATGTGGGCTAGTATGACGTTTCTTGCTTTTTTGGCTACTCACGGGATCCTTTACTGGAAGAGAAATTGTGTGACAAGCCGAATAGGGGCCAAAGGTCCTGTTCACAGGAGCTAAATAATAGGCCACTTTGGAAAATACCATAATACTCTTTGTCTGTCCCCCCAAATTTTGCAAAAGTATTGTTTTTGTTTTCTCTTGGGACCATTGTTACGTCCCAAGAGAAACTGAAAACAATGCTTATGCAAAATTTGGGGGGACAGACAAAGATTATTATGGTATTTTCCAAAGTGGCCTATGATAGATCGTTTTCACGTGACGTCAATAAATACTAAGATGAAAATCGCGAAATTTTTACCTGCATTACCTTGAAGACAATTTAGATTTAAATCTTTTCACAAGTTTTTTCAGCCGTAGCGTCTTTCGTTTTGAAAATACAGCATTTTTAATTTCCGAATTTTGCCTTGCGTGACACTAAGATGGCGGTAGCTGTTTGGTTGAAAAAATAAGGGCTTTCTTTTAACTTTCAACAATTGAAACGTTTCAAGTCTTAAGAGATTGTGTTGATGCGTATGTCCAGTTCATGAGTAAACAGAACGCGTTTTCATGGCAAAGCGAATTCCAAATGTTTTATGGCGCCTCCGCACAAAGTACTTAAGTTTCGTGAGACGTTTGGGCCAGTACAGTAACTAAAAAATGATGTACCACACAGACTTGAGACTTCAAGAAGTTGTTTATGTTTTAGTCTTTTATAACATTTCGTTTTATTGGCCTTTTTCATTGAACGGTTTAGAATTTATTTTTTGTTGCGTGACAGTGAAAACGAACCGGGACCCACATTTCAAAAATTGCGACGGGAATTTTTCGGGTTGCCATGGATCATTTCTTTGTATAAACGGGTCATCTCAGCTAGAAGAGGAAGTTAAGTTATGGATCTGCACACACTTTGAGCACAACAATAGTCCTTTACAATGAACAGATTTTCCGTTCGTAATCATATAAATATACTCACTTCCAAAAGTTATTCGTACTGAGGACAACAGCAACGCTGTAGAATTATTCAAAATACCATTAAGTCAACACGTAAGCACCAAATACAGTCAAAATTATCTGACAACCAAGCAAACAAATCATGTCATTTGCATTTTGTTGGACTAGGTTTTGTCTACAATAACCGCAACGATGTTAAAATCGTTGCGGGGAGCAAGCCTGTAAGGATTCTCACAAACAAGATGCGGGAGAAATCAATAAGAAAATGTCATAAGTAAACGGTGATGAACATGTTTCGTCACGCAAATTATTTAACGAGCGTTAGAGCGCGTTACGACCGCTCCGCCAAGCTTGTTATGACGGCATTTAGAGCTTGTTATTTATTGAGCTTACTGGAGAATAAAAACTGTTCAAAATCAAAATGAATCAAGAGAAACTTTGAATGCAACCTTCAATAAAAGACGTTTTGTTTGGGTGATAAAAAGCCAAAACCACAAAGAAAGCAAGGCGAAAATGTTAAACAAAGCTAACCTATTTATTCAATATCTGCTTTTTATATACTACACATTAAAGAATAAGGAAATCGAGAACGATTCTGACCCATAGAGGCCGGTACCCAAGATGGCAGTGCTCTTTGAAACATCGTCACGAAATCATAAACAAACATAAATAGACGATTTAATTTGTAACGCACGGAAATCGGGTGTATCCAACGAGTGAGTGAAAGGAGGTATGAATCCGATGGTGTATTGAAAGGTTAGGTTTTGGAGTATTACCCCTCATCACTACGAATCGATTCTGGCGTTAGGCCCTCAACAGTGGGAATCAAATCGTGCAATTGCTCTTTGTCAGAGCAATTAGAATCATCAGCCGTATCGTTACTCTCGATTGATACAACCGTTTTCGTGTTTCACTGAGCCACCGATTCAGCACTGCTATTTAAACTCAGAGCGTTGTTAAATCGTGCACTCACCTAAAGTCAATACAAGAGACATCATGATCCCAACAAGACAGCGGTGATCAGAATCTATGACCGATGGAAACTGCTGCCATCTTAGTTTGTAATGGCGAGCGCAATCTGGGGAGAGTGACACCAGAATTTTTTTCGCTCTTCCCGCAGTCTGAGAGTCTTAGTGCCTGGGCTGTAAAGTCTTCTCAAAAAGGGATGACAGAGTGATGTCCCTTAGCGAGTGCCAATATCAAGGCCAACAAAAAGCACATTTGCCCTATCGTTTCAATTTTGTGTTTATTCTAGCCTGTGTACATCCGCCCTCTCTCCCCGATCTTTTCCAGCGGAGGAGGCGGATATACACAGGCTAAGTTTATTCCAACTTGTTCGCGTTGTAAAATTGTCGCAAAGTAACCCCCTCAAAGAGGAACGTTAAAAGTAAATATAAAGGGTGAAAGATTGGCCATCATTGTAATCTGGTCAGTGTGAAATACAAACTGCCCATTGTCTGGCCATTGCTGTTGTTTGAAGAACGTGTTGTACTTACTCTGCAGTGTGCTTTTTACGGCCCACGTTGTCGTTCAAAGTCTTGAGTGAGGCTCCAGCACTTGGCTAAGTAGCCTGACTTCTGGCTGTTATACACAATTGTGGTCTCATTCACACAGAAGCCCTTCAAGCTAATCCTGCCAAGCCGACCAAAGGTCAGACCACAACACCGGGAACACTGTCCCCTACTCTTTTCGAATAGTGTGTGGGACTCCCACAGAGTTAATGAACAAGGGTTGTGAGACGGGACCTCCGGCTTATCGTCCTTATCCGAGAAGACTAGAGATTCTAACCATTTGCAGATGTAATTACAAAGGCAGCACTTACCCTGACTGTTGGTCCGGCCGGAGTTGAACTCACGACCTCCCGCGTTACAGCCGGGTGCTCAACCAACTGAGCCACCGGTGCGCGGTTAACAGCAGAGCATAAAAGTCCACGGAGTGCCTCGTGAACTACACTCAATCTGGTTACATATTGAAGAAAACTTTGAATACAAGATTTTGTTGTTAACTTGCAAATGTATCCTTGGCATTGTTACATACAGAACATACAGTATCTTGAGCACAAGCGGACAAACATAGGAACTAAAGAGGACGACAAAAACTGTCTACAAGTACCAAGGGTCAAGAGGTCGCTTCAGCTTTATGAATGAGTTGCCATAAATCGGATCTGTGCTTTCTACGCAAAGGGTTCTGGGATCGCCAGGGGGCAAACATCGCAAATCGCTTTGAGAAAATGTATGACGGAAACTTCTTCGACGTGCAAAAAAACGATTTTGGACAGAGCTCAACGCCTTTTTCGACACAGTTTTATCACAAATTGATTTACGCAATGTTGAAACGTGGCAAGTGTGAGTTTTTGTTTGAATAACTGTGAAATATGAGATAAGATTTGCTGATTAACTTCCTTGCTTGCGTAAGGTTTATTGTGAAACGGTCTCATAATATTACAAAAATAGGAATAAATCTGTAGGAAATAACTCAATAAAGCCTTTTCAGTTGTATTTACGTGTGTATGGGCTGGGTTTTGGCCTATTTCTAAATTCAGCAATTCAAATAATTTAGGTAATATGCCTAGTGGTGATCATTGTGCTGCGTATAGGGTTGTGAGAACGATCGAAGGTACCCGGCAGAGAAGCAAAAGATTCTTCCTTACGTTGGAATATTAAGATTTTACCCGCCAGGAATAACAATGATGTTTTGTTGTGGGTTAGAGCTATGATTCGTGACCAACTCAAGGTTTCGATGAATGCAAATGTCGGCTATTCATCGATCGGCTATTCGATCGGCTATTCATCGAGTTACGAGTTGAGTTGAGTTTGAGTTGGGGGCGGGGGGGGGGGGGGGGGGGTTTACAGTTTTTAGCGTTTTTCGGAATTAAAAGTAGTAAATATTCAGTACAAGTCACTTCGAAAACTGTTTTCTCAGCGTTGAAAGATATATTTGCATGAAATTTTGAAAAATGGCATGGCATTCCAATGATCAAAACAATCTCATAATTGTTACACCTTTCACGGCATCATTCTCGTTGCTGCTGTTAAGTCTATCGACGTCAAAACGATGTCTTGTTAGAGGGAAAATGGGCTTTATTGTTAAGCCAGTTAAAGCAGGCCCGGCGGCTACGATCATCACAAGAACGCGGTAAACGAAAGGGGAAAACATATGACGCTTTTTGCTCATAACCGCTGAAATTGTAAGAATCAATATTTTGAGGACAGATCTAGCCCTGGAGGCAATGGATCGCAAGCAAGTCACCGCCTTGGTGTTATTAGGTCTTTCCAAGGCATTTGACAGCATTGATCACATGTCCTTGTTAAAGAAGCTACGTGCAATGGGTACCTCTAAAGAAGCAATGGAATGGTTTAGAAGCTATTTGACAGGAAGAAAACAGTAGGTGAGAATTGGTTGTGAAACATGTGAACCCCGCCTAGTCTCGTATGGTGTACCACAAGAATGAATCTTGGGCCCGGCATTGTTTAATATCTACATTAACGATCTACCATCTTCACCCAAGTTAGGGTCGTTGGAGTGCTATGTTGATGACTCACAGTTATACCTCTCATT
>OX421450.1:23051266-23053766 GCA_949126865.1 Montipora capitata | reverse complement strand
TACCGAGGAGCAAATTTTATCGATAAACACCCTTTAGGAAAGTTGGGGCGAGGAGACGGCTGACACTTCAGACAAAACCATTCACCTCCACTTCTGTGAATAATTATTAGCTATTTAAAGGAATGAACCCACCCACACATACATTTGTCTTTAAGCACTGATATCTCAAAGACGAAGATGGTAACCCAACCCCCCCCCCCCCCCCCTCCCCTTTCCTTTCACTGGAAATTCATTACCAGGTTGAATTTAAACTCACTTCATAAAAAATTGAAAGAATTATGGTGCCTCTGAGTACGCTCCAGAGACTAAATCGGAAAAGCAATGGTTCATCTGAAAGATTTTGTCAGCGTCGCGTCGTCGTCAGTTGAAATTTCACAGCTTCACTTTACTGTTTTAACTTACACTCAAGAAACAATCATCATAATATTATTGTATCTAATAACACTTAATCAAAGAATAACTTACTTGAGTCTGATTGCGGTTTACAGTTGAAGGTGGACATCGGTGTCGGTTGAAATGGAAATGTTAAGCCGTGGTGAGTGTAGGGATAAGCTGTCGCCGCTGGTGTAGCGAATGAATATTTCCTTCCAATTTGGTAGAACGCAATGAATCCAGAGGACCTGCCTCGCAAAGAGAAGAAAGTTACATTCATACCACCATATGCGTACGATGTATAAGGTACGGTATGGCCGCAGAATCGTCTATTATAGGGCTGCACTTTCACGTAGTCACCACTGCAATCCAAGTTCATCTTAACAAATCTCAGAGAGATCCGTTCGTAGTTTGGTGCTGAGATGGTCCAGTGACATGATTGGCTTCGGAAGGAATAACCCCAAGGGAAGTTGGGACTGTAAATGACACCAACACTTGCAGAAGGATTGATTGACGGGCAAACTAAAACAAATTATAAAACAATGTCATTATTAAAGCGCAGAAATATAGTGTGAGACAAGTGGAGGTTACATGAAGTTACGTGGGTCGTGTCTTAATGCCGCGTTGCAAAAATGACATGTAATAGAATGTCACGAGAAAGTTCGATCATAGGAGAATTCTAATACTCTGAATTTCACTGAAATCCTTTGTGCCAAATAATTTACGTTTACAGACGAACTTCTCTTCTTTGGTTCTAGGTAAGAGCTTAAAGGCTACTGGTTAAAATTAGACGAAAATTTGCTCACCTTCCGTGAGTAGCTATAAACAAACCAGCTTTGGAATTTAAGCCGGAATATTTCAATTTTGAAAATAGGGGAATTCTATCGACGTATGAGCATCACAAAAATTCACGAATATGACGGTCACTTAAGTTGGGGAAGCCCTCTAAGAACCAATTATAAAGGCTAAGCAGAGATGGGAGAAAACTTTGTTCTAGTTTTCAGTGCTAGAGCCGGGCACTGTCGATAATGCTCAATAAAAATATTTGTTTACGATAACTACTCACCTTAACCAGAAATACAAATATCGTTGTTTATCTCGCAAGATGGGAGAAAATTTTACTTTCCCTGTGCTAACCACAATTAATAAAAGGAAACTCAACGAGTGTTTTCGTCCGGGTTTTTGTGTACTCTTTTGGTCCGTAACGTACTATCCAGGAGATAACCAGTGTAAAGTTACAAGTGCATGGTCGCCGTTAATTCAAGTGCGACAACGCCCTTCTCACTTTTAAATCTTCACGATTTGAAAACCAGTTCCTCGATCAAATCCAACACACCGTTGGCTCTTTAAACAAGACTGTCAGTCACGTAACCGGTAAACCGACTATATTAACGTTAGGCTAAACTAAGGAAAAATCTTCCCTTCTAAGCCACTTACCTTATCTTTTAAAACAAAACAAACGCGTTTTGTTCAACCATGATTTTTTAAAATTCCTGCATGATGCACAATTGTAAAGAATGTGAGCTATCTTTTTTTGATATAAAGAAGATATCAAGACTTGTCCAGGGGAATCTTGTTAATTCAACTTGCGACATTGAGCAAGAGGAGTTTGGGAACGAGTGTGTTCCCTTGGGTAAGTGGCTTTTTCCCACGGAGAAACAATTGTAACCCAAAGGGAAATTGCCTCCGGGAAATTTCCATGGATACGTCAAAAAAACAAAACAAAACAAACAAACAAACAAAAGAATTGCCCATGACAGTTCCAAATGTAAGCCTTCTGGTTAACAAGACCCTAAAGCGGCTCAACCAATCACAAGAGTGCCAAACGCAAGGAAACCACATGCTGCGATGAACTGTGTAAACAACAAGGCTGGCATTCGTGCAATGATGTGAGTATTTTCTACGTTTCTATTTGTATCGTAGATTATAGTTTAATTTGATGGCATTTTCTGTTTCTACAGTAATGATATCGAACGGGATCCTGCTAGCGCTGTTCAGTATCGAAATGGATATCTGTTTGAGCAGCGTATGACACAGCGAAGTGTTGAGCAAGCTGGCCCTACCTACCTTGCGCAAGAACCGCCAAATGTAAATCAGTATCAGCAGTTTCCTTGTTTTCCTGTTAGAG
>OX421450.1:23036266-23046266 GCA_949126865.1 Montipora capitata | reverse complement strand
GAAAGTAGATCTTAGTAAGTACTATTGGTATCCAAAAAGAAAATTGCGGGTAACCGTGTATTTTTCAGAGATAATTATAAGCTTCAATTTGAGAAAGAACGCCTTGCATGGCTTTGTATTTTAAAGCTTTTTACAAATATTATTCATGAAATATCTTTGAAAAATGCCTGGTTACCCCCAATTTTCTTTTTCGATTTCGATAACACTTGTTAAGATGTACATTTCCCGCATAATCGTAAACCGGGGAAAAAATACCTTTGAATTAGTAGGCACCGTCCTTAATAAGTTCCTCATTTGTACAATGTGAAACAGAGGTGTAGTAAATATATATAGAATAGTTTATTACTCGTCTTCATAAAAAGTTGACTTTCATTATGCTACTATGAAGTTAAATAGTAGAGTAATTTAGGTAAAAGGATGGGACACATTTTTTTGCATTAAGTCCTTATTTGACATTGGCAACATGAACGAAACGTTGGTATGACCATTTCTCAGATCATTTTACAATTCCCCAAGTATATCGAGGCTTGAATATTTAACAGTACTTCCACTTTCTGCATCCTAACCTTTTCATTTTTAATTATGCATTTCACTCGTAGTTGTCTGTGTCACGTCACATTTCTTGACTGAAGAAGTCATAACGCTTGCTTTTGAGTTTGGGGCAACGCTTACCCCAAAAATTTCCGACAACGTTTTGCTTGAAACTGCTTTAAACTACCATTAACGCATAATTATACCTATTAATGCGATATCGTTCATTTTCATTGTGACCTCTATGGACACTTATTATGTGATTTGACCTGTTTTCTTTTTTTCTTTTAATTTTAATTTACCGTTCCCATTAAGATAGGCATATGATTAAAAGGCAAGAGTGATAAAGCCTCGATAGGAGTACTAGAGCAAGGCAGCTTGATATAAGATGACTTTTCCATCCTTATTTCCGATAAAAGATTTAAATTGTTTTTGGCCGTTAAAAATCACGTGACACATTCCAGATGAAAGAGCGAGTCGAAAGCTAAGCATGCAGATTTCAAGTTAACGTCGATTGGATAAATTTTTCCTCGTAAAACAAAAATATGCCAATTTATGAACTTGGTCAAGCCTTAACACACTTGAGTCAAGAGTTACTTAGCTTCTGGCCCGGGGGCGGTACTTTAGGAATTCTGGGTGGGGGATGTGCCACTAGGACCCTGGAACCCTTAGCCTATACCAGAGCTGGTTCAGCTGAATTTTGCTACCCTGTACTAGAGTAAACTCCCCAAATCCTCCCTATCATAGAGTAGCTGTTGTTCATAAACTACTGAGGTCACTAGCACAGTCTAGCCGAAACAAAACCTACATGTATACCACAATCGTTTCTCTCTCGAGAAAGTTCGTTCAGTCTTTTTCTGGTTTCCTTAGTCTGGATAAAATCTTCAAGGAACTGGTCAGTTCCGTGAAAAATTATACCCTATTCTAGACACAAACACTCTGATTTATGTACCCCATCCTAGAGTAAACTGCTTGAAAACCATACCCTTCACAGCGGCACATACCTACATAGCTTATATATGGCAGTACCCCCACCCCCCTTCCTGGGGGTTTCTGGCCCTGTGATGACGAACATTTTCGACAATATCAACGGCGACAACCCAAATTTTTCATCAAAGGTAACCAATAAGCGCCAGGAAAGATGCAGTTACAATGCCGCCAGCAAGGACATTGGCACGGTATTTAAACTTCAGTTATGGAGAAAAAGTCATGAGGGTCAAGTTTTTGTGCAACAACAACAACAACAAATGCTGCAACGTGAAATTTCAGCTGCAGTGTCAGCAATGGGACTTTGTTTCACAGTCGAGCTCTGTGACGGGTGGCGAGAATGAATTGAGAATCCAATTTCCCTGAGTCCCCACGTCCCCATGTCCCCGAGCCCCTGAGTCCCCGAGTCCCTTGTCCCCGCGTCCCCATCCCACTTTTCGACACAGCCCACATAATCAGGCCCAGAAAATCCTGTTTTACAGGTGGGTGCAACTCCATTGTTAATGCCTGAGGATACTTTTCAGGCCGGAAGAATAAAACGTTTTTTAAAAACATATCCAAATAAGTTAAAATGCTATATGGGGACGAGTCAAAAAAATTTACACTGGTTTGAAAATTTCGATCCAGATTGAAAATTGTACACTGGTTTATTAAAAAGAATCAAACCAAAAAGACAAACCACAAAAGCTATTCTTTGAGACGTACCGGTATGTCACAGTGATAGGCCAAAAAGAACTTCCTTTATTGTGTTGCAACAGTTCTTAATTTGTACATGTATTTTAAAACTGTTTATTATTTTGTTTTCATATTACATTTGTCCACGAGTCACATTTCAATCACATACTGACTATCTCACAAATTCTACACTTATGACACAAACACACACCAACATAAACTTACCGCCTTCCTAACAGAGCATTAATTTTTGTTAGTACAATACAAACTGATAGTGTCCAGTCAGTTTTGTTTATCAAATAATTTGACATGCAAACTGCTATAATTATCTGCTGTTTTTACCACAAGGCAGTCCCTATTAGTAATACAGGCAAAGAGCTTGAGATAATAAATATCATCTAATAGTATCACCCAACTAGTGGACTAATGCAAATCCTGCATTTTGATTAGCTACACTACTAGAGGACTATTAGTAATAGTCCTTGAGTAGCGAAAAGCGTGACACATTCTTTTGTTTTATTCCAAAATAAATATTTCTTCAACTTGCAGTTGCTAACTTTATTATTGCCTTTTCTGTCCAACTAGTTGGGTGATACTAAAACAATAATTATTAGACCCTTCGCCCTCAAGGGCCACGAGTCAATAGCCCATTTGGCTTCGCTTCATGGGCTATTGACCTGTAGACCTTGGGGGCAAGTATTATTCACCTCTGGCAGTAGTGGTGAATATTACAGTAAATACCTCTTCCACCCCTATCAACCGTCAATTCAGTGAATAATTTGCCAGATACTCTCATCACATATTAGCCTCATTAAGTATTCTCATTTGAATATCACCACAATCAATTTGAAAGAACCAAAAAGTCAAGGAAATGACCTTAACCTAAGTCACTGAGACCTTTCCTATAAGTTTAGCAAAGGCACTTAAAATCAATACGACAACCTTAATTTCTCTGAAAAGGGAGATTAATGTGATCCAACTTAACCTACGGTACATGATGATTGTAATTAACCAACCTGAACTCTGGCTGAGTGCTTTGTAGTGTGCCACAAATCCACGTCCTTGAATAGACCAATCAGATTTGAACTTCATGAATAAGTAGCGGCCTGAAGAATATACTGGTCGAGGAAAACTAGTATTACAACCTTTCATCAGTGAATTGTACACGTCACTTGGTCCATCAAAGATTTCCACATAATCGCAAGTACAACAGTCATCAAAGTCCATGAATGTAAAGTAGATAAGTACTCTGGTTGCATTAAAGAGCCAATTGCAATTTTCATTTGATCGATAAGCAGATGCGTAATTAGGCCAGTAAATAGAGCCACTTTCTCCATCGAACAAGTTGATGATCTTCGGGTTACTAACATCACCAAGGCACTCTGTCAACCATGAGAAAAAGCCATAATAATATAGTATAATCATCCAATATTTAGACATTTACAGATAAGACAACATGCGCGATGGATTTGAAGGGGCATAATAGAGTGGGCAAGTTTCCAGATGACTGGACAACAGCTTAAGAGCCCATGTCTGAAATTATGGAGAATTGGGCGTCAGTCGTGAAGTAATATACAAAAATTTGGTTTTATCAACGGAGTTGATAATGTAAACTGGCCACCGTACAGAGATTCTAAAAGCTGACGTTTCGAGCGTTAGCCCTTCGTCAGAGCGAATCGAGGAATTATGGGTTACGTGTAATAGTCGTGAAGTAACCTCTATAGTGAAGTATTTTCAAAAATAACATAAAAAGTTTCAACAGCTTTTTAAATTTTGCGAAATTGCGGAAAGTGTGAAAACACGGCATGTTGGCCTCCTTCGAATGGTAAAATTGGGAAAAATAACACATTTTTTAACTCGCTCGTACGGTAAGACGCGGCGTCATCTGTTTATGAAACACAAACACAATATAAACAAACTTAAGCTCTTTATAATACAGTAATAGAATTTGGATAAGCTGTTGAAATGAGAATGTTTTGACCTTTAGAAGAAAACCAGTTTCAGGCATTTAAAAAAATCGCAAATTTCACCCAAATTCCACACTACAGAAACCCAATTGGTACGTCGAGTTTGGACATGAAATAACAACAGCTTTGAAGAACAACCTTTGTAAATTACTGTGTTAAAATATTTCTGGCGGCAATGAAAAATTACCCCGTCGAGAGATCAAAATGTGAAGAGTAGTTTGACAAGTTTACGACACAAACCGCCGGCTGGCTACGCAAAGCAAATTGTAACCGTTTTCATGGATAGAAATATTGGAGAAAACATTCGCAAAATTACTTAAGGGGCTTGCAGAATAATTTTATATAGTGTTGATGCTTTTTAACTTCGATCAACACACACCGCCCTTGTTTCAGTCCGGATTCGATCGAAACTGCAACATAACATAAACCTTACCGTGTTTCTAAAAATTATCCATTATCTGATGAAAATAATCCTCAACTAAATCGTTGTGTTTGGTACTGTAATATATGTAGCTTGCTGGACATGTAATACCCTTGTTTGCTCGAAATTTGTCGGTACCTGGCCGCAGACAAATTCACAGAAGTAACATTCCGGTATGGAACCAGGATATGATGTAAGAACAAGATTGCGTGACGCATGACCTGGCCAAACTGAGAGCTAACAAAACTACGCACCCTTAAGTAACCGCGTAAACAAATTGCGGAACGAAAATAATTTATATAAATTTACCCAGAATATAACAACAATGTTTCACACTTACGCGAGCCTATTGGTACAAGCATATTCGTGGCGCTCATAACATAGGCTGAATACGCCTTTTTCAATTCATATTGAACCTTTGGGGCTGAGGATTTTCCCCTGTGGGCATCGATCCCCGCAGAAGTGGGGATCGAACACCGCCACTTATTGCACCTCCACCTAGTCCCAAACAAACCTTGATGTCGTGGGCACACTGTTATTTTTCAATGAGAGTCTTCTGTCTCAAAATGCCTGAAAAAAAAATGCCGCTTAAATTTTAAAAAATGTCTAAAGAAAAAAACGTTTTCGAGGATTTGTAATATCTAAAAGGAAACCACCTACCCGCTCGAGTAAGTAATAGCTTTGATTCACTGTCCACTGCAATCTCGTCGCTGATTTAGCAATACACGAGGTGATTGTAGACATCTTTGCGACACTCGCCGATTGAAACACATTACGCATTCGCGGGGTTAAATGAACTGGGGCCGCAGGGTCCACCAACAAGGAGTGAATAGCCACAAGATGCCATGCAATGAAATGTTAACAACTAGCGACTGGATATCAATGCATGAAAGGGTTTTTCGCATCAAAAGTTAGATTGTTGAGAACTAGTATTTCTAGCACGTACTTTGGGCTTACACCTCAAAACGCTAAAACACCCAAAAAAGGATTATATCTATTGACCTTTGGCCAGGTCATGCGTCACACAATCTTGTTCTTACATCATATCCTGGTTCCATACCGGAATGTTACTTCTGTGAATTTGTCTGCGGCCAGGTACCGACAAATTTCGAGCAAACAAGGGTATTACATGTCCAGCAAGCTACATATATTACAGTACCAAACACAACGATTTACTGGAGGATTATTTTCATCAGATAATGGATAATTTTTAGAGACACGGTAAGGTTTATGTTATGTTGCAGTTTCGATCGAGTCCGGACTGAAACAAGGGCGGTGTGTGTTGATCGAAGTTCAAAAGCATCAACACTATATAAAATTATTCTGCAAGCCCCTTAAGTGATTTTGCGAAGGTTTTCTCCAATGTTTCTCTCCATGAAAACGGTTACAATTTGCTTTGCGTAGCCAGCCGGCGGTTTGTGTCATAAATCTTGTCAAACTACTCTTCACATTTTGATCTCTCGACGGGGTAATTTTTCATTGCCGCCAGAAATATTTTAACACAGTAATTTACAAAGGCTGTTCTTCAAAGCTGTTGTTATTTCATGTCCAAACTCGACGTACCAATTGGTTTTCTGTAGTGTGGAAGTTGGCAACCTCGTTCCCAGGGCTTTTCTCCGCCGAGGGGAAGGTGGCGGGAAAAGGCCCTGGCATCGGCCGGTCACATGATCACCGAACACCCAGATATCCTGGGTGTAATAAATTATCTTATTATATGGAGGAGAGTGTTTTACTGGGAACTAAACCACTCCTAGATTCCATACGCCACTTCATCCGGGACCCGAGTGGCGTATTTTCCGTATGTCACCTTTGTGAGTGTCGTATCGTTCAATGACGTCACGATTCCCGCCTTTTTTTCCCCGCCTTTTTTTTCCCGCCTTTTTTAATAAAGCCAAGCCGTATTTGTAAAACTTGACTACTTTGAAACACAATAAAATCGGAAATATTCAATATTTAGTCTCCATAATTATAATAAAAAGAACATTACACGTTGGCTCGAAGTTATGAATTTTATGTTCTCGTGGCAAAAACAATATCTCACTCGTTCGCTTCGCTCACTCGTGAGATATTGTTCTTGCCACTCGAACATAAAATTCATATCTTCTCGCCACCGTGTAATATCCTCTATATATCTGAATCGAAACATTCAAGATGGCGGTGTCTTCGAGTGGATCAGAGTATTTGTCAGTGCTTCGCCGAGTCGGATTTTCTTTGAACAACGGCAATTTTCCATCTGTAAATTTAAAACCTCTCCAAATGAAGTGTTTTGAATATATTCTGAAAGGCCAGGATGTTATTGGAGTCCTACCAACTGGATTTGGCAAGTCAATACTTTTTCACCTTCTAGCGCATTTCATTCCTGTGAAGACAAGCAAGAATATAGTAATTGTGGTATGTCCTTTAAACTCCATCATTGAGGACCTGTTAGAAGTGTTAAAAGCTCGTGGAGTAACTGCTAATGTACTACAGCTTATCGGAAACAAGATGGATCTGGTCGAGAACTTGTTCGGAAATGAACACGAAACAAGCGAGCACGTGGAGGTGGAATCAACAAAGATTCCTCAAGACGTAGTTAATGGGAACAACGCAATTGTATTTGCCCATCTAGAGGCTCTGTTAAGTACAGAAGGACGACATCTGATGGGAAGTAAAGTCTTCCAGGAAAATGTTGTCGCCTGCGTTGTTGATGAAGCTCATTGTGTTAAATTATGGTAAGTGTGTGAAATATTGATTTCTGTCAATGTCTTTTCTGACATTAGTGTCCAGAGATTAAATCATGCACGTACGTCTTGGAAAACTAAAACACGATTACGGCACCGGAAGTATTTACAAATGTTGTATGTATTATTGAATGTTTGAATTTTAACATATTTCATCTAAAGTCTCGAATGGCTTGCGAATGTTGTATTTAACTACCTGACAATCAAGAGACTCTTATTAAAGACAATTTACTATTCACTTGTACAACCTTATTTTGATTATTGTGATGTTGTATGGAGTGACTGCTCCAAAACACATGCTGACAAATTACAAAAGTTACAAAATAGAGCAGCACGGATTATTTCTAGGGCTGATTACTCTATTCGATCATCAGCAGTGCTAAATTCTCTAGAGTGGTCTTACTTAGAAGAAAGAGAGAAAAGGCACTTGTTAATTACGATGTTTAAAGTATTCAATAATAATTGTTCGACGTATCTTCAGGAGTATTTTCATAGAACCTCACACGTTCACAATTATAACTCGAGGGCTTTGAACTATGACTTCCAATTACCACCACCTAAAACAAATTTTCTTAAAACTTTCTTTTTCTTATCGAGGTGCAAATGCTTGCAACCAACGGTCAAATCAAATACGCGAGATACCCTGGGACACATTTTACATCGCTAGGACACATTTGTACATGGCTTGTTTCGTATTGTTATATAGTAAATTATGATTGTTACTAATTATCACTATTGTTTAAATTTCCTAGATATTAAATAATATTTAGTGCTAAGTTATACCTAATTCATTAGTCATTTTAACATTTATATCTTGTAATTCTTGTAATTTTTAGCATTTATATTTTTGTAATTCTTACACGGCATGTCTGAAAACCAGCTTGCTGAGCCATTTACTGTTTTAAATAAAGTTGATTGATTGATTTTAAGATGATTTACCAGCTAAAGTTTTCCCTTTCTTTTTCAGGGGTGAAGGTTAGAAAAGACTTCAAAGACTTGTCAGTGTTGAAGGCATTCTTTCCTGATGTACCCACAATGGCTCTGACAGCAACAGCACCACCTCATTTGTTGAGAGACTTGCAACAAAGTCTACGTTTGAAAAGTGACTGTAAAATGGTTGCACTAAACCCTGACCGAGTGAACATCTACCTTGACAAGAAGGTGCGTCTAAGTAATCACCATGGGAACAAAAGTTATAACCAAATCCTTGAACCCATTGCAAAAGAACTAGCACTTAAAAGAGAAAACTAGCCAATGACAATTATCTACCTAAAACTGAAATACTGTGGATATGCTTATGGGTTATTTGAAAGAGTATTGGAGGACAAGCAGTATGTTGGAGAAACCACAGAACCCAATGCAAGACTGTTTGCACAGTTTCATGCCTGCCAAACCAGGGGCATGAAAAAAGACATAATATCAGAAATAAAAAAGGAAAATTCAAGGGTCAGGGTGATATTTGCGACATCAGCACTTGGTATGGGGGTTGATGCTCCTCATGTGGTGGAAATCATTCACATAACACCACCGAGTAGCTTTGAAGCTTACAAGAAATTGGTCGTGCTGGTCGTACAGGAATTTCATCACATGCTACACTTTACTACAATAACTCTGATATTGGAAATAATAAAAAGCATATAGAAGAGTCGATGAAATTCTATTGCAGAGCAGAGAACACTTGTCTGAGGAAACTCCTTCTGGATTACTTTGGATTTTCCAGTGTTCAACAAGATAACTGTTGCTGCATATGTGATGGAAAGTACAAAACAAATGTAGAGGATCTACCCTACGTCACCAACAAGGTCAGATTTCTAGCTTACAATAACCACGTTATCCTGTAAGGATTAATCAAGACTGCAATTTCTGACCAAGAGTCACAAGCAACATCTGATTGCCCCATGCCTTTTGACATTCCTGTTGATAATAATCTGACTGAAAAAATTATGGAGGGAGTGGAATATGTTGAAACAGAAAAGGACCTGTTGAGGAACTTTGGCATATGGAACGAAGCCTGTTCTTCTAAGATTTTTTCACTTATATGCGAGCATACTTCTATGTTGGGAAGTGAAATGAACTTTGATTGATTAAAACATAACATAAATAGATAGTGTGAAATGTCATCTGGGATAACAGCTTTCAAGAATTTAAATTTGGGAAAGAACTCAAGGACAATTCGTCCAACAACGATTTTGGCACATTCAGCATATCTTTTTCATTCATTTACATTTAATGAAAAATTGTATCAAGAAAAAATCTTTAATGTTTCCTTTGGTGTTGTCGATGGGCAAGTGGCTGATGTTGGTTCTGTTTTCAATTAGGTTACTGCAAACAAGTGTAGATTCTCATTATGGAGCCCAGGGCTTTTCCCTCTCTTGGACTACAACTACCAGAATTCAGATTGTTTTTCCTTTCTTATTTAAAATTTTGTAATCCTAATGGGGTAAAATAACAATAGCTCTAATGAGCATGAGAAAAGCATACAGGTGTAACCTGAAGGATTCTGGTAGTTGTAGTCAAATGGCATCATCATGCAAAAGTTCTTTTACGAAGCACATACAGCCCTCAATTCCATCACAGCATTGCCTATAAAATAGGCTAATATGGTGTCGGATATTAATCATCCATAAGCCTCTACAAAACTACCGTAAGTGACTTTTTCAGTGTTTTTTAATTATTACTTGCTCCAAAATAGCTAATTT
>OX421450.1:23018766-23026266 GCA_949126865.1 Montipora capitata | reverse complement strand
ATCTGAGAGCCTGGAACAGGCTAAAATCAAGCATACTTACGAGCTGCATTGATGTGTAGTTCAGCCAAGATGAAAGCTGAAAATCAGTTGAAACATAATTAATTAGTACAAATGAATAGCATGAGTGGTCTAAGAACAAGATGGCGAAAGCCGTGCCATATGGAATGAGATGCTTCATATTCTTAGAAAATTTTTTGTTTATTTCATTTACTTTAATAATAATTTATATAGAAAATTGAAAGCTAGCATATCCCTGTCCCCTGACTTTGTCACAGTTTTATTTCTAGTCACCCATTCTGATTTACTGTATGAGCTGACAAGAGCAGCTTAACCTTCAGCAACACATGCTGGTGGCTTTCATGGATTGACTGCATCAGTATGCTTCTCCCCAACTACCCAAAGACCTATTAAAGGCACAGTATCAATGACATTGTCTTTTCTCTGGTTGAGACTGCAGCCGGTTAAAATGTGGCAAGTGTGTCTAGTCCCCCACATGTCTATCATTTTTCAGCTGGTCTTGACAAAGCAAACCGTGTTGTTGTTTTCCAAAATCAAAAATAAAGCAGACATGGCAATTGAAATTGATTGATTGAAATTGCAGAACATACAAATGCACCATTTTTGAGCTCTTGGTTGCATTTTTTGTGGATAAAACAAAAGCTTATACCACTATCCAAGACTACTTATAAGAATAGATTTTGCCCTCATTATGCATGAAAATAATCAGGTAACAACAAGCCACAACATCAAGAAAAGGCTGTGTTCCAAATAAAACTAATAAACATCTAAAGTTAATTTAGAAGTTAATCTAAAAGCTCCTCACACTATATTAAGCTCCTCACACTATATTTCACATCAGGAGTGCAATCAAAAGCCTGGCAAGCCTGGTAGACAGGGTCGGCCAGGGGCCAGGGGTGTGGGGGGGGCAAAATACCCCAAAATACCCAAAATTTATACAAATATACCCAAAATTAATGGAAGCACTGTATACTATATACCTGAAATTCAAAGAAAGTGATATACCGAATACCCGTATTTAAGCTGCAATGTACCGTATACCCGATTTAAAAAGCCCCTGACCGTATACCCAAAAACCCTGGCCGACCCTGGTTAGAGGCTGGCCTGGCCACACTTGCCAGGAAAGCCTGGACCAGAAATGTGCAGCAAGCATGGCCAAGGCAAGGCTTTTGTTGCAAGTGTCACCCTGGCCACAAAGGCATCCATGGCTTTCTCTCCCAGCTATGCAAAAAGAATACCCCAGGATTCCATGGCCTTCCCGACCTAAGTATGGTGGCCATTTCTGGCATTGTCCAGGGCTGGTGACATAGTGGCAAGAGCAATTCCTTTCCACCAATGTGGCCTGGGTTCAATTCCTGACCCTACTCTGCTCTGGGTTGTTTTTAAATGTCTAGGTACTCCAGTTTGCCAGCCTCTCCTCAAAGGGGGGAGGCTCTCAACATTAGCAGGACTGGCATGGGTGAGTTAGAATTTCTAGCAAACTTTTTGAATTTCAAGCAATGAAGAAATTTCTGTGTGAGCTTGATTATTACATATGAATTTTTTACAATTTCTTGGAATAGGGTTGGATGGACCACTGAGACAACAATCAACAAGTTTGAGTGTCCTATGCAGATTTGACTTGCATTAAAAAATATTAGCTGACTTTGATACTTAAATATGACAAGGTTTGGTCTGGCAGGTACAAAACACAGGTCTCAGGTCACAGGTCCAGGTCACAGGTCATTGTTTAACCCATACAAAAAGTATCTTAAACATCCATTAGGCCTAATTACGCCTAAACAAATGTTTTAAGGCCTAATGTTAGCATTTGTGAATGGTTAGCGTTGTTTCTGTATTGGTAAAACAATTACCTGTGACCTGGACCTGTGTTTTGTACCTTCCCGGTTTGGTCTTATCAAAGGCCTGAAACTAATTTACCAAAAACGCCAATGTGAGCACCTTTATTAAGACTCCAATGAAAATATTCGAGTTAAACCTGTCCCTAAATAACTATTCCTCACCAGCAGTATCCTTTAGGGTCCACACTTTAAACATAAAGTCATGCTATACATGGATAAATGAAAACTAAGCTTTAATTCTTGATTGTGGGAAATATCAACGAATTACCTTGGTTGCAAATTGATGAACCGTTTAACAAGCATCTTGAAATATTACACTCTCCGAGTCAGCACTAAATCCTGCCACATTCGGATTTGGGTTAATTTGATGAGCCCGCTACGAGTCTTGCTCTCGTTTCTCACACGTAAAATATGAATTGCATTGCCTTTGCGGCTTTCTTGATGGTCTTGACAGTGGAATCCAACTTACAAGAAGGGGTTTTCTCTCCACTAACTAAAAGGGTGCTTACCATTTAGCCAAATAATTCGAATGAAATGATCGTTGCATAAAGGTAAGCGATTATCGGCATTCCATCCTGTACATTTACTCTATCTTGTGAGAAAGAGCCTGAAAACGGAACAATTCTCGCAAATGGTAAGGGAATTTCCCGAATTCCATTCCGAATGGAAAAAGAGGATTACCTCTGGAGGTTGTCCACAATTTCCGAAAAGATTTTCCGGAAAATTGCCTTTCCATTTGACCTCAAACTGAGATTTCCGGATTTTTTGGCTAAATGATAAGCACCCAAATATTCACTAATTAGCAGGTAATGAAGGGGGGGGGGGGGGGGGGAGATTTGTGGATGGTGAGTTGAAGGAAAATCAGAGACAAAGTTAGGGTTGGTCTGTAAAATGAGGAGACATTCACAAAGCAACCTCTCAACCTCAAGATATGGTTACCAAATAAAACAACTATGTGTAAAATTAAAAACTTAAGACAAGATTTTTTTGAACTTCGAGCATCGCGCGGCCAAAAAGATCATAATAATCTTTTGTCGCCGGTCAAGTTTTAGTTGGAAGCACGTTTGTTTTGCGCCTGGGAATACTTTGGTGGCCGCTATAATCATTTCGATTAAAAAAAAGTGCTGTTCCCTTTGCTTATTTCTAACCTTTGTTGGAAGGATATGAAGTATTTTGTGGTAGAAAAAACCCTAGGATGCAAATGGAAGGTTCGCTTCAGTAGACTTGCCATGAGATACGAACAATGCCGGCCATTTGTCAGAGAAGTTATGGCTGATCAAATGATTCTGACAGTTCCGGTTCGAGGGGCAACCCTAAACCCAAAATCCGGAATCACAGGTCATTGTTTTACCAATACAGAGAGTAAAAACTATCCTAAACATTCATAAAAGCTAACTTTTGGCCTAAAAACGTTTGTTTAGGCCTAATTAGACCTAAGGTTAGCTTTTATGAATGTTTAGGATAGTTTTTACTCTGTGTATTGGTAAAACAATGACCTGCGATTCCGGATTCCAGATTCCGGTTTTAGGGTTACCGCAGTTCGAGACGGTTTACGTTGGATACTATATTGTCAAATCAATTCATTAATGGTATGTAATTGTTTTACTTCTATAACCTAAGTTATGTCAATGACAAGTGATGCTTTAAAACTCTGAAATCTCTTTGAAAGACTGCTTTAAAATACAATTAGCATAATGGTCAAGCGGTAAACCGGTCGAGCTGAACTTGCGTTCTCCCAGTCATTGAGCGAAATTCTCCCTTGAGAAAATAAAGCTCAAACAAGATTATTTGTCAACTTTATGGAACTGCCAACATTTCAAAATAAACGTTTTGACTTCACCTGTTCTGTTGAAACCGTAATTTTGTAACAGCTGTAGTTGTTTCAGTGTAAGCGGAATATACAGCCGTGAATTTCTATGCGTTTGGGAATTGAAAATAAAATATACCGTTATGCGAAACCCATATTATTTACTAGTTAGGTTTCGCAGCAAAAATCTTGTTGTACCAAGGATTGCACGTCTTAATTGAAAGTTTCTAGATGTTCTACACTTGATTTGATCATTATTTGCTTAAATGTATTTGAACCGGTTGTCTGATCTCGCCTCAAACTTGCAGGGTAGCGCATTTCTCAACCTTAAAGTGCCTATAAACCCGAATTTTTTGTTTTGCTTCGAGAAATCTTTGTATCGCTCTGAGCAAAATGGCGCAAAAATTTTTGTTTTTGGTTAATTAAAACCGGAATTTTTTACGAATTTTCAAAGTGGCGGAGACGTGAGATTCGAAAACCCATTACCGAGCTGGTGAGCTTGCCGAAAGGGAATGGGTCGAGTGTAATTCATGACCTAAAACCTGGACTGTGAGTTTCGCAAGTTGTGACTTCCATCAGAGGTGAAGCCATGCCTGAGAAATGTGTTGTTTTCGGGTGTACGCGTAGCAATGTTCGAAGCAAAGAGAAAGGGATACTGCTTCATCCCATACCGTTTTACGGTAAAAGTGAAAGCGAAAAGCAAAAGCAAAGGAACAAGTACAACTCTAGCCACTCTTCGTCCGCTAGGGGATCGTCAGCATATGCCTCGTGCATGTCTTCCTCATCGCTGGCCGCAAAGCTCGAGTTTGGCGAACCTTCAACTTCCAGCTCGTAATCTTCCATTTCTGAAACTTCCGTATCTGAACCCGAGGACAGAATGAAGTCGTTCGAAGCCATTTCTTGATTAAAACGTATGCTGGTTACAAACGTCAGCCGAACAGAAATTGTTTTCGCCGGCACGCAGGGAAAACTACAAAACTACGCGTCTCCTCTGTTGATTTGCCTGATACTAATGTCCGGGGAACTACGTCACTAGGCCCAGTCTCCCTTTTACCCGGTCGCGGGCAGAGAAAACCGCACTTTAAAAATTTGTAAAAAATTCCGGTTTTAACCAAAAACAAAAATTTTTGCGCCATTTTGCTCAGAGCGATACAAAGATTTCTCAAAGGAAAAAAAAATTTTCGGGTTTATAGGCACTTTAAACATCGCCCTTTCAGCCAGAGATCTGCTTCCATTTTGGTAAGTACTGGATTACTACTGATCATACTGTTATTTTGAACATCAGCTCTGGTGCTTTCACTTTGCATAGTAAAATGCTTTTGAAATCATGAACTTTTCCAATCATCCGCGATTCCTTCGTGGCAGAGATAATTGGTTAACGAATTCTTTATGGCAGCACTGTTTATCAGCTTTGTTGTAAGTTCATTGTACAGTGTACCAGACATGTCACTACAACACTGAACGTTAAAGTGCAAGCTTTTCAGTGCTACCTAAAGTAAATAAATGTGGTTTTGTTTTGAACCAGCTGCGTAATTTTAGTTCGAAAATACAACACCTCGATTTGTTTACATAATTGGCATTCGAAACCACTTGCATTCGAGCTCCCTTCATGTGCAAGCGTTCTTCAGCCACAAGGTTGTAATTTTCATATTTGGACAACATTCTTTGCCTTGTACATTATTTTTGGAAAGTTCACATCATTTCCAAGAATTTTTATTCCTCAAAAACGTGAAGGTGATGCCAAAAAACATAAGCTAGACTGCTGGGGTGTAGAAAGAGCAAAGCTATTGAAATATCCTGTTAGATAGTGTTGGAACATGTACAGTACCACTGTAGCAAAAATGTGTTCGTTCTGACTTTTCTTGTACCGGAAACAGTCATATATTATTTGTTAACGTTGTTTGTTTACCCTTCAACTTCTTTGCTTTGCTCATTAATCCTGGAGTCACGTCTGGTTTACGTTGGCTCCTCAGCATTTCACCTAAACGAGTTAGCAGCCTACAGCATGTATCTACCAAGGATGAAATACTCTCCACCAAGTTCTGTGCAAATGTTAGAGTCCTGCCTTCTCTGCCATTATTTTGAAATTTCCTGCAGACAAACCCTTAAAAAATGTACTAAAGCTTATAGGTCTAATCTCCAGTTGTTCACATTCCTGTTTACAATGTACATCTATCATAAAAGGCAGACTTGTTTTGCTTAATTGAACCACAAAACAGGTTGATTTCCTCCTCCTAATAATTCATGCACTTATCCATGATTTTTGTTTTCCATCACAGGGAGCACTTTTATAAGATGAATACTCTTCACTGTTTGGATGATGGATAAATTCCAAGACAAAAGCAATGGTTTCTGGTGGAAGTTTATGACTACATTGGTGTCTTATTTTTGGAAGTGCTGCTCCTGGACCATACATCTTACTATGAAGTCTAGCTTTTGTTAATTTGTAGTCTGTGCATGATACTTCTTCTCCTTGAGTGTTAGTAAACCTGAACATTTGCGTAATTTCCTTATTTGTGTATTGCTGTGCCACACAGCTCAACAGTTCAACCAGTTTGCGACATCCAGGCTTCTCTCTGGAGTAGTTGAGAGCTAAGCCCTCCATGATGTTATTTTAGCATTTGAATGTGGAACATTCACTTTTTCCTGAATAGAATTTGAAAGAAGTGAAGACAATGGCTTGCTCCTTTTACTTTTTGCTTCTAGTAAGAAACACCTCCTAGAGGGTGAGGTTCGCATGTTTACAATCATATTTCCAAAAGTTGCTAAAGCCAGTATTTTGTGGAAAGTACTGATAGAGATGAAAAGTATTGTGGTCTTATTTTTTTAATTATCAAACGGAAAGGAAAAAATGTCCTGACGTTGAATTAGTCAGTAATAATTACTGACTCTGATCTGATTATTAAAATGCAAAAAAAGTACTCGTGATAGCCTGGATTAGTTTTCTATTTTAGGGAAGAATGCATACAGTACAAACTCACATATAAGAACCTAGTACAGGCTGAAATTTGGCATTTTACCCAAAAATATAAGAACCTTTTCAGCCTGGCAAAGAAAAAGAGGTACGTTCTTTTACAAAAAAATCACCCTTTGATTGGCATTTTATTGGATTTTCTCTAGAAATATGTTTTCCATAAAGCTACAGTGCAATACTGTCTAAGTATCTTATAAAATAAAATATAGAAATTTATTGTTGTTCCTCTGAGAAATAAGAACCTATTAAGAAACTACATGTAATCATGATACATTGTAATTTAAAAATTTCAGAAACAGCCAGATAGTACATGCATGTACAAGAAACTTACTCAAGTAGGAGGGATAACCAAATGTTTGAACATGAAAATTATTCATTCTTAAAAATAGGAATAGGTGATTTTTGGGTAGTGAAAGAGTTACTGATGCAACGAAAACTTGTTTGACTTGTGACAGTGCTGTTGTCGAGAACACTTTGAAAATATAGTGGAATGCTCGGTTCTCTGGCATGCAAAGCAATCCTTTCTTCCGGTAGGTTGAAAGTTCTACTTGAAGTTCATTTGGTTTCATTACACTGTACTGTTCTCAACCTTCATTAGAGGAAGAAGCCAGATTAGATATTGAGAATCATATCAATGAAATGAGATTTAACTCAATCCAATGGAATTTGTCTTAGAAAAAATAGAAATTCTGTAAGACTTATCTCCAACTTCAGTTCAGTTATGCAAATACTCAGCAAATACTTAGCTTAACATTTATGATGAAAGTTTACAAAAAAATGTATGGTCTAATATAAAGCTTAACCATTTTTAGAGCCTATTACTTGTAGCACGTAAAGGTCAGTTAAAAAAGTGACCATTC
>OX421450.1:23003766-23013766 GCA_949126865.1 Montipora capitata | reverse complement strand
AAATTCTCACACAACATTGAATTCGGGGAAGGGGGATGTGGTATAAGCTACGATCTTGTAACACGATTATTCTGACCATTCGTTAAGTGTTCTAACTAAATATGTCTAGTATTGTAAGTATCGGAGAGGCTGAACATTTACGCACGCATGCGCTGACGGAATGTTTAAAGACGAGACGAGAAAAATATGCAGTACCTCCAGACGTGGCGCTGGAGCGTCGTACCAAACGAGTCATCGCGGGATTTCGGCCCATGCGATCGCTTTTGGACGCAGTTGGCCCTTCGCTGCTTTCTGCTACCGACCTCGCCTCCCGGTACGGCATTGAGGGAGGGATATGTCGGCCCCTAAACCATATGAGACAAATCCCACGCCTACTCACAGCTCCAAACCGCCCTTGTCATTACAATTTAACACGTAAGATTTCGATGGCTTATATATTCAAAAGAAAAGTCATTTTATCTGTCATATGGTAAGCACTGGAGTCGCAGATTACAAAGTGCACGCATGCGCCCTGGTGAAGGTAACATACATGCATACATAAAACTGTATTTTATCTCGAATTTCAGAATAATATCTTTGAGACATTACAGCTAACATACATAATATATACAGATACATAACTAAATATTAAATAATATTTAAAGATATATTAATCAAAAAGAAAAGCCGCTGTACAAAATCCGGCCCTGGATTAGTTTAAAACCAGTAAACTCAGTGGTACGGGAAAAATCAGGTAGCGCATTTCGCAACGTACTTAGTTAATACGTAAGAAAAAGAACTAAGACCATAACTGGTTGTTATAGGTTTATGGAGGGACAGAATGTAATTTCCACGAAGATCATGCATAAGAAGAGAACGGGAGAGAAAACGTATTTTTCATATATGCAGGACAAGCCTTTTCTTTCTTTAACTACTTTTATACGATAATATGAGGAAATTTTGAATGCGCTTATTGCATGGAGATGTAGAGTTTGACTTAAGTGGTACGTAAGAGGACAGGTAATCGCAAATATAAATCTCATTACTCTCTTATTTACATTATACCGTTTCTTTGACAAGAAAGTACTAAAGGCCAGGCCAAATTTCCTATGATAAAAAGTCTACGTTAACAGCACGCACCTTGGCTACTCCTTAGTATCCGCCTAAAAATCTTCTTCTCGCTACTTTTTCCTCATTTGATGAGGACCAGTCTCCGCTTGCCTCCTTCATGCCCAAAAGGAATTCTGGGTAATTCGGCCGTTCCATCATTGACAAGGGAAGTCCCCCGATTCTCATTTCATAGATTTTCTTATGAGTGTGGAGCCACCTAGTCCTACGGGCAAAATACAGCACCGATTGAAGTTTTTAGCTTTCAAAACTTCCTCAAATTGTATCGGTAGGTCCTGGAATTCGCCCACAGAAAGGCCAGAGAGACGACTTCACTGGTGCTGTGAACCACCATGTTTACAACAGAGCAATTTAGGCGTTCCAGTCTGCATGAAATCATCTCTCACCTCTGTCTCGAGAAGACCAGACACGCACGATTCTTACGTTATGTTTATGCCCCTGTAGAATCAACCGAAATCTCAACTCCTTGTCAAAAGTTAACCAGCATCTTAATATTTTTGGTAGGCTACAATACTCGTCACATTTGTTGGAACACCCATCGCCGTTTCCCCCTTCCTGAATGGGGGAAGGGGGATGTGGTATAAGCTACGATCTTGTAACACGATGATTCTGACCATTCGCTAAGTGTTCCAACTAAATATGTCTAGTATTGTAGGCCTAGGGTTAGCCAAATTGAGGGTTTTGGGTTACTTCCAGGGTGTTCCGATGTTCCTGCTTTTAGTACATGCCAATTTTTATTGTCAACTAGACCCCCCCGTTAGGGTACACTGGGTTGCCTGTGGTACGTGCACCCTTTCCAGACAATTTTTTTCACGTTGGGGGCTCATTAAGAAGTCATACCAGCAGAGGTCCTTTGGCTCACAGGTCCTCACAAACAGATCTGTCCTTGCGTAATATGTAGCTCTAACAGTGCACGATGTTGTTTTGGTATTGTCTATCATTGTAGTGCCATGTTAGAAGTCTTGGGTAAATAGCCTGAGAAGACATGTGGTTACTAGCAAAGTACTGAACCCAGAAAGATTGAAGAAAATAAATGGGAAGTGAGAAACATTGCCTTCTGGGCTGACATGTTGATAAAATTCTTTCCACCACAAGTTGAAGCGTGCCCTCTGAGCATCTGACAGCTTTGTAATACCGAAGTTCGCTGAAGTTATCCCTGTCCAGAGGGGTTAGTGTTCGGATGGGAGACCAAAACAATATACCCCTCGTAAAACAGAAGCATCGGACCGAAAATACTATTAACGCTAACGAATGCGAACTCAGCAAGGTACAGATTTTGTTAGCTTGCTTTACGCAAAAACAAATATTGATGCAAAAGTAAATAAATATTGATACACAGTTTTTAGAAAGAGCAGAAGGAAGTTTCCAGGACGGTCGCTCGAGAATAACATATTTACGACATGAAAACAACATTAATTTTGAACCGTGAATATAGAATATAAACAGTTACGATCAGCGACAAACATTTTGGGAGATTTTTGCTACGTTCAATTTTGTTATTGTAAGTTTTGGCTGCACAAATAAATCGCAAAATCGAAAGTGGCATCGCCGGAATTCAGCGGGCGCCGTGATTAAGTTACCGCGGCATGTTTACTTGCCAAAAAGTGAAGCATCTGCAGCTGTGTCAAATGATGGTAAGATACCGGGTTTTCGTAAGTTTCTTTTTCTGTTAAGTGTTATAAAGTTTGACAATAAATGAGCGAATTCAAATCAAAGATCACAATCGCCCACCATTGTTTCTGCAAAGTCAAAAATTTACTCTCCAAGACGAGGTTATTTATCACCAGGTAATTCCATCATTTTGGAAATAGCAGCTACTTTATTATTCACCGGCGTCACAATTTTTTGCTGATTTTGGGGCTCATTTTGTTGAAACTCAAGCACGCTTCCAACAGACCTGTTTATTTTCATGAAACCTTTCCTGCTTACAGAGCAATACTGAAAATGTCCTCCCGTATCACGTTTCAACCTTAAGCTCGAAAATTCAATACACAACATGATATTACAATTCACAAAGGCAGAAAATATCACAGAATCCTTTTCCAGCGAAACATTTTATTGAAACAAACAACATAAGATGCACTAAAACGCCATTTGCGTTGCAATGACTTTCCACGCCATTGCTGGTTAATGAGAATAACAAACTCACGAGGCAGAATGTATATTTATATTTAATTTTGACACGAAAATGCCTTACTGATTGCCATAAAAACTATCCAGTTAGGCTCGCATATTATGAAACATGATGAATTCATAAAGGCCACCTTTTCCAGCGAACAATTTTTTGAAACAAACAACATATTTGCTATTAGAGGCAAAGGTAACCGGTCGATCCGCCCCAGAGTCGATCCGCCCCAACCCCAGAGTCGATCCGCCCCGTATCATCCAAAAGTCGATCCAACTTACCTTGCAAGCAATGAGATATCATCTGCTTGCGGTCAAAGCGCATTTTAACTGTGTACTGTGGTTATGCGTCATGTATGGATATATTAAAAACAATTCCCTGCATATGTTTTACGAAAACATTTAGATATCATCTGCTAAGAGGTACTGTGTACTGTGGTAATACGACAACTGTGGATGTGTTATTTTAGATTCACGAAAACTATTCCATGCATATTGTTTACGAGTATGGACAGACGTATCTTGCCGCCGTTCGGGGAGAGGTAGAGTTAGAGTGGACAACGCCAGTCAGCAAACTAATTACATGAAATTCAGTGAAAATTTATGAACTCGCGCTCTTGATTTGAAAATACAAATAATGATCGGTTGAGTCAATTAATGATGTCTCTCGTGGACACAGTAGAATGATAAACTTAACCGGCAATGGCGTCGAAAGTCATGTAACGCGAATGGCGTTTTAGTGGATCCTTAAACAAAATATACCCTTATGGAGCTCAATAATGGAAAGTCAGTTGGATAAACTAGGCAGGCGGTAAAAAAACCAACACCTGAAATCTCAAAAGCGACGAGTAATGGACTTCGACAACAATCTATCGCCCGTCGAGCCGAAATCAAAGTGAGATGTATTTCTAAAATAATATTTAACCAAGTGTGCTGTTATGTAGAACACTGAAACCAAATGAAAAATTCTCTGGTAACTTATGGGTTCAACAAAGACAGAGAACGAATCGAACACCTTAAGTGGATCTGTGATCAACTCTGCACAGTCTTTAGGTAAAAAAAATAATTGGAAATGTGACAGCCAAGAATTATTTGAAAGAAAGCTTGTCGACTATTTTGTGCTTCATTATTCAAGGAAAAGGTTCTTCATGGAAACGGTTTGATCCTGAAACTTTAGTTTGTTGTAATATTTAATTGGACATATTTGACACGAGTGAGTATTTTCTCTTCACGCACGTAATGAAATAGGAAGGGGTTTTTGCCTCTAATAGCAAATATGCGAATATGTTGTTTGTTTCAAAAAATTGTTCGCTGGAAAAGGTGGCCTTTATGAATTCATCATGTTTTGTAATATGCGAGCTTAACTTGATAGTTTTTATGGCAGGTCTGTTGGAACGTGCTTGAGTTTCAACAAAATGAGCCCCAAAATCAGCAAAAAATTGTGACACCGATAAATAATAAAGTAGCTGCTATTTCCAAAATGATGGAATTACCTGGTGATAAATAACGTTGTCTTGGAGAGTAAATTTTTGACTTAGGGCCTGTTTATATGGTCTCGGTTACCCGAGACAGCCCTCCTGCCCGAGACAACTTTACCTAGCGTCTATATGAGAACTGCGTGACCGAGACAAACTTTAAGTTGATCCTACTTAGTTATGCATATATTTTAAAACGCATCTTCAACAAATACCGGATCATCATTTGCCCTTCTCTCTTTCTAGTTCGTTTTTATTAAGTATAGTTGCGTTTTCCCGTTCAGAAAGTAGACTGACAACCTTAACGGAGCGGAAATATGTAGTTTAAATAAAAGGATGTTTTTGAATCGAGAGTTTCCGTTGACTGCGGTGAGAATTTTGGCGGGTAAAACCTTTTCATTCGAAAGCAAAAGCTAGCAACATGTATAAGCCCCCAAATTGTTGCTTCTTTGACTTTTATTTTATGCGTGCGCATTTCAGACTTTGCTGTCTCGTCTCGGGTAGTCGAGCCAAACTGTTTACATGCGAAAAAGTTGTCTCGCCTGCCAGGGTTACCCTGCCTGCCGAGGCGAGACAACTCGCCTCCCCGAGTTGTCTCGCCCACCTGATGTAAACGGTTGATAGAATGTTGTAAAGAAATGAGTGGAAAAATATCTCGCCCAGGGTAACTCGGAGGGAGGGTTGTCTCGGGTGCCCGAGACCATATAAACAGGGCCTTAGCAGAAACAATGGTCAACCCCGGGGTCAACCTCAAGAGTTTGGGCGATTGTGATCTTTGTTTTGAATTCGCTCATTTATTGTCAAACTTTATAACACTTAACAGAAAAAGAAACTTACGAAAACCTGGTATCTTGCTATCATTTGACTCAGATGCTTCACTGTTTGGCAAGTAAACATGCCGCGGTAACTTAATCACGGCGCCCGCTGAATTCCGGCGATGTCACTTTCGATTTTGCGATTTATTTGTGCAACCAAAAGCACAATAACAAAATTGAACGTAGCAAAAATCTCCCAAAATGTTTGTCGCTGATCGTAACTGTTTATATTCTATATTCACGGTTCAAACTTAATGTTGTTTTCATGTCGTAAATATGTTATTCTCGAGCGACCGTCCTGGAAACTTCCTTCTGCTCTTTCTAAAAACTGTGTATCAATAGACCTTATTCACGATGGCCGCCATGTTGGATTTGCTATTATCATGCAAATTAGCTACTCACTTCTGAGGGGGCAAACAACACAAGTTCGAGAGGTTATAACGAACACCTTAGCCACACCGATGATTTGTTTCACGTTCATTGAATGTTTATCAACTAAGCGGTAAAATACAATCATTACACAAGTCACTTCGGCGTTTTTTTTTACTGAAAAATGAGCAGATAACGAAGTAGAAATTCAAAATGTCAAAGGCAATCAAAAGATATAAGATTATTTTAAAAGGTACTTAATTCTAAATACTAAAATGGACTTTTTGCAATGTTATTTCAATATTTCGACGAGCCGATTTTCCGCAATTTGCCTTTTTTCCAATGTTTGCCCCCCCAGCATAACAGTCATGGCTAATTTGCATGACAATTTGAAAAGCAACATGGCGGCTATCGTGAATATGGCCTATTTATATTCTAATTCGTTACCCCACTCAAACGAATATAAAACATTTATCATGTAACAAGCAACCTCAATTGGGGTGTGTCAACACGAGCCGTGTGCGACCCTCTTTATTATGCCTTCATAAACAGAATGGATGGAAACAATACAATAAACAGAATGAAAACTCAGAAATGAACAAAATTACAGCAAGAAAAACAATCCAACAAAATGATCTAAACTATGCTCGTATAACAATCAATCAGTAAAGATACAAAACGTGCTAAACTTTTCGTGTAGCAGCGTGCAAAAAACTACGTGTAAAAGAAGCCCCTGATCACTGGGTATTTAATTTTGAGGGCGTAGGGACGGTCGTAAGACTCGAATGAATATAAATGAGGACAACTAAAATATATATAGCCTGCCGCTAATGAAGCGACAAAAACAGCATACCATGTAACACCCCAAAGAAAAGGTTACGTAACCCATGATAAATACATTTATATTCTAATTCGTTACCCCACTCAAACGAATATAAAACATTTATCATGTAACAAGCAACCTCAATTGGGGTGTGTCAACACGAGCCGTGTGCGAACTAAAAGAACGGGAAATGCGGAAAATTAAATACCCAGTGACAACGAAACCGACAACAATGAATGAACACTATCCTTAATGTAACCATCTTTTGCCTTGTCTGATTTCCAACGGCCGTGTCTTTTAAACAATCTGTCAGGCACTCGAGCATTAGCAGCAGCAGAGGCACCTCCAGCCCTAAGGCTATGGAGACCATAGTCTTGCTTGGGAAGGCCGATGGAATCGAAAGCACTAAGCACTATCTCCCGCGCTCTAGTATAAGACAGAGGAACAGACCCGCGCAATTTATAGGTTCCGGTACTGCGAAGAAAAACGACAGAGCGAAAAATGAATTCTTCACTGTCTGCTGAAAAAGAAGCGGCCGCAAAATATCGTTGAACTAATAAATAAGGACATGTATGCTTGAAGGTCTTAGCGATAACAACCCAAGCCCCATCCCTGTAAACGTCAGTCTTACTTCGATGAACAAAGACTCTCATAAAAGAATCTTCAAACTGAAAGTCACACCTGCGTAACTGAACCAACTCGTTAAAGCGAAAAAAAACCCTGCATAACCCAAAAGGCACAAAGTAAGCACACGTAAGTCAGACAAACTAGCTGAAGACGATCCATACTTAGAAACTAAAAGCTGAATAGCCTCGGGGGTCACCGGCTCTTTCTTTTTAACAGGAACACTGAGAAGCCTCTTAGCAGATTCTATTAAAGGTAAAACTAACGAGGAATTACAGGGGTCGGGTAGACCTGCCAAATCGTGCACCCACTTGAGCCCATAATGGACTTCGTCAATAGTACTGCAAGAAGAAGATTCTTGAATCAAGCTAAGAAAGAACAATGAAACGTGCACACTAGAAGCGGGAAATATAACAATTTCATTAAACTGAGAGGCCCATTTCCTCCACGTATTGAACCCCTTTTCATACTTCCTCGCGGTACTAACGGCTTTGGATTTAAGAAGAACTGCGGGTAGATCTTGAACGAGTGCCCGGAGTCGCCCGTCTTCAACCTGTTGAAAATTAGGCTGCAAGGCATCTTTGAGAACTTCTACGAGGATAAGAAGAAAAACATATGGCAAAAATACCTCAATACACGCATTGGGAGTCAATACAGCAATATGCCCCTGGCCAGATGGAAAAATATTTAAGGCCGAGTGGGCCAACTCAAAAAACCACGGTAAACAAGCCACTCGGCGAGCTAGTTTCATGCGAAACGAGGACAAATAACCCGACGAGCGGAATTAAAAACGCACGGGCCAGCATAAAGCTACTCGGCTTGAGAAAACTAAGGCCCCTTAGTGCCAATTCTGACTGCCAACACCGCGCTGTTAAACCTATCTGAACCAATGAGTGAATCTTTGTAACACCCGAGGGCAAAAATCCCTGAGGGGTCGGGAAAATGAATGTGCTCAAGGACATACGGTTGAAATTGAATTGCATTTGCGAACAAGAAAGGCCAAAACACGTTAGACGGCCAATAAGGGACGACTAAAGTACCAACCGCACCGCATACAAGGAGATGCTGAACCACCCTAGAAATGCAGTGGACGGGAGGGACTAGCCAAAAATTCTCTCCATACCAGGAGATTGAAAATGCGTCAACAGCTTCAGTGCCGGGTACGCGAAACCTAGAATTGAATCTGGGAAGATGGGCGTTTGCTGCATTCGCGAACCTGTCGACTGTATGTGGGCCCCAAAGGCGGTCCAAGTGTGTAAAGAACTCGGGGGTTGTATACCAATCATCGAAGTCTACAATGTGGCTAATCGCGTCAGCACAAGCATTAAGTTCCCTGGGAACCCACTGGGGAATAAGTGTGATATTGTGAGTTCGACAAAAATAGAAAACATCAAGCGCAATAGAGTGCAATTCTGCACTAGGACTCCCTATCTCCACAACACGAACTGCCCCTTGGCTGTCAGAATGCCACTTTACACACTTACCCCGAACCGAGTCTTTGAACGCACTTAAGGCAAATTGTATAGCCTTAAGTTCTCTCCAGGTAGAGCTCTTAACTGCTTCGCAAGCAGTCCACATACGGTGGGACACTTCGTTAGTGCCCACAACAAAAGCCCCGCAAGCGACGCTGCTAGCATCCGAATAGCTAAACAAAAGGGGAGCATCATAAGGCAAAATAGCTCTCGTATTAAGACTAACGATATTGTTTTTCCAGAAAAATATTTCAGAGAGGCAATCATTATGAAGCCCGATGTTAAAACGGGAATCCCAACTACGGCGGGATTCTATGACCTTGTAAAGGAAACGGGTTTTGAGGCGAGTCAGGTTGCCCAAAACTGGCGACATGGACATAACATGACCTGCGATAACAGCACAATCGCGAGCCGAAACATAAGGTGCGGATAGGAGAAGTTTGTCAATCAGAGCGAGGAATTTACAAATACGTATATCGGTAATAGAAATGGTACCGGTAACTAAGTCCCAGTTAAAACCCAACCAAACAAGCGTCTGAGTGGGGGTCCATAGTGATTTGGCGGAATTGGCAACAAACCCCGCACTGCTTAAGGATGATTGCACAAACAATGAATTTTCCTTGGCCATAGGCAGTGAGTCCCCTTTTCCGCACCCATCGTCGAGGAACGCAACAATTTTAATCCCGTTGGACCTCCAAAACTTAACGAGTGGCCTGAGACACTTGGTAAAGACATATGGGGCTGAGCTTAGACCGAACGGAAGTGATGCAAAACAAAAATACCGAACGGTACCAGAAAAAACCCAGGAGAAACCTAGAAAAGTTTGGTGATCCGGAAAAATGTCAATATGGTGATATCCGGACTTGAGATCGAAACTGAAAAGGTAGTCGCCCTTATTAACGTATGATAATAAAACTCTCCAATCTTCACACCTAAACTTCTGTTTCCAAACGAAATGATTGACATGACGTAAGTCCAAAATAAGCCTCTTCTTGCCTGAGGACTGTATCGAGACAGAGAGCGGATTCACGACGTGTGGAATAAAGGGTAACTCAACAACGACGTGAGTGTGGACTAATTCAGCGATAGCCGACTCCACGAAAGAAGCGTTATTAAGAGCTGACTGATTGTTAGAAAAACGCGCCTGACAAGGTGTACTAATGAATGGAATCCGATAACCAAATTTAATAG
>OX421450.1:22971266-22973766 GCA_949126865.1 Montipora capitata | reverse complement strand
GAGAATCCCCGTCATCGATTTGAATTCTGCCAGAAAATAGTTGACTCTTTCTGGAAGAAATGGGCTCGAGATGTTCTCCCACGCCTTGTACCCAGAAAGAGATGGCATGTCCAAAGAAGAAATGTAGCAGTTGACGACTTTGTTATCGTAGCAGATGCAAACCCAGTTCGCGGAAAATGGAGCGCAGGAAGAATTCTTCAAGTGTTCCCAGGAGAAGATGGCATAGTACGAAACGTTCAAGTCAAGACTTCCTCAGGGACGTATATGCGTCCCATCACCAAGATTTGCCTAATTTATCCTGCCGAAGGCTTTCCTGAATAGAATGGGATTCCCCATTGCGGGGGGGGGGGGGGGGGGGGGATGTTGCGTTACCGAAATCGCAACGGACTGGACTCTAATTTACGGCCATTAAGCTCACGTGATTTTATATGTAACACGTCTTATTTAGTATTCGTAATGCGTGGTTTACTAGGGTGTTTTTAATTAAGGGCCTTTTTTCAATTGGAAGTTTGTATTTTTCTGACTTTAAATCTATGTACCTGACAAGGCTGGACAAATTTAAGTACTTTGATTTCGTAACCCCTTTTTTTGGCTTTTTCGTTAGAAAGGTATTTGTTTCCAATATTCTTTGATTTTGCAATTGCAGCTTCAGATTACCACATTATTGTTTTTCAATAAAATCCTGAAAATCCCAGCCTTGTTGACTGATTGCTCCATTTACCCATCGGTCCAGCTTCTAGGTCTTTACAGCTTTTTACAGAAATACGCCTCAAAGGGATTTTTTCATGGCACCAACCTTTTCTTTTATCTGGGGTTTCCTCCAACTCCTCTTCCATAGATTATACATGTAGGGAGGGGTGTGTACTGTATGTTGCAAGAAGAAGGCATCTTCTTGGCTAGCCTCAGCACTTTCTGTAGCCAACTCTCTGCCCAAACTTCCCAGCAATCTTTTAATGAACCAATTCCCAGCTGTACCCACCTCCAATTTGAACTGTTATTAACAAATAAATATAGTGAAAAGTTTCAGTTTTCTTAGAAGAAAATAATTCACAATCTCACTAACATTCCAAACAAAAATTATTACTGTTACTTACAGATAAAAGATGTCATAAAAATTACATCCAGATAATAACAC
Source organism: Montipora capitata (assembly GCA_949126865.1). Lineage (NCBI taxonomy): Eukaryota > Metazoa > Cnidaria > Anthozoa > Scleractinia > Acroporidae > Montipora > Montipora capitata. Next base: position 22,972,631 of record OX421450.1, on the reverse strand, counting down.
GCAATATCACATGTCCCAAATAAAATACTGGTAATAATAAAGCTGATCATTTCTAAGGTGTATGACAACTGCAGACTGCCTACAAATAGCTTCAATAACTGTGAGTTAGGGTTAGTTTGTGGTCTGCATTCTGCAAGTGTCAGACACTGTCATTTCTGTTATAATAATAATATAAGTGTGTGTCAAAGCAGACTCATCAAAATTTGGCTCTCTTTTCTTTAAATGCAAATAATAACAATCTCAAGCATTAACATACTATTTCCATTGAGTGAAATAGTTTAAATGACTGCTTGAGCTTTCTGCTTTCTGTCATCATCTCATTTGCGGTGAGAGCACCCTAATACCAAATCATTTTGCCTATAACCATTTGATCTAAAGCTTCATTGCTCTTTTGAAATACATACCAATTTGTTAAAGCACTTAAGCCAAACTAAATATCCTTGCCTGACAAATCTGGGACTTGAAAGTGCATGTGAAAAGTTTGAATTCTACATAAGCTGTAAACATTAAATTGTCACTTTTGACAGTAAGGCAATACAATAAGGCCCGATTCAGACGCTGCACTTTTCATGAGCCAAACGCGTTATACATTGATTAAGAACATGAAAAGTTCGGCGTCTGAATCAATTAAGAAAAGCTATTTCAATTTGGAATGGCTCAGGCGTTCTTTTCACCTGGCCTAGACGGGAATTCAGCTTTAGCATGGCCGTGGATCGGCTTTGATTTTAGACGTCGAACGTTTCATGTGCCGAACTTCATGCATTAACCATGTTTTGCCTTCTACATGAAAATCGCTGACAAAATCAATTGGTTTTCTTGGTAATGGCTTTGGAACTGCTGTAACCTGCGATCAGGCCCATTTTTAGCTTCGCTCATATGTTCTCTTATGTCGTCGCTCGCTAAAATTGGGCCTGACCAAAAGTCTCTCAAGAATTCCGTTTGGTCGGCCAAAATTTTGGCCGACCAAACTCGTGATCTGATTGGCTGTTGAAACGCCGGAAGTGAAAATGCCATCGTGATTGCGCGGAGCTCTCGCGAAGTCCTCGAGACTAATCCGCCATAAGTGTACGAAGAAATTTGCTCCCTTTTGTTCTTACAATGCCGTGGACGGTGCAACTTGATTTTATTTGTATAAATGGAGATATGCCATCTGAAATATCTCATAACTTGTCCAGAATCGGGTTTGAATCTCTGGAACGAGTGAAATTAGCGACTCCGTTGTCGAGCTCTGTGGCCATGGGGTTGCAAGTACTTTGGCACAAACTTCCCTGATGTTTTGAAAGCTAAATAGCTGGTTCTTTCAAATGGCAATGAAAGCCGATGCATGTTGGTTTCCTGGATGAGACAAGGGACATATATATCAAC
>OX421450.1:22963766-22966266 GCA_949126865.1 Montipora capitata | reverse complement strand
AATATGTTAAATCAGAAGAATGTCGTAGGAAAACTCTTATGTGTCAGTTTGACAATTGCAAATATGTCAACTGCCCTGACCCAAAACACTTATGCTGTGACAACTGTGCCAAGAACTGTTACTGTAACAGTAATGAGTGTAGAAAACTGACCATGTTCCCAGGTTGTGCCAACCAAACATGACAAAATCCACCCAGTACTGATCGTACAAGAATAATTTCCGTGCAACGAAAAAAAGCCCTGTTTTCAAAGTTGTCATCTTACCATAGATACCTTGTACGTGAAGTCATTAGCAAATCACCTGGTGGTCAGCTTCCAACTCTAACTAACCTACAATTCATGCTTGGATTCTCAACCAGCAGATTTATCAGGTTCTTGAAAATTGTAGCAAGATATTTACTTTAGAAGATGTTATATCAAACGTTGAAATCTGGCACAAACAACATGCTTTAAAAATAATGGAAAGTACCAGCTCAATTTTTGGTGACTGTGCGACTGAAACTACCATGTCTGAAAATATTGAAGATGAAGAGGAAGAAAGTGACACATGGCTTGGAGACTGGGACAGACTAATGGATGATGAAGAGCTATGTCATTACTAGATGACTCAGAGAATGACTCCCTTGATAATTCAGTGGACACTGAGAATATCCCACTAGCAGCAGTAAGTGCTCTAGAAAATCTGAGACTGTTTTAACATAATTTATTTTTTCCTCAGCTTGTGAGCCAGCCCTGCTCCTCGAATATGACAAATTTTGTTTCTAATTTTGGAAATAGTGCATTTGAGTAACAAAACAATTATCATACCGTGTATTTTAGCAATGGAAATGTTTTCAGTGGAAAACTATGTCATTGTACATTTAATAATCCCAGGGTTGACATCAATTAATTTGCATAATTTGTCAGATTTCAATTTCCTCAGTAAACCACTGTGTAGATCAAATAAAAGCATGGGCAGCCTAAATTGTAAATTTCTACAGCACACTAAAATAAAGTAATATCGGCGCCCTTTCCTTCCACTCGTGGTACATAGCCTCCATACTAAACTTCTTTAAATCTTCTTTGGAAGCTGTCCGTAATAAGGATGGATTTTTCCGTGAACAGAAATCGTTCACTTCCCTCAATACTTTTCGCAAAACATGTTTGATTACTATGTTCACCACAGGTTCGCATTTTACAACAGCACGTGCGAGTCTTTCTGGAGGACCGTGAACTAAGGCTTTTCCAAGAGCCTCATAGCAAGGTTCAAGCGTCTTATTAGCCGTCTTCGACGGGTAATCGACGATAACTTTTACCTTCGTCTCAGTACGAACATTGTTATTGCCCGGCTTACTTATCGGTGTTGAAGTTAACAAAGGACGAAGCGAGGACAAATCGGGAGTAGATACCCCGATACCAGGATCCTTTAAATGCCCAAAAGCATTGTAGACTACATGGTACGGCTTCTGGAACGCTCTGTATGGATTGTAAGTAAAAGAAGTACAAGTGGTAGGTGCTGGAGAGAAAAACTTCAGAGATCTTGACACCCCAGGACTAAGCTTGTTCTGAGCTGTCGTTGAACACTCTGGAACAGTGTATGAATCTTTTCGTAATCTTTTCACCCTGGCTGTCTCCACATTACCATCAAAACTGCTCGTGAGTTCTTGTTTCAAGTCAAAGATGTTTTTCTCTAACTTCTCAAGTTTAAGAAGGCGTTTATAACATGGGTTTGTACACAGAAACAAGTCATTTTCGGAGTAGACGATGACGTCGAGGGATAGCGCGAATTTAATTAACTTTGGAAGATCGTGAGCTGTTTTCCCAAATACTTTTATCCTTTCTTTGACAGGAGGAGTACTACCACATACATAGCATCGAAGGTCACCATTAACAAGCTTTTTTGGTGTATTACCCTCCATACGAAAGCGATAAACACAACATTTTAAACAAAGAATACCTTTAAGAGTTTTCGCGCGTAAATTTCTAACATTTTATAAGCTGCTTTACAATTGGCTATCTTGCAACAATAGCTCGACCCTGATTGGATATTCTTACACAGTGGGAATGGCATGCCCAGCTAAGTTCAGCAGACGTTTGTGGGGAGGGAGAATGGGACCGACACAAAAAACGGCTGCAAGGAGGCTACCGAAATTGCCGAAATCAGTAAGAGCTGCACCGGTGACTGCTGACCAAAACGGCTCACTAGCTTCCAGTCTGTTCTCTAGTGCGTTATCCAAGATGGCGGAGGATAAACGATCTTTCTTTCTTAGCGCGTCGTCCAATCAAAAACGAAAAAACCAGTAAGATTCAGAGCGGCCTCATCGTATTAACCCTCACTAAATTAGTATTTTAATCCTGTAAAAGTGTTGACTTGGAAGGGAGTATAATTTACTCTTAATTAGTGGAGTACTAAATAAGAGGAGTGAATTTTACTGCGTTTAGTTTTACTCCACTTTTTCACTCCAACTCCTTGAAAACAAAGAATTAATCAGTGGATTCCACAAAAATAAAACAAACCTAAT